>JACEVL010000902.1:0-670803 GCA_020284085.1 Aporrectodea caliginosa | reverse complement strand
CTGAGCCTGACCACCTCGCGTATCGCCCTAGGTGGTACTTCAGCCAAGACCTTCACCACTGATGGCATAGCCTCAGCAGGCACTCCCCTACTGACTGTTGCCACCCCCTCACCACGTTGAGGTGTGAGTCCGGACTTTGAGGGGATTAATGTATGCAGACACACGCAATGGACGAACGGCAGTCAAAAAAGTCAGAGACACACACAGACACACTGACAAATAGAAAATACGACAAACATGAAGAAAAGATTAAGTTGTGCAAAGAGGCAAACAGGGAAACAGACAGAGACAGAAATAAATATAAAAACCAGCCATAGAGGTGAAGGTCGTTCGGGTTTCTTTAATTAGTGACTTCCATGGCTCCGATCTCTAAGAATACAACACAACACAATACAACTGGGGCGCGGTGGTATAGGGGGTATGTTCGGTGCCTTGCAACTGGAGGGTTGCGGGTTCGAATCCACCTCACGGGGTATATTCGGTGCCTTGTACAATACAATACAATACAACACAATACAACTGGGGCGCGGTGGTATAGGGGTATGTTCGGTGCCTTGCAACTGGAGGGTTGCGGGTTCGAATCCACCTCAAAGCCGCCGCGTAGGGACCCTGGGCAAGTCCTTCACTCGCACTTGCTCATGCGCTTCGGCGTGAAACTCCGATTCAGCGTCCGCGCAGTAGTCGGGAGCGCCTCTGAATGGGAAATCTGGTAGGGGCGCTATAACAAGTGTTCAAATACAATACAATGCAATACAGCCATAGTGCCATACGACACAACATCGATGGCGCAGAGCATTTTGAAAGTGAAGGACCTGCTCCTCAAGGTCCTACATGGCAATTGTCTCAGGCGAAGCTCGGTTCTGTGTTCTCCGCGTTATAGGCGAATTAAACGCTCTAACCAATCGGCCACTTGGCCAACCCATGCCTTGTGCATTACGAAAACGGCGCTATAGAAGTTTGCTTTTAGATTTGATCGGATTTTCTCCCTCGCCGCTTGATTTCAAAACACTATACACCGAAGCTGTCTGACTGACTGCTTGTTTGGCCCCTTTGGATCTTGACCTAGAACCGATTTTGACCCGACCTATTTGGTAATCGGAATCTCCAAATGTGTAAAGCGCTACTCAAAGCCAAGCGCAGGGCACCAGCTTATTAACGAGCGCTGCTTCGTATCAGAGGGATTGTGCAGAGATCAATGTCCAGATTTAGTTATGACAGAGCGGATGTGACTTGGATTTTTTGGGCGCCGTAAAAATCGCGTGAGATGACGATTACGATTACGAATAAATCGATTATTATGTTAGTGCAGTCTTTCGTACCTCTTTCTGGATGGAAAGACCCAGTTCCACTTCTACCATCTCGCGTTGAATCTCGAGCACCCGGTTGGCCGGAGTGGCAAAGTGCGAATCCTTCTTCGCAGGAAACGCACTGAAAATAAAAACGGGAAAAGCGAGAAGCAAACGAAGCGAGAGAGAGAGAGAGAGAGAGAGAGAGAGAGAGAGAGAGAGAGAGAGAGGCACAGGCACAGGCACAGGCACAGGCACAGGCACAGGCACAGGCACAGGCACAGGCACAGGCAGATACAGATGAAGAGGGAGAGGCATAGGCTTAGGAAGAGGGAGGGAAGGGAAAGGCACAGGGAGAGAGACAGGGATATGGAGAGAGAGGAGGCAGGGTCGGGGCAGGGGCATGGACAAGGACAGTTACAGGCCTCCGCCTCTGCCTCTGCCTCTGCTCGTGCCTGTGATAACGAGAGGGAGAGAAAATGGGAAAGAGGCACAGCTAGGAGAAGAGGGAAAGAAGATTAGAAGAGAGGAGATGAGAGGGAGGGGGGAGGGATAGAGCAGGGGTGAGGGATATGTATATGGATATGGAGAGGGAGTAGAGTTACAATTATACGGAGAGTTAGAGGGAAAGTTAGAGGGAATGGTCGCTCTTTTCTACCTGAACTTATCCAAGGGGTTATGTGGTGGCGAATTTGGCGAAACGATGGTAATTAACGCGTCATAGCTAGGTCTTCAAGGTATTAGACACCTCAGCATCACATGCTTTCTTGGAGAACAATGCATAATTTTCGTTCATTCTTTCGTTCGTTCGCACGTTCATTCATTTAGCGGTTCATTCATTCTCAGCAATTAATTAATTAATTGAATTCCACAATTCCGCACATTTATCAACATCACAACCAAAATCACGAATTATCGTGACGATAGTCGTGATAAGGCATCAACCTTATCACGACGCGAGATCCAGTTCCTTCAAGAGGGCTCCCCGTTTTTGGCCAGTAATCTAGTCCAATGGACCTGTAGGCCGAAGAATCAGCTCATTTATGTAGCCCTAGATTAGTTGTTAGCCCTGAATACGTACTCATGCATCTTGTCTTCGAACATGGTTCGAAAATAGTCTTCGAGAACAAGAAACATCTTCATTTCTTCTTGTCGAAGTCGTACGTCTGTTACATTTCTCGTCTTGAAGCAACCCAACAAAACTCAATTGTCGTCCAAAACGGATGACGTAATGATAATGCTGCGCAGCTGTTGTTGCCACGACAACGCGTGACGTAATAAAGAAAGGAAGGCGTTCTTACAAATTGCGGCTGGGTTTCTATTCTAGTACAAAAATTTTAAAGTCAATTTGTAGTAAATAAGTAAGTAAATGTCTTTCATTTGCATCTGACAAGCCTGAAGCGCACATCCATGCATACGAACTAAAACGCTCAAACCAACACAAAAGCAAACAACGGTACTCTGTGCTGCACAACTGCTATAGGCCTATTTGAAAACAGTCCGCAAACCAGCAAGCAACACCACATCAGTCAATACATGCTGCAGTTATTGACATTGCGTTACAACTGCATTTTAGCGTATGCAATTATGTAATTTAACGTAATTATCTTGAATTTTGGCGTATTTAACTATTTCAATGATTTTCATGATAACTGTCATCAATGCAACTTCCATTCTAAAGCAGATTCTTTTCATCAATTCAACTTCTATATAGGCCTACGCAAAGAATTATTTTAATCAATCCAAATTAGGCCTACTATTAGGCTATAGCCTACGCAGCCAGATAAGTGAAACAATAAAACACGCTGAAATAAAGATTTAGCCTACTCACATTGCTACTGTAGCCTATAAGCTCACTAGGCCTAGGCCTATTGCATTTGAACCTTGCAAAGTGTTAAAAGTTGATACCACTAACTTAGTGGTAAAACTTAATCCTAATTGGTTCTATGCAGTTTTTCTGCATCACTGCCATTTGTTCGTCAACTTGAACTCACCTTTACGTGATTGACGATACGTAAGTTGCTTCCAATTAGCGTTGATAATTATAGCCTACTGCATTTTTTACACTTCCCTGCTAATTTAACTCTTCCTTCCGATATCACATTTATCAAAGAGAACATGTTCCATGGGAACATATATAACACAAAGAAGAACGTATACAGAGAACATCAACAGAACATACAGAGGGCTATACAGAGAACATGTTCCAAGAGAAAATGTTCCAAGGGAACATCCGAGAACATTAAGAGAGCATATTGTAGGGAACATAAAGACAGCATGTTACAAGAGAACACAGAAAGAATATGTATGTATGAGCACTTGTTAAAGCGCCCCTTCAAGATATCTACTCAGAGGCGTTCCCGACTACAGAGCGGACACTGAATCGGAGTTTCACGCCGAAGCGCATGAACAATTGCGATTGAAGGACTTGCCCAGAGTCCCTACGCGGCGGCCTGAGGTGGATTCGAAACCCGCAACCCTCCGGCTGCAAGGCACTGAACATACCCCTACACCATGGCGCCCCACAAGTCGTAAATTTACTGATAACACAAGCACACAGCGGGGCAATAATAAGAAAAATAACTTTTATAAATAAAATTTGGAACCTAATCGGCAAGATTTCCACAGCAAATTTCAGTGATGAGGTGACGTAAGGGCGGGAAGATGGCCTATTAAAGAGGAAGAGCGAAGTGACTGGACCGCAAACAACCCACGGAGACAGGAGGTCTGGGAGGATTGAAGTGTGTTGTAGCCTTGTAGGTGAGTAATATGACTTTGTATTATACTCGTTCAGGTATTTTAAGTCCCGTCGATTATGCTCAAACTCCCCTTGAATCACATATGGCAGGACTCATGAGATTCGACAAAACGCATTAGAAACGCACGGACTAGAAAAACTCCCGTAGTTTCACACAAGCATTAGGCCTCACGGGTCTGGTAGTTTTGCATAGTTGAGGCCTACGCCTAAATCACTTTCAGTTATACCCTACTATCTGTAGCATACTGTAGCGAACGGTAGGGCCCCTTCCCTTGATACCTGCCCGTGCCCCAGGACTCGACAGCGTTTCCGTTCTCCTTGCCTCCTGCAGTCGCTTGTCGCCAGTCCTCACCGCCATCAGCCCGTGTCCCCGTAATACCCGCCCGTGTCACCAAGACGTGACGGCGTTTTCACTCACCTTGCCTCCTGCAGTCGCTCGCCGCCTGTCCTCTCCGCCATCGGCCCTTGTGCCCTCCCGTGTTCTTTCCTTCTCCCCCTCCTAAAGGGTAGGCTACGTATGTAGGCCTATAGAGTTCAGTTAGGCAGAGAGAGGACTCAAAGGAGGCAGTTGCAGTTCGATGTAGATAGAGTCAAGGTGTTCTGACTTCGCTTAGTGTGATTGCATCGTTTCAACAATATAAATTATCGTTGACTTGATTCTGACGACCGATCGACTGAGAGCGTGTAAGCCCTTCGAAATACCGTACCACGAAGCAGGAGCGTAGCCAGACTTAAATTCAAGAGGAGGCAATTCCAGGAGTCATCCAGATGTAGTGGGGTTTGGTCAATCGAAGTTTCAGCATATAAAACCTCGAAAAAGCAAGAGGAGGCAACTGCCTCCTCGTGCCTCCATGTGGCGTACGCCTATGGGTCTGTTCCCTCATGCGAAGCTGTCTTGCTGGCTCTGCTCCTCATTATCTTAGGGCTTTTTGTACCCCAGTATCTTCTCTGCACAGTCGTTCCTCCCTTAGGTCCTCGGCCCGTGGTTACTTGGTTGTCCCGCGGGTGCGTACTTCTACCGCCCAGTCTAGGAGTTTCGCTATTGTTGGTCCCAATAGCTGGAACCAGTTACCTCAGTTCCTCAGGACTGACCTTTTCTCTATTTCTTTTGACCAGTTCCGCCAGCGCCTGAAAACCTCTCTTTACCAGTGAAGACTGTGGTCCGGGTCGAGAGCGCCTCTGTTTTTGAGTGGCGCTATATAAATGCTCGATTACGATTACGATTACTAGTACGACTACATCGAAGTTGAACGAGCGGCAAAGCAGTCACTCATAACTTTTGGGGGGGGCCGATAGCAGGACTGGCATGGAGAGAGAGGTTTCGAGTCTCTATTTCTGCTTTGTGACTGCTATTAGCGCCGCAAAGCCATTGCAGGCTGTCTGTTCTGTTAGTAGTTAAGATGAAAACCTTCTGTCATTTGTTAATTGAAGACATTGGATAACATCTGGCAGAGAGAGGTACCGAGTTCGAGCCCCCGTTGGGCTGATATGCTTTGTGTTTGCAGTGTCTGTTCTGTCAGTAGTTAAGATTTGTGTCTTGTGAATTGCATAATTGTACACTGTAACCGGTTGCGGTTTGTCAACCGGATTGTTTAATAAACGAAAATATATATTTTTGTGTTCTTGTGAATTGTTTCAATTGCATTAATGTACACTGTAACCGGTTGCGGTTTGTCATCCGGATTGTTTCAACGAGCGGCAAAGCAGTCACTCGGAGAAATGGAACTAAATGATTGGCTACAAGATGCACGTGATCAACATCGGTGCTGTGATTGGATAGGCCTACTGATTGTTGACGTCATCTTGTGCAACAAACGCTATAATGATGACGTAAAATCCTTGGCCATTGCAAAGCAGACTTCAAAGCCAAGACGTGAAGTGAAGACAGGAGGTATATTTAATTTCAGATAATAATTATTCTGCTTTATATTTCTATGAGAGAATACGATAAGCACAGAACTGAGAGAACACTTTAAAACACAGAACTGAACATTAGCGTGCATAGCCTATAGCCTATTATTTTAAACTTAACTTTTTCGTTGGTTTTGGTCTTATGATTATTTAAAGTTGAAGGGGCCAGGGGGTTTTCAGGAAATCAACATGTGAAAAAGAAATCCACATCGAAATTCGACTTCAGCATGGCCAGCACGAAAGCAAAGCCAACCAACTTCAAAGCCAAGATGTGAAGTGAAGATATTACGAGGTATTTAAATTCAGGTTCTTTATAAGAGAACACTTTAAAAGACAGGACTGAACTTTATCAAAGATAGTACTGAACATTTACTTGCATATTTAAACTGAACTTTTAATTGGTTTGAACTTATGGTAATTTGAAGTTGACGAGGGGTGGGGGTTTTAGCAAATAAAATTAAATGAAAAGTCCAGATCGAAAGTCAACCGTAGTATGGCCAACATGAAAGCAAAGCAACGCCAACTTCAAACGCCAACGCCAACTTCAAACGCCAACGCCAACTTCATAACTTCAAACGCCAACTTCAACTTCAAACGCCAACTTCAACTTCAAACGCCAACTTCAACTTCAAACGCCAACTTCAACTTCAAACGCCAACGCCAACTTCAAACGCCAACTTCAACTTCAAACGCCAAACGCCAACTTCAACGCCAACGCCAACTTCAACTTCAAACGCCAACGCCAACTTCAACTTCAAACGCCAACGCCAACTTCAACTTCAAACGCCAACGCCAACTTCAACTTCAAACGCCAACTTCAACTTCAAACGCCAACGCCAACTTCAACGTCATACGCCAACGCCAACTTCAACTTCAAACGCCAACGCCAACTTCAACTTCAAAGCCAAGATGTGAAGTGAAGATACGAGGTACCATATTTAAATTCAGATTCTTTATTAGAGAACACTTTAAAAGACAGGACTGAACTTTATCAAAGATAGTACTGAACATTTACTTGCATATTTAAACTGAACTTTTAATTGGTTTGAACTTATGGTAATTTGAAGTTGACGAGGGGGTGGGGGTTTTAGCAAATAAAATTAAATGAAAAGTCCAGATCGAAAGTCAACCGTAGTATGGCCAACATGAAAGCAAAGCAACGCCAACTTCAAACGCCAACTTCAACTTCAACTTCAAACGCCAACTTCAACTTCAAACGCCAACTTCAACTTCAAACGCCAACTTCAACTTCAAACGCCAACGCCAACTTCAAACGCCAACTTCAAACGCCAACGCCAAACGCCAACTTCAACTTCAAACGCCAACTTCAACTTCAAACGCCAACGCCAACTTCAACTTCAAACGCCAACGCCAACTTCAAACGCCAACGCCAACTTCAACTTCAAACGCCAACTTCAACTTCAACTTCAACTTCAACGCCAAAACTTCAAACGCCAACTTCAAACGCCAACGCCAACTTCAACTTCAAACGCCAACTTCAACTTCAAACGCCAACTTCAACTTCAAACGCCAACTTCAAACGCCAACTTCTTCAAACGCCAACTTCAACTTCAAACGCCAACGCCAAACGCCAACTTCAAACGCCAACTTCAGATCTTCAAACGCCAACGCCAACTTCAACTTCAAACGCCAACTTCAACTTCAAACGCCAACTTCAAACGCCAAGATGTGAAGTGAAGATACGAGGTACCATATTTAAATTCAGATTCTTTATTAGAGAACACTTTAAAAGACAGGACTGAACTTTATCAAAGATAGTACTGAACATTTACTTGCATATTTAAACTGAACTTTTAATTGGTTTGAACTTATGGTAATTTGAAGTTGACGAGGGTTGGGGGTTTTAGCAAATAAAATTAAATGAAAAGTCCAGATCGAAAGTCAACCGTAGTATGGCCAACATGAAAGCAAAGCAACGCCAACTTCAAACGCCAACTTCAACTTCAAGCGCCAACGCCAACTTCAACTTCAAACGCCAACTTCAACTTCAAACGCCAAACTTCAAACTTCCAACGCCAACTTCAAACGCCAACTTCAACTTCAAACGCCAACTTCAACTTCAAACGCCAGCTTCAACTTCAACTTCACGCCAACTTCAAACGCCAACTTCAAACGCCAACTAGAACTTCAAAAGCCAACGCCAACTTCAACTTCAAACGCCAACTTCAAACGCCAACGCCAACTTCAAACGCCAAGATGTGAAGTGAAGATACGAGGTACCATAATTTTTAAATTCAGATTCTTTATTAGAGAACACTTTAAAAGACAGGACTGAACTTTATCAAAGATAGTACTGAACATTTACTTGCATATTTAAACTGAACTTTTAATTGGTTTGAACTTATGGTAATTTGAAGTTGACGAGGGGTGGGGGTTTTAGCAAATAAAATTAAATGAAAAGTCCAGATCGAAAGTCAACCGTAGTATGGCCAACATGAAAGCAAAGCAACGCCAACTTCAAACGCCAACTTCAACTTCAAGCGCCAAAGCCAACTTCAACTTCAAACGCCAACTTCAACTTCAAACGCCAACTTCAACTTCAAACGCCAACTTCAACTTCAACGCCAACGCCAACTTCAAAGGCCAACGCCAACTTCAACTTCAAAGTCAAGATGTGAAGTGAAGACACGAGGTATTCTAAAGATTCTTCTACTTTATAGTACCTATAGGCCTGTGAGAGAACACTTTAAAACACAGAACTGAACATTAGCTCGTAGTATATTTAAACTTAGCTTTTGTTTGAGAAAGGTGATAACCAAATGCATCACTGTTTCTCTTGTGTGTTAGTTTAGGCGCATTTGGGTAGTTCATTCATCTACAGCCATTTAATTTTGAGGCCATTTCATTTATTTTATATTTTATTTAGTTTTCAAGGGGTTGGGCTTGGTCTTCTATGTCCTTACAACCTGTCTACGCTTTGTGCTAAATGAGCTTTGCTTTTTCTCTGTTTCTTGCTTGTTTCACCACATGTGCTTCATATTGTTGTATTGTATTGTAAAGCATTTGTAAAGCGCCTCTACTAGGGTGAACCGTTCAGAAGCGCTCCCAGTGCGCTAGGTCCCGCGAAAAAAGCAGGTTTTGAGAAAAGCGAAGGAAGAAGAGAGACTGCTAGATAGAATTGTAGAGCGAACAGAAGGAGAAAGCGCGTTCCAAAGAGAGGGACCAATTGAAGCAAAGCAACGAGATTGAGCCATAGCAGTTCTAGTACGGGGAACCAAGAGGTCAGTCAAGTCTATTGGAGGAACGAAGTGGACGGTGGGAGGAAGCTGAATGAGGCCGAAGTATTACGCCAACCAGATATTTCGGGGCAAGACCCTTCTGAGCCTTGAAGGTCAGAGTGAGGATTTTAAATTGTATGCGAGCAGCGAGAGGGAGCCAATGAAGTTCATCAAACATAAAGTTCGAGATGCGAGACTATCGGGGAAGGCGGGCTATCAGTCTAGCAGCTGTGTTGAGCACCGACTGAAGAGGAGAGAGACGAACGTTAGGATGCTTTTCTTGTTTTACTTGTTCCGTATTGAGGGGCCTTTCTGCTTAGCATGTTGTCTGTTTCTGCCGTCCCTTCATTTCTCACCTTCAGTTTTGTCTTTCTTCCCATATCGGTTTCCTTATATGTCTTCGTTGCTGCTCGGATATTCTTCTTCTTTTGATGCTTTGCCTTGTTGCTGGTCAAGGAATCCAACATTGCGATTTATCTCCAGAGCCTAGTCTTTTGTGTTTTCTTGACCCCTGGTGTTCAATGTCATAACTACTGTCACTTTCGCTGTTTGTCTTTTGAACTATCAGAAAATTTCAAAATTCAAAATTAGAATTTCATGAAATTTGGAATTTGGGGTGCTTGCTCGGGGTGATTATGCTGAAATTAGTTGCTTCAAGGCTGTAGATGAATGAACTACGGAGACCTTTGCCAACACCTCCTCGTGGTGGTCTCTGGGCGTGCAGTTGGCTGTTGGCTAGCTGCATGGCGAAGATTGGCAGTAATAATAATAATAATAATAATAATAATAATAATAATAATAATAATAATAATAATAATAATAATAATAATAATAATCACAACAACGCTAATAATAATAATAATATTAATAATACATAATAATTCCAGATAATAATAATAATAATAATAATAATAATGGCGCATTCTTTACATGGTCTGGAAGACTGTTCCATGCAGTGGGTCCTGCGACAGAGAAGGAACATTCGCCAAACCTCGTAGAAGACCGCGGGACCTGTAGCAGATTTTTTATGAGGATCGTAGCCGACTTCTGTTCCGGTTGTCTGCTACCCGAATGCAGAAGTCTGAGATGTAGTCTGGCATACAATCATTCAATGATTTGTAGGCTATCAAGCACAGCTTGTAGGTGATCCGCTGGGGAACACGCAGCCAGTGTAGATTGTCGCGCAGCAGGTCTGTGACATGATCAGATGGTGTCCGGCCGTATATGACACGTGCGGCAGAGTTAAGCACTGATTGTATCCGGTTTAGCTGACAAGTCGGCAAACCCGCCAGTAGGCTGTTGCAGTAGACAGTGAAGCTGTTGACCAATATGACGGCGGTTGAGGTTGGAATGAATCTGCGGATGGTTTTAATTCGACGCAGTTAGTAGAAACAACCTCGAACGAGTTGACTCACATGGGCCGTCATGTGGACTCCAAGGTTGCGGATGGTGTCAGCTGGGTGGACTTCTGCATCACCAAGGGCGAAGGTACTGCCGTCAAGTAGATGTTGACGCCTGAGGTTGTGCACCATATAAACTCAGATTTAGATGGATTGAGTTAGAGACGGTTGGATGTCATCCACTCTGATATGCGATCGATACACAGCTGGACTCTCTGTTTTAGCTCAGCTGTATGTGATGGTTCACAGAAGAAGAAAAGCTGTGTATCGTCTGCATAGCAGTGGTGGAGGAGGCCAGGCCTACTTCTATAATTCTGTCCACATCGGCCGTATATAGAACAAAGAGGAGAGGGCCAAGCACTGATTCTTGTGGAACACCGCAGGTGACCAGCTATAGGCCTATGTGACGTCTCCTCCCCTGCCAAATGGACGGATTGTGTGCGCCCTTTTATGTAGGATTCAAGGCAACTGAGTGCTCTGTCCTCGATTCCGAATGAGTGCGACAGTCGATGAATTAAGATGTCGTGGTCGACTGTGTCGAATGCAGCCGACATATCAAGTAGTGACAGGAGCGCCAGTTGGCCTGAATCTATGGCAGTATACTATATATATATATACTAGGCTATATTCCATTGGCTGAGCGTTCATTGTAACTTTGTTACTAAAGCCAACTGGCGAACTGTATTTGTCACAGGATGAGTTTGGTCAAACTGTCATTATTATACTTTATTGCTATTTAAATTGCATTGTTCATCCAGTGAATTAATGTAGCGTTCAGGTGGAAAATTCAGATTCCACTGGCAGAAATGTTGTTGATAATTTCATATGCCTACGTTTAATTTATTGTATGCTAAGAAGACAATGACTATGTTTTGGGTGTCTCGGCCATTCATAAGAGACTAAAATTTTATGCTTGGCAGTTTCCACATGGACCTTGCAAGAGTTCATACATGGAATGCAGTCTTTGTCTATCAAAAGATTAGTTTGAGACACCAATGGATAGCGGGTTGGAGGTATGTCCCTAATGACGCTAGTAGGTAGGCATACGCATGCCTAATTAGTGCAATTATTGCAGTGTTATTCGTCTTCTTTCTCACTGTCGACGCTATCCAAGAAAAACTCGCACTTTCTTGCTATAGGTCGTGTGAGCCTACACTACATTGGCCTAGTTATTTATAAGCATCACACACGTTTGTCGTAGGCCAATAACCGTCTATGGAGTTCTTCGGCAACCTGCAGAACCTACATTTCTAGATTGCATGATTGTTACTATAAGTGACTAAGTTTTTCACAGACATTCATAACGAAACGATACAAAACCGTTGAGGCAGATTGTTTCTTGTGTTTATATCAGCTTCGTGATTTGAATAATCTTCTTTTCTCACTTTGGTGGTTCAGTAGCAGCGCTGCCTATTATGCCTAAATCCTTTTGCGTACGTACTACCTAGGTCGTGTGATCTACTGTGGGCCTATGCATGCATATAAAGATCACCAGTAAGATCAGTTGTTAGGGCCATTACGAAGTCTAGCTGCCTGTATGTGTCTATCTATCTGTCTGTCTGTCTGTGCATTTGGCATAGCCCCTCCCATTTGTCCCCGTTTGGTTGGCAGAGAACCAAGGGGTTACAACATTACTTTATTCACAGTAAGATTGGTTGGCAACATTTCAAAATCTAATTGGTCAAACCAAAGTGGAAAATCTTGGGACTACCCATAAGTAGGACACAGTGGTGTAGCGGTATGTTCTGTGCCTTGCAACCGGAGGGTCGCAGGTTCGAATCCACCTCAAGCCACTGCGTAGTAACCTTGGACAAGTTGCTAGCCCACAATTGTCTGTGAGGAAGGCAACGGGAAACCACCTCACTCATCTCATTCCCAGGTGGCATAAAAGCCAATGAATGGACCTGCTTTCGGGCAGAGAAATCATCATCATCATCATCACCCATAGAGCAAAGATCTTTGCTTAGAGGTTCTCTTTTAGAAAACATGCAACATCAAGCAAACACCTAAATACAATTTTACACATGCAACACTGACTGCACTTGGGTGTCTAAATTGTACATGAAATCTCAGATTTAGGTATACCCAACGACCAGGAGTTTTTCAAACGAATTTGTTTTCAAATTGTCAACCGAAATAATTTCTTGTGAATATGTTTCAACAGCAAATACATGTAGTACTATCAAAAACATATTTCCACAGCAGCTCCCTCCAACATCAATGAAACATGTACATTTAACAAGCTTTAAAGATATGAGTCACTTCCAGTGATGATGCTACCACATATTCTAAAGCCACACACAAACTTTGTTACACTTAGGCAAAAACGGAAATTGCCTAAGATTAAATGACTTTCAGATAACTGCTGGAAATAAAGTCCGATGTGGTATTTACAGTACAATCATAATAAAACATACACGACTAATAATTATAAAGCTGCAACATGCTTCCAAATCAAATAAATCCAAAAACATGTAACTTTTGAATAAGCATACATCCTTGATATTATTGTCAGGTTCTCATTAAACAATTGGCTGTCAAACAAAAACAAGCAAGATCAGTCAGTTGCAGATACCGGATGATTTTCCATGATCGTTCTTTGTAGACTGTGTTTTGGTAGAGGATTTGACATCAGGATCATTCTCGAACGGTCACTTGTGTTCTGATGAAGATTTCAGGCAACAGATGACTGATGTTCGAACACAGGTTAAGAAAACGAACTTCACTAACCTCTAACAAAGACGACTCCGGAAAACGACCAGTGTACTAGCAAGATCAGATGCTTGCCTGGATTCAAACGCACTGTGAGAGAACAAGGAAAGACTACTGCAGACTAAATGAAGAAGCCTCTCAAGTGGCATACTACTTTGCTCATGTTATGAAGTTCTGCTCCGAGATACCACACAACACAACTTTAGCCTAGTTTTAGCAACATTAATATGGGCAATGTTTTAAATGTATTTGATAAAAATTGAATGAAATCAAAAATAGCTTTTACTAATTACAACATTTTTAAAACTTGGAATATGGCTAATAAATAACTTTTATAAAGTCCAAAAATATCTCTGATCAATATTTTAGGATATGTCAGGTGCTATTAATTTTAAAAACAAAACTTGATATGAATTGATTTATTAAAGAAATGTTCTGATCTTTTGTAAAATTTGATTTTCAGAGACAAAAATTTAACAAGAGCGGAACTTCATTACATCATAAGATAACAATTAAGCCACTAACCTTGGCAATCTTTAAAGGCAAATACCACCATCATCACGTAGCCAGACCAAGAGGAGGCAACTTAGCAAAATTCTGGTTATTGGGGTCATTGGTCAATAAAAGTTCCAGTATATAAAGAAAGCAAGACCTATATCATCACTAACCTTTAATACGTGACTGACCTATATAGAACTGTTTCGCCTACATTCATTTTTCAAAAAGAACTAACCTTCAAATTTTCACAGCAACTTCAGACAAAATTCCCTGTTGATGCTATTACAAGTATTCTAGCAGTTAAAGAATGATTACAATAACCATCATTGTCAGCATACAGAAAACTCACAAAATATGTCGAGTTTAACTTATGAAATCTCTTTTAGGCTGTTACAACTAAAAGGCAGGCAACAGTAACAAGAAGTGCCAGGAATGTTCGAGCCGAGAACCACAAGAAAAGAAAAATCTTTTACAGAATTATATTTATGAATTTCTAAAGTGCCTCTCACAGCGTGAAGAGAATCGCAAAAAAGAAGTCTTAAGATAATGGTCAGAGACAGCAATACCCCGGTTAAGATCATAGAGCGAGTCATAGAGGAAGATCCTTCTAAAGTGAAGAAGGCAAACAGAGGCACAAGTACGATTGTGGGCAATCTGCCAGTTTGCACCGAATACCACCAATGAAGTTATATAAATCCTCTTATCTAGGATTCAATTGTGGAAACAAAGAACTGGCTAATCAATTCACACACCTACAGCAGAGCTAAATATGCTACACTTGACATTTCACCTAATAAAGTAGAGAAGAAAACCACATAATTTTATATAATACCTTTGAAAGGTGCTGCATAAATTTCTGATACACACACATGAAAATACAAATTCTCTTTCTGCTCCAAGTCATTACAGAGCAAGTAATTTTCCTGATAAATTAGTCCAAAGTAATTATCCACCACTCACCTCTTCCCAAAGACAAATAAACACAAATCAATGACCACCTCAACTTTGAACTTACTACAGAACGACGAATTAATAGAGAAGAATGTCTAACCTCAGAATTGATATACTGCTACAAACCCAACTACCATTCATATAACTGGACTTGAATAAAGAACTAACCTTTACCAAGGCAGTTACCATACACAGGAAGTGGACATTTGCACTAACCTGATAGAAATCTGGTTAGAGAATCTGGATGGGGAAGTTCATCTAATTGCTAAGAAGCTACAGGTAGTTATGTAGTGCGTTTATTCATCGCAGACGACTAGAATGAGAAATTATACTTTCAACTTCAGCAAAATTGTACACTGGACCAAATTTTTACAGTTGTAGATCAAAAAGAAGATACAGTATTAGCTACAGAATATTTGATTTACCAGTCAGTCAGAAAACTGAATAATTAACTATAACAATTATAGAGGGTCAGGGTTTCTACTTTGACCATTACTCTCAGCAGTCCAGAAGATATATCTTAGATCCCAAACTTGACTCTCACAATATGGAAAATCAACCATTTGCAACTTGCACAGGTGTTACTGCCTGGCATATAACCTGGCCAAAGTCAGAAATCATTATACAAACAATGCACTCAGAAAGCAATTGCATGAAATAATTCTGTGAATAACTTCACACAGATGTAAAAAAATATCACTCATAAGATCTCAACTTAAATGTCAGGTCATATAAATGATTTTGAATATAAAAAATCCAACTAACTCACATTAATACTGAATCTGGAATTTTTTTAAACTATTCGAGTCATATATATTACAAAATTTATCAAATTTTTACCATTTATGATATAAATGTGATTTCCACCAAATAAAATTCAGGATTCAGGCTTAATTTCAATCCAATATTAAAACAATTTTCAATATTTCTGACTCTGGCTGGGTTTCTCAGGCATTATCACATATTCTACATGATCTGTTTGAGAAGGCAAAACCTACAAAACTATTTTGGAACTTAGAGGCTTCCAAATTCACTCACCTCCATTCAGGAAACCAGCCTAAAACCCATTTGATAACGACACTTACCTAGAGAGCGGTGAAACAGACTATCACCACTCAGATTGAGTCACCTGACTTGGCGCCATCAATGTCTGTGCGCTCTGGTTTGTCTGGAACCGATTCTCCATTTCTAGTAGAAGCGTCTTGAGAACGATGGTCTAAAGAGAACAAATTAAAACGTTGACTCAATTACAAATTCCTTTCGTTCTGTGACTTATTTGTGTAAAACATCTGATTTCATGTTCATCATAGCGAGTAAACATGAATTTGACAATATATCAATAATAGAACTTTCACAACAAAGGTTTCTGCGATGTTTATAAAGATGTTCAAATACAAAATGGTCACTAACATGGACTCCAAGCTCAGATTAAATGTCATTGGATCATTGAACTTAGGCCTACTGTGAACCGATACCTGAGGGACATGTAAACATGTCTGTCTGTAGCACCTGAACTTCAACTTACACAATTTCGGATGTGTTAACACTTCCCTAGCAGCCAGAGTTAAATGTTAAATTAACACAAAATTACTTTCAAAATATCCGTGTTTTACTAGTCTTACCAATCAGCTTCTTATCTAAGACTAACTACCCACTCTGAAGGTAAGGTGTTTTAGTTTGTACCTTACCAAGCACTAAAGTTTAGACACTTGCTTACACAACTTTAAGGTCATTGCATCACAAGGTCATATTCAAATAAGGTCATATTCAAGGCTCACTGCAGATAAGGCACAAATACAATCACAGCAATCCAGTGACACGATTCCTTTTTTAACCTCTCTCAGGAACTCATTAATCAACCAATAAACGATGGAGGGTCGAGTGTACACCAGGCAGCACGCTATTCCACGCGCAGTCACCTGGGAAAATACAGGGCCATCTCATTAGGCGTTAACCACACCTTATTGATACGACACTGACAGGTAAGTAAGTAAAGTAAGAATATACTTACTTACTTACTTGTCACTGTCATATCAATAAAACCAAGGGGCCATCCAACTACACTACTGTTCTATTTAGGTTTTAAACTCTACCCAATTACATAGCCTTAAAGAATAAATTTAAGTAGTATCAGAATCAAACTCAAGCCCTGCCAGATGCAAACCAAAAGGAACTTGCAATCTAAGCCATCTATTTTAATTACGAAGTCAATTCACATTATCAGTGGCTGTGGCTATAAACGTGAGTCAATCTGTAAGACATGTATGCTGAACTGATAACAGAGAAAAATAACTCTATTGACTGGCTACCTTTCTGCTTGTCTCTTGAAGATGAAGTACGATCACGGCTTCTTTTATCTCGACTCGAATGTCTGCGTCCAGAGGATCGACTTCGGCTCCTACGATGGCTTTTATGTGGCTCCTTTGATCTGTGACGTCTTAAAAGAACAAGAAGACATTGTCTGAAGAATGGAAAAGATAAATACAATGTAGATCTCCAAGAGTCAAAATACTTAAGTCTACATTTATCTAGGCTAATCCAGTTGATCAGAACTATCAAATTAAAAAAAGTCAAGGTACACAATAAATTAATTATTTTCTCCAATCAACTTTGAGGGTTTTGTATTTCAACTAGTCATTGTTATACCTGTCACGACTCCTGCTGCGACTTCTCTTAGTGCTGTGTCGGCTCCGCGATCGTGAACGTCTTCGCGACCTTGAACTACTGCGATGGTGACTTTCATCCCTGCCTCGTTCTTTCCGTCGACGCTCCGACTCTTCCTCTTCACGTCGCTTCTCACGCTCTCTCTCGCGCTCACGCTCCCGTTCTCTTTCACGCTCTTTCTCTTTCTCTCGTTCGGCTCGTTCCTGTGCAAGGCGTGCCTCTCTTTCTGGATCCTCACCACGAAGCTTCTTCTAAAAGTATTGACATCAATAATTTTCAGTAACCTGCTGCAATTTTGCATTGTGGAGCCAATTTTAAACCAACATTGCAACAACATAATGAGCTGGAACACACTGGTTAGTAAGTTACTAATGAACATATCTCAAATGTATATTAATGTAATGGCAATTCTTGTTTTATTCATTCAGTTGCACTATTTATACAACAGCTCTCCCAAATATTCACTCAGAAGCACTTTCAACCCATTCATTTTCAGGTGTTCATATGGCTAATGTTCAGAAGCTCTCTCAGCCCACCCCCAACATGGAGAACAGTGTTCTATCAGTTAATAAAGGTGTTTGCATTGACAGCAGAAACAAAGCAAACAACACAATACCTTGAGTGTTTCAATGGTTGTCCGGACTTTGGCATATCCCATGTGTTGCTTGCCAGACAGATGTTCCTCAACTCTCTGCTGTGCATCACCAACCACTAGGAATGCTCCACACACAGGACATACTTCCATCTCCTTTGGTGTCAGCTGGTTAGGGTTGCTCTGAATAGTTAACAAACAAAGCAAAATGAACAATGGCTACAAATTCCTGAAATTATGCTAAAGAAGAAACAACAGTCATTTTAAATTCACATAAATGAAATGGCTCTGCTTCATTTATCCTGATATATAATAATGAGAACATTAATCACATCACACCAACTAGAAGTAAAACGAACATACATAGCAAACTGTACAGTATAGAAGATTGCTAATGAAAATTATGAATATAACATGTCCTATAATAAACAGTACTTAGAGCAATAATTAGCCAACAAAACGCAATGCATTTAAATCGTGAGTGGAAACAAATATTTAATCTCAAATGTAATGTGTGTTAATTCCTTGAAAGTAAGCAAAGCTGAGCAATGATTAATAAACAAAAACAAATTCATTTCTTTGTTTCAAACACTTTAATTTATATGACACATGAAAAGTAAACCTCACTGGGAGGCAAAAAGAGAAAGTTTGCTGGAGCCAAGAAGAGTTATGTAACGACCACACATTCAAATATTGCTATCTCAAATTTGCTCAATTTAGGATTCACTTTGACCATTTGCAAAATACATTTGAACTTAATTTCTTTAAGCAAATAAACTGAGAGAACCTTGGCTTCCTGAAGTGCAATTCGCTCCTCCTTTAACTGATCACACAGCTTAAGCACTCCCTGAGCCTCTTCCACACGCCCTTCGCATCCTAAAGTTTCTGCCTGAAACAGCAATTAAATTGCAGTTACCACCTATAACTAAACACAAATAACATGAAGGCAATTCAAACAATTACCATTAGTAAGAAATGTTAGACTGAAATCAGGGGCCAGCCTGGCTGAAAAATAGCACAGCAATCCACAGAGATGGGTAAACACACATGATCTCAAACATATATTCAGTTGTGATAAAAAGTGCAGATTGTGTTCTGGATAGGGAAATTTGCCTAAACATAATCTCAGTGAGGCCAAAAACCAACAGGGCTGGCCTGCCAATTATTTCCATATTCAGCAACCAAACTCACTGTTTTAACTGATTAGATCATGCAATTTCTTTAATTGCAAATTGTAAAGCTGAAATGAGATTACAGGAACTCAGATTTGATGATTTTAATAGTAATGTTAAACATCAACAGAAATCAGTCTACATTTATATCAACATTTACACAAATATCAATTTTATAACAAGAGACGACAAATATATTTTACTGCTCAAGTTAAAAATTTTACTTTTAAAATAAAAAAACATAAAAATCAAGCCTCACCTGTTCCACAAGGTCATTGATTCGTTCTGAAAGCAACTGAATTTTGTCATCCTGGACACCCTGTGCACCACCCTGCTGCTTTCAAAAATAAACAACATCGTAACAGTCCAAACACATATGAAGTGAACTTTGGAGAAACTAGACATTCAAAATGACAATAACTATATATAACAGTTTAAGACATAAATTTTCTACTTGATTTCAGTCTACTGCTGCATTTGGTCTGTGTTATGGATCGCGCTCTAAGTTTACTTAACATTCTACGAAGTTTGGAGAAATAATATTAATAGTGCAAAACCAATCAATTAGTAACAACTAAATATCAAGAGATAGGTAGATGACTTAATAAAGCATCCAAAAATAGCTTTAAGGCTTCTGATATACATGGCTTTTGGTATTTAACCTTACTAAAATATTTCCAAAAATACTCCAATTAGTTTCTTTTCCTATGGCAGAAACTGCCTTGTCAAACACCAATTCTGTATTCCTAAAGTCACATATACTTGGATTAATAATAAAAAAACATCGCAGGCTATTGTAACACTTTGAGAACATTTTTCAGCATAGTAGAATTCCGTAAAGTACTCACACATACTTTAGAAAGCATTAGGAACTTAATTGGTTAAGCTGTACATACACTGTTGTGTGCTGCATTCAGTGCAAGGCGCTGGTGTCCTCTTCGAATCCTGCGATCCACTTCTGCTATCAGGTTCTGAAGGAAAGTCAGGAACTCTTCCTCATATCCCATTCTCAAGTATCTTGAACTTCGATTGTAACTGATACAATGAATAAATAATATAAAACATTACATCATAACGATTATAAGAGTCACACTAGTTATCAGCAGCAAGCAAAAGTGAAGCAGCATTCGAATACACATGAAGTCAAGGACAACATCACATACTGCAATTCAATCATTCTGAGCAAGCAAATACAACGAAGTGTAAGTGGCATACAATATATACCATGTCATAATATTTACTGTATTTTGACACAGTGATTCAGGCAGATATGGACTTCAGCATTGGATAAACTTTACTCCATACAACTGTCCCTTGGAGATGTTCTCGCCAAATTCAAAAGTACAAGTCTCTTTAATCCAACTACCAATAATTATGACTATTTATACGGCACCGTAACACAGCCATGCCATTACAAGGGAACCTAAACTAGAACTGAGAAACAGAGCTCTTCTGAAATGCTACAGTCACAGTTATGATAACAATAATATTACGATACCTAGTTTTATCATTTATTATTAACTCGAAGTAGACATGATTCCCAGAAATGAAAATAAGGTTAGAAACTGGAAGTAAATTTCTGCGAAAACTGCGTTTTGGTTCAGTTTTTGAATCACGATTCTAATGACTGAATTTCTCCAAAGCAAAAATGGTTTCTCAAAAGTCCAAAAATTAAACCATCATCTGGAACAGTTAAACCTTATTAATTCCTGGTGAAGCAATTGTGCCAAAGAAAGTGTGAAACTGTAGTTGCCAGGCACTGTCCCAAGCTCATGATGATCAAGCACGACATTGTTGTGTTCTGAGCTCATGATAACCAAGATACCCAACACATGTTATCTGTAATAAAAGTGAACAATTAACTGCATAACATATTAAGAATATATTCAGTCAATACAGATTTCGAGAAACAGAAGAAAACACCTACTTCTTTGTTAATTCATCATCGTGAATCTTGTCGCAGTTGCCAAGGTCAGCTCTGGTGTTCGTGAACAGCTCATGAGGACAAAATCCACAAAGGTAGAATTTGCATACCTGAAACACATTAAGCCAATACTTAAAGCAATTCATTTTTGTCTCAAAATAATTATGAAAAGTCCTGGTTTAATTTTTTTTATTGCAATATGTGGTCTCCCTAGAGAAAGTAGAGTGATGCACGATACCGAATGGACTCTTGATAAGTAAATAAATAAGCAAATAATTCCACAACATGTGCAACACCGTAAAAACTATTTGTTGAATTATGTTCACAAGTTTACTAAATTCTAGTTGAATTGCTCCAGTCTTTTCTAAAGAAACTGCCACAACAGTAAGGTTGTAATGCTCACTGTAGATAACGAGGATAGTAGGATACATTGAACATCAGAGAAAGTAACCTGATTTCTTACTTTCGATTTAATAATGCCAAAAACGTACACTTAATCTGAAACCATCCGTGCTAATGCACTTCTAACTTTGCGTAGGCCAGTCATTTTGTCCAACCGTCTAAGATTTAGGCCAGTTAGTTAATAACAGTTCCTACAGAAATGCAGCCTTTTATTGTACATTACACTCATAATTATTATTGAAGTTTAGTTGAACCGCTATCAGTACCACACGCGATTAACCTGAAATCTCGCAAAATATAGTTTAAATAGCATATTCTCTTATAAGTTTCCTGCTACATTCTACTTGCCTCAGAGTCTGACCACTCAATCTCTCGTCCTTTAGCTTTGGGATCTGCATTTCGATTTCTTCCCATTAATTCATCTAACAAAGAAGAAGCGAACGACGCCATTTTGGCTAATTTCCTTCACTCGCAAATTAATGGCACCAGACGGCGGCGCCACACGCAACTTCAAACCAACGACCTGAATTAAATTCCCGGGTGGGTTTCCCGGGTCGGCCTTCTTGCCTGGTCCCTTTTCCCTTCCCCGCCGGTGGCGCCCCCTGTTGGCGCGGTGTGGCCTCCTGCTTTTCCCCCTCCCCGCCTTAGCCGGTAGCGCGCTTTGGGTTGCTAGCCTTGGCCTCTAGGCTTGGCCTCTCTTGGCCTCTCTAGGCTTGGCCTCTCTAGGCTTGGCCTCTCTAGGCTTGGCCTCTCTAGGCTTGGCCTCTTTAGGCTCCGCTAGGCTTGGCCTCTCTAGGCTTGGCCTCTCTTGGCTTGGCCTCTCTTGGCTTGGCCTCTAGGCTTGGCCTCTCTAGGCTTGGCCTCATTTAGGCTCCGCCCCCTTAGGCTTGGCCTCGTAGGCTTGGCCTCTTCTAGGCTTGGCCTCTCTAGCTTGGCCTCATTTAGGCTCCGCCCCCTTAGGCTTGGCCTCTTTGGAGGGCTCCGCTGATTGGCTGGGTTAGTTATAAATAGGAGCGCTTCTGTATAATTAAGTTTGTTGCATTGTGGGTTGTTGTTGAGGCTGTGGTTATGAGTAGTTGATTGTGTTCTGAGTGTTCGAGTGACTGTGATGACGTAATACGTCTGTGACTAATAAAGAGATCGTTATTTTAACTTCCTGTGTTGAATCCTTCGGTGTTTGACATTGACTGCGACGGCTCATCGGCTGGCAGACGCGAAGCCCACCGATAGACGACGGTGGCCGTACTTGTGCTCCCATCCTGAGCAACACGCGCCTTACCTCGCCATCCTGAGAGAAGAGGCAAAGAAGTGGGCCCGTCCGATATTTGTCACATTGGTACCAGAGCCGTGGGGTTTTGTCCGAGAGTTCCTGCCGCCGACGAAGCCAGAATCGACCGAAGATGTTCCAGGGAGACGACGACGATACGATCGCCTATCCGATGCCTAGTCAGATCCGCACGCCGGCCGAGACGTCAACGCCTGCTGCCGGGAGAGCAACCGCCGAGACGCGACCGGACCGAAGCCGCTTGCTGACGGAGATCGACTTCGACGACCCGACGCCGATGAAAGCGAGCCTCCGCGAAGAGATGAAAGAAGAGATGACCGTGGAGCCGGAGAGATCGAGCTTCCGAGGAAAGACGGGCGAAGCGACGACGGAAAAGAAGAAATTGAAACCGAGTTTCCGCGAAGAGACCGAAAGACCGGACGCACGGGAGACTTCGATGCCGAATTTGCTGGAAAGTGTCAGCGGTTTGCTGCGAAGCCGCCCGACGCCGATGAAGCCAGGCAAGTTCGATGGGACGGGCTCTTTGGAGTCGTTCCTGGTCCAGTTTGAGGTCTGCGCGACGCACAACCAGTGGACGGCCGCGGACCGGGTCGACTTTCTGCGATGTTCGCTAGAGAAGGCCGCTACGCAACTTCTCTGGGACTTTGGCGCTCAACCGAGCGTAAGTTACGAAGAACTCGTGGAACGCCTCCGCCAAAGATACGGGACGGAAGGCCAGGCAGAAACCTTCCGTGCCCAGCTGTACTACCGACGCCAACGCCCGGAAGAAAACCTGAGCGACCTGCTGCATGAAATCCGACGTCTGGTTGTCTTGGCCTACCCGGTGCCTTCCAACGAGACCACGCAGATCATCGCGAAAGACGCCTTCCTGGAAGCCATGAGAGACAGGGAGCTCTCGCTCAAAGTACGCGAGCGAGAACCCAAGAATCTGGACGAGGCGTACCGGACCGCGCTGCGTCTGGAGGCCTATCAGCGAACGAACGACTCCGACGATCGCCGCAGACCGCCAAACCGAGTGCGCGGGACTCAGGAAACTGATCTGAGTGCCCAGCTCCAAGCGCAAATGGACCGGTTCCTGGCGACGCAGAAGGACGAACAGCGGAGATTTCAGCGAGACATTGAGAAAAGAATTGATGAGCAACTCCGGGAACTCCGCCCGAGAAATCCGCCTGAAGAATCGGCCCGAGACGCCCGGCCTGAACGAGACCGCGCGGGCCCTCCGGAGAACCAGCGACGCTCAATGACCTGCTTCAACTGCGGACGAGCCGGTCACATCGCCCGCAACTGCCGCCAAGCTCGCCGATTCCAGAACCGCCAGAACGAGACTGCGACGACCGAGCCCGATGCTTCGACGCCACCGGACCCGGTGGCCATGAACCATACGACACGCCCGAAAGTGCCGGACCGCGCTACGAGCAACGCCGTCTACATTCGCGGGGAGATCAACGGACGACCGCAGCTATGCCTGATCGACACTGGATCGGAAGTCAGCCTGGTGCCTTCATCTACTGTCGACGGGTTAGAACTTCGCTCTTGCAATCGCTTTTTGATGGCTGCTAATGGGTCAGATATACGTGTCCTTGGGGAGGTGCGGGTGCCCATTAAGATATTTGACGGGTTTTACATCCATAGTTCTTTCCTTGTGTCCGATCAGATTACCGAGCCCATGTTAGGCATGGACTGGTTACGGGAACATCGCTGCCGCTTAGGATTTGGTATGGGATCCCTATTTGTGAGGCGCAGGCGTATCTCTTTGGTAAGGGGCAATGGGTCCACGTGGTGCCGGCGCGTGATCGTCGCCGAGGAGGTGTTGGTGGCCCCTAAATCCCAGAGGGATATTCCGATTAAGACAATGTACGGGGATCTAACGACCATAGCGCCAGCCTGGATGACGGAGGCTAGGGAGATCCAACCTGGGGTTCATCTTGCCCGCGTAGTTGTCGGAGACCACGCAGATGCCCGGGTAAGGGTGGTAAATTTAAGCGAGGATCCGGTCAGGCTGCCGAAGAATCAGCCACTAGGGGATTTGCATCCGGTGCAGGTAGAGCTGAGCGAAAGGAACCGCGCGAATGGAGACGCGGTTGGCCATGCCTCCCCGAGCGAGAAATTACTCGAGGATTTGCCCGAAGAAGTGACGCCCGAGATACGGGAACGATTGGGCGCTTTGCTTGTTGAATATAATGATGTCTTTTCCGCTACTGACCGCGATTTAGGCAAAACTTCTGTATGCACCCATAAGATAGAGACCGGCGATGCGCGCCCCGTAAGACAGCCATTAAGACGACAGCCGCTGCCGCATAGAGTCACGATCGATACTCAGCTAGACAGCATGTTAGCCGACGGAATAATTGAACCTGCTGTAAGCGAGAGGGCCGCGAACGTGGTGTTGGCACGCAAGAAGGACGGCTCGCGGAGATTTTGCGTAGGTTATCGGCAATTGATTGGGATGCTGTTCCCCTTTCTCCTGATGACCATGAGCGGTTTTGTTAAGAGAGGGAAGGTTATTCCAAGGGCCAAACAGGGGGTTTCCTTGGTAGCTGGGGCCCTCGAGGGAAACGTAGTTGTGAGGTCTGGGGCTCCGCGTCCAATACTGGCCGATCAGGGTACGGGATTTCGGGGAGGCCTGTTTCGGGAGGTTTATGGGATCAATCGGCGAAGAGCGTTTAGCTGCTATCCCAGGGAGAAGGGCTTAAGTGGGCGCCTACCCAAGACCGTGAACGCCATGTTTGGGGAAGTTATACGCAGCCATCAAAGGGTGTGGGTTGAAGTTCTTTCCCTTGTCCTGGCCGCCTCCCCATTCACGGTGATGGAGCGCTGCGGCCTCGTCACCTACAGGCTCCGCAAGTCTGCGCACTCCAAGCCATTCGTCGCCCACGTCGATAAACTGAGGCCTTGCTTCGAAGAAGGCCTGCACGACGCCGGCGAGAACGCCGCTCATGACGACGCTTCGATGGACGATCTGCCGGAAGTTAGCCAGAACTCTCGACGCCCGAAGAGGACGATTCGCCGTCCTGCCCGCTTTCAGTAAGCGAGCTGCCGTTTCCCGAACGATGACAGTGGTGTTTGCCTGCGACTGACAGAAGGACCTTGCCCTTTTCTGTACAATAACTCTGTCGCCCTGCTTTCCAGAAACGCGAGAGACTTGGCCGCTCAAAAGAGCATTGCATAGATCTTGTCTTGATTGCTTTGTTGCCGAGAAACGGCATGTTTATGTTCGTTACTTTGTGCCGAGCTTTCGGGCCCGTTGGCCACGATTATAAATTGAATTGTAGGTTTTGCGGATTTGATGGACCGCGTGAGGAAGGACATTATGATAGAGACTTTGTTGGTCCCGTTGACCACTCTAGTTGCGTAGCCGGACTCTGGCTGAAATTTGGAAACTTGGCCCGTTGGTCACGCGAAATTTAGAGATCTGGACTTTTGTTTGGCCCGTTGGCCGCGTAGTTAAGCCGTTGTTGTTGTTGGGGCTTGGGGAGCCTCGAGAGATGAGGTCATCTCTTATTGTAGCGGGGGGAGGGTGTGGCGCCCGGGTGGGTTTCCCGGGTCGGCCTTCTTGCCTGGTCCCTTTTCCCTTCCCCGCCGGTGGCGCCCCCTGTTGGCGCGGTGTGGCCTCCTGCTTTTCCCCCTCCCCGCCTTAGCCGGTAGCGCGCTTTGGGTTGCTAGCCTTGGCCTCTAGGCTTGGCCTCTCTAGGCTTGGCCTCTCTTGGCTTGGCCTCTCTAGGCTTGGCCTCTCTAGGCTTGGCCTCTCTTAGGCTTGGCCTCTAGGCTTGGCCTCTCTAGGCTTGGCCTCTCTTGGCTTGGCCTCTCTTGGCTTGGCCTCTGGCTTGGCCTCTCTAGGCTTGGCCTCATTTAGGCTCCGCCCCCTTAGGCTTGGCCTCTTAGGCTTGGCCTCTTCTAGGCTTGGCCTCTCTAGCTTGGCCTCATTTAGGCTCCGCCCCTTAGGCTTGGCCTCTTTGGAGGGCTCCGCTGATTGGCTGGGTTAGTTATAAATAGGAGCGCTTCTGTATAATTAAGTTCTTGTTGTTGGTTGTTGTTAGGCTGTGGTTATGAGTGTTGTTGTGTTCTGAGTGTTCGAGTGACTGTGATGACGTAATACGTCTGTGACTAATAAAGAGATCGTTATTTTAACTGCCTGGTGTTGATCCTTCGGTGTTTGACATTGACTGCGACGGCTCATCGGCTGGCAGACGCGAAGCCCACCGATAGACGACGGTGGCCGTACTTGTGCTCCCATCCTGAGCAACACGCGCCTTACCTCGCCATCCTGAGAGAAGAGGCAAAGAAGTGGGCCCGTCCGATATTTGTCACACATCCATCGACGTAGGAGGAACCAGTATAATTGTCAATCGCGGATACAACCGCTCGACGACCAACCGATACGATGCCTGTTCTCAGTGTTCTGTTGATTTTCGTTAACGATAACGATAACGAAAATGTTCGTTAACGAAAATAAAATGACTTCGTTAACGATAACTATAACTATAACTAAAAATATCATTAACTATAACTATAACTATAACGAAAATAACACTAACGAAAATTCATCTTTATTTTCGTTAATACAAAAAATAAAAATAGGAAGTGCAATATGGACGATTCGACATAAATGAGAACGAAAAATGCGAAATTTTTATTGTGAAATTTGTCAGTTACTTTGGAAACTCGTGTATTCATGAAGCTGACTGTACCCATGCTTCAAAGGTTTTCATAGCTCTGATTAAATTGTGAAACAGCGTATTATTACGCACAATTTTGCTTATAGACTTAATTATTGTAACTAAGTAGTAACTAAAATTAACTAAAATAAAAATCCATTAACTATAACTATAACTATAACTAAAAAATAATACTAACTATAACTATAACTATAACTAAAATAAAAATCATTAACTATAACTATAACTATAACTAAAATAAAATCTGTAAGGAAAATCACACTGGTGATCACAGGACGAAAATTTCATCACTCGACATTTCATCGTCATTGCCGCAGAAACTCTGAACTGCTGTGACCTATAAACTAGTTGGGAATCTGTTTGTTGGGCGTAGCGTGTTTGCGCGAGCCTGCCACCGGTGACTACTTCTAGTTAGCAATGTTATAAAAGAATTAAGTCGCAAAGATCTTAGAGTCGTAGATGTTATCCAGCTGACAAAATTACTGGTCTGCACAAAACGACATTTTACATCATGAGACCAACACAGACATATTTTTCTTAATTTTTCTTCTGTTACGCGTTTTCGTGCAAGACTTCCAGTTTGTTTATGCGCGCTATAAATGACAGTTTAATAATAATAATAATAATAATAATAATAATAATAATAATAATAATAATAATAATAATAATAATAATAATAATAATAATATTTTGGGTGGTTGCATCAAATAAGTGGTCGTTGTTGCATCTGACTTATTAACTATTACTCCGAAGAGAGATATATAATCTTTGCTACAGTTAACTTTCACGTGGAAAATGGCTTCATCATCTAAGAACGACATCGTTAGAAATTCAGGTAGAAATAATTTGAGCTACAAGCTTCGTATTATACGTGTTATAAGCACCCACAGATTTAGCAATTGAAAATGCGCAAGATTAATGCCAGTGGAGGAGTTACAAATATATGAGCGATAATGAATGGTATTTGCTGTGGAATGGTAGTTTGGCAATTTATGTTGCGCAGTCCAAGATTGTTGCGAGAAGGGCTGAAGAAATCGATTACCTTTGCAATTCGTATATAGTAACACTTGCTCGAGCTTAATCTGACATAGGCGCTGAAGAGCCAGAAACTGCCCAGGTGGCTGTGGCGTAACTAGCTTTTCATGGGCCCGGGTGAAGAGGATCTCGCATGGGGCCATGTTTGGCCCTGTAAGGCCTGTAGCCTTGCGTTGTTACGGTCTCTTTAATATTGTCATGGTCCTCATGGACACATGTGTATGCCATCTGCCACCTAGACCTAATGCTTAAATCAAGTTCTAGGTCACAGTCATAAAATAGTGTAATATTTCACTATCATACAGATAAATCGGGTTCTCGCCGAATCCCGATTGGCCGAAAGTGATTAAACTGCAAAATGAGCCAAATCGCTGAAGGCAAGAACAGAAAGATAAAAAATAGCGCCTTCTGTACTTTAAGATATTTCAAGGTTTTCGGTGATCTGGCGGTAATACCTATTCGGCGATTCGTTATGAATGTTCAGCATTTTCGGTGATACAGTCAAGATTTCTTTACAAAACAGTTTCTGCAATCTGGCGGTAATGCCCTTTCGGGATTCGGCGATTCGCTACGTGCCCGATAAATCAACCACCAATAACCAGAATTAGTTATTCCGTTCACTAATTCACTGTAGGCCTACTAGTTATAGTGCTGCGGACCGCAGTGCTGTTTGCGTTTGGCATACCAAAACTAAACAGTGACATTTGATATTTAGCAACAGGCTCACAATAACGAGCTTTCAATTCCATGATCTGCAATCTGCACATCAAAAAACAACACAATCAGTGATTCTCCGTGGTACTTAAAATGAAGTTTAGCAATATTCACTGAAAGTGCAAAAATACCCTCAATTAAGGGACGGTTTCTTCAGGGAAGATTAACCGGGTAAAAGTGTCATCACTAAGGATAAGGTTAAACAGAATGGCAATAACTGAAAGAAGAATGTAAAACATTTCTTTAATACATTAATGATGAGCGGTATTGTTTTCCCAGTAGCTGTTAGTGGTTAATACACTGACAAAATTACGGCAGTTGTATTAATTTTTGGCTGTTGTGGATTTTAACCCTTTCGTTACTGGACCCGTCGCGCCGACGGGTTACCAAACCCATCTGCTGTACTGCACCCGTCGCCGCGACGGGGATACAACTTGTAGCTTATAGTCAGGCCCAGTATGCTGCGTGAGTGATATAACCGTATATTACGATGGTCTGAACATTATTCTCTTGTAAAAATATTTGTCTATGGAAATTTTTCAAGTATACCACATTTGCAAGTAAAGCGTCGATTGTTCAAGGTAAAAATGGCGAAAAGACGTATGACTGGTGAAGACGTTTTGAAAGAAATTTTTAACGATAAAGACAGTGATGAAGACGATTTAGAGTTAGATTTAGGTGTAGATGAGTCAGAAGTTATAGACGGCGATGAATGTAATTCTGAACAAACCGACGTTGACACTGAAATTGACGATGTTCCGGCTTACGTTCGGTTACTGACGACATGCAATCTAAGAGTGATACATCAATAATTGGTTTGAAACAAACGTTAACGTTTTGTTGCTTATTTCGTTTTTCTTGGTGATCACACACATAATTTCAGACATACGGACATACATACCATAGGAAAAACTCATTGAAAAATGTAAAAAACAATAATTCCAACTTAGTTTAACTGAATAGCTAAAATAATGTAAGTTTCACTATTTTCACATAATCTCATATTTTCCCTAGAATTCCCCCGTACGGCGCCTGGGAACGTGCACAGTAACGAAAGGGTTAACTTGGAGCTTGGTTAAAAGAAAAAACGTGGATGCTCTAACAAAAGTACTTCTGTGTCTTGTTTGTAGTGGAAGGTGACTCTTCAGATGATGATGAAATGTCATGTGAAGGTGATGACTGGGAGGAATGTGATGAGGAGTCGCCTCCAGAGTCCAAAGTCTGCTGCCTGTTCTGTTCATCGTTGTTTTCCAGTCCTGTCGACGTTTTCCTTCATTGTCGAACTGAGCATAATTTCGACATTGCTGCCGTTAAAGACTCACAACAGCTCGAGTCCATCTCTTACATCAAATTGATCAACTTCATCCGCCAAAATGTATGCATCATCATTGCTACAATTATTTCTTCATAAATAAAGTCTTCACTTCTAGGTACATTTATTATTTGTTGGACAGAAGAACATTCAGTGCATCTGACCCAATGGTTTGGAATGTGCTGCCCGTTGAACTTCCTGATTCACTGGAACTTTCTATTGAAAGCTCAGGAAGAAATGATAGATTTACTTGTTCACGCCATCTGACTAAGATGAGCTGCTACTAGTGCATATGTGGTGTATTTAGTTATATTAACTTGTGCTCTATAAATCTTCACATGATATTAGTAATAAATAATAATAATAATGATAATAATTTATTCTGCTAAGGTGGAAATGAATGACTTTTCATTTAATTTAAAATATATTCAAAAATTATTTCTTTACTTAATGGATGCTATCCAGTATATGAACTCTTGGTCACTTATGTCTGTACTTCTACATGTTGTGTACTTCTATCAGTTGTCTGTTTTAGACACATAAACCAGAGTGTAAGTTCTGCTGGATATATTGTCAGAATAGTGATGAATCTGAGTTCTAAGAGTGAAGATGATTGTGGTTAAATTGACTTGAAAAATCGATCCAAATATCAGTTCAGCTTCAGAACATGATTGTGTAATGATGTGGTGTTTGATGCAGCTCCCAAGAGTAGCTTTATATGGAGTATCATGTTTATTTGAATTTTTTAACTGGAGTGAAACTGATTTGTTGTTGACTTTTATTAGAAGCCTGATGTATCCCTGGTTATGAAACTCTGGCCCAAAGGAATGGAGCCTTGGAGCAGTGACTGCTTTATGAAACCTGTGATAGAAGATGATGCCATGCTGTTTCTTGGTAAGATTACTGTTTCAGTGATAGCTTAACTCATAACTTTTGTTAACTTGACAACCTGAAATCCAACTTTCCTTCTCCACATTTCTTTCTAATCTAATCTAATCTAATCTGAACATTTGCTGAACTACTACCTTTTCTTGTATGGCTTTGCAATGGATTGCTGGCTGATGAATTTCTTCCAGAGGATTAGAAACATGCTATTATGATACCATCCCTGAAGAGTCCAGGACTGGCTGCTCTGCTTTTTGGATGAGTGTACTATGGTGGTAGGTGGTAGCCAGGGGCTTTGACCACTAAACTTGGGGGCGCCAGTTCCATTTGACGTCCCACAAGAATAACAAGACTCTTTCCTTGGTCCTCTCTTAGCACTCTATGCAACTGATTTGACAGAGCTCATTACTGCTATTTTGTAGATGCTTTAATCCTTTAATGATGAGCTGCATTGGTTTTCCAGTCACTTTTTGTACACACTCGTTGTTAAAGGGTTACAAGTGCTATATAAATGGTTTATTGCATTGCACAGTTGCATGATCAGTTTATGTTTTTTTTGCCAATCTGACACTTGTGACCCACTGCGAATGATGCTGATTTGGCTTATGGTAAAATACCTTTTGTTGTCTTTTCAGACATAGAAGAATTGCCCACTGAATTTAAATCATATGAAGACTCTTTAGTCAAGTCTGAAACTGGGGAGGGAGTGAAGCCAGTTGATTCTGTGGATGGTGCTACAGTGTCGATGAGCATTGTGGAATATAATAAACTGATCAATCGATTGAAGCAAGCGGAAGAGAGGCTTGGAATGGCAGAAGAAGCATTAGAATTGAATGCCTCTGATCTGAAAAAGATGAGGTTGGTTATGCTTATAAATTATTAAAATGGAGGAAATTGATGGAAATACAATCAATTTCAGGAACATGACTGCACACACATATCAGATGTTCAATTCATATTCAGAGTAGTTAGTTAGGTCTCATGGCTATATTGTCCATCTGTATCTCAAATGGTAATTTCAAATTCTTAGTTATTTCTACAAAACAATTTTAAAAAGCACTTCAAATCGGTACTACATTATTGCACTATGAAATACAACAGTGGTTGACTTATCAAAATATAAACTGAACGTCTGATTTGTGTGTGGAGTTATGCTCCTGAAATTGATGGTTTCCATAAATTTTCTCCAAAATCATAACGTCAGTATTCAGTTCTTTCAAAAAAGGTTTATGTGGTAAAATTAATCTGATGTAATCTTAAAACTTCATGTGTTGCCAATGTAGCTATGCACAAGGCATAAAAATATAAACTGAAAATTGTTTGTGTGTGGAGTCATACTGTAGTTATGCACGTTATTTCATCCAATCATTACTGTCTGGTAATTGAACCACTTTATGTTTTTCTGGTCTTTATGTTTGCCTTTTCAAGGCAACATTCCTATGCAAATTATGCTCTGCTGTCTTTGCCAGTTGCTAAACTACTTACAATATCTTCAAAGATGATAGGGTAATAATTATGAAATGGAAAGTGGTTGAATTTTCAAATCTATTAGTGACTGAATTTTCAACACATCAATAGTAGAAAGAGGTTGATTTAAATATATGCCAGGAGCTTGTCTGTGAAAATTGTCAGACTATGATAGCATATTTGATGTTTTCTGATAAAACTATTCACCAGACTGTCAAAAGTTTACTGGATACTTTATATTTTGATGTCAGGGATTTGACGAAAGACACGTTGTTTGAAAATTCTGAAGTGCTGCCACCTAGTGAAGAGGGCATCTGTAGTCTTCGTGCAGATGAAGATGAATTCTATTTTGAATCTTACGGTCATTTTAGCATACACGAAGAGATGTTGAAGGTTGGTATCCATAAACTAAGCTAATTGTTTGAATTCTTGAAAATTGCCTGACGGTGTTATTATCCTTTTGCCCAGATGCAATTTTTTTATAATGGTTAAATGTTTCTCCAATTGCTGTTTGTGCAATTAACTTATCACAAAATGCTGTGCTTTTGCATATTTCTGCAATTGTTGTTATATCTTTGAGCTCTGTATATTCTGTGGGCAATAAGCCTGTATACCATATCAAAGAGTTTAGGAGAAATGTTCGCTTGCATTTCATCGGATCAGATTTGTTGTTATGTGTAGGAATGTTGAAATATCTCCAAGAGATGTCTTGTAAATACCCAAATATGTACATTGTACATGCAATCATAAATTAATTTTGAAGCTGAATGGGTAGTGTTGGAACACTGGAACACCCATTTATTTTGATAAGCATAGATCATAATGGTATTAATATTCAGTTATATTAAGAAACTTGCCACCAGTTGTAAAGGGGAAATTGCATCTTCTTTCAAAATCAATGTGTGGTTTTAATTAGGGCTGTTAACGATTAAATTTTTTTAATAGTTAACTATTTAAGAATTAACAAATAATTTTTCGTATTATAAATATTTGTTGCTAGTTAGTAGCTACCTAGTAGTTATTTATTCATATTAGTAGTCTCGTTTAGATTTTTCAGTTCAAATGTCTTCCTTCATCGTTGACAGTAACTGACAGTTTCACACAAATAACTCCAAAGTTGTTCTTTAGCACCTTATCGAATATAACAAGCGGTCTTCGATTAAGCGTAAAACATAAGTTTAATCTTTAAAATTAATTAACCATTAATCAATTAATTAATCGTTAACTTCCGCAGCCCTAGTTTTAATTCATAGTTTCATAAGACACACTAGGAATTGAACCTCCTATGCAAAGAGATGCAAGGCAGTTGCACTGGTGATCTGCCTTAGTGTCACCTGGAAAGCTTCCTACTTCTAAGTTGGTTACTCTTTGTGTAGCTAAGTATTTACCAGTACTTAATAGTTTGTGTACTTACTAGTGGTGTGCTGATTGTTTTTTCTTCTGTAGGATCGTGTGAGAACAGAGAGCTACAGAGATTGCATTTTAGGCAATGAGTCTGTCTTTAAAGATAAAGTTGTCCTAGATATCGGATGTGGAACTGGAATACTCAGCATGTTTGCAGCAAAGGCCGGTGCAAAGCTTGTCATTGGAGTTGATCAGTCAGATATCATCTGTAATGCTATCGACATAGTTAGGTAAGAAGGCTCTTTAATTATCACTCTTTTATGCATGTATAACATTGCATATGTATCTGGCTGGCTATTTATGTTGCACCGTCATTGTCACCAGCCTAAATGATGTTACAGTCCTGAAAGCACTCATCACCAGCCTAACTGATGTTGTAGTTTGGTAAGAGCAGAGGGTTGGTTCATACACAGGTTAATGATGCTTGCATGATTATTATGCAAATAATGAAGCCTTGTTAATACTCAACCATTTCATTGATGGCAGCCTCAGGATGATTTTTTTAAGAATATGTTCTTACTAACTATGCTCATAAACTGTCATCACCCTTTGACCCAGTGACTTTGTTTGGGTCATTGTAGTGGTAAACCTTAACTCATGATTTCTGAAAAGTGGCTGCAAAGAGTTCTACATTTTAAAAAAGATTTTTAACTTTTTTTACTACTTGTGATAAAAAACGTGCTTTTCGCATAATTGTTCCAGTCCAATCCAATGCCATATTGAACCCAGTTTTGATTTGTTTTCTGACTTTATAAGAGTTTCCTCGTGCACTTGATCGCATGTGCTTAAGTGGTGCATCAGAAACTCCGATGTTGCATCTTGTATTTTGTTATTTGTCATGCAGAGAAAATGGTTACCAAGACAGAATAACGTTGATCAAAGGAAAAATGGAGGAGGTTAACTTACCTGTCAGCAAGGTTGGCTTTAACTATTTCCTTAAGAAAGATTGTCTAACCACTTCTTTTCTCAGTGATCTCTTATATGACCTACCACTTACTTTTTGAAAGGATTTTATGCAAGTCATTTCTTTCTAAACAAAATTAACTTTGGGTTACTGTGTTTTGATATTTGGTTTTAGCCTGACTAGACACTGATCTTCATAATAAATTTATGCAATATGTGTACTAATGCTATGTATGTTTTTCTATAAGGAGTAATAGCAACAATTTGTTCTCCAGTTTCTTCTTTCCTTCCCTATATGCTGTCTTAAATGGACTTACATACTTCATTGCCTATCCGCAGTACTTCTAATGTGACAACACTGCGTACAAGCAACATTATAAATCAGATTTTTATAGAACACAGTTCAGAACATGGCTTCTGTATCGAATTCAATATGAGAATGTCACCTTGTTCAAAGGCAACGTTGATGTGGGTATAAAAAATAACAGTGATAGACAATCTGGTGCAAACGGTTTGTTATGAATAATTTGTTTCCCTGTTTTTACTTTCATAATTTAGGTAGACATCATAATTTCCGAATGGATGGGGTACTTTCTGCTGTTTGAGTCGATGCTGGATACAGTTCTGTGGGCAAGAAATCGCTTCCTCAATGAAGACGGTCAGGTTTTTCCGAATAACTGCAGCCTCCATCTGGTCGGAATAGAAGATGAAGATACACACAGAAAGCGATTTGCATTCTGGGATGACGTATACGGCTTTCGAATGTCGTGCATGAGAAAAGCCATACTGGCCGAGGCTGATGTTACGTTAGTCAGTGGAGATAAGATCATCACCGAATCCTGCATGCTGAAGGTAACAATGCAGTTAAATGCTTCACCTTAGATCACCTGATGTGCAAACATGTTATGCTGATGCTTTGAAACTCAGAAGCTTTTAAAAAAGGAATTGGCTTGAATAATTTTGGCATTTTCCTGCCATTTTTATATGCTGTTGTTATGGTGATGATTGAGTGTACCAAACATGTTTCATAGATATTGCCATTTGAGAGCAATTCCATGTTAAACTGTTTCATCTCAATACCCTGTTATGTTTAAGCCAGGCTTGAGAAATCTGGATATCATCTGGCTCTTAAACTGTCTCTTAAATCCAAGGGCAGGTTAAAAAAGTAAGTAAGTAAGTATATTCTTTATTAACCAATTGCTAATCGCACTTTGGTGTACAGACATCATAAACGCAGTCACATATTATAAACGCAGTCACATGACTGTGTTTTACCTTTGGCTAATCATAATATGAAAAAAACTTTTATAGTTAGAATGCTTTATTCATATTGACTAATTGTTTATTATGTATGATGTATGTACACCAAATGCGGATTGCAACTGGTTCAATAAAGAATATACTTACTTACTTAAACATCCTGACAATAAACGTTTTTCCATCAAGTAAGTTAGTTACCCCATTATAAACTAACTGCCAACCGCACCTTGGTGTACAATCATTATAGTATATATATATATATATACGATGGTTTCTTTAGTCTAAATCAGGTGTCAGCAACACTTTGCAATGGGTCTATTTTTACCAGTTTGTTGATAAAGAAACCACTGATGCAGGAATGGACCTATACATCCATTTACTATTAACCAACATTTCATGTTAAATGTTTCTGTGTTAAATGTTTTCCACTGTATGTGCTAGAGGTGTAAGTGGCGCAGCAAAAGTACAAAGTTTACATTTAAATGTTATTATAGAGAGGGTTTGTGGCAATGTTTGTGTTTACCTTTGCTAGTGTGGAAATTCAAGAGCTTGTTTCTGTTTCAGAACAGGAAGTTAGCTGGACACTAAAATCATTTTGAAAGGTTCTTAGCAAGGCACTACATTATTGTTCAAATCTCCTTTCACAGGTACATTATCTGGATACAAATACACACTTCCATACATAAATATGCATACTTACATACATATTTTTGTACCTATTTGAACAGCTGTACATCTTTCACTAGTCTGCGCAACATTGCAATTCTGGTGCTGAAGGAGCACAAATTACAAGCGATTGATTGACCCATTTTCAGTTCAGTTGGTTGTTCAAATTATTTAACATTGTTGTTATTTTCCTGTTAAATAGGATTTTGTAATGCAGACAGTGAAGGTGAAGGATGTCGAATTTTGTGAACCATTTACATTAACCGTTAAGAAAGATGGACGACTGACAGCCTTAGTTGGCTACTTTGACGTCCGTTTCGGTTGTCCGTCAGAGGTACTATTTTAATTTTTCTGTTAATTTTGATTGTAAAACATGTCGTCAATAACTGAATAGTTCTGAGACATTTTGCTGCTAATACATTAGTCAAATTTCATTTGAAAGATTTTATTAAAATCCTTCTATTGCTTTGTGTTTACAAATGGTGTGCAACTGTTCAACTCTCCAGTGATCTTTACCTTGTGGATATCTAGGTCATTAGAGCTAGCAACTAATTTAACTGAAATCCAAGAAAACGTAGCTGGTCTGTGATTTCATTATTTCAATATTGGTTTAGATCATCAAATGTCAACAATAAGCAGCTCCATAATAAATTGATACACCAACCTGATCACTGTGATTATAAGACTATAAGGTTATATAGTGTCTGGGATTGTTTAGGTGTCGTTTTCTACAAGTCCAGTCAGTTCTCCAACACACTGGAAACAGACCGTCTTCCCACTGGAGTCGCCAATTCCAGTTAAAGAAGGTACTGAAAATGCCATCAAATGCCTTTTGCGTTAACTGATAAAGAAATTTTTACATCAGAATTTTGTTTGCTTCTTATTTTAATAAAAGATACATAAAGTAGTCTAATTGTGATGGATAATTGTGATGGATAATCTACAGGGTGGGCCAAAAAAAAGTGCCCCCCTACGCAATTTTGCTGATATTTCGGCCAAAAGTAAGAATTTTTAAATCACGTTTTATAGGCTTAAAGGTAATTCATATCTACGTATAATGGCCAAATATCCAGTAAAAGTTATATCACTTTCAATGAGTCCACCCACTGTTTTTTGCGTCAAAAACCTAACGCATAAAAAGCAAATTTTTACTAAGTCATTTGTCAAATAATTTTTATCAAACAAACTTGATATTGCCAGATTATTATTTAAGAAAAGACACAGGATACCAGCGTAGCTGTAATCACTGTGATCACTTAGCAAGAAGACGATCAAGTTGCTAAATAAAGAATTTTTCAGATTAATAATTTATGAAACAATGAAAATTTCTAAAATATGAAGATGGGCAAGGTATAATTGTCAAAATGCGTATGCAGACACTTCATGAGCAGGGTCTTTTCTTTGAGCTAAAGCTCTAATCGCCACTTGCCCTATAAACAGTGGAAGCTGAGTAGGCCTACCGTTAAAAAACCCCCCGCATTGATGAAAGGAGATCGGCTCTGGATCGTCGTAAAGGAAGTGGAAGGCCCAAATCTTCCGCACTCCAAAAATGGTTAATTACGTAAGGGGATATGCTGGAGAAATATCAATCTGCGATCAAAGCATAAGAATAAGGTCGCTTGAAGTTGATGTGGGAAGATTTACCTCTGGAACCCATCAACAAAGACATCAAAACTTTTCCAAAAGACTGAACATGTATGGGTACTGGTGGTGGACACATTGAACTCAAGTTGTGAAACAACGATCAAGTTTGTTTGATAACAATTATTTGACAAATGACTTGGTAAAATCGTTTTTTGTTGCTTTTTGCCGTTAGGTTTTTGAATCAGTGGGTGGACTCACTAAAAGTGATATAACTTTTGTTCTGTTTGAAAATTTTCTTTGTTGGCCATTATACGTAGATATGAATTACCTTTGCGTGATTTAAAAATTCTTTTTTGGCCGAAAAACCAAAAATCTGGTCAGTATATGACTTTCCAAGTTAATTATCATTACTAATTTACAAATCTAAGTAAGTATATAAGTATTTTCTTTATTAAACCGGTTGCAGAAGAGCCGCACTCTGGTGTTCAAGCATTATAGGACAAATACATACTAAATCAATAATCTATGCTCTTTTCTTGCATGAATAAGGCTGATTTAGAATGTCTGCATTTTTAGAGTGCTTTATCCTGAATTCTATTAAGGTGAATAATTTAATACTGGGATTTACCTTTAATTAAATTAATCAGTTGAACAGGTGGAATGTTTTACGGTTGATCTTTTAGCTGAATGATGTTTCTAATTACATTGTTTAATGTTATTTTAGGCTAAACCTTGTCTGGTCAGTTGACTTGCAAGAAAAATATAAAGGATCCACGCACGCTCGTTATTTCCATAAAGCTGGCTGGAAAAACACATGTCTATCAGATGCAGTAGTTTAATAACAATAGCATATTTATGAGAATTGATTTTATCTTTTATAGGCTGTTTTAGCCCATTCTCTGAAGGTGAATAAAAGATGAATAACCAACATTTTATTGATTGGATTTATTTTAACATAAGCTAAATAAAAAAGTGTTCAAATACAATATCAATATTGTACAGGTTTGCTGCAAGTCTGGTTGCTGAGTAAAGTTAAGTGATGAAGATTTGCAAAGAGTAGAGAAATGCTGTATGCATGTGAGACATGGACCTTACGCAAGTGGGAAACAAACAAGCTACTGCATTCGAGATTAGATGCTACAGGAGGATACTTCACATCAGATGGGAACAGAAGATAACAAATGTGGACGTGCTCACGAGAGTGGAAACACAAAATACATCAAACAAATGATAATGGAGAGAAAACTAAACTTCTTTGGACATGTGTGCAGAATGGGAAACGGCAGACTCATCAAACAGGTCATCTTTGGGATGATGGACGGAAAGGGGGTTAGGGGAAGGCCGTGCAGGGAATGGCTGGATGACGTCACGGACTGGTGCGGAATGGAAATCCACAAACTTGGCAGAATGGCGCATATATGTATTATGTTATTGTGTTGTATCTATGATTTATGTTATACAAGTGTGTGTGTGTGTGTGCGTGCTTGTGAGTACAGTAGTTTTAGTGGTTAAGATGATCGATATGGATGATAACTAGTCATTCCATGCATTGTGTCAAAGGTTACTTGATGAAACACATTAATTCCATGCATTTTAGTTATACCTTTTTGAAATTTACTTGACCCATGCTGACTAGTTACTGTTACATAGCACTTAATAATCTTGTAAATTCGGATTCTCGATAGAGGAAAGCAGATTGACTATAATTGTGAAGGAGATGCAGGTTAACAGCTTTTTACGTGTGTTATTACTTCGGTGCACTACCGTTTGATATGCAATTCAACACCATGATGCTCTGGGCTGTCATAATCGTAAGAGTACCTAAAAAGAATATGTCGTAAGTAAGTACATGCCTTATTGAACTGCCTGCAAACGCACTGCGGGAAGAACGTTGGATAAGAACAGTCTAAGAGTGTTAAATCACAGAATCACAACAAGTCATGATATACAATAATAAAACAGGCATCTATGGATCTGTGAGAGAAAGAGAGAGAGTAAGGATAAGTAACAAGAAAAATCAGCAATAAAGTCAATTGAAATAACATTCGCGTAATAAAGCCAATTGGGGTTAAAGCGTGAGCATGCATAGGCCTAATGAGATTTCGACGGGAACCAAAGGAAAAGTCGCGGGAATGCCGGGAACTAGTCTTAATTTATCACAGGCGGTAAACCAAGGAAAAGGTCCTTGGCGGTAAACCAAAGGAAAATCGATCGGCTGACGGCAGATGATAATTGGTTCCAGTTAAGGATCTTTCAGGGCCCGGCTACATGCGGTTGGTGGTGTTTAGATTTCGACAGTCGATCATCGCAGAAAGAAGGCTTTTAATACTAGGTTGCCTGATGTCATATGGAAACGGCTGTAAAACGTTTTCCTAGCAATAAGAATGTTATCATTCGACTATTAACCGCTTATTGTCGAGCTCCAAAGTTGCAAAACCCCCAATCAGACACCAACCCAGTCGAAGAGAAGCCGAAGAAGATTCGAATAAGCAGCAAACTAAAGGCAGCGCTTGTCCTAAAATTGTCTTTAGAAGGACGATTTGCGATTTATCATCCTAAAACATGCGGCTAGCAGCGAGTAAACATGACGAGGAACGACGTTTTCATCTGTACAAAATGTTGAGTCATAGTTAACATTAAAGTACCTCTGTGTTCTTATTTGACGCAAACTATTTTCACTCTCTGAGGCAGACAATGCGTCGTATCATGCAGTTTTATTTGATTGTTAGATAGTATACTTTTGTCAGCTAGATGTCTGCACGCCGCAATTAAGTACTTACTTACTTAATGAGTGTTTTCACCGCGCTGCCGTTTACTTACTTATCCTAGTGGAATATGCATTCTGGGATTGGTTTACTTCCGGTTCCGGTGAAGGGACCGAAGAAGAGGGATGTGGGATGTGCCAGCTGCTGCTGCTGCTGCTGAGCCTGGGCCGCAGATGCAGTTGCAGGTGCCTAAGGCCTACAGTCCTCACTGATTGGCTGTCGGATAAGGATATTCGTAGTCATGGTAGACGATTCTTTAGTAAGTTTTCAAATGCGGTGGGGATGGTGATAATGGTGGCAACGAGAAGAATGAATGGACGATGCTCGAAGGGTTGGAGGCGGTACCGTAACTACATCTTCATAGTGATCACCATGGTTCTGATCACTATGCAGGTCTACCTCTACACGTCTACCCCTTCGGAAGTCATCGCACGGAGCAGGGCTGATGATGCTGGTGCCGATGGTCAGGTCGTATCAAATGTACCGGCCAATGAAGACGTACCTAACAGAAGATTAAACGCGGTGAGTCCTTTTGAATGGAATTGTAATCCCCTCTCCCTTCAAATCCCATAATAGGATTTGACGGGAGAGGGTCTTGAGAGTTACAGTAAAATTGATGATTACTAGTAATCAGCATCGTGAATTCGTTTGTGTGTGGACTTTTATGTATGTATGTGGACATTTGCTATAATGCCTTTTAGGTACCTCGCAAAAGCGCAGCATGGACCAGTCTATTTGATGTTAAATGTCATTAAGACAGAAATATCATATGCAAGCAAACAGTGCACAGAAAACTAGAAGAGTCACCAATGTCGTGTCTACCCGCACACATAAAGCGTAACCAACGGATTCCCATCCATAGTTGACAGATGGTATCGTGTTCAGAGTCTCTGTACTAAACTGTATCGAAATTGTCAGAGACTGTGGGCATTAGCGTTTGCAGCACATGATGTGCCTCCACTCAACAGTCCCTCATTGGTAGAAGAACACGCATGCCTTAAGTAGAGAAAAACAAGTCTGGCAGTGTTTCTACCTTACATGACAATCAATCCAAAATTCACCATTATCTACCCATGGGCCACAGAACTCTGCATATCAACCAACGCACAAAGTGGTCTACCTCAGACAGATATTTTGAAATTTTAGCGCATCTCTATAGTGTGACTTAAAATAAATATATAAAGTATTCTCCGCCCCCTCTCTGCCACATCAAAGCGTCCTCTCAGATCCTCTGACTGGCTTGACCTTTTTGTTCCCCATGTTAGAACCACAATGGCTCAATCCAGATCCTTTGTGTGCATAGGTCCATTCTCTATGGAATTGACTTCCTCCTTCTCTACGCTCCCAATCCTCTCTAGTAGCATCTCTACCCTTTCTCTCACCTTAAAACCTTCCTTTTTGTTTCGGAGTACCTCGCATGGGAGCGCTCCTGAAAGGCTTATGCTATGAGAAGCACTTTATAAATGATCAAATACAATACAATACAATAAATATTTGACACAGCCTATGCCAGAGTTTCCACCTATGTAAACTACTAAACGGTCGTCAAATATTCCAATATCTCTGTGTAAGAGACCTTCAAGAACGGTTTACATGTATCTTTGCAGTGTAACTCATGGTTGACTTTACACAGCTATACATCTTAATTAAATTAAATTATTCACTCTAGTTCAGCTAGCCTGTACGCTATGGTGCATATGGGCTAGTACAATACATACATGGGGGACCCTAAATTGTGTGGCACTAGAGCTGTACCGATTAAACCCATACGCTCACCTCGAACCGATTATTAGAACAATCGGTACAATCGGGTATCGGCAGAAATAATCGGTGCCGATGTCAAAATTGAGTTATAATTTTACTTGAATTATTGCATATTCCAAGTTTTTCATCGATATTCATCTATCGTTTTACGTTCCTTATTATTTACGCATTAAAACATATCGTTAACAACTTCCCAGCTTAATTTAAACGTCCTTCAATAGTTGTGACGATAGATTACTGGTTTATGTTTTGGAACCGAACATTTTGACTAAACAAATAATGAAATATTTGGTCTCACAATGGGTATTCTTCAGTTTAATAATCCGCTATACGCTGTATCGCTATCGGCAATTTAATAATGGGCTATTCGCGGTATTGGCATAATCGGCAAAAAGCGATATCGTAAGCTCTATGTGGCACTCATGCAAATGGACAGCGGTGGTGAAGGATCTCACCTGATGAGTTCATTGAAAATTAGCAGGGTCATGGCCATGTCTATCTCTATCTATCTGTCTATGTACCCTCCAAATTCTTCCTCATCTCACTGTGACGCAGCGACTGGCCCTCTATACAGCCATCCTTCTTCTGATTCATCATGCACAAAAGGCCATCCTGTCAACCGTTCAGATATGGCTCTCCAGGTGTGGTCTTATAATACAAATCAGTTTTCACCAAACATACATCAATCAATCATTTTATTCTGAATAACCAAGCTGTCATAGATGCAAGATGCTGAGGAATGGCCTAAACACCACACGATCAGCAGTGTGAGTTTAAAAAATTGACTTACACTCAGAATGCGATGATACTATAGGACAGGGAGGTCAAAGGTCGGCCCGCGGGCCCACCGAAGATGTTTTTCTGGCCCGTGGAGCCTTGCCTAAAGACTACACAATTTGAGAATAAAAGTTAAAATTTGTTATTTCTAAGGTTTATTGAGTTTTATGTGATGTTTGTGACTGATAATGAAGATCAAAATTAAGATTTTTAAGCCTAATTTGACTGTTTGTAGGCTAAAAATGCACCATTTAAGATTTAGTTTTGCAGAAATTTTCTGGGGTCTCACCAGATCCCTACCCCAGATCCCTACCATTTTGCTCAGCGTCAAGCTTATGCATTGATCAATAAGTGCAATTAGTACATTTGTATTTACATACATGTGCATAAATGCATATGTGAATAAACTTATACGGAAGCTTTACTTTTCAAGGACTGTGTACTAATGCAGTTGGATAAGGTTCTCTGCTGCTTTGGCGTAAGACGTGCTGTAAAGTGATTGTTATCATTTCCTGTTTTCAAATTCGTATGATATATTTTAGTGGTGACTGTGCAACAACTTGTGTAGACATACATACCTTCTGTCTAAACACAATTGCTTTAGTAACACCTTATGCTTGTGATTCTACCATTACTATTAATAAATAACCAGTTTAGACACCTACACCTACACATTCCGGTGATACAATTATACTAATGACTTTAAAACATGGAGATGAGGACTAGGGAAGTTAAGCACTTTTCCAGCTCTTCCTGCACATCAGTCACGGCCTTGTTTTCCAGTCCATTCACCCGAGCCATCCGAATTTCCAAATTCTTACTTCTTTCTTTGAGTTTAAAAGTCTGTATTTTGTTGTTGATAGGTGGTTGTGTAGAAACAAAGCAGTCTAAGTTGGAAAATAGTTGCAGAATTAGACAAATTTATTGTCCACTCTGGTATTGACTCCAATTTGGGAATAAATTGTTTTTGATCAAATAACAAATGTTCACAAAGGTCGTCTGCAAACATCAGTTGCTTATTTCCTTTTTGCTGCATCATAATTTTGAAAAATTTTCAAATTTATTCTTTGAATGATATAAAAAATGCGTAAATTTCTGTATTTGAACATTTTAAATTTTAGTCTTTGAATTAAATAAGAAAACTGTGCACTTATGCGCTTTTGAGAGTTTAAATCATGCATAAATATTAATTTAATAATAAATATAATAAAACAATAATGATAATGATAATAATACTGATGATAATAGTAATTGTGATACATGATAATAGAATTGTTAATAATAATTATGATATGTGATAATAAAATTTCCACAAAGGATAGTTGGATACTACTATAATAATGCTCCTCAAAATCTTAGTTCCTGATTGATCATTCCTACTTTGGTTTCTGGTGCATACAAGGATGCAGACGAAGAGGATGAGGAGGATGTTGGGGATAAGGTGTGGACACATTTATGCACTACAAGTTTGCACACCATTCTGCCTAATGTGAAGTGGCAGTATTTTCCCAAAAGTTATTTGCATTACAATAACTATATTCGTTTATTGAGACAGGCAACTCTGATTGGCACACCACTATCAGGTACAATGTCATAGAGTTTAGATAAATAATAGGTGTTTTGTTTTACTCATTGCGCAGTTGACCATAATGTTTGAATGGTCAGATGCGCAATAACACACTATACTGGTTAACACACCATACAAGAACTGCAGTGTAGTGCTATATATATTTTGACTTTTCAGCACTATCCCTTCTTGCATACAGTCTGATTTACCTGCTGTGTCATAAGGAATGTCCTCTGATGACTTTGTGTTTACGTGTCCACACTGTAATTAATAATTATAATGATATAAAATTATGCTGAACTGTAGCCGTTGGACTCGTTTTGGTCTGCAGTTAGTCTACAGTTAAGGCACATGTGTATGATGTGTTAGTCGAAATTCCAGTTTGTCAGTTCACTTTCTGGTCTTGATTTGGTGAACAGAAGGGAGATCTGTACCCAGTCTGCTGCTCTTTTCCTTCCTCGTCCTGAGCAGTTAATAAATAACCAGTTAACCAGCAGTGTAGACATATACTCTTACTTGCTGTTATAAAGCAATGGAGACTTATAAGTGTGATATCTGACGCATAAACTATCATAACTGATTAGAATTCAGAGTCTGAATATTGGTCAATTCAAGAGTTAAACAATTGGTCGATTAAACATTTGTTTTCTTCAAAGTGAAGCTGTGGTTGTGCTTAATTTCTTCCTGACCATTCCTTGCTTATACAGTTATACTTGTTCTTTAGCTTCCCCAAAGATCTCCTGATGCAGCCTTCAAAATTACACTGGTTTTCACCCTTCGCATGCCACAGACACAAAATTGCAATATGATAGGTGCGTTTACCAAAGTGGTAGTAAGCTAGGAACCTGTTTTATCCGACATAAGTAACTTACGGTAATGATTATATTAGAATGGTGAAGAAACTACAAATTTCCCAGTGGTTATGTATACATATGTGAGATAGTTGTGGATATATTAGACCAGAAAGTTGTTTTTTTGTTTCGAGTTTTAAGACTGCAATGGCAAACAGCTTTAGATGAAATTTGGCATGTCAATTTTCGTAATTTGAAGTCAGATGAAGAGTTAATTTTTAGAAGGTTTCATATATTTGCAGGTAGCAGGACAAATGCTGTTATCAATGTGATAATGAAAGCGATGTCTGCAGGGATTTTGGGTGACACTGAGTCAACAAAACCTGGTTTTTGCCACCTCCAAAATAAAAAAAATTGTACTAAAAGGATCGACCTACTCACAGATACAATGCATTCACCAGCATCTGCTATATTTTTGTAGTTTTACAGCAAGAATCGTTGACTCAGATCATCACTGAACCCAATTATAATGCTGTAACAAATATGGTTTGAAGCGCTAAGCTAGCAGTGCCTGGGTGTAAAGAAAGCAGTAGCGTGTGAACTTTATGATTTGTTCTGCTCTTGATAATTGTAAAATGGCACTGCATTAGTTACTGGATGACATAACGTTTCTCTGGAGATGCCTGGCTTGAGATCTATCATCCGACATGATGGAGATAATTTAGAAGTTTATTCACCAAATGGTAATGCCACTGGTTTGCCCTTTGCCCATCCCAAGCCCAACGTTATGTGAATTTCAACCACTTCTGCCTAATCCATGGCGGTTGGAATTTTTGCGTTCCACCCAGTGACTGTTGATGGAAACAATGGTTTTATATTCAAAAACGATGGTTTACATACCATCTATGAATGCCACAAAGCCTCACCTGACTGATTTAAAATGATAACTGAAGAAATGCTACATATCAGTAACTTATTTATTTGTATTGTATTTATTATTATCATATTTATTTATAACATCGGCAGAATGTTGATGAGACATGCATGTCACAGCATAGCATTTTGCCTGTCATTTGTAAAATGAGAAGCAGATAGAAACAATTGAATGACTCAGGATTGTTCAAATTTAATTACAAAACAATTTTCATACATGTTCACACTTCAATAATTCTGTCTTCATTGGTTGAAGAGATATAATGTTTTATTCTTAAGAAATTAAACAGACCAAAACCGCAAAAAATATCTGGCAAGGTCAGAACAAGGGTTACAAACATCTGGCATGCAAACTTGCAAAGTGTTGAAGTTTTTATTAAACAAAGCACTCCAAGGTCTACCACTGAGCCACATTGTTGACTTACGCTTTTCATGTGTTCACAACGCCACTAGGACAAACGTGAAAACTTTTCATGGACTTTGTATATTTCAATGTATAAAAAAATACGTGGTTTAAATTTACTGCCATCAACTTTGAGGGGCGTTTCTCTTCACTTTGAGAACATTGAGGACTTATCAGTTTCCAGCTACCTACCTTTTGAGGTGAATTTACAAATTAGCGTGATATAAGCACCTGAAATGTAAGATGATAATACTTGCTGTTAGTGAGGCTAGATTTGAATCTAGTGATAGGTTCATAATCTACTCTTTCACACCCCACCCCCCAGCCTTTTCCATATTGAATGAACCTCCTACAGCGGTAGGCATAGGTTCATAGGTTTACCTACTCCTACTGTGGTTGGCCCTTCCTCCTGGAATAATAAGTTGCCTAGCAAGCTGCAACATGAACTCCTCAGCCTCTCTTTCTGCAATCACTTGAAGACCATTCTGTTCGATCGTGATCATTTTGTTGGGTCGGGATTGCCTCTGTTGAAGTGCCGCTACATAAATTCGCAATTATAATTACTCCAGGGACCCTAATTATTTATGGCCCTGGCAGCTGCTCTCATGTCTGGCAACAAGTGGATATTACCCATAAACACTTTTTGCCCACTATTCCTCTGACACTGTCTTTTTCCAATGAATATTAGTCTCTACTTGAATAGTTAATTTTTCCACCCCTTAGGAAATACTAATTATGGGTGGCTTTAATATTCATGCTTTTCAGCATTTTAGTATGTACAGTAGGGGTGTGACTTGAAACAGGTCTTTGCCTTTCCAGCACATAACAAAGGTCATACCCTTGATATCCTGGTAACTCTGATTCACAGTGGCTTCATTTTGGTACTCCGAACTGTTGAATCATATCTGTTAGATCACATTGTTAAAAATTTTAAACTGAAAACACGCCCCTTACTGATTCGAATGGTTGAACACCAGAGTGGCTTGTTAAACCTTGTGATAAGGGCCACTCTGGTGCTCAACACCTCCTCTTCTACTTAATCTACTCTGTTCCAGTTGTGAACACCATCCACCATAGCCGTCTGCTATTTACCCATCTGACCCATGGAACTGAACCTGATTTGCCCATTGATTTTGTTTCGACTGTGACGACATAGCTTGGATGCAGTAGAATCTTGAGATTATGATTACGGTACCATACGATTATATATGAATACGAATACCACCAGGGTCAGAACCCGTCTGTGAAAGGTTCATAGGTTCTGACTCTGAGCTGTTGAGTTTTCCATGTCTACGGCTAGGCTTGTGATGAAAATTCAGGACTACTTAAGATTAGATGTGATTTATTCTCTGCTTCTGAAATCTGAATGATAGACTGTTTTGGGGATATTATGTCCCTTGATCAACTGATCTTCTGCAAAGATGTTCAACTGAAATGATCTACATCTTGCATTCATCCTTAACAATGGAAGTGATTACTGTAGATTACTGTATATATAGGCCTACAGATAGTGGTTTAGATGCCGGTTTCAAATCTATGTGGAATGGAGCAGGCTAGGTTGATTGAAAAAATGGCAGTCACTAAAATGAACAAATTTCTATCGTTGTGGCCTAGTACTGCCTAGCTGTCTTGAAATTAATGCTTCAGTGTTGGTTGCAACAGAAGAGAGAGCTATATATGTGATGTGTCGAAAAGAATCTTGTTATGGCTTCCACTGATGTGGTGTTTATGCGCAGTTGAGTTGCTACGTGAATATTTTTGTATCATCTTATTGGTGTTTGTCAGTCGATAATCGTTTCTTAAAATCACGCTTAAAACTTATCGATTTGCAGTGTGCAAATAACGTTTGTTGTCCTGAATGCAAATACAATACAGTGCAATAAATTAGAGTTCGTGGTGGAGCTGCCTGTTTGTTTGACAATGTTTGAGGTGTTTGTTACTGGATATTGTTGACTTGTAGAACTTTGGTTGGAGCTTTTCATTCACTTCTGCTCTTCAGTTGAGAAAAAATTGATTACGTGTTATGAAAACAGCAGTGTGTTTGATTTTGTTGCTGTGGTTTCACATCAGGTGTTGAATACTCATAGGACTTTGGGCTTAAGTTTCATTCACCTCTCTTGTTGACAAAGACTCCAAATGTATGTATGTATGAGCACTTGTTATAGCGCCTCCTCAAGATTTCTACTCAGAGGCGCTCCCGATCACAGCGCGTACACTGAATTGGAGTTTCACACCGAAACGCATGAGCAATTGCGAGAGTGAAGGACTTGCCCAGGGTCCCTACGCGACGGCTTGAGGTGGATTCGAACCCGCAACCCTCCAGTTGCAAGGCACCGAACATACCCCTACACCACCGCCCCCCACAATGTGAATCTTCCCTGCAGCTCTATTTAATTCTTACTTACTTGTTGGCCTGATCATACTTGGTATTCAATTATCAACTAGCATATGCTGCATGTGTGCTGTCTTGCTGCCTCTGGTAATTTACTGAATTGCAGTCTTTATAGTTTGTGATGCCTTTACTGGTCTGCCATTTCACTGTCATTGGATGCTTGGGCTGCTCATTAGGAAACCAAATCTTGTGTGAAGAAGTTCTTTCTGATTTGTTTCCATTTGCTGTACATCGCTGCAATTTACGTTCAGGGCTTATTTTTACAAATATTTAAAGGAATGTAGAAGTTATGATTTATGAAATCCTGTGAAGAAAATTCCTCAGAACCAATGGTTTTTTGATCTCCAAGTATTTCTAGTCGCCTAGTTGAATCACGCTCAGGAGGAGATTGGGTTAACACTTTAATGACACAGGTGTACTAAAAGCGACTGGGAAACCAATGCAGCTCATCGCTAAAGTGTTAAGACGTAGATTTCTCTTCTCTCTCTCTTTAGCTAGTTGTGCTAATGTCTATGTACACCAAAGTGTGGTAATGCAGTTGGATTAATAAAGAATATACTTACTTACTTACTTACTTACTTACTTTCATTTGATGCATGCACTCCAGCCAGTGCTTCTTCCTTTCTCCTAGTGCTTCCTGTTGTTCCTGGAGTTGTGTCCTTGCTCATTTTTCCCTTGCTCATTTTTCCTTGGTGTTGATCAACTTACTCTGCGATAAGGGTGATTTGCTGAACTTTCCAGCTTCGTCAATTTGGCCTTTGTCATTTTTCCTGTGTCTTTCTACAGTTGATTAAAGTTTACAATGCTATGGCCCAGGTATATAAATTATTTTTTTCAGATATGGTGTTTAACCCTTTAACGACGAACGTGTACTAAAATGTATGGGAAACCATAAGCGGCTCGTCATTAAAGGGTTAATACATTCCAGCCACAAATGTTAAATAATGTGAGCCTGTTTATTTGTTCCTGGCTCGCTTTCAGTTAGAATCACTTGAAAGCAAAAAGTGGAGTCACAGAGTGAGTGATACAAGGAGGACTTTTACCCTTTGAACGACAAGCGTGTACTAAAATATATGGGAAACCAATGCAGCTCGTCATTAAAGGGTTAAGAAGCCAAGAAGCAAGATTAATTGTTGTTATAACTTGAGGACTCGTTGTAACGTGAGGACTTTACTAACAGGCTGCCATACAGTTATTAAGATCAACTCTTGTTTGACTTGTTATCACGTGCTCCTACTATTTCATGTACTGCAGTTTGTCAGTTTTAACTGAATAAACGAATAGTATTATTATTTGTAGGAAGAACGAATATCGAGTTCAGGTCCACCTCGAGAAAGTCAGAGGTCTCGACAGCGAATACCAGCTGAGACTAAACCATTTAGCAGACATGAAATGGGAAAGGATCTTCGGTTCATTCCAGCCAATGGCGCCAATAACACAGCGAATGGTCTTCCTGCTCAAAGTAGCTCGATTCAGTTGCCGCTTCCTTGTGGGTCCCTGGAGCGCGATGTACAAAGTGCCTTAGAGCGTGCTCACAGCCAAGAGTGCAAGCGTGAAATTACCGACGTTGCATGTTCGTACAAACGGAGAGAACTCTATCCGCCAACGCTGCCTCGGTTTTGCCCACTTGGTGGTAAGTATGTGGCTGGTTACTTTAGTTGGATTTTGGGGACCCTATTTGAGTTTTTTGTGTTGTTGGTTGGGTAGTCCACTCCAGTTCAGTATTTTTTATTGTAGGGCACTCTATATATAGTGTGGTGAAATTTTGTAATTTAGGGACTTCCATTTTAGGGTTGTATACTGTAGGGATTTTCACTTTAATGTGAGGATTAGAATTTGACGTGTTTTAAAGTGCAAGGACTGTAATAATTTATTTTTAGGGACAATCATTATATTATAGACAACCATTATATTATAGTGGTGTGTTAGTTTAACTTTAATTGTAGATAATGGTTGGGTGTCAAGGGTAAGAATTAGATTATTACCTTGACCATTTAAAGTAGACCCAAAAGTGCCTTAGTTGTCTAATTGTGCATTAAATTAGGTAATTACGTGTACTCTGTGACTGGCACCGCATTTAGCATGTATACCCAATACATGAACCTCCCTTGATGTTTGGTTTTCTTAATTAATCATCATCCTAACTATGGTCATTACTCTGAATTATGACAGTAGTGTGCAAAAACAAAAAACACTTCTGTAGGTTGACAACCGGCAACCTTGTGATCTATCTATCTGTCTATTCTATATATATTCATTTAATAGTTCAAATAACGTAATTGCTCTGAAAGCAAAAGCATCACAAAGCAAGCGGTCCTTTCATCTTTCAGGTTCAATTCTCAGTAGGTGCATCAGCTTTATCATTGCTGCCATGAATTGTGAGTGCTCACTAATTGCTGTGTAGTTGGCCTCTTAACTCTGCACCGTCTGGGGTTATGAATGTAACTCTTGTTGTCTAAGTTACGTTTGGTGCCAAGCGATCGTCTTGATACTGTAACAGCAAATGAAGCTTTTGTATTATATATACACACGCATACTTGCATGCATACATATATATATATACATAGATACAATCTGATGAATGAATATTCTGCTGTTGTCTGCTATCTGTTCTTCCGTTGAAGTTTCCTCCTGGCCAGAGCTATTCTTGTACTGAGTTCTATTCATGGTCTATCCAGAGTTATGTGACCCAATTACTGAGGGATGGTTTCCAAGTTCCATTCAGCCCCAGGACTATTTCTTGACCGAGTTAGAACTATTTGATAACTGAGAATAGCACCAGCAGCAATTTATGTTTGCCCTGAAAGTACCAGCATGAGACTTTCCTTTCTGGATCATTGTCTTCATCTCTCTCTCTCTCTCCTTAAAACCTATTTCTTATCTATGGGTTCTCGCACTGGAAGCGCTACTGAATGGCCTCGGCTGTGAGCGGCGCTATATAAATTACTCATTACATTACATTATTTGTGATTCTGTTCACGTGTAATAAATGAGTAATTAATTTATCTTACCTTACTACTCTGGCACTTTTAAGTTCTCCATTCAATGAGGTGCAGAGTAAAGGACTTTTTTATAAGCAGCATTGAGAAAACTCAGTGTAATTCAGCTTCTGTGCACACGAGCACACGTGTAGCTGCTGTTTTATCTGGTGCTATTCTCAGTTATCAAGTGTTGAAATAATCAGATGCAATTTGCTTGCCCAGGGATAAAACTCCAAGTGGATAAAACTCCCCGAGACAAGTAGCAGATAAAGACGAGAGCTAAATTAGAGGGTTATCATCAACTCACTTCGGCATGGCACGGGTAAACAAGCTTAGCAACTTACTTCCTTCTTTGCTGGAATCGTTTAATTGTCACCTGTGTATTTCCAGAAAGGAAGAAACTTGGCGATAAGTTCTTAGGTGGAATAAATTTTCTTCCTTGAGTGCAGAGCTTCTCTTGACGGCTTCTAGAGAAAACACGTTTATCTTGTGTGGCACCATAATGGCCGATTGGTTAGAGTGATTGTCCCGTAACACAGAGAGTACGGGTTCAAGCCTTGCCCGAGACAATTACTGTGTAGGGACCTTGAGCAAAGTCCTTCACTTAAAATTGCTCTGCACTATCGATGTTCTGTCGTATGGTCATGTGCCCTACTGAACTTTGGAAGGAGCACAGTATCAAATTAGGTTGTGTCGTTTATGCTATTGTGGTATACGTTATTAATATGTTATATTAATTATTACGATGTTGACACTGGTAATTCATGGAACTGAACTTCTTTGCAATGCCAGCAATAATATTAATATAGCAATATTAGTTTGAATTGGCAGTTTATGTGCTGTCTTGATTTCAACCATTTTTTTTCGTGATTTTTAGTTGAAGACCTGCGTTGCAAATATGCAGTGCTTTGCTTGACTCTGTAGCTGGCTGGTTGAGTATACTCACCTTGCAACGTAGAGTGCATGCAGGTTGGAGTATCCCATGAGATGGTTATTGTACAGGGACTTTAGAGCAAGTCCTCAGCACACCAACTGATGCTTTCTCATTAGATAATGGCACTTAATATATACAGTAATATAATGTAATCGATTTGAACAATTATATAGCACCCCTTCAAGATATCTACTCAGAGGTGCTCTCTGCTCTAGCCTATATATGATGTTAAATGTAATTACGAATTAATATATTACATCAGTTCGCAAAACAATGCACAGTAGGCTGAAAGAGTCACCAGTGGCAACCCATGCATACACATGGAACCAACCAACGGATTCCCATCGACAGCTGAAGATGGCATGGATGTTCAGAGTCTCTGGACCAAGTTGCATCGATAGAGTAGAGCGACACAACTTGAGGTACTAGAGAAGTCTTTACTGTGTGAATATACAGATGTATAATTGTATATGTACCCGTATGTTTAGTATACCTATGTATCAGAAGGACGCTTACAAAGCATTATCTGAGACGTTTCAGATGTGCTAAGTGATGATCAGGTTCATTAACAACGGCTAAGTTATAACGTACAACTGAATGATGCTTGAATAGCTGGTAAAAGTCGTAAATTGACAGTTGGCTGTTCATGAGTCCTATCAACAGTTGAGATTATATCCAGCGTTCTTGGTTGACACTGTGTTGAGATGGGAATTGCTGGAGCAGAGTGAAGCATTAAGAGCATTTTGTAATGCGGTTAAACATGTTGCTTTCGGTGATCTATTGCACTTCATGTCTGTGCAGCTCAGAGGGTTTTAGCTTTCCAGGCAGTGGGCAACCAGTAACGATCTCTTTGACCCCTCACAGACAGTGGTGTAACGAGGGGGTCAGGGGGGCGCCCGCTCCAGGACAGAGGCGCAAAATTAGGCTTTTGACAATTTTTTATGAAAGAAATCGGGGAAGAATAGTAAAAAGTAACTATTATACATGAGTCTTGCACAAGGGGGGCGTGCGGGGGCGCAAAATGAGAGGTTTCTGACAATTTTCTTCTGAAAAAAGACGGGAAAGAGCAAAAAAAGGTCATTAGACATTTTCGCGGAACTAAGAAAGAAAATTTTCAGGAAATTCTTGCCCCGGGCGCACGAACCCCTAGTTACGCCACTGCTCACAGATCATGGGTTGGATGCCCGGATGCAGTGTCTTCTACCATCTCTAAGGGACTGGGTCAGCTTTGTTTTGTGAGGCTTTTCGAATGTCATCACTCCTCTTCTTCAGTGCTATGTAGTCCAGGAACTTTGACCTTTGTTTACTATCAGCTCTGTATGGGAATCCATTGTTTGGGTTCTGGAGCATGCCAGTGGTGACACTTGTAGTTAGCTCAGAACTGTTCACTGTAAATTCATTAACTTTGTGTTCTTAATGACTTTAGCATAATTTTGGTTATTGCAGGGATCTTTTTGTGAAGTACTTAACCCTATGACGCACACCTTCCCGGCCAACACATTTAGCACACCTGGGGTCTAATAGACCCCGCCGATAACACGGGTATAATAGTATGTACATATGTATGTATATATGCACGTATGTATGTATGTATGTATGTATGTATGTATGTATGTATGTATGTATGTATGTATATATGTATATGTGCATATATGTATGTATGTATATGTATGTTTGTATGTATCTATGTATATATGCATGTATGTATGTATGTATGTATGTATGTGCGTATGTACGTATGTATGTATGTATGTATGTATGTATGTATGTATGTATGTATGTATGTATGTACTTATATGTATGCATGCAGGGATGGATCTATGTATGGATGTATATATGTACGCATGCATTCATGCATGTATTTGTATATATGTGTATGTGTGCATGCCTGCATGCATATACATGCATATATGTATGGATGTATATTTTTATGTATATATATGCATGTAGGCTATGTATGTATGTATGTATGTATGTATGTATGCATGCAGGCATGTATGGAAGGATGGATATTATATGTATATGTGTATGCATGTTTGTACTTGTATATATTTGTGCATGCATATATGTATGGATGTATATTTGTATGTATACACATGCGTAAGGAGGTATGTATGCATGTATGTATGTATGTATGTATGTATGTATGTATGTATGTATGTAAGTATGCATGCATGTATGTATAGATGAATGGATATAATTATGTATGTGTGTATGCTTGAATGTACTTGTATGTATGTGCTAATGTATATACGTATGGATGAATATCTGTATGTATATATATATATATATATATATATATATGTGTGTTTGGATGTATGTATGTATGCATGTAAGCATGCATGCATGTGTGGATATGTATGCATGTATGCATGTATTGACTTGTATGTATGTGTGTAGTACTGTATCCATGCATGCATGTTTGCATGTACATGTATATATGTATAGATGTATATTGGCATGTGTATATGATATATATGTGTGTGTATGCATGTGTGTATGCATGTACGTATGTGTGTATGTATTAGAGGTCTGCGGGTAGAGCATTTTTGCTACCCGACCCGTACCCGTAACATAGGACTGCTACCCGTACCCGTACCCGACCCGTACTCGAAATTACTACCCAACCCGACCCGTACCCGCGGGTATACCCGTACCCGTACTGTACCCGCCACGTAATTAATGGGACTTCCCATAATTCCAGTCCCTACCAGTCAAATGGTCTTGCAAAGCATGTTGTGGTAGTAATAATAATAGTCTGACGATCATTGTGATGATCATAGTAATAGTAATAATAATAAAATAAAAATAATAATAATAATAATAATAATAATAATAATAATAATAATAATAACTTGTTTCATGGGAGACAGCACGCCTCTTTCAGCGTCTTTCAATTTGCACACAATGATTCAGCTTTTCGTTGCACGTTTACACATTTGACCGGTGAAGATGACCTTTAACTCCAGAGCGACAAAACATTTCCGATAGTTTCTTAGAGCCTGAAAGATTACACTAACCTATGGCGATTAAAAAATAATAATAATAATAACTTTTATTCAACCAGCCATAACACGGGAGTTTGGAACAAAATACCGCTATTTGAATAGTTTATTTCTCAGAGGGAAAGGGGTGACAGACTTGGTGTTTCAACTATTCCTAGCCTCAACTATACTGTAACTGCATCAACCTGTTTTATAGAAAATACGGCTGCTAAACTGCCAGGGTCGGCGTCAGCCACCTCTGACCCCGATTGTCGGGCCTGAAACTCGGATGAGATAAGATGATATGTAAAACACTACGATTGGATTGCGCTAATTTGAAACAAGCCATTTTAAAACTTTAAATTGAGCATCTATAAATGAATGTCAAGCTCACTAAGGCGCACGGACATAGGTCAAAACAAGAATATGGTACTTAGACTGGATACCGCCATTATGATAAGTCTTTGAAGGTGCAAGACTCACAATTACATGTAGCGCCAAAACTTAAGTTCGGTACGGGTAAAACCGGGTATACCCGTACCCGTAATGCTCCTACCCGTACCCGACCCGACCCGTAAAATGTCTACCCGACCCGTACCCGACCCGCTGGTACAGGTCGGTCTGGTAAACCCGCGAATGCGGGTATACCCGCAGACCCCTAGTATGTATATGTATGTGTGCATAATGCATATGCATTTATGCATGTACATATTGGTATGCATGTATATATATGCGCATATGTATGTGTGTATGCATGCATGTCTGGATATAATTGAATACACGGGTGGAATAAAGCACTAAGTACAAAAAAGTCATATCGAGTAAAATCGATATGAAATTTGTTTTTCCAAATTATGTTTTCCATTGATCATTAGAACCAATATGATGTGTTAGTACGTTGCAGTATGCTATTTGACCATGAATTTCGTTATTTTGTCAATTAGTATTCACAACATGAAACCGTTAAGGGATTTATTGTTTACTTACCCGCCTGCATGCTTGCCTATTATGGTTGGTGTGAAATAGCACAAGTCCTGAGTTTTCAATAATATCATTAATATAAGGATGTTATAAAGCATTCTGACATTTTCCCAGAAGAAATACTATTTTCTACTGCATTATTATTTGAATAGAAACTATATTTTACAAGTATTATCCTAACCGCATTCTTCCTTCGCTTCCTCGTGTTATCCGACCATAAGTCCTCGTGTTTTGTCCGAATCTTGCCTTTTTCCTTAGCACGACTTCCACTCTGCCTTTCAAATTCCGAATCAATATCATAGTATTCCGTTTCATCACTAGACTGTGACGAATAATAAGTAATATTAACTTCTGAAGACAATGAATTAGCGTGCTCTGCGCGAGCGTCCATTTTTGTTTACGTGTGACTTATAGGGTGCTGCCATACGGCGAATGAAACGTTACTATTTACTGGAATTAATGATCATTAGTGCTTTCTTCCATAGATGAGAGACTAATCTACAGGAAACACGCGAAAAGCGTATAAAAGAAATAATGGCACTTAGTGCTTTATTCCACCCGTGTATTCAATTATGTATCTATGTATGTATGTATTTATGCATGTATATATTTTTATGTGTGTATATGAATGTATGCATGTATACATGTATGTATGTATGGATGTATATTTGTATGTATATATGTGTGTATAAATGTATGTATGTATGTATGTATGTATGTATGTATGTATGTATGTATGTATGTATGTATGTATGTGTGTATGCATGTATGCATGTATGTATGTATGTATGTGTGTATTTGTGTATGTAACGCAGCCTGGAATATGTCATAGTCGATGGGAATATCAATGTTAAAGCCTGGGGTCTGCTGGACCCCAGGTGTGCTAAATATGCCCTAGTGTCATTCTTATTTTTGTATCATCGAACCAAGAAATCTAAACTCTTCGAAATTTTCCATAGATATAGAGGGATGAATTGCTGAGGAATTTGAATTATTTCAGATTTTTACTATTTGTATCAACGCAGCTATTCAAGGAAGTTTGATCGATGGGGTCCAATGGACCCCAGGTGTGCGTCATAGGGTTAAAGGGTTCTGTTATTAGTGTCTAGATATTACACACAGTGATGCATCAAAAGTTCAGAACAGTTAAAAAGCACAATGACAGTGATATGTGCAATATAATATAACAGTTTAAAATCGAACTTTATGCACAGGTTGAGAGAAAGCTAGCAGCACTTATACTGGAACAATCGTATGAGATGTTTATGATTTTTATATGCGTAGCCTAGATATATGAGGTTTTGTGACTAGTCCTCTTCCTTACTATCAAATGTCATATCGTCAATGACGTTAGAAGCGATGAACGAAGATGCATGCCATTTTATAGCCAACTTCATTCCTAGTTTATAGCCAGGTTTGTGAAATGGGTTCTAGCGTTATGGAAATCGTAAAATTTCTTTATGTCCTAACTATGATTAGAACCCCACCCTACGGGCAGTTGTGAATGCTCGTCTGGTTATTTGTATTGGTCAGACGATGTGGTGGTAAGACTGGAAAATTTTGTGTCACAGGTGGTGTTGGCATTTATGGTGCCATGTCTCATCCTGGCAAATTGCTGCTTTGGACATTTTCATTGGTTTCTATGATTTTATTTTTGTCTTTATTCACAGCAAAGTTTTTAGTTGTTTTGCAACTCTGGCAAGTTTTGACGGCTGATGTTTGCCGGACATTGTGTCATTGTGTCTTTCACCTTTTGTTGACCTTTACATCGGACAAATTTACAGTACCCTCATTGACAGTTTGACAATTAGTCTCCCTTCCCTGCTGAGTGATTACATGAATAATGGCCGAAACAATTCTCTTATGAAGGTCATACTGTCTGTCAGCTATGAGCTGGCATAGGATTTATCCTGGATTTGCCCCAGAAAAGGCAAAGAATGACAGGGTATGCAAGACGCTGTCCTGCAAAGGAAGCCATGCTCCAATGCCCTGGTGATTTCTGCGTCAGACTGGTCAAATTCTTAGCGATCAATCTTCGGTCTTACACAATGCGTAGACTCGACTTTGTTTCTCCTTTATCTATATTTCTAGTCTTTTCTAATTTCGTAAGTGATATGGCGACAGTATCTGATGCACTGAGCATGAATTGATGGATGCACTTCAGTCTGCTGCTGCAGAGCTAATTTCTCAGATTAAAAAGGCAGCTTATTGTGTGAAACGTGCTGGATGAAACGGAGCCTTAGGGCGAGATTGGTATGTGTGCTTCTATGTCTATGTTTACATTCTGTCATGTTTGTATGTGTGTGTAAATATCTGTGTGCATATTTTTGTGGCTGAAAATTGTAACAAAGAGTGTGCTTTTCGGTTCGTATTAATAATTCTTCACATTGTTTACCAATTGAAAACTGATTATGGACTGAACTGAATCTGGCTTAAAATGTTTCTGGTCATTAAACTTTCATATTCCCATTTGTTTGGCCAAAATGCTAAATTGCTTTGGGATGGTGTGGTTGGCTCTGCCTTCCCGTTAGGATGGGGCAGATCCCGGAGTGGTAATCCAATGGAAAGAGAGTCCTACCACGAAGGACAAACAGTGCTCAGCGAGAGGTACTGTTTAGCCACGTGTATTTATTTATGGTTTGTGGTCCTGCGACCGACGTGAAACCTCCCTGGCTAAATACCCAACGGTGTAAACCTCCTGGAATATTGTTTACCCAAATTCTCCCACTCTCTTTCCACTAGCATGCAATGCTATGGACGGATGACAATGAATGAGACTCCATGTTGGTGAGCTGGTTTTCATTCATCACAATATGGTCAAGTCAGATGTATCTTTAAAACAAGAATTTAAAGTGATGCTTTAAGTGTATTTTCTTAGAAACACAAACCAATATTTACTGGGGTTTCAACAAGTAAGTAAAGTAAGTAAGTAAGTATATTCTTTATTAAACCAGCTGCCAAACAGCACTCTGGTAGACAAGCATTTAGGGTAAATAAACAAGCGTTATTAATCATTTGAAGTAGATGAACGAAAAAAATTTCCGGTTAGTCAGTAGGCCTATGTGTACAGTGTTCTGTTTATGAAAGTTTTTCTCATGCTGTTGTCTGCTTGTAGTAAAGCCGGTAACAGGTGGGAGCAGCCTGTGAACAACTCGACCAGATATCATTGATATTGACAAATGCTGTTTTATTTTCTGTCTTCTGTTGCCAGAATCTGAAATCCTAATTTGATGATGCTGATCATTGCAAAGCAGACTGACAAATTTCTATTTAGGTGATTTTTGAAGTGCAATTGGTCTTTAGAAACTGATGGTGAATTCAAAGGCCATTACAAGGATAGAGAGCGAATCTAAAGACAAAATTCTTTAAAGTTTTATGCTGAATTTTCAAAGGGCCAAGTGTCCTTAAAACATATTTGGAATGTTGGCAGAGTCAGACTTTGAATACCTATAGAAATAATAGAATTGAAATATGAGCTGTCCAAACTCATTTAGAAGATTGATTAGTTACTATGGATTGTTGACAAGGAGCAACACTCTTTTTTATCAGTGACATGTCTTCATTTGAATTTTTAATTAATTTGCTTACATAAAGTAAGAATTCACTGTGCATGATAATAGATTTTAACTGGTTCTGAGGATGCAGTGTGACGATGGTCGTTTAACTTCTTTTGGACATTGATTTCTCAGTTAAAGTTTGGCAGTTTGGAAGGGTCTTGGATAGAATTATTCACTGTTACAGTTAGAGTTAGACTGAAGCATACAACAGAGCTGAGAATAAATTCTGCTTTCAAATGTAACAGAAAAATTTGAAGACTGGGAGTCTGATACGGTTAGTTTTTAATAGGAATCTGCACTATGAGTGGATGCAATTAAGTCTCTGCATTTAGGCTTATTGCCTCTAATTAGCCAGAGTTATGTTTCCTCGGCAGCAGATGTGTGTCTTGGCTATGACTAGTTCTGCCGAGAATGTCTATGCGAGATAAACAGTATTGACATTATATATATCAATGACTTCAGATGTGCCAATATTGTGATAAGATTTGTTGAGTTCTTCCGTGCCATCCACTGCTCAGAAGGCGGTATGTGTGAGTTTGATGTGACAGATAGCTATGGATTTCCAGTCCATTAACGGGTTTCGTTGCCACACAGTAGAAGTATGCTTTTTGCTGTGGCTGAATACATGCCTTGACGTGGTCATGCTCAAACTGCGCTGGACCAGAAGCACGACGGTATCAATGAAACGCCGACGTCCAGCTCTAGGCAACGTCGGCAAAGTTTGCATGAACGATGGGGAACGGAAGAGAAAGCTATGTTGCTGGTGAATGACACGTTGAGCATTAAATTGAAGAAATCTGTTCATCTATGATGCATGGCCGTGTTCCAGTGTCAGCAAAGCCTCAATGGAAGGCAGCAATAGCAGCAGCAGCAGTACATAATGAACAGGGCATCAGTTGCACCTCGGAGGAATTTACTTGTGCCTCTGAAAGGTTCTTGAAAGGCACCATATAAATGTGCAGTTATGTACAGCACATACGTACATGCAAATGCACATACATGCATACATACACTTGCATACATACGGTCCTTTATTATTTAGTCTTTACTTCCCCAATCAGTCATATAGTTGCTCCTTTTGGAGTCCAATTATGACAGTATGCAGATGATACTCAGCTGCATATTGCTCTGTCACACACTGATCAGTCTGGTAAATTAAAACTTGAGGAGTACCTCTCGTCTATGTATGCATGGTTCTGTTTCATTGGTTTTGTCCATAAACCCAGACAAAGTCTGAGTCTCTGAGACAGTTTTGTTCAGTCATGCCAATGCCTGTGTTCTTTCCCTTCGCTTTCTAGTATTGACCTCGCAGGCTCTGTTGTGCCAGTATCAGATACTGTTAGAATACTTGGGGTAACCCGGGACAGTAAACTCTACATTCCGACCGCATATAACAAGGCTTTGTAAATCTTGTTTCTATCACATCAAATGCAATACGTCACATCAGGTCGGCTCTGACTAAGAATATATCGCAAACCATTAGGCCTTGATTATGCTAATTCGGTTTTGTGGGTCTCTCAGACCTTGAGCTCAATAGACTGCAATGCATCCAAAACTCCTTAGCTCACATAGTGCTGTGTGTCCCACTACGAACAAGTTCCTCAGTCCTACTCTATCAGTTGCATTGGCTTCCTGTTGAGTTTAGGATAAAATTTAAATTGGCCAGTTTCACCTACAAATCCCTCAGCACACCTCCCTACCTTGAGTCACTACTAACTCCTTACATTCCTCCTTGTTGCCTGCGATCATCAAGTAGGGGTCTTTTAGCTAAGCCCTGATGCAGAGCAGTTATGGGCTCACATGCATTCCATGCCTCTGCCCCAGGGAATGAAATCAACATCTGCTCTCTCTTTATATCTCAAATTCAAGTCCTTACTTCAAAAAGCAGGTCAAAACTCAGTATTTCTCTTTGGCTTTCAAGCTCTTGGATATCTAACTGCATCTTCCTGTGGCAGTTGACTATCTGTGCCTGTGATTCATATTTCGGTGTTACTGAGTGCGTTACAAATTTAATTAATAATAATAATAATACATATGCACATGTATTTGTACATACATGTATATGCAAACAATATACACTTGCCTATCTTGAGAACATCCATCAGTAGTGTTTTGTAAGTTTTAAGAATCTGGTCAAATCTTGAGATTTTGGGATGACCTGGAAATTAAAACATTGCTCTTAGTTTTGCTTGTCTTATGGAGAATTTCAAAAGCTCTGAAGTTTCTTGAATGCAAATGTTACACATTATGTCTGATATTCTGAATGTACAACCATTTCTGGTGTTACTTAATAGCAGAGTAAATGAATCCAGCTTAAATAGTAAGATTTCAGAGGAGGTGATAAGGGATTAAAGAAAAGTATGGCATATGCTACTATTTATTTGCAGTCGTGTTAGCTCATTTTTCTTAGGTGTGTCCGGTTTTGTTACCATTTGACTAAAATATACTGGAACGTGGGGCGCGTTGGTGTAGGGGTATGTTTGGTGCCTTGCAGGGCGTAGGGTTGCGGGTTCGAATCCACCTCAAGCCGCCATAGCCTGATCCTAGGCAAATCCTTCACTCGCAATTGCTCATGCGCTTCGGCGTGAAATTCCGATTTAGTGTCCGCGCTGTAGTCGGGAGCGCCTCTGAGTGGAAGTCTTGAAGGGGCGCTATAACAAGTGCTCATACATATATACATACAACGTTTCCTTTTGGGCTGTAGCAAATGCCATGTTACTGTAGCTTTGGAATCCATAGAACTGACTTATAAATCAGAATTGTGTGTTATTATGTTGTGTTTTTATATTGTGTTATTATGAAGCCAATTACAAAGAGATTGTGGCTTATAGTAGACATTTGCTGTATATTGCAAGCGAATAAATCGACAAAAATATCATAATCGGTTGTTCTGTATAAATAAGTACTCTATCACATGTTCAGTAGACATTTAGTAGAATTATTGGTAGAATGATTAAAAAATCTGGTTATCCTATGGGCCAAAATGTTCTTTAAATTCTTTTTATTTGTCACATTTACTTATATTCGTGGTGAAAACTTTAAATCATAGAATAGAGCCTAAAATTCATTTTATTGTACAGTTTTTTCAAACTGCCCTTTGTCAGCTTTTTAAAATTGTATTTTTATTTTGTAAGTTTTAATTTGCTATTTATTGCTTGAATTGTGATCCACAAATTTCTTGAATTACTGTGCTACGTTGGCTAGTAACAGTATACAGAGAGTAAGTGTTATTTTCTGGATGATAATCCCAGCATAACTATGTGCATGTGATGATGGCTTGGCATTTAGCCGAATTGTCCATAAAAAGTCGGAGCGTTCGTGAGGCAACGAGCAGTTTAGAGAGATTGCCTCTGGTATTGTTCGGAGCGCATCACAGATGACAGATAAATACCGGAAACTGTTTGGCTATTTTCTATAGAAAATATTGTTACAGCTGAACCGGTTTGCCGCGCATGTGATCATGGGGCCCGATAGCGCATTGGATAACATCTGGCATAGAGAGCGAGAGGTACCGAGTTCGAGTCCAATTAGGGCGGATATGCTTTGTAGGCTGCTATTAGCGCCGTTGTATTGGGAGGCTGTCTGTTCTGTTAGTAGTTAAGATTTAAATTGCATAACATGTAAATGTACAGCGCAGTACGTTTGTCAGGCGCTTAATAAAGAAAAGATTATTATTATTATTTATTATGTTGTAGGCTCTGAATATGGCCAGTATGTTGGATGCTTCAGAAACGAGAAGAACGACAAAACCGTTGCAGACCATACGACCGAGTTCCAGGACACGAACGCTCCCATGTTTTGTGTCAACCACTGCCTGCGTTCAGGTGATGCTTCTCAATTTCCTGTGTCTTACATGCCACTCATATTGCAGTTGTAAGGCTCTTGGTACACAAGGTTGTATCGTATTTTCGGGGCACTTAAATAGCTGTTTTATAAGACAGGTTATTAATATGGCTGCGGAAGTTAACGATTAATTAATTTTAATGATTAAATTAATTTTTAATGATTAATTGAGGACTGCTTGTTATATTCACCCCTTCAGTTCTGTGTAAGAGACCTTTTAGCTCAGTCATATTGCCAGTAAAACACGTTGCTAACTAGAACCTATAGCAGTGGTTGAAGGAAGACGTTTGAACTGAAAAGCATATACAAGACTACTAATATGAGGCCAAACCGTACTGTGCTACGTTGGCTAGTAACAGTATACAGAGAGCAAGTGTTATTTTCTGGATGATAATCCCAGCATAACTGTGGGGATGTGATGATGGTTTGGCATTTAGCCGAATTGTCCATAAAAAGTCGGAGCGTTCGTGAGGCAACGAGCAGTTTAGAGAGATTGCCTCTGGTATTGTTCGGAACGCATCACAGATGACAGATAAATACCGGAAACTGTTTGGCTATTTTCTATAGAAAATATTGTTACAGCTGAACCGGTTTGCCGTGCACGTGAGACTTGATCATGTGATCATGGGCCCGATAGCGCATTGGATAACATCTGGCATAGAGAAGCGAGAGGTACCGAGTTCGAGTCTGACTTTGGCGGATATGCTTTGTGAGGCTGCTACACAGAGGCTGCTTGCTTCAAAGCTTGTTGTTAAAAGGCTAGTAGCTAAGATTTAAATTGCATAACATGTAAATGTACAGCGCAGTGCGTTTGTCAGGCGCTTAATAAAGAAAAGATTATAAAATTATTATTATTTATTATGTTGTAGGCACTGAATATGGCCAGTACGTTGGATGCTTCAGAAACGAGAAGACCGACAAAACCGTTGCAGACCATACGACCGAGTTCCAGGACGCGAACACTCCCATGTCTTGTGTCAACCACTGCCTGCGTTCAGGTGACGCTTCTCAATTTCCTGTGTCTTACATGCCACTCATATTGCAGTTGTAAGGCTCTTGGTAGTTGGTACACAAGGTTGTATCGTATTTTCGAGGCACTTAAATAGCTGTTTTATAAGACAGGTTATTAATTTGGCTGTGGAAGTTAACTATTAATTAATTGATTCATTGTTAATTAATTTTAATGATTAATTAATTTTTAATGATTAATCGAAGACTGCTTGTTATATTCACCACTTCAGTTCTGTGTAAGAGACCTTTTAGCTCAGTCAATTATATTGCCAATAAATCACTTTGCTCACTAGAACCTATAGCAGTGGTTGAAGGAAGACATTTGAACTGAAAAGCATATACAAGACTACTAATATGAACAAATAACTACTAAATAACTACTAACTAGTAATAAATATTAATAGTACTATTAAATATAAACTATGAATAAAGTTAATTTTGTGTATTATTCATTTGTTCAACATAGAATTCAGAATTATTTTACATAAAGAATAGTATGCTACTTTTGTTTCCTTGGCTTATCTGGAATTTTGAGCAGCTCATGAGTTGTGAAAGCTGGGAGACTTTTATATGGTAGCAAGTGTGAATGTTAATGTCTGCCAGTGGTTGCTTGTTTTAAAGTGCTGAAATAAGAATCCTGCTATTTATTGCCTGAGGTAGAGATATGTTTAATATAGAGTCAGTTACCATGTTGGGAAGACTAAACTGTACAGAGATATGCTTAGCAATGGCTGTGAAAAACTATAGATTTATCCTTACTAAGTGAAAGAGTGATGATGGCTTGTTCAATTTTGTCTTATCAGGCTTCTGAATATTAAGTTACATTTGCCAGAGTGAATAGAGATGAAAACAGGTCATTCATTTGTATGAAGAGGGCTAAATGACAGTCTGTGTTTCAAAGAATTTGTTTTCAAAGATGTAATCCAGGGTTTAAGTTCAACACTTCAACGATGAGCTGCATCAATGGTTTCCCAGTCACTTTTAGTACACTCTCATCGCTAAATGTTTGTTTGTGGAATAAATCAATAGCAGGTATTAGGTGTATACAGAGGAGATTGTTATTGTATGGGTTGGTATCTTAATCCATTCACTAAATCCTCTCGTGAAAATAGTTCCATTAGTTTCTTTGCTAAGCAAGTGTTGTGCTTCATAGTTGTTAAAAACGTAAAAACTGAATAAGAAACGGAAAAACGTCGTTTGTTTCAAAGAAATAACAAACGGAAAACAATGGGGAAAAAGAAAAAAGAAAATAGTAACGTAAATTAGCTGGATCCTTGAAAGTACAGAGACAATGTAAGGGACATCAGACAAAAGTAAAATTAAACAAAATAATAACAGATAGTAATTAAATAAATAAAGTTACATTCACAAAAAAACATGACGAAAAATAAAAAAAACAGTTTGAAGAGAATAAAATAAAAACCGAAAAATCGGTTTTAGCAGCTATGGTGTACTTACCCGGTTATAATTTTGCCCACAGGCGGAATAGACGATAGGTAAATTACTCCTCTTAAAAAATTAAATTTTACTCAAGTGACACACAAAACATCTATGTGGAAATGGCTTTTTTGTCGTGGTTATGACAGCTCTGTTGCAGTTAAGCAAATGAACAGAATATTCCAGCATTCGGTCTAAGTCTCAATGGAGACATCAACATGTCGATGGCCGGTCTGGCTGCATAGTTATGGTCCACTTTGCCTGATAATACTATTCGCTGGAATAAGGTAATGAAGCAAGGGACCAATGAACCTGGAACTGGCAATAACTGTCTCTTTGGACCCGGAGAAAGCCATTAGGACTCCGGGTGAACATGGCTTGATTAGTTTCTGTGGCCATCTAGGGAGTAATTAATTTATTTCGTCTGTCACCAAGAAGGCTGACGCTGTAAATGTTGCTTTCTCATTGCCTTCGGGAATTAACTCAACTACATAACACAGATGAAGATCACCAAACAGGGTTTTGTTTCTGAATGCACAGGAATAGCCATTGTAATCTAAATTGATATTTATAGCTCTTGTTTGCGGCTCATTGTCGGTAGGTGAGGCATGTCCGGCTATCCCACAAGAAATTGAATTTGAAGCATTTGCTATTGTACTTTTTTACGCATTGTTTTCTCATTTCTTTTCTGGCTACAATGCTTGGAGTGAATTCCAGTTGCAGATTTTATTTTTGGTGAGCTATATTTAAGATATGAGCCCCCTGCCCCTTGGAAGAAAACTTCCACAGCAGCCTTTGAAAACTCTTTAACCGACCTGTCCATCAAAGAAGGTTTCTTTTTAAAAAACAAATCAGAGATGAATTCAAAATGAGGTATCAGTTTCAAAGGGGCTTTCAAAATATTTTGTTCATACTTTAAATTTGATTTGAGTTCTAAAGAATGTTTGTGTAATTTAGTCGTGAGTGTAAAATTATTAGAGTAATTGATTTTATTTCTTTGCCTCAAATTCTGTGATTCCATCACTGAAATGCAGTACAAGAAGACTAAATATGCTGTGTTCTTGTTACAAGTGATGAATAAAGAAAATTTTCTGTTCCCAGTCATCTCTGAACTCAGGACACTGTTCTTGCTGTTTGCTTTACTTTTGCAGGGTTACCATCTTCCAAAGACATTAGTCGCATCATGGCTTCATAAACTTATTATGCTCACCAGTTTAGCTAATTCACAATGAAGTCGATTGTTAAACTCACAGACATCAAAAGTCTTTCGTGAAGACACTGAAGAGTAATTTCAGAAAGAGAAGTTACCATTAGTGCCGTCATTAGTAGTTGTTCGAGCAAGATGCCAGCTATTTTTATATTTTGACCTTCACAAAAGTAATACTATTACTGAAAAGCTCTTGTGGGCCACCACAGATGCTTTAGAGGGCAAAAATTTTGTCCCATAGGCTGCAGGTTGCAGCTGAACAAGGTTGGCTATTGAGCTTAAATGGCTTCATTTCAAGCAGAGCGTGTGTTGTGAATCTAGTGGTTGATACTTCACTAATATTGTGTCTGAGAGATGGTTTATTTGCTGTTTAGGTTTTGAATATGCCGGACTACAGAACGGCTTTGAATGTCGGTGCGGAACAGCTTTTCCGGGGCAAGCCATTCGCCTGTCGGACGACCGATGTAACAGCTCCTGTCCTGGCAATAAGACTGAGATGTGTGGGGCTGTGGAGACAGTGAGCGTCTATCGAACAGGCTTTGGGGGTGAGTACTTAAAACGCTTGTGATTTGCTCATTTTTTGGACTATGTTCCCATTTGCCACTCCTTATTTACGGTCTGTCAGACGAGCGGATATACAAACTGATTGGCAGACACACAACAACAGATGTTTGTGACAGATGTATGTTTTGTGGATAATGAAGTTTTATTTTGCATTTGAAATGATTTGTTGACGTTGAGTCGTGTTTGTGAAAAAGAGCATATTTTGCAGATGCTTCATTATGTCGGATGACAAAGACATATCAATGCATGTGAATCAGAGATGCTCGATTTTGGTTTCAGTGCAGTTTGTTCTTCTTGGAGTGGCGAGAGTGTGTGTACGTGCTTGTGTACGTTTGTATGTGTGTTTGTGTTATTGCATATGTGGAAAGCAGCAGTGGTTGTGGGTCTGGTGACCTTTTGCCAGGTTATTTGAAGGAGAGAGGGGATGAGTAGTTAGTTGGGTATGGAGCAGATGTGGAGATGCAAGTATATTGTTTGCAGGCAGACAGACAGACAGATACAATGACAGGCGTATAGACACAACAACAGGCAGACAGGCAGAGATAATGACATGCAGACAGACAGGCACAATGACAGGCAGACAAACAGACACAGTGACAGGCAGGGAGACAGACACAATGATAGGCAGATAGACAGACACAATCACAGGCAGACACAATCACAGGCAGACAACCAGACAAACAAATAGGACTACACATGATATGTTAAGGCTGTATACTTCCCAAATGGGTTTGAAGTGTTGGACTTCCCTGTGTGTAGCTACTTCACATGTGGTGCTAGGTCAGACTAGTAGCACCACATGTGAAGTAGCTAATAAAGATACATATGCCTTTGTATTCTGGACAATGCAAAGTGTTTTATAGCACTGGCACTTGACAGGCTTAGAGTTTCCCGGCTTTTGGATGTGTGCATAATGATTTTTGTCTTACTGTCAGAAGGATTGGATGTGGTTCGGATTGGGTTTCTGTGTTCTGCGTCAAATGGAAATGTCTCAGAATGTATGATATATACCTATATGTGCAATGCTTGCGTGCGCATGCACATCTCATAAGTCAATAGTTTAAGTGTTGTTTGTTTTGAGCTGATCTACCATGGCACACACAACAGCAATCAATAACCTGTGCTTCTGCTTGTGAAAGAGGAATATATTTTTAGAATTTCGTGGCTGTTTCAGTTGAATTTCCATTGCTCTGAGATGTTCTAAATGTAGGTGTTTTTTAAAATCCCTTTTTATATTCAGTCCAGAGAAAGCATCATAGTAACATTAAACTGTTTGACGGTCTTAAGTTGTTCATTGTCATTATACATAAAATTTATATCATTTTAATGGCTGCTCGACTAAGCAGAGCTTTTGGATCTGCATTTTGTGTTTTGTATCCCATGGCGACTGAAATATCTTGTACAGCGTTATTAGGATGTTTTCTCTGGACTCATATTCTTTGTTTAGACTCTCTGTTCTGCTTTGTGTGAAATAAAGTATAGATATATATATATATATATATATATATATATATACATATAATATAAAATTACTATTATTATTATAATACAGTCAATTGAGTGTGTGCATTGTAACACGTGGACTCACTTAGTCAGTTGAAGGAACATTGTAGTTTTCAGTCCTAAATCAGTGATGGGTTGAGTGCTGGTGGTTACGGATGACAGGCCGGAGATTGCCACAGCACTATTAATCATCACAAACGCTGTTCGGATGTAATAATTCTTGGTCGTATTGCTATGGACATTCATAACATCTGTGCACAGATTTCATCTTTGCTCGATCTGTTACATAGCTTAGCTTGTTGCACATAACTTGTCTTCCTACATGTGATGTATGGTCAGATTTCTCGAGTTTAACTTATTGACAGATCGATAGCATATATTGCTTGGTTGACTGGGTTGCACGTCTCAGCTTCTCGGCTTTGCTTGTTTAACTTCTGTGGCTTGTCTGTATTGTAATTTGGCGGGGTGGCGGTTGAATGGTAATACACAGGCTTGAAGAACAGAAGGACGCGGGTTCGATACATGCTAGCCCTATAAGGTTGACTCAGCCTTCCACTTCCAATGGGCAGTGGTAAAATGAGCAGCAGTAGGACGGATCAGTGCCTAACAGGCTGCCATACAGTTATAAAATCAACTCTTGTTTAATTCGTTAGCCTGTGTTCCTACTATTTCGTGTAATCATACTGTGGTGTGTCAGTTTGAATTGAAATAAAATATATATAAATAAGCTTGTGTTTTAATCAGTGAATGATTAGATGAACTTTGTTGATTATCGAGAAAATTATTTCATTGTATGCATCACTCTGCTGTTAAAAGGCTCTTTGGATGTGAATTTTTCAGTGCTGTTTTTTTATGAAGTACTTCACTAGCTTTGCACTTCATCATTTGACGAACCTTTTTTTGTCATGTGAAAGCTACCAGAGACAGAGCACAGAGAATGGAGGGCTGAACAAAGACAGTCAAACAGAGCAGAGGATGGACCGAGAGGGACAATCAGGCAGAACAACAGAGACTAACAGAGAAGTCCAGAGATACAAAGGCAGATTGAAAGAGGTGGAAGAGGGAACTAAAACGTTCGACAACGGCTGAGATGAGACAGGATGCTGTAACTCTCAGCTCTGAGGTTGGAAAATCGGTTTCCATCCGGAGAGCGAGAGAGAGAGAGAGAGAGAGAGCGAGAGAGAGAGAGAGAGAGAGAGAGAGAGAGAGAGAGAGAGAGACAGACACTGAGAGAGAGAGGGAAGATGAAAGCTTTATCCTTCCATCATGTTCGTTGGTTTAGGAAGAAGCTTCTAAGCTGAGCCGATTAGACTGTAAGCAGCTATCTGGCTTCCATGGACTAATCCTGTCTGTGTACTCTTGTGAAATGGTTGTAAACTGACAGCCATTATAAACAATGTCCATTCAATGGAAAGAGGCTTTTAAATGCTGCAGCCAGGGATGCCTTCGACTGTTGTCACTGGTGCCTGGGCAACCTAGTTTTATAAGCTGTATCAATTTATAGTCTTTGATTGTTTAGAGACTTTTCCCCAGGAAATTTACCAGAGGGCTTTAGCTGTTTACGCATGTGTATAAATGTGTATATATTATAGTGGGTTCAAAATGTACATCTACTGTATATTATTTGGTGAAACTTCTTAAAAGAGCACCCCCATCCTGCATTTTATTTGTACAAATCGTTTTTACCCCTGGTAAAGTACTGTATTTATGTTTCTTTTACCACAACTAACACAGAGTGGATCGCTAAAAATGGCTCTGCTTCTTATTCAGCTTCGTCGGCCATTTTTGTGTGACGTCATCGTAGTGCGCACACTGGTACTCAGTATCGTTACCCTATACCAGCGCCTAAATGAGAACCAGCATTTAGTAGAGATGGGCTTTTAACAGAGGCCTGTGTTTATTTGCACAAATTGTTTTTAGCCCTTCCCAGGGACTGTTGCAGACCGGTATGTAATTGGGACCCAGTGCTTAAAAGAAGTTGTACTGTAACTGTACACACGCACACACACACACACATGCACACACACACCTACACACACACGCCCACATGCACACACTGTCACACACATATGCATTGTATGGGAATCAGCACTAGTAGTATATATGGTCTTTCGTTTTGGTTGGGACATCTGCTTGTCAAATTATTGTTAACTTTATGCTATATGAACCTTATTAAATATTGGTATAATAAATTATATATAATTATGATAAAATATATAATTTTAATTTTTTAAATGGCACTATCGATATCAATTATGGCAGCAATTTTTAAGAGTTCTGAAAGTTATCAGTTTTAGTGTTCAGTCAGGTGTGTTTGGCTCAAAAACTCGTTAGTGTTTCCTGACTTGTGTGTGTTCACACGGTACTGTAGTTTCAGTTTCATTCTGAGCTATTTCTGCCGGTGATGATAAGTCTCAAGCGAATCCATTTCCATATGTATCTCCGTGTGGGACTGACTCCAATTTGTAGCATGATATTTCATTATCCTGGGTGTTTCAGCTGTTACGTCTTACTGCCGTATTTACACATGGCTATAGCTTGCGTTCATGTTTCAAAAAAATTCCTTTTCGCCACAAATGGATCCAATAATCTTATTGGTATTGGATCCATTTGTGGCCAAAACTGTTTCAAACGTTAGACTAAATCCAAACTTAACTTTATTTAAACAAAACTGACAAATTCATGTGGCCTGAGCTGAGTTAAAAATCTCTAGAAATATTACAGTGTCAATGGTTAAATCTACCTGTCTTAGACATATTGAATTTTCCTGACAGTGCATTTGTTCTCGTAATGATTGGCGTCTCTTTCTCTGTGTGTTTTCCTGGTCACACATTGTTTGCAGCAACATAGATTATTTGTTTCTGGTGACCTTTGTGGAAGCGCCAGATAGAAGACCAATGCAGCTATGCATGATATGTCTTACCGTTGTCAAAGGTGGAAAGAAAACAAAAGCCCCGGTGCAGCCCTATTTTCTTGAATATGGCAAATTTCGCTGTTTCTTATGCACTGCTTTGCTAGTCTTTACAGTTCTGTGTTCACTGACTGAGGAAGGGTCGGTTTATCAATATCATGATAAGGAGTGAATGATCAAATGTTGGGTCATTTGGGTGGTATCAATTTATGAATGATCATGTTGCAGGTCTATTAACACTTTAATGATGAGAGTGTACTAAGAGCGACTGGGAACCAATGCAGCTCGTCGTTAAAAGTGTTGAGCAGCAAGGTGTGATGGAGCAAATTTCCAAAACATTTGGGATGCTTTCATGAAGGGCTGCCTGAACAGTATACTGGTTTGCTAAATTTGTTTATGCATTAGGATCTGGCATCTTTGGCATGCACAAATAGTGATCCATCACTTGCATATTTGCTGTCCATATAACACATAAGAAGGCTTAGTGGACTGCATTCCAGTGGATTAAGCATAATAAGAAAGGGCGTGATGTATCAAAACAACCGTGGATGATTAAGCATAATAAGAAAGGGCGTGATGTACAGAATCAAAACAACCGTGAGACTGCACAACTTACTATGTACTTTGTTTGATTGTCAATGGAAAAGAAATCTAAACTGTAGTTAAATACATCAAAGAACGCTCTGATGTGAATACAGCTAAATTTATAGCATATTTTAATACAGTTAGACAAATACGAATTAAAACTTGTATTTGATCACAAGTAAAACTTACTGAGTAACACAGAGGATCCATCCTGGATTCACTCTTATTCCTTCTTTCCATAAATGATCATCCCAACCCATTTTGTTAACTCCATGACATTCTCTCTGCAGATGATACTAATCTTTTCCTATTTCATGAATCCTTAGACTTTATTATTATTGAAATTGGTTAAGTCTTAACTCATGCAAAACAAACTTAATAAATATTTATTAAGTTTGTTTTGTTTCCTTTTTTTATTAATTTTTCAGTTGTATTTCTACTGGTTCTAACGTGTTTTCAACATTACACTCCAGTTACTATCTGAAGCTGTTCATTTGTCTTAGTGTGATGTGTTATGGGCGGATCCATTAAGTGGGACTTTTATCCTTTTGAATCTATCTTTAGCAACCCCAGGCAGAGATATTTTGCGTATTGTTTATTATATCAGTACTGGGTGCAATGAATAAAGATGAATGAATGTAAGAAAGTGTTTTGGGTCGAGTGTAGGCTGTTTACCTGTTTAGCATATTCGGAAATCAGTTTTTAAGTCAATGCATCTATCAATCATTCTTCTATGGACGGCTGACTTCCTTCCTTCGCATCCAACGTGAATCAACTTAAGGTATTAGCGCCAGCACTTAGCTTCAACGGAACACCCTTTCAGATCAATGACCAACTCAACTGAAGGAAATTACACACAGACAGAAACCTCCTCATAAGGCAAATCAATGTGCTTGGGAACGTAAATTCCAAATTTAATTCAGCTTTACAATTCAGTCTCCTTTCAACTGAACCTAATTATGGTGCTCAGAGATTTTTGCCTTTTATCATTTTGTTAAAAAGGTGCTAAGGTAATGCGCTTGTTTGCACATTTCACAGCAGATTTGAAAATGTTTGAGAGTTGAAAGATTCCGTCCAACCAAAGACTGATGTGATTTAAGGAACTGATATATTCTTAATTGGGTCTTTAATAAATTTATGTGTCTCCTTTTTTTCTTCTACATTACATACTACCCAAACCAGAAGCAATCGTTCTTACATGTGTCCCTATGCTAGAACCAATACACGCAAATTCTCTATTGGATATCAAGGACCGCTATTATGGAACAACATACTGATTTCTATTAAAATCGCAACAGGTTCCCTCAATTTAAAAATCTTATTCGTGTGTATATACTAAATAACTGATAATTTACCACAACCCGGTTTATCGTCTTAGGCTGAATTCTATAATTCTTATGACATTTATCTTATTAAAATATATTACGTCTCTGAGATATCAGCCACTAGTTCTCTTAACTAGGGCCCCTACCCATCAGGAATTTCTCCCTTCTAGGTGTGCCTTTTGCTCTGGACTTCATATTTAACTTGTGTAATAAAAGTCTTACTTCACATCCTTACTTTTCTGTATTGAATGTTTATGTTCAACACTTGTTTTGTTACGATGAACTGGATCAATAAAAATGATTGATTGATTGATTGATTGATCGATATGTTATTTTAGTCTTTTGTGGTCTTTGATATTCTACCCCTAGGAAATATCATAAAATCTATCGTGAGCCACTGTACCAATCCATTCAGTGTATTATGAGGCTTATGTGGTCAGTCATGGTCTAATCCTGGTGCATATGACTCCTAATGGGTTTCTGTTTGGAAGAAGAAAAACATCAGCCTTGTTTTACTAGGAAAATGGGAGCCTCCATTGGCCACAGTAATGTTCCAGTGTCATGATATCTGCCATTTAGGATCTGCGAATATTCCCTGTGGCCTGATCGGTTACTTTGTCACATGCCAGCTAGCAATAAGTTTAATGAACAGAGAGACAAAGCATTGGACTTTATGCATACATGTGCTGTACATGACTGGTCCATTGGACAGACATGGTAATAGCAGAATGACTCAGTTGTGACTGAACCCAGTTGGTATGTGACATTTTAGAGCAATTAACCAATGGAAAATTGTTTTGTTCTGCAAGCTATAGTGAATACCCTTTCCCAATCGTGACCCTATGAAATGTAGCATTAATGTATGGTGATGAAGGACTTTTATTGAATAGAAGCCTTCCTGTAAAAGCTGTTTTATCTGTTTGGAGAGGAAGAATATCTTATCATAGAAAAATGGCTGACTTCCTGCAGTGCAGAACCTTTGATAAGCATAAAATTATCTGAAACACATGTTTCAGTAGAGCGCCCGGTTTCTTCCTGACAGACAGACACAACTTGGACCAATACGGGACTTTGTGATGGGACATCTGAAGCTGAAAAAGTGAACAATCAAAATTTTCCTGGGCAACTCGATCAACTGCCTGTAAAGAACAATGAATATAAATTAGATGATATCACTGAAAATTGTCCTTTGTAACTTGTATTATTATTATTATTATTATTATTATTATTATTACTATTATTATCAGCACTATTATTATTATTATCAGCACTATTATTATTATTATTATTATTATTATAAAACCATTATTATTTCTCTAAAATCAGAGTTCTATGGCTGCATTGTACCAAGGCACGCGGCAGCGTTGAACCGCTGGATTGTAACGGAGATTTTTTGAAACAGGAAGAAGGTTTCTTGTGAATCTTCCATTGTTCTGGTCAACCATCAACCGTATTATTATTATCATCATCATCATCATCATCATCATCATCATCATCATCATCATCATCATCATCATCATCATCATCATCATCATCACTCAATAGCAAATGTGCACAAGTGAAGCTATATAGTGATCATCATAATATTATATTCAGAAGACTGAGTGCAAAAGGCTTATGCTCCAGATCCGTCTGCAAAGTCAGTATTGGGTTCATTTGGGTAAAAGTAAACTGTCTAGGCTGCTTTAGTGCGTTTCAGGCAGATTCAGTCATACACAATCAGCGTGTTCACATACACTGGCCAGCCAATGGCTTTAGTGCTCTGTTACGAACCATGGTGAAAAGCTAGCTTCATAATGAATGCATTACCAAAATATCATGGTATTTCTTTTCATCACCGGGAGGTCCTTAAGAGCACTAAAATAGATTCAAAGCATATGATTATGCTATATCTGTCATCAGTTCTTGCATAATGAATGAATGGACTAGTTGTCTGTTATATTTATATGCATGTGTAATACAATGTACATGTTTACGTATGTATACGCTCTTAGTTGTTTCTGAAGGATGAGAAAGTTGCTGCACTTCCTAACCTTCCCTTGAATATTTCATTCCCAGAACATGTTTCAGATAATGATGATGATGGAAAGAGATAAAGAGTGAGAGGTAGACAGACAGCCAGCCAGACAGGGAGGTCCACATTGAGATGAGTTCAGGTGTGTGGCTGCTAGCAAATGGCTTTTATGCGCATGTTATGTGTGCAGCAGTTTATGTGTTTCCTGGTGACTAACGACGCTCTTCTCACGTGTGTGTGTTCCAACAAGAATTGACTTACTACTTACGACTGTTTATTGTTAGAATGTTGTACTCATATTGACAGTCGATTGTTATTAAGACGTATGTACACCAGAGTGCGGATATACAATTGGTTTAATCAAGAATGTACTTACTTACTTACTTTACGTGTTTTGGCTGCAAATGTTCGAAGTAGAGTCCTCAGAAAAGAATGTGAAACACTGAACGGATATTGTATTGTATTGTATCTGTAAATTTATATAGCACCACTCACAGAGGCGCTCCCAGTTGATATGTCAACTGTTAGTTGATGTGTCAACTAATCATGTCTGTTTAACCCTTTGACGACGAGCTGCCTATGGTTTCCCATACATTTTAGTACACGCTCGTCGTTAAAGGGTTAAACTAAAAAAGCGTAAATATTTTGTTCATTGATCTATAAATTTCAAAGTCTCTGAAAGTATAGGGATTTATATTTAGTTGACACAAATGTCCACATGGTGTCAAGTTTGACCATTTTGTAAAGTTATTTTACCATGACAATTGAAAGAACCCTGTTGTAAAGTGTGCAAATTTTCCTTTTCAAGTGCTAGCTAGTGTTGTTTTATGATTAGGGATGTTAAACGAAATTCGGTTTTTATTATTGACAAAACAAAATTCGAATTTAAAAAAAATAATTTTTGTAGTGAAAATTTCAAGAAATGCCAGAAAGAATTAATTCATGCATTTCTTTAGTGTTTACAATTGTTTTCATCGAATATAGCCGGCAGATAAGAAGGTGTTTATTTAACGTACGTTATGGTACCTAATATATAAAATAACTTGCGTTATATAATAATATATTAAATTTTCTATGAAGGCCAATAAAAAACGAAATTCGGTTTAAAATCGGATTTCTAAAACCGAAATTCGGATTGCCAAAAAAACCGATTTTAACAACCCTATTTATGACACAAACAACACTTGTTTCACATAATTATTAGACCAAAAACAAAACCCCAAATTCAATAATAACCAGCAACAAACACAGATGTCCATAGTTAGTTTGTTTTTCAGCATATACGAAACTCGTTAACTCGATTTATGTTGTGTGTTTGCCTAGACAAGGCATCAGAGACGGCTTCATTTGTTGACGTGACGGACTCTGAACTCCTGAACACGACCAAGATGCGAATCGCCTTTGTACTGACTGTCAACGGAAGAGCCCTACGACAAGTTCACAGACTGTTCAAAGCCTTATACCGCCCACAACACTACTACTACATTCACGTTGATGCTGTAAGATACTCTCCATATAAGAATAGTGAAAGTAAATTATTTCTTATTATTATTTTTTTATTTAGTAGAGCCAAATATTGCAGGCTTATTAATTGCATTGCATTGCTCAGTCATGTGTAGGGCTAATGATTATTTTTCTGTCTTGGATTTGTGAGCGAATCCCACCTAATTGCTTATTGATTTGGCTGTAGAGCAGTGGTCTCAAACACGTGTATGCGGCCCATGGACTCATTTTTGTGTGGCCCATGACAGCCACGTGGTTTGTACAGAAAGAAATCTCAGAAGATAAAACCAAGCATTGATGCTCTCGTAGCTGGGAAACGCTGTCTGCCGTGTAATGTAACAAACACTTGAGCATTACCTCTGAAACTACAGTCACTTATAGGCGTACTGCCTTAAAAATTTAAATCAGGTAGCCTACAAGTTTAGTTGTAGTTATTAGTAAACATGCTATTAATGCACTTCATGTCGTTGTATCTGTGAGTTTTCACTAGTTTATATGTGACCCAAGGGATCGAAATGAGTCGTATGTCGGATATTTTAGAATATGAGTATTTTACGTATTCTTAAAGACCACATTTTTTGCTTTAAAATGACACAAAAAGTTTGGTTCTACCTTATTTTTTGACAAAGTTACGAATGATTTTGTGTTTTTTAGTGAAAATTTTTTACATTTATTTTAATATATAATCAAAAAAATAAAAGTATTCTCTGTACAAAATTTAGAAAATACACATTAAAACAATGAATTTCATCAAAAGTGAGAAATCCGAAATGTGAAAAAAAATTTTTTTTCACCCATTTTCATTAAAATCTGAAAATAAGGAAAAGTGACCTCTGGTCATATTTTGCTGTTTTCCAAGGAATGTAAATTGCCGACATACGACTCATTTCGATCCCTTGGGTCACATATAGTATTATGCTACAATGGTCCTATAGAAATAGTTTTCACACGCACGATTCATTTTCATGTTGCGGCCCATGAACCGTTGTAAATTTCCTAATGTGGTCCAGATGATGGCTTGAGTTTGAGACCACTGCTGTAAAGTAAGACATTAACTATTCTTTTATGTGTTTGTGCATTTCATAAGTAAATTGGTTTGTTTCTTAATTATTAATAATTCACATTTGAAATATGATGTTGTTCATTCATGCATTGTTACAGAAAATCTCTGGTTTTATGATGATTTTGTTTACGTGTATTCTAAGCTCTTGATGCCTGCTTAAGTTGTTGATTAAATTCAGTTGTTTCTTTGTTGTGGGATTTCTTGTGTGATTTGGCTTAATTTTAATCTCTCAATTGGTTTGTTTTAGCGACAAGATTACCTCCATCGCGAGTTGTCCAAAATAGCAGACCGGTTACCGAATGTTCGAGTGGCTTCGGTTCGGTTTGCGTCGATATGGGGAGGGGCAAGCCTTCTCTCTATGCTTCTGAGTTGCATGAAGGAACTTCTTGCGATCAATCACTGGCAATGGGACTACTTTCTCAACCTAAGCGAGTCTGACTACCCAGTCAAGTAAGTTCTGTCAAGCACAAGAAAACAGTTGTACATCCAGGGCCAATGGAGCCAACTTTACTGGGTAATGTAATTTAATAACTTCAAAGGTGCTTCCAGCCTAATTGTAATTGTAATTGCAAATTTACATGCAAGGTGCCAATCTGTCCTACTGCTTATTTTACCAACACCATCTGGTGAATGAAAGGCTGAGTCAGCCTTTAGGAGGGTAGTGAGAAGTGCTGATCTGCGTCTGTGCTGATCTGCTGCTCTTCATGCCAGAGTGTTACCATTACCCTAAACCTCCTCCCAAATGATGCTTGAACAGCTAGAATCAGTCTGCACTGGCAGCTCCTGAACAAACACAGAACCCAACGGATGAAGTCTCGTCCAGACTTGATGGCTAACAGCTTGTTCAGACTCTTTGATCACTAAAACTCCAAACACATGGACATGGATCTCTCTGGTCTTACACTTGTTGCATTGGCTGCCCATGGAACAGAAAATTGTCTTCAAGAATGTGGTAATTGTCTATATACCCACTTTTACCCAAGGAACCAAAATGGGTCACATGTCGAAAATTTTAGAACACGAGTAATTTACATATTTTTAAGACCATGTTTTTCCTTTAATATGAAAAAAAATGTTGGTTCTACCTTACTTGTTGACAAAGTTACTATTGATTAATTATGTGTCCAATGTTTGGAAATTATTTTTAATTGATTTTGGAATATGCAATCACAAAAACTAAAACAATACCCTTTACAAAATCCTGAAAATGCACATTAAAACAATGAATTTCATCAAATGTGAGATATCAGAAATGTGAAAAACATATTTTTAACCCATTTCCATTAAAATCTGAAAATGAGCAAAAAATTACTTCTGATCATATTTTGCTGTTTTCTTAGCAATGTAATTGCCGACTCATTTTGATTCCCTGGGTCACATATGTTGGTTCTACATTCAGCCAACCTGCACCATCTCTGCATGCGTGGTGCAACTGCTCAATCCAGAAGCTTTGCTTTTGTCAGCCCCTTCAGTTGGAACCATCTTCCGCATGAATTGACTGTCTTGAGCTCCTCAGCCTTTCTCTTCCTCTGTTTTGGAAAAGCCTGAAGACTATCTTATTTGTTAGAGCCCTGGGTCGGGAGCGCCTCTGAATCCCTGAGTAGAGCTATACAAATGTTCAATTACAATTACAATCTCTCTCCTATACTGACTCCCTAGACTTTTCACTACTTGACCAGCCCCTCTGACTGTCTTAATCTGACTGTACCAAAGGCATGGGCAGCTCTTGGTGGGTGTGCCTTTCCGTTGCTGGCCCCAGACTCGAGAACTCTCTTCCGGCAAATCTTTGCTCTACAGAGTCTGTGTTGGCCTTTAGATCTGTATTGAAAACCCTTCTTTTCCTCTCTACCCATTTCCTCTGTAGGCCATTTCTGTGTCTTGTTGGCTTTAGACCAGACCTACCTGAAGTTTTCACGGACCCAGTTCGATTCCTGTAAGGCCCCTGGGTTTAGCTCATACCTTCATTCCGTAGGTGGCTGCAAAAGTGCAATGAGCTTGCACCTTGCATGGCTGCAACTTTGTTGATTTATGTCTTCTGTAATTTGTGTTCCTGTGAATTGTTTAATCATCATAATGTGTACATGTACAGCTCAGTGCGTTTGTCAGGCGCTTCATTAAAGAATTATTATTATTATTATTATTATTATTATTATTATTATTATTATTATTATTTTTTGGTTAGACAATGTCCATGCACAAAGCACTTTAAATTTTCTGTGCTGTTGGAGACTACTACATCTGTCGCATAGATATAAGACATAATTTACAATGCTCATGCACACAGATGTACACACACAAGGGGGGGGGGCTTGTGCATGTAATAAAGTGATGTCTGTACTTTTATAGCACATCTGCTGCTTTTCTTCTGAACCGTATAAATTGCTTCAGTCATGTGTGACATTTTTAACTTTATGAATTCGTTATGGCTGGGGGGGCAGATGTGATTTTAGTCCTTCTTTCAGGAAATGTTAATTGATTATCTTATAAATGTAATGATGTAAGTATGTATGTATGTTCATGCATATATTTATGTAATGATGTAAGTATATATGTATATATATATATATATATATATATATGATGATGTAAGTATGTATATATGGACCTGTATTATGTATGTAACAAAGTAAGTATGTATTATCGTATCGTATCGTATCGTTTCTGAGAATGTGTAAAGCGCCTCTTACAGTACTAGCTATTCAGAGGTGCTCAGAGGTATTATGTACCTGTATATATGTTTGTACCTGTATATATGTATGTAACGATGTAAGCACCGTTTTTTTATATATGTTTATATCTATTATATATATATTTATGTATGTATCTGACTACTTTTAATACCTTTTAGAAAAGTTTGTATCTTTGGCAATGAGAGGCTGTGTATCTTTTACCAAAGAAGATTTATTGAATTTTTACAAGTTCTGTTTTGCTTTACTGTACTGCAGAACAGTTGAAGAGCTGGAAGCCTTCCTTACCAAGTATTCAGGAAGAAATTTTGTGAAGTCGCATGGAAAGGACACTCCAAGGTAAAATTTGTGTTATTGTGTATTAAATGTAAGTGAAATATGTTACTGGTTTACAATGGGTGGTGGCTAAGAAGTTAATTTAAAAGTCGTGCTTCTTCCTAACTCTTCTTATTTTGTTTCTTTCCTTTCCTCCCACATACTAGTTTATTGCTCTGTGTTGGCCATTTTTAAGTAATGAGATTTATATAGCACCCCTTCAAGATTATGTACTCAGGAGCACTTCCGACCCAAGCCCTAAAGAGAACAGTCTTGAGGTTAGAGTAAAACGTGACTGCATGGGCTTTGGGCACTAGGCATAGTGCCACAGGGAGTCATTTACTACGACATGTATGTAAACTCAGTGAGAAGAATTTGGCACCTAAGGTGTGGAAGGTACTGTGTAGTTAATATTAGAGATACAGCTGCTGCCAAGGAGTAATACACCTTTGTTTCACAAGCTGCTCAAGTCTAGTTTATATCGCCTTGGTTGAGTGGGAGTACCTCCGAGTAGGCTTTCTTGACGGGCACTATATAAAATTTATGTTCTAAATGAATGAATAAAGTGTATATTGCGGTTTGTTTTGCCATGATGCAGTCTTTTGTGTAATGTGGAAGGCATGTGTGTATGTGTGTTTTAGGTTTATACGCAAACAAGGTCTTAACATGTTGTTTTACGAGTGTGACAATCATATGTGGAGGCTCGGAGTGCGTGACATGCAGGATGGAATACGAATAGATGGCGGAAGTGACTGGATCTGCTTGCACAGGGACTATGTGCACTACCTTACCTACAGCAAGGATGAGCTGCTGGTTGGACTGAAAGCGTTCTGGAAATATTCTCTACTGCCTGGAGAAGTATGCAAAACAATTAAATGCTTTGGATTACTATCACTGGCTGTGTTATGCCATTTGTAATTGATAAGAATGTAAGATTATATCAGGTGTAAGGTAATCTATGGCAATGTAATTTAATTTAAGTTACTAGGTGTTTTTTTCTGTCAGACTATATATACGCTTACTGAACTACATCTATTTGATGAACTATGTACACCAAAATGCGGTTAGCAGTTGGTTTTTTGAATAAAGGAATAAAGGATATACTTACTTACTTACTTAACTTACTTACTTACTTACTTACTTACTTACAAGAGTGGTTTTGCTATTTACCACTTTTATGAACCACTTCTTGGCATAAGAATGGTTTACATTGTCTTGTGGCAATGTAAACTGTGATGTTTTGCGATTACATTTTATTAGCATCAGCCATCTTTATCTTCAAATTCAACTCCGCCACTGTACGTCCACTCCTTAGTGCCAAGCAGTGCCAGTCCCAAGCCTGGATGAAGGAGGAGGGTGATACTAATGATCTTTGTTATCACACAGTGTCGTTAAAAAATCTTCAAATTCTGCATTTGTACAAAATTGGCACAATCTTTTCCAAGTTTATTTAACTTATCTTGATTCAACTTTTGTATGTGTCAACATGAAGGACAGTTTGCTTATTCATTCATTCATGTGTAATTCATTTATTCACTGAATATAGTCATGAGAGAGCGCTTCTGAGTAGCTCTCTTGAAGAGTGCTATATAAATTCTCAGAATGAATGAGTTTATTTTAAGTATAATCGCCATCATTATAATATTACCTACATTTGCAAATTTGTTCTGTTTCAGTTGCATTGTTGAATCAAAACAGTGTTATTGACAGCTGTAAGCTTCAATTTTGCATTTCAGTCTTTCTTTCATACCGTCATTCAAAACAGTATGTACTGTACAACGGTAATTAACAACAACCTCCACCTGACCAACTGGCATCGTAAACAAGGCTGCAAATGCCAGTACAAGCACATCGTCGACTGGTGTGGATGCTCGCCAAACGACTTCCTTGGGGATGATCTAAACAAAATCCAGGTTAGCAGCCTTTCGTCTGTTAGCCAGGGCAGAGAAACGGAATGTAGAAGACGTTTGCAAAATATGTGATCTTTACATAACACAGGATTTGTGGCGCCTGTTCATTTTGTCCTGAAACTAAGGCAAGGAAATGAGAGATGTAACAGTCTTCTGATGCAAACTAAAACATATCGAGTGTTTGACTGAGGGAATTTATCTGCGCTTTAAAAGTGTTTTGATTATGATGAGTCTGGCAGTCATAATAATTTTTCTTGTGTGGTGGTTAAGTTAAAATACTGTATGTTTAGTTGTTTACACTGAAAAAGGATTAATGTTCTCTTAATTGTTTTTGTTCAGCTTACACCATGTGTTATCTGTTTTTGTATTTTGTTCGACCTTCTTTAGGCTCTTGCTGGTAAGCCGGTCTATTTTGCAAGGAAGTTTGAGGCAATCATCAATCAAAAGATAATCAATGAAATTGACGGTCTGATTGGAAGAGAATATACTTCAGGTAAAGAAGCAGGCGTTTTCATCTTATGATGATGTCATATCTATTTACTTTATAGACGTTACAGGTGCAGAGGCTTTTGTAATGTTAAGGTGACTTGTTGTGTAATATAATTACTGTATTAATTAATGATCTAATCGAGTTACAGATTAATGATGTAGATGTCATAAATGAAACAGAATATTCCTGGTAGTAAGCTTTTGCATTTTTAAAGTGACATGTTATTTATAGGAATAGAAAGTGCAAACTCTTTTGTAATGTTAGGGTGATGACGTCTTTGTTTGTCAATATGTCTGTACATTGTACAGTCTGATCTAAACTTTCAAAATCTAATTTTAACCCCTCGGGTTCGATTTATGTTCAATGCTAGTCTTTAATTTTTTACAGGATATATTAAATTAGTTTTCCAAATGTCATCGATACGCAGAGTTGTATTAGTTTCATGCACATTTTGAGCAGCAGTTTAAAATTTTGAATGTGATGTGGAGTATTTGAAAGGCAATATTATATATCTTTTATTGATTGAATTGTTATCACTCAGGAACACTAGTGTCAAATTCCTTTTGGCTGAACGAATACCACCACTTGGACAGTACACCAGTTGATGATGTTGCTTACACCTACTACCTGTCTTTTGCACGATTGACTCTCGCTAAGCTGCAGCACGGAAGCACGTGTGACTTCACGCTCGGTCGAGTACTCGAGAGTACAGTGTATAAATACAACGATACGATCAAGGGTCACATAGTCACATTTGAAATTGTGAGGCGGCAGAACAACTTAACACGGACTATTGAAGCATTGCTAGAACCAGTTGATGCGTATCAGTCCTTCATGCATGCTGATCCGGTATCACGACTTCAGTCTGTTAAGGTCAGTGGGTCAGAAACCGACTCTAATTTGATTAAAACCGATTTAGATCTGTTTAATAGTTACATGAAACTTGCATCTTGCCAGTTATGAGCCACACCTCTCTTTCTCTTCACACGAAGTGTGGGAGAAAAAGAGTGAGATAGGTAAATGGAAGGCTTTCTTTTCTTCAAAGTAAACTTCACAGCTGTTCTTCATTGGCAAGAAGCAAGACCGAGAAATATAACTCGCTAGGTTTAGTTAGTTATCTAGACGCTGAATCCTTTCAAACACCACAGTAGTGCAGCTGTTGGCCAAACTATTAAGTGCTGTTTCATAAAAATAACTTGCTTTAGAGCTTTAGTTTCAGCTGATGTTATGTCCAGAACTGTGATTCATTTAGAAAGATGTAATGGGCTGGAAACTGTTGGCCATGTGGAAAGTACTCTGTTAAAAATTCATCAAGAAGGATAGTTGATGACTTTCTGCTTTGGTGTGGCGGTGCCTCTTATGTATAAATTCCATGCCCTCATTATTGTTGACATCATGACTGAAACATGTGACAATGAGTTTAAACAATGTAGTGCATGCTAAGGCCAAAGCTATCTTGTTTTGTTATCTGTATAACTGTATTGTTATTAATTTAACAGTTTGATTTCTGAAAACCCCTCCCTCCCCCTTGTCCGCATTTGGATACCTCCCACCCCCCTTTGTGGACGTCCATTCCTACATAGTGAATAACGTGCTACTGACTATCTTATTTAGCAATAATAATAATAATAATAATAATAATAATAATAATAATAATAATGTAATAATTGGTAGTGACGTAACAAATCAAGTCAGTCAATGGATTTCTCTCTTGGGGTTTAGTTTTCACAAGTAGAAACTGCAGAATACGTTTTTTAGGCCATTTTAGGCGGACGTCCGCACTGGTCATAACCCCCTCCCTTGTCCATATTTGGGTGACCTCACCCCCCCTCATTGCGGACGTCCTTTATGGATGCTCCCTGATGTTTTGTCCAGAACTGTGATGCATATAGAAAGATGTAAATGGGCCGGAAAAAGTTGGCTATGTGGAAAGTACTCTGTTAAAAATTCATCAACGAAGTTGATGCCTATGTATAAATTCCATGCCTTCGTTGTTGTTGACATCATGACTGAAACATGTGAGAGTGAGTTTAAACAATGTAGTGCATGCTAAGATCAAAGCCACCTTGTTTTTTTATATGTATTGTTATTAATTTAACAGATTTATGAAAAATAGTCCCATTCGTACATAGGAAACTGCTGACAATTCAATTGACCGTATGAAGTGTATTAGCTTGGGAAATATGTTCTATGATAGTGCTAGCCTTCCAACTAAACTGCGATTTACTGACTGCACCTTGCTTTGAAACAAGTTCGTATAAGATGTTTTCACATGTAAATATACTGAGTGATAATGTATGGTTTTCTTTATATGCAGGTTGGAACAAACTATGACCCCAAAGAAGAGATATTCCGTAACTATGGAAACATGTTTGGACCCCAGGCTGACCTCTTCATTGAGTTCCGCTGGGGCCCCGGAAAGGCACTGGGTGTGACAGCCGCATTCATTGATCCGTCGGGCATTCTTGCCGCCTCCTACGAAGTGTCCATAACTCTTGGAAGTCTCATACACACTTATCGTCCCGAACTAAATAAACCATTGCGCCCGGGCATGTGGACGCTGAAAGTCTTGCATTCCTGGCGCACTGTGGTTGAACTCAAGTTTCTGATTTTGCCACATTCTCATGTACTGACTGTGCCGATTGATGCCGTTTCTGCCCAATCACTGCACTCAGGACCAGACGGGCCTTACGTCAAACAGGATTTTGATGACCTGCAGAAATTCCTCCAACTGGGAAAGTCCGATGAGTTAAAAATTCAAGCGGAAAAAAATTCAAAGAAGCACGGTCCCGCGCTTCTGGCGTGGGTTGACGAACTTGTGCAGCAGGTCTGGCACGTAGAAGACACTTGTAACGTAAGAGAAGATGCTCTGAAATTCCCTTCATCGTCTTGTCTTCCGGTTGCTGTGTGTAGGGCAACCAGCTGGAGCACAAAGTTCCCTGATCCAAAGTCGGATCTGAGTGACCTGAACCTAAAGTCTGGTATACTGAGGTAGCATAGGATCGTGTTCTAGTCCTTTTTCACAAGTCTGACTGGTTACGGTATAGTATGTGTCTGTTCGTAGAAAAGTCCACTGTATCTGGCATTCTGCAGCTGTGATAACTTTCTGTTAAGAGTCTCTGCTGTGGTACTGTAATATCTTCCAGAGTTTATATGATTATGACTTTGATTCGTTTCGGTTTACGCTCTGTCACCATTTCCATAGTAATCTGGGATTCATTCTGCAAAATGTTCTACCGTTGAGTGACAAGCTGCAAACTTTATTCCAGTTAATTGGCGCTGCGTATATTCATGTATTACTTAGTGTAAAGAATAAGATGTGTAACTGTGTCAGATGAAGTATGTAAATTCTGTTGTTTAAGTGACTAGATGCAGTAAGTAACTTCTAGTTTAGTCTGAGAAATTGCAATAAAGATGATGTGTTAGTCAGTAGATTAGTTTAGTTTGTTAAGTACATATATGTGAAGAGTTTTCCAACTGCTGAGCAGCTGACTCGAACGTGATTGACAGCAAGTTACAAATGTAAAATTGTTGTTTCTGATTGATTTGAGCAAAGGTCTGTGAATATATCTTGCATGAAATGAACCACAGCTGAATTGTGTATGCTATTCTAGGTGTAACTGATGCAGGTTGCTTTTCCAACATTGAGTAATAAGATGCTATATTTCATTTTGATTGTTTAAAATTCAAATCGAGGTTGCTTTTCCAACATTGAGTAATAAGATGCTATATTTCATTTTGATTGTTTAAAATTCAAATCGAGGTTTGAGTAATAAGATGCTATATTTCATTTTGATCGTTTAAAATTCAAATCAAGGTTGCTTTTCCAACATTGAGTAATAAGATGCTACATTTCATTTTGATTGTTTAAAATTCAAATCGAGGTTGCTTTTCAAACATTGAGTAATAAGATGCTTTATTTCATTCTGATTCTTTCAAATTCAAATCGAGGTTGCTTTTCAAACATTGAGTAATAAGATGCTATATTTCATTTTGATTGTTTCAAATTCAAATCACTGTACTTCAGCAGGGCTACTGTACGACAATTGCCGAATGTTTTCATTCAATTGTTTCTGCATGTTGTTGCTAATTGGCAAAAATGATGAACAAGATAAAACTAAACAGAAATCTTTCAGATGCATTCGTTTGCTCACACGTATGCATAATATGTATGTTGTGTATTGAAATCTATTATAAAGGTGTTTTGTAGATTTTCATATACCGGTACTGTGATGCAGTGTATTTGTCAACTTCTGCTCCCAATTTGTTTTTGTATAAAGTATGAATATTTGTGCACCGCCAATGAAACACTGGATGTTGTTTGTGCAGTAGAACAAATAGTGTAATTGATATGAATTAAGCAAATAAAAGCAATTGTGGTGTTTGCTGAACGTATAAACTTGAGTGTTTGTAGATAGACAAAGGCAGCTTAATGTTGTATGAGCATGCGATGCGGTCAGTCTGAGATGTCAGAGAACAAATGTGAATGTTCAAATTTTTATATGGTGACCTTATGACCTCGACTCTGGCACCCTGCTCTCGTTTGTCAAATGATTGATGGAATTGATCGGGTGAGATCCTTCATCACCGCTGACTGTTTATGGTCCCTGAGCACGAGCGCTGCAGCTAACTGTACTTGTTTGTTTTAAAATTGTGTGGAGAAATTTAGTCTGAGGAGAAAACTAGCAAGAAATCCAATGTGACTCATGTAAATGGAACTTGAATATACCCATAATGATGACAGACATTTGTAGGACCTTTAACACTTTAACGACGAGCTGCATTGGTTTCCCAGTCGCTTTTCGTACACTCTCATCGTTAAAGTGTTAATGAACTTCTGATCATATGTCATTTAGTCTTTCGATGTAACTTGGCCCAGAAACTGTGACCATCTATGCCATCTATAGCGTCGACAGGAATCCGTTGGTTGGCTTTACGTGTGTACGTAGGCCGCCATTGGTGACTCTCTCAGCTTACTGTGCATTGTTTTGCTAACTGATGTAATATATTCGTTTGTAATGACATTTAACATCATATTGGCTAGCGCAGAGAGCGCCTCTGAGTAGATATCTTGAAGGGGTGCTATATAAATGTTCATTTACATTACACTTAGTGGTTGGATGCAGTGGTCTGTTGGTAGCATTGCTGGGTCAGTAATGCACTGACTGTTAGTTTGATTCTGCTGGTAAGTCTCCTTGTAACAACTCTAGTCAAGTTGTTCTTGCCTCTTGTCTCACATGTCAGTTTCAGATCAGGTATACATGTACTTAACTTTTTTTGCATAAAAGTGAAATATATTCTGAAAATGTCGTGTAGAATAAGTAAATTAATGATTTTGTATAAATAAATAAGAAATTTAAATAATTTAAAATCAACCTAGTGACTCCTATACTTAGAATTGTTGTAGTAGTTCAGTTTTTAGTAAACAGTAAAATTGTTAAAAAATGTAGATTTTGAATAATCAGTTAGATAGTTTTAGATCTGTTAGTCGTATTTTATCTAAGTCATTCTTTAGGGTTCTGATGGCATCAGATTTAATTATCACAGAATTGCAGAGGAATGTGTGGGTGCATTTAATTTGTAAAGGTAAGCATTGTGACTGCCATTAAATCATCATTAGCTGCCACACAGTTTCCTTTGAATGGAATTTACGAATTTTTAGGTGTACTGTCGACTGATGCCGTTTGCATTATTATAAGACACTGTCTTAACTAGATCGTGCAAATATTCGTTCTGAGAAAGAAAATTGTGTGCTTGACGTAATATGTCGGTTATTCTGTGTTACTTGTACATGCTCAATGTATGTATGATGATTCAGAGATTTTGGAATTGCATTGTTGTTTTAATAAAGAAAACTCCTCTAAGAGTTAAAACAGCACATACATCTATTTGCTCAATCTGCATGGATAGATACTGCACACTAATCTCAGTTTTTCACACATGAAACAGTACATGTAATTCAACAAGTTACTGAAATTTAATTGTTGTTATTTATTAAGAGACTGGATCTTGAAAGCCAATTGGAAGGTGATGGACCTTTTCCTACACTTTCCCTTCACGTCAGAAAAGTATTTTGCAGATTGAAAATCTAGTGAAGAAAAGCAGCATATTGGGGCAGATGACAAACCTACATGTCATGAATTAAAGGCAGTGGATTGTTTCCACAGTTGCACTCATCATGTGAGGCCTCTGCAGAACTGTATTTTAATTAATGATTTCAATTAGCTTACGAACTGTAGCCTCACTTCCTGACCCATAGGATTTCGACCGGGCTTGAAGTAATCATTGATTGATCTCATGTGCATTGTGGTATTAACGGCATTACCTTAGAAGTCATTAGATTGGATTTCCAATAGTGTTGATCTGTTCCAAACACTGAAAGGCACACCGTCCTTGGGGTAAGGACTTCCTAAGGAGGGAAGGAATGGGTCACTCAAATAAGGACAAAGGGAGGGTTCGTAGGCCTACCCAGTCGGTCGTCTGCATCTAAATTTGGTACATATTGTTATTTTAGTACAGCCTGTGCCTTAAAACCATATCCAGTCAAACAGCAGATAGCTTGTGCATCATTATAGCTGGATCAGCTTGACTGAGATCTGGCAGCTGTGTCATGCGTTGCCCTCATTCATGTCACTGCAGGTCTAGCGAGCCTCAGTGGTCAGATGCGAAAGCCTACTGTCTTGTTTCGTAAACACCTCAGTTTAAAACTCGTGTAATTCCATCAAAGCCAAGCAGCAAGAAACATTTAGACGTTTATTGAACTATCCGTTTCAAAATTACAACATGACATGTGTCAGATATTTTGTCATCTGGACCTGCCATCTTCTCGGAATATAATCAACACACACGCACATATACCCATCCATCCACGTGTCCGTCCATCCATCCATCCGTCCATTCATCAATTCATCCATCCATCCATCATCCATCCATCATCCATCCATTCATCCGTCCATCCATCCATCATCCATCCATCATTCATCCATCCATCCATCCAACCATCCATCCATCATCCATCCATCTATCCATCCATCATTCATCCATCATCCATCCATTCATCCGTCCATCCATCCGTCCATCCATCCATCCATTCATCCGTCCATCCATACATCCATCATCCATCCATCCATCCATTCATCCGTCCATACATCCATCCATCCATCCATCCATCCATCCATCCATCCATCCAACTATTCTCCCAACAATCCAACAAAGTAATAACACCGGTTTGAACTAAAGATGCATGCGACTAATTTACAATATGACTCTTATTAGACTGTCCACCACGAACGTCCGGTCTCCATCGGACTGTAGATAGGTATACCTTACATTTTTACAACATATGACGCGACGCGATCCAAGTCTTCGCTGTCCTGCATTATAGACTTTTCTACACAATGCCACGTCAGGCACATGAATCATCTCGATCATGCTGTTGAAATATCAATCCTATTTTTTTAGAAAGTTGATCATTGGACGGTTCAACTTAGCTATTAAGTTAATCACAGCATAACATAATATAAACTTAACGAGGGTTTCAAATGGTTCAGAACTTCAGAAGACGTTTATATAGTAGCCTATGTGTTCAAACCACTGCAACTTAAACAAACAACATTCTACTCAACTGTAGTTATACCCAGATCTACAGAATGGAAGGTTCCTGACAGTGAACTGACCGGAGTTTCTGAAGCCCCGTCATTTTCAACGGCTTGTCTCGACTGTCAGTGTTGCAACATTTATCATATTAATACTACGCATTCATTAATCACCACTATTTAGTGACCAAGTATCAATCGATGGCGCTTGGCAAACGTGAGTGAAGGACTTCCTCAAAGTCTCTACACAGTAACCGTCTTAGATGAGGCTCGAACCCGTACTCTCCGCGTTACACGGCGACCGCTCTAACCAATCGGCGGATACCGTGTCCCAATAGCAACATATGTGCTACACCGACTAAAGTTGCCCGTTTCATCGACCAGGCAAATGTATCTGACAAGAATTTACCATTACCTTAATTATTAATAGCTTGCATGATTTTATCTATGTGTAAACAATAAATTAAAATTAATGAACAGAAATTACCCAATTTGCATAGGCCTATCGCTTGATGCAGTGACTGTACACAACTCCAGTAAAAAAACGCCAATTTACGATAAATCAGGGTTCGAATTTTGCCTTTGTCAGAATAATCTGAATCTGGGAATCGTAATCGTAGGCTAATCTGCAAACTTCTAAAACGCCACTCGAAAGCTAGGCGCAGGGCACCAGCTTATTCACGAGCGAACATGTCTATTGAATTCAAGTCGCTTCATTGCATATATGGCAATTTGCATCTCGACTGACGGACAACTTGTTGACGGTCGAACTATATATATATACATCGATCTATGGGCTTTAGTTTTGCCCGGAGTCAAATCGCTCATCACCGGATAATCCTATACACTGCTCAGATGGACTGGAGGGCGACTGCTTGTGTACCCACACGGTCGCAGCACTTTGGGGTGCGTACCTGGTACTTGGCAGGGCCCGAGTGATAGCTACACGAGCAGAATCTCGATAGAATCAGTAGACTGTGGAAGACGATCGATAGAAAATAGTTATTCCTAGAACCAGAGTCCGAGGAAGAAAGATTCCAGGAACTACAATCCTGGAACCGGAATCCTCGGGAATCGAGTTCCCATTGTTTCCTGCTGGGCCATCTGGCCACTGGTTGGTCTGGAGTGATGGCCTCATAAGAACGTTTCTTTCGTTTTCTAAAACAACAGAAATAATATGAGATTCGTGAGTCCAAGGTTACGAGGCATCGTCTGTTATAGAATCACTGACGTTAAATGTGTAGGCCTAATCGCAAGCATTACATTTGCAATGACTCCTATAGGAATGGAGGTTAAAGCGGAGGTAGCATAAATAAATACCAGAGTAAAGATCGTTGGTACTGGGACACAGAGAAACTGTTTAGTCGCCGTTGCTGGTGGTAGTTTTATTGGCGGAAGTGGTAAAGTTATTGCAGGTGGTGTTAGTTAGCTAAATATTGTTTTGCGATTGCATTGTTAGTTACTATACATGCAATATTCAGAAGAATTATACGGCGTCTTTTAAGAGGGGTTCATGGTATGTGTCACTCTGCCACTTTCGCCACACCTGTGATGGTTTTACCATGCAGGCTGCGTGGTTCGTGGACTCTCGCGTGTATGGACAAGCGCAGCATTTTTTCCTCTTACCTAACAAGTAAAACAAGGTCAACGGCTCTCACAGCTATAAGATATGTCGCCAAAACACTGGTTAGTAGGGCCTAGGGCCTACATCTACACATACCTAGTTCTACTTGAATTTACATATGATGTTCAGATGTTCATCATTTGTTACTACTGGACGAACTTCCCATGGGTTGGTTTGGCACTTAAGACCCTGATGCGCTGATGTCCACGTTTAGTTTATAATCGCCCTTACCTTTTCCTTAGCTTGAGCGAAAGGCGACACCCAGACTGGTTTCCTTCGAACTCTATCTGAGCTGGAAGCCACCTGGTTTTCGAGATGAGATCTGCTTTTGGTGTTCTTCCTTAGCTTGGACAGCCACCTGGAAGCCAAGCTGCCACTGGCTTCCCGCGGTGGCTGGCGATCGGTTTCTGCAGGTGGCGATGGGAGAGTACGATGTGCCGGACCGTTGACTATCTGGGTACTGGTCGATGGAAGAGAGAAGTCGTGGGCATAGCAACCGTCGCCACCGTTGGCTGCTGCTGCTGCTGCGGAGGCAGCGGTGGGGATGTTCTCCATCGACATGCTCATCGGCGTGTCAACGAAGAACTGGACCGTGCGACTGCAGCTGCTCTGGTCCTGGTTCGACGGGACGCTCTCGGCAAGGCTCGGCTTTCGTTCGTCATCGGAGGGACTCGCCGCTTGGTCGGACGCGTCTCTGTCCGGCGAGTTCGTCGGTGTGGAACCGTTGACGTCAGAGATGACGATGCATATGTCTGAGACGCCGCCGCCGCCAGACTCGGTTGGCTGCGGCCGAGAACTGTTGCAGGAGGCGGGGGTCCGGAGGGCGGTTCCATCGGCGACGAGGGGGGTATGTTCGTTGGCGATGCTACGGGTGGGTAAGAGTCCGAACCCAGAGGGGATAGGACCACAGCAGTTGTTGCTGCTGGTGCTGTTGCCAATAGCCATGCTTTGCATCGAGGTAGAAGAGGACATCATGGCCAGGTCGAGCTGGTGCCTCGGCCGCTCTTCGGCGATCTTCTCCATCGACCTCGACTCGGTCAGCTGGCGCATCGAGACCGGAGACCGGTTGACGGAGGAGGACCGGACCGTGGACGTCGACGGCTTCCGGGAGCGAGGCCACTGACCACTGCGGGTCAGGGACGTCGAAGGATTGCCGAGGGACGACGAGTGGACGTCGTGGACGGTCTGGCGGTGACCGGATAGCGAGACAAGGGAGTGGGCGAGAGGAAGCCTCATCCGAGAATCGCTTGATCGCATCGACATGGTAAAACCAAGAGATAAGGAGGCGATGGAAGAGAGACCGGCAGAGGTGTCCATCTTGGCAAAGAAAGCTTCAGACAAACAACACAGAAACCGATCTACAGATGACTCAGTTCAGAAATAATCCAAATTAATTAATTGATCCAAATAAATATATGTAAAATAAAAACAAGTAAGTAAATAAGAGAGCAGAAGCAAATACATGCACACATAGGCCTACAGAACATATGATTTTATTACTTATTTATCGCAATCAGAGACAGACAGGGAGACAGCCAGCCAGACAGATCTACAGACAGGTAGGTAGACAGACTAATTCCCTCATTTGGAACAGGAAAAGGTGAAGGTCTGCCAAAAGCTCTGCTAATTGCCTTTGTCGGGTAATTAATAAGGACAAACGGTGATGATAATTGGGATAACTGTTAACAGAAAGTGGCTCAGAGGACAATCAACAGAATTCGCAACAAGTAAGCAAAGCGTATACTGAAGCTAGAGAAAAGTGCTGCACTTTCTCTTGACCCTTGACCCCAAGTACGATGAAATGAGACATAAAGGTTACTTTTGGTTGCTCAGTTGTTTTGATCAAAATTAACAAGTCCAAACAACGCCTTTCTTGAAAGTCATTAAGCTTTGTAGAATTCTTGAGCTTCAGAGGCCCGTGGTTATATTATTGCAGCTGTTGACAGTCTTAATCTTCGTCATCTGGTGTTTGGCTCGCTTCAACGGTGAACGTTATTGCAACATAGGCAAACACGGAAGAGATCTTTATTAGAGCGCCCCGCTTAAATAAGACCCAAGTTCACTATAGCACCCACGCGCCTTCCCGCAATAACGATCGGGTGACGCCCCCGTATACCCGGCCATTTGTGGGACACCCACCACGACAGACTGACGCACAAGACTTCTTATGAAACGGAGTTTACGTCCGCACCAGACTCCGTTAATAATTATTACGCTTTGACGCAAGTCTTGTGCAACTGCATGTCTCGCCTACAAATGCCCAGACCAGATCAGACCAGACCAAACCAGATCAGACCAAACGAAACAGACCAGAACGCACTAAACCAGACCAGACTAGACACCCGTCTATACACTGAAAAAGACACTCCTATATCAGATTAAAACAAGCAGTAACGGTAAGATTCATTGTGATCAGGGTCGTGAAGTATGAATGCAACTTAAATGTCTTGACTCTTGATTGAATGCAAAGGGAACAGTTATGTTTATGATATCCTAATGATGATGAATGATTCCTTGATGAAGGAACTTATCAGACCACTTTCCAGAGGCATCATAAGGAACTTTTTAACGAAGAGTTTAATACTGTTTGGATTAGTTCTTTCGTTTTCTTTTAATAGTAGGTTAGATCCTGACACTTACGACTGCGTTTTGGTCGACACCTGACTACATCTTCCTCCGAGGCACCCTTTCTGAAACACAGGTTCTTCAAATTGTGAATCTCTTTCTACAAAATGCAAATAAAACCCTTTCTGAAACACAGCTGTCTTCAAATTGTGAATCTCTTTCTACAAAATGCAAATAAACCTCTTCAGTCCAGAGTTGAGATGCCAGTGCACATGGAAAGAGAATCATGAGACGATCCACAGAGCATGCAGTTACGTAAAGTTATAAGATTGCCAGATGAACTCCGAAGCAATCGTAACTTAAGACTACGACCTGTAGCATCCATATATTGTGCTAAATGTAGAAACGGAGTGCAGTTCCAATGGTCAGGAAGATGGCGAAAATTTCCTAGATAGGCTGAACGAAAAATCTAAGCAAGAGATCAATGTTTTGTTGCAGAAGAATTATTGGTTCTTGGTGCCTGACGCATAATTACATGTATTTCAGTGAGCGAGAATAGTAAAGCGAAAGGGGTTTGACTTCAGAGTTAGGCCTACACAAGTGATACCAGTTATATATATACATATATATATATAATATATATATATATACCTATATGTGTTGCCTATATGTATATATATATCTATATAGTTATTATATATATATGCAATACTTTTAAAAAGAAATTGTCCTTGAGAGGAGGATCAGCAGCTCCATGGTAGAGCGACTGTATAGGCCAACTTTGAACTCGGTTCTTCAGCGAATATAATACATCATCGGATCAGTATCATTCAAGGTAACACCAACGTAGTAGGCTCGTGAAGGAACTCCAGGAGGTAAACAAACACTCGAGCACGCAGCATGCATAGGTGCAGCATTTGCGTCATTGGGGCAAAGGAACCAACCCACTAGGCCTCATGACGTTAAGAGCCAGTCACTCACTATCTCTGTATACAACCACTAGTAATACAACCATTGATATTTCGCATGTAATTATGACGATGCTACCATTTGATTGTCTTAACTCAATATACATGTACGATGCAGTGCACGTGCAACTCAGATATTACTGCTTAATTATCTGGATTAGATAATACATGTAGATGGCCTGCTCTGCTGCTGCTAAATATATGGTATTAACAGCGCATCGTTAACGGAGATATAGGTCTGCATACATGTATACATGCAGAGGAGCATGCACATGGAGTGCATACGTGTAACTGTTTGACCTTTTGATCTTGACCCTTTGACATGTTTGACCTTTTGATTTTGACTGAGTACCGAACTTGACCCTGTACCTGCCTCTGATTGATCGCCTGTTACGTGAATCAGATGCAGGCTATGCATGGTTCCCACGCTTTCTGAGCGTTTCGGAAATACATCTTCAGCATTACGGTACATGATATACGTTTGGGCCTACTCGAAAACCGTAGTATAATCAACGCTTCCTTCGTTTTGGTATTTGATGTATTTTTGCCTTATACACGGTCAAAAACTCAAAATGGAGTCATTTGGTTAGAATAGTGCGTGCAAGATTAAATTAGATTAGATTAGCGAATTATCTTAAATTTGATTGGATCGTATATGAATTAGCAAAGGCCTATAGAATAATAAATTTCGACGATTCGGAAGTTGTCGAGCTTACAACACAATGATTCATCAATATCACGCCATGGCAATTTCCAATGCAAATGCTCTATTTAAACTTGCTTACAAATCAGCATTAGATTACGTTCACAATAAAGTTGACGTTTTGACCTAGCTGGAAAAACGAACGTGCTTTTCCAGTAACGGATTAGAGAGATTGGACTACTTTAATTTGTAAGTTTGATGTTGCTAAGCTTAGACTATAGTCTACAACACGGACAATCATTCTAATTAGCCTAAAATGCAACTAAAGCCAGGTCTATATGCTAACTGAGAGACTGCATGTATGCAGATGAGCTGCAGCACACAATAATAGACAAAAATGTTAAACTTGCCTCTTTCCAGGACAGTTCGTCGTCCAAGCATTCGAGTTTCTTTTCGGCTCGCCTGCAAGCTCTTTTCTGAAGCTTAATTCGGAATTCCTGGCGTTTCTTGGCTGTTACCATTATTCCTAGAGAACACGAATAGTAAAACAGACAGGCCTATAAAGTTTCATCAAATACGACTTCCGTCATACGTGCACGAATACAATGCATTCACCCAGAGAAAACATTCTTTTCTTCGACATAATCTGGTTTTCCAACACTTAGCCTATGCCAATTTCATCCATTGGTGTCAAGGGCAAATTGCTCTATAACTAAATATAGCTATGCTACCAATTGTGGACCTACATAGGCCTATTCAAGGTCATTGATCTGTTTCAACTATTTAATTGATTTTGGGAGATAAAGATACCTGAGTGTAGGCCTCTTAAATTACATTTGTTTAGTAGGTCTAACTTTCATACGTTGTCCTCTGCATGGAGAAATTGAGAGGATTTATATTGCGCCACTACAAGATACCTATACTCAGAAGCGCTCCCAGTCCAAATACGGCGATAAAGAACAGCTTTCAGATGTATGCATAGTCCCTAGCTAAAAGGACCTGCTGATCTGGTTCGCATATGTTTTCCTTTGACATCGTTCCCATTAGACCGATTGCATTAAATCCTCTGCGATCGAAACCGACCGCGTGGTCTTAACGAAATATGCGTCCATGCAATTTGTTAAAGCAGAACCGTAAACAGCGTTTAACTCTAACGTCCGTTTCCGACCCCAACATCGGCGGCGATGCCTTTCTCCAGGGACGGTCTTCTCTGCATGGCTAAGCAGGCGCCTATAGCCTCTGCAATGATAGTGGTCGGGTAAATGGATGCTCCGTCTTTACAGTCCTACGTATTGGCTTTTAGGGTTTAACGGCCGCTTAAGTTTATGGAGGTTTTTGCTTTGACGCTGTAGCACTAGCAACGGATGTTCAGAGCCACCCAGTGACAATCAATTGACAGTCGTAGCTGGAAAACTGTTCTTTATGGTCCAATCCCACAGTCAAATAAGACACCACGCATACATACAGACGGGCAGGTTATCTGCTGCAGTATTATATGACCTACATTTTATCGTAGAGTGGCGATAGGAAAAGCTGCAATGAATGTGTGGGAAAAATATGGAAGGACAAACATGTGAGTATAGACACGAAGAAAAGATTGGCGAAGGCTCTGATCATACCAACAGTAACATACGGCAGCGAGACATGGACAATGACCAAGAAAATGAGAAAAAAAATTAACGCATGCGAAATGTGGATATGGAGGAAGATGCATGGATGGAGAAAAGGACCAACGATTGGGTGCGCATGAGTATCGAATTGAGAAGGAAGAGACACTACAGCAAACAGTGCTAAGAGCAAAGTTGAGGTTCTTTGGACATGTCATGCGATCAGATGGATTGGAAAAGGAAATGATGTTAGCATATGGAGAGGGAAGGAGAAAACAAGGACGACCAAGGAAAAAGTGGATGGACGAGATACATGAAACAACTGGAATGAATTTGGCAGAACTGAGAGATGCGACGGCGGACAGAAGGAAATGGAGAGGCTTGATCAGGACGGTCGCTAGAGTTCAAGGAACTGACAGCACAAGGTGACAAGGTGACATTTTATAGGGCCTACATGAGCAACCAGCACTTAAAACCAGTTATGGGAAATAACTACTTTAGAAGTAGTTTACTACAACTGCTTTGAGACTACTGTTTGAATGGCTCAACTGCTATAGTTGTTAACTAGCTTTACATGTAGTTTCACAAGTTTATGCCTACTAACTAACTATCAAGTTACTTCAAAAGTAATTAAAAAGAAAGTAGTTGTAGCGCACAGTATTTTAGTGGTTAGCGTTCTGGAATGTCGAGGTTAACATCTTTGCCAGGGCAGAAATTGCTTTCGAGGTTTCAGCTCCACTTATCCCCCACCCCAGTCGGTTATATATATATATTTATATATATATATATATATATATATATATAAACAGTATACGTTGATCGTATGCCGTCTATAGATCTGTCAACAGACCCGGCAACGCGGAAGAGGGCTGGCCACACGCCAACATATGAAGAAGCTAAGAAAAAGAAGTCGCTAAGATTGATAGAGGTCCAACCATAACTCTCTCTGGGAGTTAGATTAAAGGAACTATTATTCATCGCATTCTTCGCTTTCTTCTTCGCATTCCTCTTCTCAGTGGCGTAACTAGGGGTTCCTGCGCCCGGGGGCAAGAATTTCCTGAAAATTTTTTTTCTTACTTCCGCCAAAAATTCTGATGACCTTTTTTTTTTTTGCTTTTCCGTCTTTTTTCATGAAAAAGTGGTTACATTGTCACAAGCCTCATTTTGCGCCCCCTCTGGCGCCCCCGCCCATGCCATGCTCGTGCATAATAGTTACTTTTTTGTACTTTTTTAGCTATTCTTGCCTGATTTCTTTTTTAAAAAATTTTCTAGAGCCTAATTTTGCGCCCCCTGTCCTTCGCCCGGGGGCGGCCGCCCCCTGCCCCCTCGTTACGCCACTGCCTCTTCTTATTATTCTTCTCATTCTATTCTTCTTCAAATTCTTCGTTTTTCTTCGCATTCTTTTTCTTCTTTGCATTCTTTATCGATCTTCTTTGCATTGCTTGCATTCCTCTTCTTCGCATTATTCTTCTTTGCATTCTTCTTTGCATTCTGCTTTGCATTTTCACCCCTGCATTGTTTGCATTCTTCTTCGCAATTTCGCATTCTTGCTTTGTTGCATTTTTATTGTTCGTCTGCTCCTCCCCTATTAGCTAGTTTTAGAAATGGACAAATACTAGGACCTACTTTTGTTACTACATTTTCTCATTCCGAATGATCGGAACGAAGTTGCTGGATAATAGTTTAATTGATTATAAGTCTTCACATTAAAATAGCAGATAGCCTTCTTAAAATAATGTTTGACTGTTCCATAATCGGAAATACTACCGAGCATGCAGTGATGCTCACAGTTGACAAAACAGACGGAAAAAGTAGCAGGTCTAACTACAAATTGAGGTTTGGTAGTCTAACTACCAGTTACGAGTCATACGACTACTTTTGATAATGGTAAGCCTATACGTCAACAACTTTCAGCTATATAGTGCACTGTTAGTTAAACTACATTTTACTTAAAATGCAGTTTAACAAACATTTGTTCCTTGAGCGCTCCTGAGTAGGCTTTTGAAGGGGCGACATATAAATGCCTGAATGAATAAATAAATGAATAAATGAATGAATGAATTTACTGGGCTGCGGTTCGTCAGCTTGTTTACCTAATAAACGAATAAACAACCACTAACTACAGTGGTCAACTACTGTCCATCGTTACTTAAAACTAATGTGGCCTAATTGCTCACAAACAAAATATTCCTTGTTACAGCCGACAGCGTTCATTAGGCTCCAGCTTAATCTCCATTTGGCCATTTCTTCCATTCTGATTATTATGAATTAGGGACGCGTCTCTTTATATCGAGTGCTGTGACAGCTAAATGCGATAAGAACTGCCTAACGAATGACTTTGGAAGCCGGACGGTCGGACGGACGGACGGACGAGCATTGGATTATTCCAATGATAAATAGCTTCTTCAACGATCTTCCATATTTTGCGAATCTCGGTACAATAGAAGAACAAAAAAGGCCCTATATAAATCATTCGACAGTAACCGTTTCGTGTAACGTAATTTCAGAAAAGGCGCAACATCAAGTGTCTAGATACATACATGCATAGTAGGCCTATGCATGTATGTATGTGTATGTATATGTATGCGTATATGTATGTATGTGTAAAATATATGGATGCATGTATGCACGTATGTATATGTATGTACATGTATGTATGTGGAATTGTGCATATATAAATGATTGCATATGTATGTATTGTATGATTTATAGATGTATATGTATGCATGCATGTGCATGTATATTGTATTGTATTTATTAATTTATATAGCGCCACTGACAGCAGTGGCCATTCAGTAGCGCTCCCAGTGCGAGAACCCCTAGAACAGAAGGTTTTGAGGAGGGAGAAGGCTGTAGGAAGAGACCCAGAAAGAATGGTAACACGTAGAGAGTAGGGAAGGGCATTCCTCAGGGAGGCATAGGCGAACCACCCTATGGGACCCGTGGGACGCGTCCCCTCCCAACTTTCGAACAGGTTGGGAGGCCATGGACGCGTCCCCCAAAACAGGTTGGGACGGTCCCCGCCAACTTTTGAAAATTTGGGGCCATTTCTAAATACAGTAGAAACCGTCTCCCTAAATATTCCGACGATATATCTACTTAAGCTGGTCCCTGCTTCTTGCATTGACAGCACTCTTTCTGAACTTGACCATATCTCTAAGTGGGCAATGGGCATCCATTAACAATCTTAAATTAAACCATGATATATGACCAGAGAAATGGTTGTCAAACGACCGAGGTCCAAACCTATTGCCCTCCCTCCTCTCATCCCTGGCATCGAGCGGGTCCAGGAGATGGTTATTTTAGGTGTCACTATCTCTGATCAGATTGGCTTTGGGGCAGGGGCGGAGACTTAGGGGACAGCAGGGGGATGGTCCCCAGAAACTTGATGTGGGGGGGACAGGGCTGCTTATATCCCACAATATTTCCTGAAATATTTCCTGAATATAATAATAATAGCTACGAGTGACAGCTGGTTCTTATCAGCACTCAAATAAAAAGCAATTTTGTTCAGATGACATCATAACATGCTACCATTACATGTGAAAATTCAAAAAATTTTAGATCGGGGAGGGGTCACATCCCTCCCAAACCCTCCCAAACTCAAACACGACTCAAACTACATCCTAGCTACGAGTGACAGCTGGTTCTTATCAGCAATCGAATAATAAAGCAATTTTGTTCAGATGACAGCTTAAAATGCTACCATTACAGTGTAGAAATGCAAAAAAATTTAGATGGGGAGGGGCACATCCCCTCCCAAACCCCTCCCCTGCTCGGCGCTGCGCGCCTCGCCAATCGTCCTTCGACCGCTCCTTCACCGGTCCCCAAACCCAAGACCAAGTCTCCGCCTATGCTTTGGGGCACACATGGACAAAATATGCTGCAAAACCCCGAAAATCTATGTTCGCGCTACGTGTTTTGGTCGCCCACGGTAACCACTGTGAACGTCTCTTTGACATTGTTAGAGCTACTATCCTCGCACGGCTACGTTATGCCTCCTCTGTTTGGTGGGGATTTGACACTGTAGGGAACATAAACGCCTTAACGGTATTCTGAGAAAAATGACCCGTCCAGGCTTCCTCTCTGCCGATTTTCCTAGTTTTGACAAACACTGTTCTAGAGCTTATTCTACTCTTATCCGTTCAATTCTCTTAAACCCTTGTCACTTCCAGTTTATTCATATAATAAAGTCATATTTTCCACAGACCTAGATGGATTAGGTACTTTTATATCAGAAATCATCGGTGAAAAATTTGAGGTAAAATAAAACCCAAAATGTACTCCATTTGGCATCAAATGCTCAAAATTGCGTCGCCCCAGACCCCGATGGGGGAGCTTACGACGCTCCCCATACCCCTAGTCGTTAGGGGCTTCTTGCCTTCGGCAATCGCAGCTTCGCGCCTTCGGCGCTCGCAATTCCCCACTCACACATTCTAGTAGGTCCCCAACTTCTGGACCGTGGTTGCGCCCCTGCAGGGAGGGACCAATAGTGGCATAAGATCTAGTTTGGGCCATAGTGGTCCTAACTCGTGGAACAAAAAGAGTATGCCTGACCAAGGAGCGGTGAGCTCCATGGTCAGGCATACTCTTTTTGTTCCACGAGTCGATGAAAAACTGAAAGAGTGGGGGCGCAATGTGATCCCTAACATATTTAGGAGCAATGCTCAATTTGGACTTAAGGACTAGGACAAGAACTTTGAACTGAATTCGGACTGTGAGAGGAAACCAGTGCAATTGATTGATCATAAACGAGGAGATATGGGAGAATTTAGGAAGGCGAGCAATCAATCTGGCAGCAGCATTTAGAACTGACTGGATAGGGGACAGGCGGACCTTGGAAAGGCCTATAAGAACCGAATTGCAATAGTCAATTCTAGAACAGACAAATGCATGGACTATTGAAGTCAAGGTGGATGAGGAGACAGATCTGCGAATGGCCCTGATACGCCGAAGTTGAAAGTAGGAGGAGCGTGTAAGCTGAATGTATGTTCAGAGAAAGTAAGAGAACTGTCCTATAGATCACTTACACTAGTAGAGAAAGTGAACTGGCGGAAGTTTTCATCAAGAAGCAAAAGTCAAGTTTTTGGGGAGGGCCAAATCAGATGAGTTGAGTTTTGGAGGAATTTAGAGAGAGACGATTTGAAGACATCCATAGGTGTAAGTCATGGGAAAGAGCGTCAATACGCGGCCAGCAAGAATGGTTGATCAGTGGTTCAAACACAGACTAAACGTCTTCTGAACCACTTAAAACCCTTGTTATGTTATGTTATCTGAAGGAGAACCATGAACGTAAGCCTGAACGTCGTCGGCGAAGAGGTGGCCCATGGCGGAGTGATTAGAAATTAATGAAGTAATATCAGCCGTTAACAGAATGAAAAGAAGGGGTCCTATAGAACAGAGTCCTGTGAAATTCCTAGAAGAACTGGAACCCATTTAGACCTCGAGTTTGAAGATATGATAATCTGAGTACGATCAGATAGGTATAGGAACGAAGCCACAGGAGAGGAGTTCCCTTGAGACCATAAGAGGATTAAAGGCGTTGAAGAAAGATTTTGTGGTAATGAGACATCAAAGAGAGCAAGTAGGGAAACTTGGGACTTGTCTATAAATTAAATTGAAGTTCGACAACATGGAAAGCAGAAGCTCTTCAGTTGAGTCGTTGGCATAAAAATCCAGATTGGTGAGCAGGGAGAGGGTCAGATGATTCGAGATAAGGTAGGTTCTGGATGGACACAAGACGTTCAAGGGTTTTGGAGAGAAAGGACAGGTTGGAGATGGGACGAAAGTTTTTGCAGAGATTTGGGTCAAGATTAGGCTTCTTAAGTGCCGGGAAAACCAAGGCGCGTTTTTGTATGTGTGTATGTGTGTATGTATGCATGTATGTATATAACTATATATGTATGTATACATACATGTATGTATGTATGTATACATGTATGTATGTATATGTATGTATGCATGTATGTATAATTGTATATTGTATTGTATTGTATTTGAACACTTGTTATAGCGCCCCCACCAGATTTCCCATTCAGAGGCGCTCCCGACTACTGCGCGAACGCTGAATCGGAGTTTCACGCCGAAGCGCATGAGCAATTGCGAGTGAAGAACTTGCCCAGGGTCCCTACGCGGCGACTTTGAGGTGGATTCGAACCCGCAACCCTCCAGCTGCAAGGCACCGAACATGACCCCTAAACCACCGCGCCCCAGTTGTATTGTGATGTGATGTGTTGTATTGTGTGTTGTATTGTACTCCACGTTTATAATGCGACCGAGCCACCCGCAGTAAAGATCCGAGAAATTAATCTCTGATAAACCGACCCGACCGGGAAGCGAACCCGAAGGGGCGCCGCCGTGGAGAGCGGTCTACCAACCCACTCGGCCACTCAGGATCCTTGTATATGTATGCGTGTGCATGTATGCGTATATGTGCATAATACAACAGCACATGATGTATCGATGGTTATGCCATAATAGACTTGCCGTTGATGACGCGTAGGATTCTCCAGAGAAGGAAGATGATGATGAGGGCGATCGCTTCCTCTCCCTCGGTTCCTGTTATTCCTTCGACGAAGATCAAGTCAATCGTAAACGAAGATATGATGACAACGCCATCAAACACCTTCGACAACAACAATGACAACAGCAATGACAACAGCAACAGCAACAACAGCAACAACAACAACGGCAACGCATCTGCACTTATTTAGTTTTATAATTATTCAGTCTGCCATTTACACTCTCTCATATAATATCTGTTTTTGCGCCTGTATACAGAGATCATGCGTCCAATGCCGTCCATCGTCTGTATATGTATGTTTTATCTCCCATGTTTATGGCCTATGTATGTATGTATGTATGTATGTATGTATGTATGTATGTATGTATGTATGTATGTATGTATGTATGTATGTATGTATGTATGTATGTATGTGTGTATGTATGTATGTATGTATGTATGTATGTATGTATGTATGTATGTATGTATGTATGTGTGTGTGTGTGTATGTATGTATGTATGTATGTGTGTGTGTGTATGTATGTATGTATGTATGTATGTATGTATGTATGTATGTATGTATGTATGTATGTATGTATGTATGTATGTATGTATCCGTATGTGTGCATATGCATGCAATTGCTCAGATTGCAGATTGCACAAATAATATATTGGCTTACTGACAGACCAGACGCTAAAACATAGGTACAGTTATGGCCATGGAAGAATGTAGCAGACAGACAGACATACAGACGGACATATAGAACAGACAACCAGGAACATAGAACAGAAAGGCAGGCAAACAGACAAGTGGACCGATAGGTAGGAAGGCAGACATACGGAGAGACAGAACGTGTACGTATCCATGCAGACATGTTTTAAGACATGTTTTATGTGACTGTTTGCCTGTATCACACTCATTTTACACGTTCCCTAGCTGTTGATGTGCGAATTATATGGTGCAATTACATATATTACATACATAAATAGTGGGTATACTAAGACGTGCGTACAAAACTACAAATACACGAATATGTGTATATATACGACTATATATACACGTGCATATGCTATATATATATATATATATATATATATATATTAATGTATGTGTATATCTTGGTTGATCATCGTGTCGACAAGACGTCTATACGGCGAATGAGTATATAGTCGTCGTAGATCAATGAAGTCGAGTGTATTTTTGGACAGCCCAGAAGATCATCATCAAATATCGTCTACTATTATATATACAGCATATATACACGTCTCATAAAAGGCTGAGTCTGTCCGTTCGTCGGCGGAAAAAATGCATATTGCTCGTTGGCTAATAAAAAGGCTTTCGGGAAAGAACGCATTTCATGGCCACATATAGGACTATAGACTGCATGCAGTAGTCTACACTGCAGCTGGATGCCGTTATACAATGTTGTATAACGATGTCATACACTTGTACAATAATAATAATAAAAATTAGGCCTACGACAATTTATATGGCGCCGTAACACGGCCATGCCGTTACAAGGACGCCTTACAAAACAGCTATAGCAACAGCCGGGATAAGCCCTAGCAAACAAATGTGATTTTAGCATGGATTTAAAAGAGTCATGGCCGTATATACATAGGACTAGACTGCATGAAGTACACTGGATGTCGTTATACAATGTTGTATAACGATGTCATACACTTGTATACAATGTATAATAGTCAGTCACGAATTGGTGCAATTTATAGGCACCAATTCACTCCTTTTTCATGTCTAAAAGTCCAGAGTTGAAGAATCGCCTCTATCCTATATATATAAATGCTGTCCGGATCCACATGTAGGCCCATAAGCTAAACGCAGGTGATTTAGTTGACTCCAGGACCCGTCCGTTCCCTACCTACGCTCCATATTCATTCGTTGTGAATGATAATGCCAAGAGCTGTTGGCCGGAAGATGCATTCCACGTGGGTCAGTGGATCAAGGACAAACCACGTCAAACATCTCTGTAGGAAGTTCTCTCATTTCCTCTTTAGCAGTCAATATCATTCACTTGGCGTTAACGCCTATAGTTCGCATTAATAGTCCGATTATTATATACTAGATGTTGGCCCGTCCTAAGACGGTTAAACAAAATTTGAAAATGTCAAGAGATGCGTCTTCTCGTGCTATGATTGACATAAGTCTTCTCCCTCTCCCTCTCTACCCCGTCCGTCCGTCCTGTTCCTCCCTCCCTCCCTTCCTCCCTCCCTCCCTCCCTCCCTCCCCGTACTTCTCTCCCGTCCGTCCCTTCAACGTCCCTCCCTCCCTCCCCAAGTCTCTCACGGCGATCGTGAGTGTCTTGCTCCCTCCCATCCGTCCGTCCGTCCGAGGGTAAGTCCCTCTTTCCCTCCGTCTGTCCGAGGGTAATGAAAATGTCAGTCACTCCCTCTCTCCCTCCCTCCCTCCTCTTACTTCTCTGCCGTCCCTACGCACATACACAGACGTATCCAAACATCCAGTCGGCTTCTTGAGTTGATATTAACCTTGACATATACATGTAGGCTTTATTTTATACGTATGAGATGCCTCATATATTTAGATTAAATTCTGTATATGAAATGAGCTGCTATCAGCCGAGGCGAAAGGCTGTATACCTCACTGAGATTATATTTATACCCAAAATGTCAGAAGGAAGATTTTTCTTCAAGGGTATACCACCGAAAAGTGTAGTTAAGAGCTATATATTACTGGCAGTGCACTACAAGCCAACGCAGAGAAAACTCCAACGAAAGAAGACAAGATCGTATTACCTCTAACTTGTTCTTGAAAAACTCTGGACCCATTCCAAATATTTTCAGAAAAACCTAAAATAAAGCACGAAAATAACACAGTTTTTGTAAATGTTTATAGGGCAGTATAGATAGCATGTCAAATTGATGCGAAGTAACGAAAATATAATACACTGCTGCGTACCATTTCGCCAGTCTGCCAACAGACAGCTTAAAGAGACATTTTCAAGTCATCGTACCTTGTAAGATCTGTTAGATTGTCCTGTTAAGAGCCACTTTGCGATTCTTAAAGGCACTTTATTCTAAAACTATAGCCGGATACAAACATTGCCTACATGCAAACTTCACTGTAAGAGTCACAATTTTATGCAACATCGTATAATTGCTAGGATATTATGTAGAGCATACACGACGATTAACATAGAGTGCATGGGATTGTAGAAGATTTACAGAGGAGATCGATCATCCTTCCAAATGCGTTTCCTTCCCATCATGGTCGCGAACATCTCGACATCTGCTTATAGTTCCGTCCAATTGAAAAACTCTGGAATGCAAATCTGCGTTGAAGCGAACATCGACTGTGCATTACTAAAACGACGCTACAGAAATGTCTGCGTTATATTTAATTAGCTCATTATGCAGATGGGTGGTCTTAGAAATTAACTGGAAGCGATCGTGGACACAGATTTACTGCTGCCTAACCGAAGTGAAGGGTCTGGTACGGTAATAAGAACCACAGGCCATACCGTTGTCCATAGGAAACCCTGTCTGATATGCATAGAACTCAACACGGTAAAGGGACCTCGAAACCACTGTCAACTGTTAAATAATCTGAATGGGATTCACTCGACCGGACTCTACGTGTGTGTGTGCGCGCGTGTGTGTGTGATGTGTGTGGATCGCCAGTGGCATTTTTCTATTTAGCTGAGCATTGTTTGCTTAGTAATGAAGTTTTTCTTCTTAATGACTTTGAACACCATTTTAGCTGATGTATAGGTAGCGCGTTTGTGATATACTTAGTCTATAAGGTGCTAGAGTAAATGCATGCATAGAATCCACATCGAAATTGCTTAAATAAAATAAACCAAACAATTTATAGAACTCTAAATTGCCATACTTTTCGTGGTTGTTATTTTCTTTTGGCAAACACTGTTTTTAAAAGCGTAAAGCTTCAGATCGTAATCGTAATTGTAATCTCCAAACTTCTAAAGCGCCGCTCGAAAGCCACTCGCAGGGCACCAGCTTATTCACGAGCGCTGGATAGCCTTGGAACCCTTGTCTATCGCCCAGAAGACGAACGGCCAACCTTGACTTCGATGCAACTGATTGCAAAGCATGGCGTTCGACGCATTAAGTCATGAATCTAATTGCAATTAAGAACGTGATAGGCTTATCCTATTTTATACGTTCGAAGGTGTAGAGTGAAGCCGCGGCTCTTAAAGGGTCAACCCTCTTCTGCTATGTAGTTGAGCCCGGCGGTTATTTATAGCGCGACCAGAAGCAGCGGCGACGGCAGGTGTTAAACTGGTTGATTTATTCGGTCGCAAATTAAGGCCATGGGATGCAACGCTCATCCGCCCGGAATAGGTGTCCTGCAGCGGAGGACGCCGCTACGTGTTTAGCACGTCGATCGCCGTCGCCGCCGCCGCCTGGTGCCGGGCGCTGCAAATCCCGGCTGGAACGGGGAAGCCCGTGCGTCTGCAGCCACTCTGTCGACGTCGTCGTGACCAAGAAATCCTCTGGACATGAACTGGAAAGTGAATTCGTGTCACGCAAATGCGTTTACGCCTCGACAGACGACGCTTAGAGCAATTACGAAATGGCCCTTCAATCAGGCGGCGCTGCTTCGGTCCCCGCCCCCGCTCCCGATCCACTCGACAGGAGCAGGGGCAGGGGCAGGAGCAGCCGCCCACCACGACAGCCGAGCATCTGTTATCCGATATCCGAGTGTTTATTTTGTGCCTAAAGACTTCGTCCTGCTTTAGGACTTCTTGCTGTATTTGCTAATATTTCACAACACTCATTTTGGCCTGTATATATATATATATATATATATATATATATATATATATATATATATATATACGGTTTATAGCATCAGCCTTTGAGTTTCTTTCATTCATTACTTTTAGCATCAGGTTCGCACTATAGTCATGCGAATGAAGGTTTGCGCCTCTTTATAGACATCTCATATCTCGGACCGTCGCTATATAAATTCCTTGAAGTGAAAGACTTTTTAACTATCATAACTTGCCAGGCCATAATTGCTGCACTGCAGTCTTGAGCAATGCAGTAGGCATAATTTCTAAAGTGACGGTTAAGAGGCTGTCTTATGTGGCCAATAATGTAAATGTAAATGTACGTTTTTATATAGCGACTGTATATAGCTCATTTTTTCAATGAGTTGATCGGGTGAGAACCTTCATCACCGTTGCTCATTTGAATGGGTGCCACGCCATTTAAGGTCCCCGTGCACGGTCTGTTATAGCCCGAGATTCAAAGCTCTTAAATAAGCTACCATCTGGAGGCCAACTCGAAATCTTACGCACAGAGTCGCCTGGGACGTACGTTCTAACCGAAGTAACTAACTGCGCCAGTTAGTTGTATTCTGTCCTTTCCTCCTGTTTCGTCACTACTGCATGCTATCGTCGAACTTGCTCAAAGTAACATATATGTAACAGCTACCGTGTGCTTTAAACAAGATCTCTTTAAAGAACTTTATTTTGTAGAACGAGATATGTACGCCATCTGAGCCTTCGCTAAATTTAAGAGCAACATATTCATGTTGTAAATTTATATTAGTACGCGGTTATGGATCTAATGACTTTCGTAAAATCGGGAAAACAGTAGAAAATTTTTCAGCAATGGAGCTTTCGCCTGAATAGGTTACAGTTGTATGAAGAATAAGTAGATTTATTTCAATATGATACGGTTTAACTTCATGAAATTTGTTTTGCAAAATAAGGCCTACATGGTTTCTTTTTCCTGTTACCCAATGTAGGGAATTATAAGTGCTTTGTGCGTATCGACGATATAGTTCGTTGGTTCGTTCCGTTTTATTACTGATTTTATCAGAGATGTTACCGATAACACTGCATTGATTGTGTCCTCTCTGTTTGGAAGAATATGTCAACTTTGACAAGGCAAAAACACCGATCGGTGTCCGAAGAATCAAACAACAGCAAAGATTCCAATTTCAAAGTATAAGAATGACAGCGTTTTTGACTAGTTGCGTCTTAGACTGGCTGCGTTTTTAGACAGATTGCGTTTCAGATTCCTTTCGAGATTGGTTGCATTGTGGACTGATTGCGTTTAAAACTGGTGCCTTGTATAGTGACTGAGCTTTAGAGTAGCCTAAGTGCGTTTTAAACTGGCTCTGTTTTAGACTAGCCGCATTTTAAACTGGTTGCATTTTAGAGTGACCGAGCTTTAGAGTAACTGCGTTTTAGACTGGTTTCGTTTTAGACTGAGTCGGACTTGTTCAGTTTTAGTCTATAGCAGCAATCAGTTTAAAGCATAGTCGGTCTAAAACACAGTCTAAAACGTAGTCAGACGAAGCTGCAGTAAGTCTATCGATATGCACATCTGCCGTCTGTATGGGGTTGTCACCGGTTGTGTATACCTAAATGCTATCGATGCACTATTAATGCCATTGACGTATGGTTGATGGTTGATCCTTAGCTAATAAAGGCAGATCTCTGTTTGACTTTAATTAAACTTAGCTTAAAATAACATGCAATAAATAATAAAATAAAAGACGTTTGCAAGCAAGCTGCTTAAAATCCTTAAATCCTAAACGAAATATTGAGCCTCTGTATATATAGGCCTAGTGTCTCCGGTATCTGGCAAACTGAAGGCGCTCTATAAATCGCCCAGTTTATGCCTACGATTGCTTCAGCCAAACTATTCGTAATAGTAGGCTAGACTAATTATGCAAGATCTATGTAGTTCGATTAACTTCTGAAGGTTACCTGGATAACGAATATTCCGAGAATAGCGATGCTTCCATAGTGTAGGATGTGAGCAATCTTGAGGAGTTTCTCGGCGTAAGCGTTCTTTATGGTGAAAGTCTCGTCCGCCTCCAGATGATCACCGCTCTCAACTTTATCTTCATAGACGTCGTTGTCTGCGTCGTCATGGTTACCGATGACGAACGACTCGGGAACCTGTTCGGACCCCTTTGCATCAGCAGTAGACTCTGAGGAAGACTGGTGGACGTCATGAGGCTCAGCGTAGACGAAACCCTTCGGAGAGGATGAGGTGTCGCTGTCACGTGATCCGGCAACCGGCGTTCTCGTTACTCTTGCAATGACGTAGTCTTTGCTCTGATCCACCTGACGAAGGTACCTCTTCCGTTTCGGCTCGAGCAGAGGTCCAGAGAAGCCAGTCACAGCTCGACGACTAACCCCCGCAAGACCAACCCCCAATGGATCAACAACAACACGATCCCTATGTCCAGGTATGAAGGACGGAACTCCAGATTTATTAGGTCCGTGGTGGATCTTAGACGAACCTTCAAAACTTTCTAAGGGTTTTGGTTCACCGGGTTTTCCGAGTCCCCCGTCGAACCGAGTGGGAATTGGGGGCGAAGTTGCCAGCAACAACGTCCACTTGTCCGGCGGGGGAAAAGTCTGGTGCCGTTTACTCCGCGTGATATCCGTCTCCGTCGTGGAAGAGTTTCCATCGTCTGCCTTCTGTTTCAGTCGGATCTTGTCCAGTATGTGTCCGATGCCTCCTTCGCCGTTGTAGCCGCCGAGGTCCGCCGCGTACTGGTCCTTCAGGAAGACCATCGCCTGGAACAGGTCCGACGTGGCCGCCCGCTGCTGACCTGTCCAGAAACAGAGACACGGTCAGTCGTATTGTCCAGGCCTAGGCCCAACTGCTGCAGTGTCGCTGCTTGGCTATACTCTGAGATGACGGGGTTTTAAAATGAACCGATGCGTTGGATAAGTTAGTGCTAGGCTAGCGATATACTTTAAGTTATAAACACAGGCGACTCTTATGCGGAATCACTAAACGCGGTAAATGGCTAGATACAGGCTAGATACAGATACATACGTACATAGATACATACATGCATACATGCATACCGGTACATACATGCATACATACATACATACATACATACATGCATACATACATGCATACATACATAAATACATACATACATACATACATACATACATACATACATACATACATACATACATACATACATACATACATACATACATACATACAATCTTGCCAGACACGATTCAATGCTAACATAATTAACACTATTAGGCCTACGTGAATGTATTGTTGCATTTTATTTCTTGAAAATTTGAACTGGTGAAACCCGCTGGGTTCCTTGAGCAAATGTGTACTTTGCGTAAGGTTCCTCCACAAAAACTTGACTAGACAATACTAGACAAGATTATGTATAACACTAGCCCTACTGATTAAAGTAGTATAAATCAAACCATGCAGCGCAGGTCAGATCAGATAAGATTAGATTAATAGACTAGATTGGATTAGATTAGATTAGATTAGATAGATAGAGTAGAGTAGATTAGATGTAGGTGTTTATCTATAAGAGGTTTAGATTAGATTTAATTTAGATTTGATCAGATTAGATTAAAATGTGTTTCGAGCACTGACTTCGCATGGCGTGCAGATCGAGCAGTATTTCTGCGATGACGACCCCGGTGTCTATGAGAACGAGGACGCACATGGCAATCTGAAGAGGACTCGTCTCAAGGACCCTCGCTGTCTTACCACGGCATCTGCAACAAACACACGACAGACACAGCCATGTGTGCTCGTTAACACAACCCAATTAGATATAATTAGGCATTATATATACATATTTACATATATATATATTACATAGATAAATATGTTTCTGTAAATATATATATTATATATTTAAATATATATTTAAATATATATATATTTACATAGATAACTCTCTTCTCTATATAATTATATCTTTGTATATATATAATTATATGTAAAACTTACAGTATATATCTCGGACGGAAAGTGCTTTCAGGTCATACATGTATGTCTGTATGTGAGATTGCAAGGCACAATATATACTGTTTCCCTTCATCTCAGATTTCCCAAAAGGACACAATGAACAGAATTCTCCTCTTCAGTTCTTGACCTGCAGAATTGATCTTGGATCCTTCCCTTTCTTTTACTGACCAGGTCAACTCGGTTTCGTAAGATCCGTCACAAAAATGCTTCTACCACTCTACGCCAACTACGTTCCATTCGACTAGCTCTACGTATGATGACTAGTATGCCATTAGCTACTCTGACAGTCCACGCCTTGATCTGCAAGATTAGATCTGATTAGACTAGACTGGATTAGATACGCTGCATATTAGATGCAGATTATATCTCCGCCTTATAATATTAGATGAACTCCAGATGCAGATTAGAATGTAGTCTTATAAGAGGTGAGTTTGGCTTGGATTAGATTTGATCAGATTAGATTTAGGTTTTGAGCACTACTTCGCATGGCGTGCAGATCGAGCAGTATTTCTGCGACTGGCTTCCCCGGTATGAGAACAGGACGGGTAAGAGGACTTCAAAATCCTTTCCCTCATGCGTAACTGCCTTGTTGGGGTGGCCCCCTCATCCTACCTGATTAGTCTTTTATACCTTTGTCTATATCCTTACCTATATTGCGAGGGCCTCTTTGCGATCTTCGACCCGTGGCCTTATGGACTTGTCCCTCGCATGCGCTCTTAATTCTCGGCCCACTCTAGGTGCTTTGCCCGTGTTGGCCCATCAGCTTGGAACTCTAATTCCTCAGTCTCTTGATGAAAATAATTGAGTTACTAGCAATCTCTCCTTCTAGGTTCCGTAGACGTCTTAAGACTTTTTTGTTTCCTAATTCAGGCACTGACGCAGGTCATTAGCATCTGCTGATTCCAGTTTAAATCGAGCGGCGCTATATGCAAAAAATGTTCGATTACAATTACAATTACAATTACTATATGGTCAATATTTTAACTATAGAACACCCAGACAATATTTTGACAAACGTTGTGTCTCGCAGTAGTGTATCCTGAGGTAAGGTAGAGTATACGGTCGGGTAACTATTGTTCATTTTGCCCAACCTTCATCTGAAAAAGTCGTCAGAGACGTGACCTTGAAGACTGAAGAATCTTTCGAGTGAGAAGCAACTATATGGCCATAATTCAATGTGCGGATTGTAATAATATTGTAATTTATAATTGTAATTTGTAATTCTAATTTGTAGTTCTAATTTGTTATTCTAATTTGTAATTCTAATTTGTAATTCTAATTTGTAATTCTAATTTGTAATAATTGTAATTTGTAATTCTAATTTGTAATTCTAATTGAACATTTATATAGCACCAAGTCAAGAGCAAATTAATCAAGGATGTTCTGTACTCTAGCCTGCACGATGTTAAACGTCATTAAGGACAGCAGTTTTATCATTCGCAAAACATTGCGCAGAAAACTGGAGGAGTCACCAGTGGCAGGCCCACGCACACACGTACACCCCAACCAACGGATTCCCGTCGAAAGCGAACAGATGGCATCATGTTCAGAGTCTCTGGACCAAGTTGCGTCAATAGTTTTGAACGACAACAGGTGACAACAGGTGATACCAGGTGACAACGTTCGCAGCAGACGATCACGTTACCGCCGAGCAGAACTTAATTGTAGAAGATGACGCACGTCCGGCTATTCTCCAGGTGAACATTATAGTAAGAGGATTCGTCGTGTGTCGGTCGGTAGTCTGAAGAGCCACCAGTGACTAACGGTCGAGGTCACTCCAATGACCCGCGTCGTTCGTCCTCGGCTAAGACGAAACTGATCCTCCTGTGGGCGGTGTACACGATCCGTATATCCCACACATGCGGCACATCAGGAAGGATGGAAATACCTTATGCAGGCTGTGTCAACTTGCGAATAAAAAATGCCTTCTAAACTTACAGAATTCTCAGCAGAAACGAAGAATAAGTCCAATACGCAAACTTAGCAATATTAAAACTCCAACAATTTAGAAATTACTGAGCAAATTCTGCATTTAGACAGAGTAGGCTAGTCCTCCCAAAAGACGCAGCAGAAGTCGATTAACGACCTCCATGGCCGGCGACATGAGCAGTAAATGTCTGTGCTCTCTGTTGCTATAGCAAATCTTTAGATGTTTTTTATGCCTCTAATCCGCTTTCTGGCCATTCGCTGCTTCTGTCAAGTGTTTTATAAGACATTAAACGATTCCATAGGGTGCAATGGTGCACTGCGAAGATGAACAGATGTTCCGCGAGTTTTCGCAGCACAAGACGTGCGTTTCTGCCACGTTGAAAGCACTTCCGGCGTAAACGACATCGTTTACGGACACATTCGAATGGATCGAGCAATAAAGATGCTATATAGCACGTGCTAATTGCTACGCATACTGGTTCTTGCGTTCGCAATTGACAGAAATTACCCTGGTCTTTACGGTGATGTACAATCGATAGACTGAGTGGATCCAGAGAAAAAAAAACGGGTTCCGAGGTAAGTTGCGATCGTATCGTTAGCAGATCGTTCTCGGTAGAGTACTGAAGAATTGCAACGATAGATACTGATATCTGTGACTCGCTGTCTGTCTGTCTGTCTCTCGCTTTCTCTTTCCAACTCTTTCTTCGTCTCTTTCTTTAAAAAAAGTATCATTTGTGTGTTTATAAATGCAGCGCTGAACAAGGCAACAGTGGGCGGATTATATGCCACGCCCATTTTACTCCAGAATTTCCTCAGTCACTATTCTATACACATAGGCAGACTAGGTTGACTGCGAGATAGTTTGGCATGGGCGGTATTTCCTTGTGTTACGAAAGTACCAGTGCTCCTACTCTTTAGAGTCTATTGATGTCAGAAAAATAGGCCTATACGTCAATGCAATCACGTACACAGTCTAATTAGGAACTGTTACTCAGACAACATCGCATAGGCAACTTTACGATCATATGCAATTGAAAAAAGAGTGGTAGAGATCCTCGAGGAAATGGAAGAGACAGACAGACAGACAGAGACAGAGATAGACAGAGAAGAGACACAGACAGAGAGAAAGAGAGACAGTAAGACAGAGACAGAGACAAAGAGACATGTGGAGTCAGAGAGAGAAAGAAAAGAGAGAGAGCGAGAGAGCGAGAGAGAGCGAGAGAGAGAGAGAGAGAGAGAGAGAGAGAGAGAGAGAGAGAAGAGAGAGAGAGAGAGATCCAATCTCTGCGACTAAGTTCTTCTATACCCATAGAAAGAGAGATGAGAGTCGCTTAGAACAAGCAGTGGAATAAATCTCCTTGTACCGATATGCATATCGGTACAAGGAGAGATGATAATTAACTTAAGCCTTGAGGTATACGCTGATGATAGAAGATCTCTTTGAGAGAACTTTTACGAGACACTGCAGTGTATGGGCTACGTGTAGCGCACACCTTTCAGACCATGAACCCAGATGATTTTCAAGATATTCATGTCTATGCAATGGTGCAGCAGTCTGATAAACATCACAGGCTGTCAAGGTAGTGTGCATACGGAAGCGTTTACGACGAAGCGACGTGTCATCGGCATAGGATGCTGTTTCCTTTATTCATTTAAGAGATTTATATAGCACCACTTCAAGATTTATCTACTCGTGAGCGCTCCCGACCCAACTCCGGCTAAAGAGAACAGTCTTCAGGTTAGAGTAGAACGTGGCCGAAAGGGGTCTAGGCATTAGGCGTAGAGCCACAGGAAGCCCATTCCAGATTGCAGGGCCAGCAACGGAGAAGGCACGGCGCTGCATAATCGATGTCCGTGACCGGGGAACAAGAAGCTCAGCCTGTTTAGAAGAGCGGAGAGAGCTGGATGCTCAGGGTGGAGCAGCAGAGCTCCTATAAGTAAACAGGGGCCACACCCGCGAGGCAGCGCCAAACAAGGCAGAGCTCCGGTAAGTGATCCGCTGCGGGAAAGGGAGCCAATGCAAGACAAGTCTCGCATATAAATCTTGGGATGCGGCCAATGAGGCGTGCCGCCGCGCGCAAGACCCGTTACAAACACCCAACCGTCGGTAAAGTCCAATTCACTTCAGATTTCATGGGGTTCTTTATATTGTGTACGTCTCGACCCTGAAAGGGTGGGAGCCATCCAGTAACCGACGAGAGATCGGAACACACACAAGGCACACACACGGTCACTAGGATTCAGCGAATCACACACACAAGGTGACTCGTCCCAAAGCTGGGTGCATCCAGTTACCTTAAAAGACACACACACACACACACACCCACACACACACACACACACACACACACACACACACACACACACACACACACACACACGCACGCACGCACACACACACCCACAGATGAAAGAGATTCCGCAGACTTTGCCACACGCCAAGAGAGGCGCGAATCAGTGCCACGCAGATCATGCTATACGGCCGACTCCCGATGCGTCAAAGAAACAAATCCGGAGGCTTTTCGGTTGCAGGACGATTTTCTGCTCTGGTGCAGTCAGTTGTTTATTTGATGTAATCCCATCGAAATCATTGGCCAGTTGATCGACGGACCGACCGACGGACCGACCGACCGAGGGGCCAGGCCAGCAGAGTGACAGGACCTGGCGCCGGGTATAGCCGTCGATAAATGACTCGGTCGTCTCACCAGATCCCGCTTTCATTTGAAGGGAGTGGGAGCCAAGCCACGGCTCCGTCTTCGACTCCGAACGGTCTACGAAGACTGCGCTCCGTCTCTCGTCTAATGCACAGCAGTCTCTGCTGCACATGTATAGGCCTATGTCTAGTCATAAGCGTAGACTCTGCACTTCGTCAAACGCAAGACGAAGCAAAGCAAGTTAAAGTCATTATGCGTATTCATCGCATATATCTATGTATCCATATATACATGCACGAGCGTGCATGTGTGTATGTATGCATTCATGCTGCTTTTTGCAGCATAATTATGTATGCACGCATGACGTCGTATATACAAATGCATGTATTTATGTATGCATACGTACAAACGCATGCATGTATTAAATTTTATGTATGTATCTATGTATGTATGCATGGATCAATGTATAATTATCTATGACGCATGTATGTATGTATGTGTGTATACATGCATGCTGGTATGCATATGCGTATACAGTATATATGTATGCATTTATGTATGCACATATAGGCCTATGTATGTATGTATGCACGTATATATGTATGTACGAGTGCATACATACATCATACATGCATGCATGTACGTATACCCTTGTATGCATACTTATGTTTGTGTGGATACATATACGTGTGTATGTATGCATCCTTGTATGTATGCAGACTATGTATGTAAGCATGTAGCCTATAGTATGTATCTATGATGTATGAAATAGTATGCGTGTTTTAAAGGATTTATTCGACGCCTTTTAAAGAAACTCCCAAGACATTGCGTGCCGTTCCTTGTTTGCTGCCTATGGAAGGTTGTCTGCATTTAGAATCATGCACAGTTTGTTCTTTTGTGACTGAGAGACTAGTATTCGCATTGATTCTTCGTGTGAAGAAACTTGTACCAATAAATGACGAAGATTAAACTGAAGATGCTCTTCTCTCCGGATCGTATAAAAGTCCCGCAAAAACAGTGGCACAGCATTGACAAGAGAAGGGACTCCAAGGGAGGACAACAGTGATATTGTTACGCAAAGGATTATTGTCTAAAGGGGATTGGCGTGTCAGCCAACAACAACAGCGTTGTTGTAAACCGTCAAAAAACGGCAGAACAGCGCGTGGTTGATGACTACGTTTAAAACTACGACAGCGATGAAGACGACGACGACGACGACGAAGATGATGGCGACAGGGAGACAGCAGTTTTTACTATGGTTCCCTGTGAGGCGGTCACCGACGGGACGTTAAAGCCAGATATAGTGTGTCTGAAACCCTAACGATACCTTGGAGAGCGATCCTGGAGACGGAATGGGACAGACCCTTGGAAATGGCTGTTAAGGTCGGGCGACTACAGAAGACGTTTTATGGGCTCAGCATTATTTTGGGTCTGTTGTATACTGATGGAACTTATACAGGTTGGGCTGGGATAGAGAAGGTATGCCATTAAAGGGCAGTTATATGTGAAGGGGAAGTGATGCGAGCGAGTTGCGCCCATTCTGCGGAAACAATGGTTTCTTTCGAGGCCCGTATAATAGATCACGAGTGCAATTCCTGTGGCCAATACGATCTATAGGCTGGAAAATTTACTCAGTTGTGTGATTCGAATTTTTTTCTGCAGCTTTAAATCTTGGGCCACTGATGATTTCATTGTATGAAACTTATTCTACAAGAGCAGATGTAAATGCTTCGCTTTTTGTCGTAATTATTATTATTAGTAATAATAATTTTCTCTGCGGTTAATATTGACTGTTTTCGAGTAAAAGGAATCTGTAAATTGTCTTATATGAATCAAACGATGATCTTGCTAACTCTCCGTTTAGGAGGCACTGCCAATTAGATGGCAATAGAAGATAAATAATGTTCAAAACGTCCTCATCACAGTATTTGGACATCAACCAATCGATTATTTGCCAGCTGACACCTGCGCCAAATTATAGGCCTACGGTCTCGTGACACAGGTAATCGATGGTCAACAGCTTTCCCAAAGTCATTACAGTACGCAGCCCGTCTTATCTCTTGTTGTCTCTGGAGATCGCGAAGATCCAGCCCCAAGGAATGTGAATTCAGAATTCGGGATTGTTTAATTTAAATGCGACATCCCATTGATGTCTTCAGCAAGATTATATTAGATTAGATCGTTACCGTAAAAGGCTCACCACGCTTCCAATTAATCCACTCTGTCGCAGAGCGAATCGAGTCGAGGAAAAATTATTCAGCACAGCCTCCAAACTGCATGCGAATGGGCAAGAAGTCAGAAATCGGGTGGAGGTTCGAATCGCGGATCGTCGCCCGTGGTTCAATGGCCACAATAAATTAATCTTTATCTCTGTTCTGTTGTGACATTTGCGTGACAATGTCTGAAAACTGTAATGAACGACTGGAGGAGTCTAAGGTCGCGTTGTCGAAATGGAAAACTATGACAGTGGAAGAAACGTTCGCTCGACCGACCAAATGCATTTAGGATAAAACAGGAGTCTATGATTCTGACTGTTTTCTGTTGTCTATCTCAATGTCATGTCTCTGTATGTCTGTCTGCCTGTATGTCTGTCTGTCTGTCTGTCTGTCTGTCTTTTCCATTGTCTAGTTCGTATGCATGTATCTCCCTCTTCTCCCTGTCCTGTCTCTGTCTGTCTTCTCCTCTGTCTAGTTCGGTATGCATGTCTCTTCCTCCCCTCTCTGTCTGTCTTTTCCTCTGTCTAGTTCGGTGTGCATGTTTCTCCCTCCCCTCTCTTCTCTGCCCCTCTTTATGTCTCTTTGTATATGTTTGATGATCATTCTTCTCTTTCGACGTAGGAGATAGGCGCATAAACTGACCGCATCAGTCCATGGAAACGCAGTATACGCGACGTTCATAGACTCCGCTCAGTCGTTCAGTTTTTGAATGCTCTGCCATTTCACAGGACTAACAGTTGACCTATTGGCATTTACAGCAACCCAGGGAAACATCGGTCAAACCGCATTGGATACCGGTCCAACGACATTCCTTTACCTACTCCCCATCCTCCCCTTTGCAGCAGCAGTACCAGCAGCAGTCTATTGCGCTATTGATCACCGAAAACCACTGTCTTCCTATTGTAGCAGTATACAGTAGGCGCCTTGAAAATCCGCGTAGTCTACACTCTTTTAAAAGAATGCAGAAGACGGACGTTTCTGCAGAGACCAGTACATCAGTCGCCCTCTGCAGGTCAAAAGTCACCGAGACTGAGATACTGCTTTCTGTGCCGTCTGCACACGCCATAGATGGGGACGATTCGTTCAATTGCTAATCGATTAGAATTAGAACTAGCAGCTGAAATTTGCTGATCGATTAGAATTAGACTTAGAATTATTTGCTGAAATTTGCTAATCGATTAGAATTAGGATAGAATGCGCCGTTTGTCTAAAAATTGTCGAATCGATTAGCTAATCGATTAGTTAAATTGCTAATCGATTAGAATTAGAATTAGCAAAATTTAGTAATCGATTAGAATTAGAATTATCTGTTTGTCTTGATCGATTAGCTAATCGATTATAATCTAATCGTTTAGTTACCAATCTCTGACGCACGTGTCTAGCTCACAGTGTCTATATAGGTACACAGTACTTACAGCGTGCAATGAGTAATGCAGTTGCTTGTGATAGACAGACAAATTAATGTTTCATAGTCATAATGATCGTGGCCTGTAACCAGACACTGACATCCAGTTCATGCGTAAATTATATACACAGTGCCCTATTTAGAGCGTTCAGCATCATTAACTAATCTGATCGCTTCTACGTGTGTCACTTCTCCCTACCATAATTATATTCTTTTTTATTGTACTACTACTCTTTATTGTATACTACCTCCCCTTATCTCTTATCCTTTAAGGCTTTAACCCTATCTCTTATCAATATCTCTAATCTTAACTTTTAATCCTTATTCCAACTGCATCGCAATTCCTTCGCATTCACCTTTTTGCCTCTGTCATTAATCTAATCTAATCTAATCTAATCTAATCTAATATAATCTAATCTAATCTAATCTAATCTAATCTAATCTGAACATTTGTAAAGCGCTTCTCACAGCAGAGCTATTCAGAAGCGCTCTCTTAATATTTTATTTCAAACCGTTATTCCATTTTTATTATCCCTATCCCATGTACTTTCCATTTATTCCTTATACTTCATCCCTATTCTTATCCACGTCTCCTTACTCTCCTATATCTTTTGCATCTTAACTTTTTCTCTATATGCTCTTATAATCTCCATAGTCTATACTTAGTCTTATCCTTAGTCTCTATCTATCATTATTCCTATCACTTAGGCTTGTTCCTGTTCTTGCTCCGGTTCTTGTTCTAGTTCTTATTCTTGTTCTTGTTAGGGTTACCATATTTTCACAGATGAAAAAGAGGACACAAAATCAAAACCGCATCAGCGTGTAAGGTACACGCTACCTGGCGGCTACTTCACCCACTTTTCGTGTGCCAATAACTTTTTCAACTCTGCTTCATCATGGTTTGCCTCGACAAATCACTGTAAGTTGCACAACTGATCAAAACATTTTGCTATCGTAAACTACCTGCTTTTCTTTGAGATATGATACAACTGCTACAGCATCATCTCGGATTCATCCGATGCATCCCAACTTGGAGCTTCATTTGAAGACATCCACGCAAATCCGGTGAACTTTTCGTTCCAATCCAGTGCACCCTTATTTGCAACTGAAATATAGCCTTATAGTTCCACCGTCGGATGTTACGCATTCAGCTTCCTATAGTCAGATAATTATTGACCTGCAAGAAAGCCAGCGTATTTGGCTTTCATTGCGTCTGTAGGCCTAAATGAACACTTTCGTTTCGACATTTCCAAATTACAATGTTTTACGGTACTTTTGCCGCTTAATTACCAAGAAGGAAATACGATAAACTTCAAAATTAAAAAGGCAACAACATGAAAATTCAGAAAATGGCTTCCGCTAGTTTTTATCGTAGAGCTAATAAATAGTTGTTTGCGTGTTTCTGGCTACATCGTTTTCCTGGGCTCCAAGTAAATCTATAAGAAAGTATGGGTTCACGTAAGAAAATGACAAAGTGGAAAACCCGGACAAAAGCCGAAATTCTGGAAAACCGCCCGGACGCCCGGACAGGGGCATAAAAAGAGGACATGTCCGGGGAAACCCGGACGTATGGTAACCCTAGTTCTTGTACTTCTTCTTGTTCTTCTTGTACTTCTTCTTCTTCTCTTTATCTTCTCCTCTTCTTCTTCGATGCTACATGTATATATTCGTCGTTGCCACCGTGTCTCACCCACACACGAACCGACCGACGAAGACGGTAGCTGCCGTCGTTTCGTCTGACAGTCGACAACGGGATGAACTAATCGACGAGTCTACGACACACACACACGGAGGATAGGCCTATTGGTTTACATCCCATTAAGGCCAATCGCAATCTGTGCTTCCTCTCGGACGCGTAGGGGCTACCACGATCGACTCAAGTTTGTTTGTATATGTTGGCGATGCTGCAGGGACAAGGTCGTCGTTAGGCTGCCTTTGCCATTCTGTTCCTTTGTATTTTAGGACCATAATATGCAGTCTTATGCACTCATGGTACTTCGTGATTTAGGTCTTACATGCGATGTTCTGGAAGTAAATGCGGTCGAAAATTAGCTGCTTGGCAGTGGCGTGGCCAGGAAACAATTTTGGGGGGGGAGGTTCCATTGGACATGGTCGCAAAATTTAAGCTTTTTTCTATTTCGCATATAAAGGCATTATAAAATTTCTTGGCGATTTATTTGGGGGTTTGAAACCGTAAACCCCCTAAATACACCGATGACTGTCGGTCGCTGACACGACACCTTTAAGAAAGGACGATTCGGTGCAATGAAGGGAAGAACGTTGCGGTTGGAATTTTACACCGAAATTCATCAAGCTGAGTGGTTTTAGCGACCCTTATACACACATGGGCTTTACACACTTGAGGCTGAGCAGCTGCGACATTCTGGACCAAAATTGTAATTTTAATTTTTTCCCGAGGTAAATATGAATCCTCAGGGACTTCAAAATTACTTATAAATGCAGATTTGCCTGGAATGGGCCCAATTCGTATGTAAATTTATTAAGTGCAATTTCGAGAACAGATAATAATTGGTACTCTCTGTGCCTACACGATGTCGTTGTCATTAAGAGCAGCAATGTCATCAGTAAACAAGACAACTGGAAGCGTCACTCTATTGGGGAACCCACGCACACAAGTGGCGCTCATCCAATGGATTCCCATCCAGAGTTGACAGATGGCATCATCCCCTGCAGTGTTTCTGGACCAAGTGGCGTCGATTGCATCGACAGTCGCCCACGCATCCATACTCGCGCAGACACGTATAGGCCAAGATGGTCTGTGAGGAGAACACCGTCCAAGAAACAAACAATTCGCAGCAGAAGCGAAGAGTTGGCTAATTCCGATACACAAACTCAACAACAGACAACTCCTACACGTGAGAAACTATCGATGAAATTCTGCTGCAAAATAATTCGCCTTAAGTGACAAACAGAGAGCGAATGAGCAACCTACATGTCTGCCTATACTTCATGACCTGTACTATATGACCTGGGCTCCCGTCGGTCAAAGCCGCCTTCCACCACCTGCGCCCAGGTGGCACATAGCCCCACAAACCCTCCGGCAGATGGCATGATGAGGAAAACTTTCATCATTTCAGGATGCTATATCGGATAATATATGTGATTTTAGAATATAATTATGACTGTCTTGATCAGCTCAATTGGATGATGTATGTTTATTACCATGTCCGTAGTGTACACTAAAATTTCGGATAGCAATTGGTAAATTAAAGAATATTCTCATCTTATTTTACATGCTCCCATATATATGCATACACAGTCAAATATGTACCCGAAAGCTTCTTTAACACTTTAACGGCGAGAGTGTACTAAAAGGGACTTGGAAACCAATACAGCTTGTCGTAAAAGTGCTAAACGTTGAGCCACAATTAAACGCTTCTCTCCAATAGCCGCCGAAGATAAAAAGGATTTGCGGAAATAAATGCCGGAATCCTTTAAACGCCGTTCTCTAATAAACAGTGGGTCTCATTTAGGCGCCGGAATGCAGGTGCCTGACCGATAGGCTGCGCTTAGATCAGCAGAACAAGCAGACGAAACTGAGAAAGACGTGTAGTCGCGTTTTAGCGGTGCAGTTAGCGGTAGGTCTATTCATGGTAAAAATAAATAGGAGCACACTATTTTACTATATGCATATATACGTAAAATGATCTGTGCAAAAAGATCTTTAAAAAGACACTACTAGAACTTTGCTATCGTGGGCCCTTCCATGTGGAATGACCTCCCTCCCTCAATCCGTAGTACGATTTTAGTCGGGGTCCCACATTCGTCCCTTCGTTGCTTGAAGACTTTCTCCTCGGGCTGTCACGCTGAGAGCACCTCTGAATAGCTAGTACTGTAAGAGGCGCTTTACAAATTTTCAGAAACGTTACGATATAAGGAAAATGTGGCAAGGTATAAACAGTCAAAGTCGTGTTATATATAATTATTTATATATATATATATATATATATATATATATATATATATATATACTGAGCCTATGGGATATATATCTATCTAATCTAATCTGAACATTTGTAAAGCGCTTCTCACAGCAGAGCTATTCAGAAGCGCTCTCAGCGCGACAGGCCCGAGAAAAGAGAAAGGTCTTTAAGCAGCGAAGAGATGCCAGTGAAATCCCCTCCAGAATCCTGCTACGAATTGCAGGGGAAGGTCATTCCATAATCCATATTGATGGACCCACTACAGCGAAAGCCCGATGCTGGGTTAATGAGGTTCGCGACCGAGGTACGAAAAGATCAAGCCTGTCAGCAGAACGAAGAGGGCGAGAAGAACGTGCAGAGAGTGGCTTACACATTAAGTCACAAAGGTACCTAGGAGCCAAGCCCTGCTGGGACTTAGTAACTAGGAGCAGGATCTTGTACTTGATTCTAGCCGACAGAGGGAGCCAGTGAAGATCATTAGCCTATTTTATAGGAACTTTAGGCAGTGTGTCCATAAAAATATGTTCTGTAGGGTATACGAAAACAGGACTACATTTTGCGGTTCATGTTAATCAGTATGGAACATAAGCCAATCTGAAATTCCTAACGTCGCTTGTACATATATATATTCGTTTAATATTGAATCACTAGGTTGACACACCGCAACCCATTACAGAAAGTCGTATTGCCAGATAAAAAGAAGAATGTGAATAATTAATAGTCTTTAAATATCTGTTCCAGCAAAGGGCGACTTGGGAGTTTTTAGACCATCAATACTTATGGATGAACCAGAAAGATATTTATGCGAATTGACGAAAAAGCCCTTCAGATCTGCAAAATCTTCATTGTGGAATTAGATAAATTGGAGCAGGACAATTCCGTGCAGGACAAATCGGTGCAGGACAATTCTGCGCATGAGCAACTCCGCGCAAGACAATTCGGTGCACGACAATTTTACGCAAGACAAATCGATACAGGATTTTCTTCCACAGGACAATTCGGTGCAGGACAACTCCGCGCAAGTCAATTATTCCAGTTACAAACTTACTGGCGAATGCTATGACTATACAGCTACCTAATGATGGTATTAATATCGTGAGTTTCATAGTTATTGGTCACAAGTCGTAAAAGTTCATCCGAATTTTGATATTTCCCCTTTTTCTTGGAGATGCTTCACCGGCGAGCAATTTCTCGATCATGAGTTGGCCTTCACTAATTTGCAACTTCACGATAGTTTCTGATTTTAAAATTAGATATTCTTAACAGAGCGCGTCACAGCATTATGCATTTCTTCCAATAGCGTTGGTTGTAAAAGGATAATCGTTTGTACTGAAGAACAATGGCAATGAAAGTATACAACAGTCGATGTTTTTAACCAATGAAAGTTGCTTCAAAGCAGGCAAGCGAAGGTTGAACCTGCAGGATAGGATTCGCACTTTACAAGTCCTTCTACGCTATACTTTTATCTTCGTTTCGGGACATTCGCTAAAGCCATTAGCATCCTTACGTGCATTGCGAATTCCGGATCGCTATTATGTAAACGAGCATATTCATATTCTTGCACTTTGCGTCAGACGCATTACCAAAAATGGAAGTGACAACCATGAATTTGTGATTGTGATTTCGATGAAAAATAGAGAGGGATTCATTGCTCTCCTTTCGTAATCAGTAATCACAATTCCTGTATGGAGTTACGGTTTCAATTCGCACAGATTCCCGTCAGAAGTGTTCCGTATGTGGCCCCTGACTTGCTCGGCAGGATCTCATAAATATATGGAACAACGATGCAATTACGAAACCCATGATTCGCGTAGGGTTGATGGAAATGTAGTGACCTTACTTCCATCAGCAAACCAAACGAAGTAACGTTATAAGAAATTCAGATGGACATCAGCAGCAAGCAGAAGAAACTAACTATCATGTCGTAAAAATGGAAATCCTGTTAACGTATTTCGAAGTAGACCCCTATAGGGCAGAGTATACTGCCGTCAAAACGCTGTCGTCAGCTGGAGAAGGAATCGCGCGATGACGCTGAATGTAGCGTTTAACTGAATCAGTCTATAGAAAGAACTGTCTGCACAAAAGCGTGCAAAGTTACCAATGTGGTTTGGGTTATAACTCTATAGGTGTTGCAGACTTGAAGTTCTCTCCTGTGAGTTATAGCGTACGCAAGAACGGACGTTTCTTATTTCAACGTGGCTTTGTGATACCGCTTGCGAATGTCATGCATGATAAAACTTCCATTGGCTGTGCATAGGAACGCCTATTACATGAACGATCACTATATACTGTGCATCTCAAGATTTATTTTTCCAGTAATCTTTGGCACGTGCCAATAATGTTCTACAATAGTTTCCTTTCTCTGAAATAAAGAAGCTAGAAACACATCCGTGTAAAGTGATTGATCGTCCAGTTGAAGCGCTCGTGAATAAGCTGGTGCCCTGTGCTTAGCTGTCTAGTAGCATTTTAGAAATTTAGAGTTTACAATTACGATTACGACGATGAGACCGAACTGAAAGGAATTCTCCGCTGCACAACAGATGACTGTAAGAACGAAAGCGTGTTGCACAAAGAACTCACGCTTGTTGTAATTGTAATTAGCAACTTCTATTGCGCCGATGTCTAATGCACAAGACATTAACCGACGGAGCACCAAAACCAAATCGCAATCAGATCAAAATATCTATAATGGTTGCAATTAAGTCTACAGTATATTGCAGCACAACATAATGAAATTGCAATACGACGAATTGTCTCTGCAATAAATTGTCCTGCGCCGAATTGTCCTGTGCCAAATTGCCCCTATACACGAAACTATCCTAAACCCTTATTATGACATGTGTAAGCATATATTGCCGGATTAATATAACATATTCATGGGCGAGGAAATAGATGAGCCACAGCGTAAAGTGAACGCTATACGCCTACTCGTAACATTGCATATTGAGGACTGCTTTGTATGCATGTGACAACTGGATATTGGCGACGGGAGAAATACTGCATCCGAAATGGGTTGTCGTGGAGTAGAATGTTCTGTCTGAATTGCAGGACAATCATGAAGATAACTCACCTCGAAACAGAACTAGCCACAATATACGTTCATAAAAGAGGTCCACTACTAGACCTATTGGATCATCAGATGGAAATTGGGGCATATCGCTTACCCATCTATGCAGGATGAACAGCAATAGGGATCATATACAAGCACGATGTTCGGGATTTTAAAGTGGCTTGGATGAAGAAAAGGAGAACTTTGCCAAGAATACAGACAATCGCAAAATGGCGACTGTATATATACGGTCTATTGACCCTGCTCATTTTCAATGAATTTATCGGGTGAGATCCTTCACCACCGCTGTCCGTTTGAATGTGTGCCATGGCTTTGAGATCCACGGGTACGGACCCTGCTAATCTGAGATTCATATCTGTGAAATATAGCCATGATCGGTGTGCTAACTTATAAGGCCTATCCTCGCACTCAGAGGCGCCTTGCTGCACGCTCAAGTATATAAGTAAGTAGTAAGTAAGTGTGTTCTTTATTAAACGCTGGCAAACGCACGGCGCTGCTACAAAGTTATACAGTTTCAATAACAATTAGAATTATCAAATAGTAGCGGGTGTAGTAAACTAAAAACCTAGCTGTACAACATCCTAGCCACCGCGCCTGGTGAGGGAATCAAATCTAGAAAGAACACGGTTTGAATGGGGACAGGGGGTAGTAGGTAATGAAGGATATGTCCAGGATTATTTAAGATATTTCTAAAAAGGTCTTGGTCGGCTTTTTACAGAGTTCCTCAAAAGTAGGGAAAGATTTGGGTAGGAAGCCAAAGCGTACCAGCTTGCGGACCACAGCACTTAGAGAGTCACGTTCCTGTTTGCTGGCAAAGCCCCACCACACTTGGGAACAATAAAGCATTCGGTTGACAGTGGTGGACCGGACAACATCGTAAAGCCTGACTCCCATGAGCCCATGCGAGATTAAAATACGATGGGCGTAGAGAGATTGCTTGGCCCGTACACAAATCTTTTGGATATGGGAGGAAAAACCGAACTTTGCGGAAATCTCGATATATATTCGGGATGTGACCCTTTTTATGCCACGTATAATTGGAGGACCTTGTTCAAGATTCACATTTGGTCTGGTCAAAATAATTTCGTTAGATTTCTCAGATTACATTTGGAGCCCATGGCAGGCACTAATTAAGCGAGTTAAGAATACAGTCAGTAATGGCTATGAGTGCCAGAGGTAGAACCAGAAGGCCTGAAGGCGAATTGGTAAGCAAAGGGACGGTTCTCAACATGATTATGTATACAGTTAACCAGGCAGCAACAAGAATGGCCTGAATTAATGTGAACCTAAACTGATTATTTAAGTTTATTTTGGTTTATTTACTTTCCTATTTATTATTTTATGTAACTTGTCTTAATATAGGCCCTCTGTCATACATGAGGTATCTAGAGTAGATAAATTAACTGTCTTAGGGGTAACGCTTACGGAAACCCTTAATTTTAAAGCCCATATTAGTCAGATGTTGCAAGGCTAGACAGTACATGTAGGCTATGCATTGCGCATTTTAACAGCCCTTGACCTCAAGGGCTCAAACCTTTTTGATGTGGCTCGCGCCACTACTGTGGCACGCCTGCTGTATGCTAGCTCAGCATGGTGGGGCTTTACTCGTCCAGAGAAAGAAACACAGGCTCCAATCCATCGTAATGATCCGGCGGGGGTACCTCCTCGTTGACAGCCCAACCTTTGACCGGCTCTGTCGCAAGGCTGATACTGGTCTCCTAGCTCACAGCTGTTCTAAATAACCCGGGGCATGTTTTACATAAGTTGCTCCCACCAAGGAAATTAACTACGTATGCCCTTCGCCAACGGTCTCATGACAGGGTCTTGACACTTATCGACAATAATATGAGGAAACTATTTTTAGGAAGAATGCTGTACTCCTATTGATTTTGTATTTGTCCTGTGATGTTTGTACACCGGAGTGCGGCTCTTCTGCAACCGGTTTAATAAAGAATATACTTACTCACTTACTTTGGTGGTTTCAATGGCAAGGTTTCTGTATCGGTGCAACTTTGCAATTGTACGTGAAGAACTTGTGTCCAGCCCGTACAGTACAATTATTGCCTAAGCATGCGGAGGATGCCTGCTGCATGGACGATCCAAGGCGAGACGGCTATATGTTGGCCACTCCACTGGCTTCCTGGTTCAAAGTGCTTTTCTGTATTTACGATCAAAGGCTTTCAATGTCTACTTGAAATTACTCGTGTGCAGACCAACGATCTCTTAATTACGACTCCACAGATAGGCTTAATCATTATTTATAGACCTCATTATGGCTGCAGACGTCAGACTGCTTCAGATCAAATGCAGACATCGCCAGAGGAAGACTTCGATTGCAATCGATGGATCTGGAGAAGAGGACAAGTAGGCACGAACTTATGGAGAAGTAGAGGGACAGGAGGAGGAGAAGTAGGAGGAGAAGTAGGCGATGAGGAGCAGGAGAAGGAGGAGGAGGAGGAAGCGGAGGAGAACACGGAGAGAAGGAGGAGGAGGAAGAAGAGGAGGAAGAGAAGAAGAGGAAGGAGGAGAAGGTTGAGGAGGTGGAGGAGGAGGAGAAGAGTAGAGAAAGCGGATGAGGAGCAGGAGGAGGAGGAGAAGAAGAAGGAATAGAGGAGGGGATGAGGAACAGGAGGAGAAAGAGGAGAAGGAGGAGGAGGAGGAGAAGAAGAAGGTGAAAAGAAGGTGGAGAAGGAGGAGAGAAGAAGGAGGTTTAGGAGAAGAAGAATGAGGAGGAGGAGGAGGAGGAGAAGAAAGAGGAGGAGAAGAAGGAGGAGGAGCATAAGGAGAGGAAGGAGAAGTAGGAGAAGGAGACGAGAAGGAAAAGATAGGAAAGGAGGAGGCGCAGCGGAGAACATCTGGTATGACTTAACTTCCCATGGAAATTACTTCGTCCAGCACTTAATTCTGGATTGCATTCAGAGAAAGTCTAACAGTGAACCATCACCGACCATTCTGTTGCGAAGTATGGAGCACTTCTGTGAAGCTCTTACGACATTTGTGTAGTGTATTTGTAAGTAAGTAAGTATGTAAGTGCGCATGAGTGTCTGTATGTTTGTAATACATGTCTTATGTATGTATGCAACTTTGTATGTGTATGTATGTATATTGCGTATGCAACTATGCATGCATGCAAGTGCCTATATGCGTTTGTATGTATTTAACTACGTACATACATGTACATAAGTATGCATGCAACTATGTGCGTATGTATGTATGCAATACAATTTATGTATGCATGTATTTATGTACGTACATATGTAACTATGCATGTATCCATGTACGTACGTATGTAAAACTATGTATGTGACTGAACATATCTATATATGCAGCAGCTTCAACGTAGGCCTATCTTTCGGATGAACTATATATATTACAGCGAAGAGAAGCATTATTCCGAGAGGCTGATCGGAATTGGAACACAGAATAGACAGAGGCAGAACAGAGGAAACTGGAGAAACAGACAAAGAAAACGAAGGAGAAGGAGAAAGAGAAGGAGAAGATGAGAACAGAGAAGGAAGGGGATGATAATCGCTGCATCTTGTCACTGCTTTATATTGCGCTATTGTCCAGAGCAGCAGTATACAATGTCCGGCAAGTGATATCGATTGCTCCATCGAGCAAATTGCTGCTGGGCCGACCTGGCCTTGGAGACGACGACGATGACCGAGTGAGCGCTTGCCTTCACGGTCTAAGCAGTGTGCACACGTTGCCTTCCCTTCTCACAGGCCTCTTCCGACGGAGTACATAGAAGGGGAAGGTAAGACATAGAGCCTTCTTGATGAAGGGCATGAACCAGGGCATGAGACGACGACGGTCTGGCCATCGCCTATAAAGAACACATCCCATTGTGTGCTGCTAGGTAATACCCAACAGAGCGGATCTAATGCGGCCGGGCCAGTCGTAAAAATAAATAATTGCCCACGCTGAGTATTTAGTACAGCTAGGCACCTTTATAACGGCCTTTTTCTTGATATAATAAGCAGAAACGTTTCATACAGTGTGAACGTAATATTACGCTGTTTAGTCACAGGCTTAGAACGCGCGTTTCGATGGCAGTTTTCCACAGCGTAATGGTGATGAGTCATCATGTTGTTGACTTGTTTCTGATTGGCTGGCGGTTTCGCGCCATAAAACGGAAATTCAATAACGACATGGCGTTGGTTAATTTTTTTGCGCACGTACTGATAATGGGCTTGCGGTTTCTTGGTACACATTCGCTTGCTGGATACGTCTAGCTGGCACGCATGCCTGCAGGTGCCGATATGACGGCAGATAACGCGTAATTCATTGCGTAGGCGTTTGCGCGGAAAAAGCGCACTGGCGTTGCGATGAGTAATGCACATGTCTAAATCAATTTGAATATGAAATCGTCTGCTGTTTTGGTAGGATGGAACCTACAGTATAAAAGGCAGTCCCAAATGCATTGTCCATAGATCGCGAAAAGACTTGGTTCTTATTTTGACTTACACTGTCGTTTAAAAAATTTTACGTGTAGAGAATTTTATGTCGAATTCTGAAGTGCTGTTGTCATTTAATTGCTTGTCAATTAATTACACATGACAAAATCGAAATCTTGTCTGGAGTCAACGTTATGCTACAAATCGAAAGAATCTCCGATTCGAAACCCGATCTATTCACACTCCGGAGGTCCTCGACAGAGAGGGGCAAAGATGCAGAGGGAATTAAAGAAACGAATAGGAGTGAAGTTGGCAAAGAGCGATCTTTAATTGCCAAGAGAAGTTAGAGGACCTATGGACAGGAGCGACATATGTAGCGTCAGTCTGAACCATCCTTCGAGGTGTGTCTTTCTGTCTCTGGGGCTTCGTGAATCTCGACTGAACAGGTTGAGTAGGCAGGTCTGTTTAAGAGGCAGTGAATTCTGAATGTCATTCTGCCTAGAAGTGACCATTAATGTATGGCAACTCGTGTATTACAATAACAGCGCTATGTAAGTTTTGAGATTAAGTTCAGTATGAGTGCGCTGAGGCTCACAGAAGAATGGATGAAATAAATACTCAGGAAGATATCAGAAGAAAGACGAACAACCTACAATTTGTGTGTGTATTTTGCATGTGTGTAGTTTCTGTGTGTATTTTCTGTGTGTATTTTGTGTATTCATTTTTTCTTTGCGTATTTTTGTGTGTTTTTGTATGTGTATTTTGTGTTTCCCTCAAAATTTAATAAGATAATCATGTGATCTGTCTGTTTTAAATTTCCAAACTTATGCTCGGTAATTAATGATTATTCTGGATCACAACTTGTAAACTATTCTTTGGAAACAATAAAAGATTGATAAAAAAATATGTGGTTGAGGCTATTTTGTGTGTGTATTTTTGTATGTATCTTTTATGTGTGTGTATTTTGTAGTAGGTGATGCGTACGTCTTCGGTTGTTGTTCCTGGAGGAGACGGAGTTCCTCGTCGAGGATTTCGGCGTCGACGCTGTCGCCTTCCAGATCTCTGAGGAATTGGTCGTTCTTCAGCCAATCACATCGCCCACCGTACTGACTCACCCTACACACAGACACAAACAGAGAGAGATAGGTATATATCAACAGAGGACAAGAACACACACACACACACACACAGACAGACCGACAGACACACATGGATAATATATCAGTGGAGGACAAGATAAATAAAGAGTGATTCACTTGCCCCGATGCATCGTAATAGACGACGCCGGATTATGATGCGAAGCGCAGAGCAACGAAGGAAAGGTGGAAAGAGGGAAGACCAATCAATCAATCAATTAATCAGTCGAGATTTATATTGCGCCCCTTCAAGGTCTCAGAAGCGCTTAGAAGGTGGGAGGAACGAGGAAGCGAGAGAGAAGTAGGTGAGAGGGAAGGAGGAAGGGTGAAGGGATGGAGGGAGAGAGAGTAAGGGAGGGAAACTGCAACTCAAATAGCCTGATAAGAGGGTGCCAGAAAATCAGCCGTCAGAATGGCGAGTCTTCTATTCAGTGCCGCTTTGCTAGTCTTAACCGAATCTACCACTACCACCACTACAAACTCCGCCCCTGCTTGTACACTTGTTGCGCCAGTTCTAAGCCTGGAGAAAGGAGGAGGGCGACGCTAATCATCTTTGTAATGAAGCAGTATCGTTAAAAAGCAACTAACCTTATCCCCACTACTACATAACTACTATACATGTATTATTAGCACCACCACCATTACTACTACTACTACTACTACTACTACTACTGCTGCTGCTGCTGCTGCTGCTGCTGCTGCTGCTACTACTACTACTACTACTACTACAACTACTACTACTACTACTACTACTACTACTACTACTACTACAACTACTACTACTACTACTACTACTACTACTACTACTACTACTACTACTACTACTACTACTACTACTACTACTACTACTACTGCTACTACTGCCACTGCTACTGCCTCTACCACCAGTATAAGATAAAACTGTGAGTAAGCTAGGGGCGTGTCCGTCACGTAGCTGTTAAGCATGCGCAGCTGGAGTATATATATATGAGGCGACACTCGATCCTTCTGCTAAAGTGAATTGATGGTCGTCGTTTATCACAGCGTGACAGCGACGCCTCCAACGACAGCAATTGGAACTAAACCCGGCTCTAGGGAGAGTGCAACCTCCGCACCACCATTCAGTTGACAGCTCTCACAAGTCGATGACTACAGGTTGTTCGGCATACATGTACATAGCCCTCTCACCTTTCCACTAGCCCTCTCACCTTCCCACTAGCCCTCTCACCTCCCCAGTTCTGGAGACGCCTTAAGACTTTCTTGTTCGCTGACGTAGGTACTGACGCAGGTCAAGAGCGCTGCTGATTTCTGAGCGGCGCTATATAAATGTTCCGTTACAATTACAATTACAATACTTTACATTAACTCCTCCACTACCGGTACTCTGGTAGTGCCAGTACCAAGCCTGTATATAGGAGGAGGGCGACGCTAATTATCTTTATGATGACACAGCGTCGTTGAACAGCAACTAACCAACGCTATAGCCTACAGTGGATAAGGCCTGAATTCACGGTCATGCTGATTAAAACACGTTAGATACAATAACAGTAAGTATACGTATGGACAGGAGTTGATTCTCCGGAGAGGTCAGAGGTTAAAGCCACATACATGTATAATGCTTAAAGTCAACCCTCCAAACCGTTGTAAGTTTTCGGTCTGGGTCTGTTTAAATATTGACATTTTTAAACATACCCTCTAAAAACGTTAACGGCCGTTTTCATTTGTCACATCTTAAATTGTTGGGCAACTTATATTATACTCCCTCAGGCTCCTTTGTCGAAACTATTGTATTTTCCGAACCTAGAACAGCTTATGAGTAGTTAATTATTTCCTTAATTAACTAGGCTACTCTTATGTCTCTTAAGACATTCAAACCACAGCTCAAAGACTTTCTTTTCAAACTATCATTGGTTTTTTTGTTCGTCATGTACCGCGCCTTTTTCTTCGGCCTCATCTCTGTACGGCGCTGTATAAATAGTCTTATTATTGTCATTATTATTTTTATTGTTATTATAATATTATTGTTTTGCTGTTGTTGTTATTATTATGCGGCTAACTGTGTATTGGTCTAATAACAAATATATATATATATATATATATATATAATTATATATTTTATATCTAATACGAATTTATGTATATATTAATGTATATATTCATAAGTGCGTGCATATTGTGGCGAATTGTGTTATAAATTGGATAATTTTACTGAGCATTATCTGAGTTTCCTATATATTCACGACTCTTATGCTTATCCTATGAACTCCTAACTACAACGCACAGATGTGAACGATGGCTTTAGGGATCGCCTGGCAAAACAACTCCGTCCACCTCGTTTCCTGTCGATCAGTTACTGACCGATTTTCGTTGTTGAACCGAATGCAATAATGCAACCGAAAAAGAAACGGTTGTCCGGTTGTTGCATTGTTGTCGTCGTATTTGCCACCGCAGCGGATCCTCTGATCATTCGGCGTATCGTTGTTGCTTCCGAAGGCGATCATAAATGTAATATTAATTACAATAGGTCAGAACCGAATGCAAAGGCTCGTGAGATAGAATAATAATTGTCCCGTTCTGTTAGAATATTCTCTGCTGCTTCATCGGTTTTGGAGAACACGAAGCTTTGTCAGAGAAAAAGCCGTCTATACATGTTTTTTTCCATTCTGACTTCCTTCTCTCTGCCATTCATACGTTTCATCCTTTGAGTGCTGTCGGTCGGTCGAGCAGCCTCTATGTTCCCAGAGCAGAGCAGAGCACGTATGGCGTATAGGCTATGCAGTTATAGGCTATTCCCTGCGACCATGTTCTAGATCTCTTCTGCCTCCGTGCGCCGTTCTACAAGCACTTCGCGTTCGCCGTAAACACATTCCACCCTATATAAAATTACGGCGTCTGAACGATGAATTGGCCTGACCTTTCCGGGGTCAGTGACCTCGCTGTTGAACTCACGCAACACTACCGCATCAATGACGTGTGGACTGCAGCTGGTGAACCCGAAAGCGATTAAGGACATGTATAATATACATCAAGCGTATGGCTTCAACACGCTTGAATGAAACGTTTGTCATGCATGGACCCATGGTTTGTCACATCCGTGTATATCGCGTGTGTAACATGACATGTATTATAAGCCTACATGTATGCATGTGTTGAGATTACATAATATAGCGCCTTTTAAATGCCTCACAAAAAGCATTGCCTTACTAAATGATGTAATTAAGAAGAAAGAATTGATCAATAAGCGAAGAGCGCTTCGGTCGCACGCAAACAAAACATGCAACATGTAAGTAAGTAAGTAAGTAAGTAAGTAAGTAAGTCAGTCAGTCAGTCAGTCAGTCAGTCAGTCAGTCAGTCAGTCAGTCAGTCAGTAAGTCAGTAAGCAAGCAAGCAAGCAAGCAAGTAAGTATATTCTTTATTAAACCAATTGCATATCCGCACTTTGGTGTACATACATTTATACAGAGTATAACATTTTTATTATAAATATAACATTCTTATTATAAATATAACATTCTTATTATAAACGATCTGCGTGAGAGATTGTCCGCTTGTGGAATAAAACGGTCAGCGTTTGTGCTGTCGTGTGTTGTCCGTTTGCTGTAGCCTATGTGTTTAACTTAACATGAATCTTATATATGCGCATTTGCTTCGCCCGTTCATCCACCGCATGCATGTCTGTCACACAAAGAAGAGAAAACAGAATAAATTACAATAGCTGTTCCCTTACACATGCATTACCCTATATCTAATCTAATCTAATCTAATCTGACTTATCTTACCAAGCTCTCCCTAATTTATTAATATGAAATCTAATCTAATCAAATTTAATCTTCTGACTTCTCTAACGCGGCTATTATAATGCAGAGTAGCGTATACCAATCAATGGAAGCTTCCGATGAAACAACTCTAGTAAAATCGTAGGCCCTATCTATTTTCTGCAAATATATATGTATCTATGTATTTATGAGCACTTGTTATAGCGCCTTTTCAAGATTTCTACTCAGAGGCGCTCCCGACTACAGCGGAGACACTGAATCGGAGTTTCACGCCGAAGCGCATGAGCAATTGCGAGTGAAGGACTTGCCCAGGGTCCCTACGCGGCGGCTTGAGGTGGATTCGAACCCGCAACCCTCCGGCTGCAAGGCACCGAACATACCCCTACACCACCGCGCCCAAATATATATATATATAATTATATATGTACATTATCCACATGATCTTCATTGCCCTCATCGCCGTCCTCTCTCCACTGTTCTTCTCTCCTCCTCCTCCTTCTCCTCCTTCTTCTCCTCTTCCTCCTCCTCCTCTTCCTCCTCCTCCTCCTCCTCTTCTACCTCCTCCTGCTCCTCCTCCTCCTCCTGCTCCTCCTCCTCCTAATTCTCTCCATCATCATTCTCGTCATGCAAAACCTTTTCGAAACTAATTCCGTCAGCTAAACACAAACGCGTCTTCGTGGAGTAAGCCAAGCGCACGGAGGACTTCTTCTATCGCTCGGTCGGTTACATTCGTGTTCTAATTTAAAGACAGGAACATAAACAAAACATTATGCCAGAACGATGCTCTCAACTCATCTTTATGGCTGACCTATACCAAGCAAGACTATCAAGCGGCCTTAACAAGTTTTCCTACGTAGTTTGGGCATTACGTCACGCTATCAATAGGCCAACCATACATACGCTGCGTCAAAGTCAATCATTAGTATGCCATTGAGTATGTCTATATTACATGAGTATGGCATACTATACATTATTTACTCTGCGAATAAGGCATCTCCTTGCAACCATTGGTTCGTTAACAGTTGGCGTCAGTAAAGTTTATGATGGCGCATAAAAACTGTCGACGTAAAAAGCGTAAGGTGTTAAAATGGAGAATACGGCAAGGAGGACTTGGCGTAAATAACTTGATTCTCTCGGCGAAGCAGCTGAGGCGACGAAAGCGAACATGAAAACGCCCCAATAGCTGCTTCTGCAACGTCAGCTCTAAAGAAAACGAATTACGCATATACACATACATATACACATACACACCCATATACACACATATGCACATACATAATACGCATACATAGACACGTACATACACACATAAATAAACACACATATACACACATGCATATATGCATACATATACATGTACACATGCACAGACATATACACATACATACACACATAGACACACACACACACACATAAACAATAGACAGTATTACACGCACATGCGTATATGCATGCTTATATGCATACATATACACGTACATAATATTATACACTTACAATCTTACATACACACATACATATACACATAGAACGAGTATGCGCATATTACGAATATTAAGATTTGTAGAAATGGACGAATATTTACTAATATTAAAACTGCTCAACGAATATTATTTTTTTTAAATTTCTTTTCATTCTTAATTTTTCAAAATCTCGGATTAATTGTACAAAATTCAGCGCCATTTTCACGCACAAAGTTCCTCAAAGTTCTGACAATAAAAGGTAACTGCGAAGACTGAATGCCTGCCTGAGCTGCCAGGAAGTGAGAATTTTTGTTACTAAGTATAGCACCGCAAAACCACTGCACATTTTCTCAAATAAGTAGTCTTAAATAATTAGTTCGTAAACAAAATGGAAATAGTGATGTCATCAACGAATATTTACAAATATTTACGAATATTAAAAATGCCCTAATATTCACGAATATTTACGAATATTAAAATGCCCTAATATTCACGAATATTTACGAATATTAAAAATGCCCTAATATTCACGAATATTTACGAATATTAAAAATGCCCTAATATTCACGAAATATTTACGAATATTAAAGCCGAAGTCATTAATCTCGTGATAAACATATACACATACACACATACATATACACATATATACACACATGCGCGGTACATACATACACATACCAACATGTATTTACCCATACATATACACTGCATTAACACGTATTATGTATACATAATTTATAAGCCAATGCATGGCATTTTTACATTCAGTCAGTTTCTTGAACATTCAAATGACTCAACTGAATGCACTGAATATAAGATGAAATCAACAAGAAATCAGCTGAATGCATAGACATGTTCTGATTATTCAGTGGCTTGTTTGTACGGTTAGATCACAGGATCAGAGAACGAAGTTAATAGGGTCAAGAGAATTTATCTTTCTCTCTGTATTCGACCCATCATTGTCAAGATCATAGCCAGTTACACGGTAGAACTTAGCACACAGCTCCAGTCTACATGTTATGATGTGACCCTCCTGACGTTTCCTTAACCTGCACCAAGCGTTTAAAGATTCCCATCGCTACGATGGGAGTCTCCGGTATACCCATATGTATGTGCATTTACATGTATACATTATATTTGTACTGCATTAGCACGTAATATGTATACATATAAGCCAATGCAATGGCATTTTTACATGTCAGTCAGTTTCTTGTTTACATTCAAATGACTCAACTGAATGCACTGAATATAAGATGAAATCAACAATGAAATCATGTATGTATGTATATGTATGTATGTATGTATGGGTGTGTATGTATGTATATGTATGTATGTATGTATGGGTGTATGTTTGTATGTATGTATGTATGGGTGTATGGGTGTATAAGGCCTGTTGTATTTATGCATGTATGCGACAGTCTTTGTCTATTTGATAACGTCTTCTTTTGACCAGTCGATCGTTGATGCTGCTCTGGCCAGTGGCGTCGCCATCTAAGCGCTTGTGTCCGTGTAAGCGGGGCACATTTCGAGCACCAATGTTAACACTTTTAAGCAGATCTTCATAACAATTAAGACTCTGCTAAGTAAACCATATTTTACTTTACTGCGTGCTACCCTCGTCAGATAGTTTGCTGCATGTAATAAAATTTAAGCGTTATATGAAAATTTGTACATCTGTGTTTAACAAGGTAGTGCGGTTATATGAGTCAGGTGAGTATGGAAAATTTATGTATAGCATGAAATTTCAGCCATTTTGCCATCTACGTACCAAAAATTATTAAAATTGGTGGTAATTTGACGAAGTTCTGACAGAAACAATTTAGCACAGTTTTTATTGAGACACGGTGTATGTATGTATGTAAGTATGTATGTATGTATGTATGTATTTATATAAATGTAGGTATTAATGCATGTATGCATGTATGTATGTATGCATGTGTATGTATGTATGTATGCATGTGTGTATGTATGCATGTGTGTATGTATGTAATGCATGTGTGTATGTGTGTGTGTGTGTATGTGTGTTTGTACGTATATGATTGTAGTGATATCGTATGCCACAGCTGTTTCTCGGACGAGGATGATCTTTATTGCAAAACTATCGAAGATTTCTTCATCTAAATTGATTACTTTCCTTCTTCTTCATAAGCGACGACCAACAAAAGCCTCCTCACGTAGTCAGACAGAAGACTAATAGGCAACGTCTTATATGCATCTATCGCCCGTGTGTGTGTGGGGGGGCTCGCTCGGTGGGTGTTCCTCGATGGCGGGCGCCCGCCGTGGTTTATGAGGGTGGGCGGGAGGGAGGGAGGGAGGGGGCGGGCGGGTGGTAACAGGGATTGACGCTGAATGTCATTTCAATGGCATCTCAGAGGACGACTTGTGAAACGCACACTGTTTCTTGACACAGTTCTAGGAGTATATTATGAAGGACGCGGATTGCAGGGTCTTCGAATTTCTTCTGTGTGTGTGTGTGTGTCTGTGTGTCTATGTGCCTGTGCGTGTCAGTGTGTTCTTGTTGTGTCTATTTGTGTCTGTATCTGTTTGTGTATGTGTGTGTGTCTGTCTGTGTGTGTCTATTTGTCTATTTGTGTCTTTGTGTCTCTGTGTGTATATGTGTGTGACTGTCTGTGTCTCTGTGACATTTTAATTACAAATTACGATCAAATTATCTTATACATTTCTTCCAGAGTGAAACGTATAACGATCTCATTCCTTCTTAGTTTAGTTGGTTAAGGCGGTGAAAGATTTTCGTCAATGTTCTTTAGGCCAAAGTCTCTAGCAAAATACACGAAAAGACGAATCATCATTATTCATAAAGATCAATAATTACCTTGTAATGTTGTTAATATTGATTAGGCAAATCGATTATATTGATCAATATAAGAAGTAACTTCTGGCCTCTGTACTGAAGAGTTTGTTTGATAATAACAACTGAACGGATAAACAGTGTTCATTATAAACCTGTAAACCGACTACAAACTGATCCATAGAGATAAACACAGAGGTTAACGAACTGTTCGTACGGTCCTCATTTCTTCACCAGATGCCGTCTTTATCGTTCCATCTGGATTCTTTTTCCGGGGGTCATGTAATTAGACTGATCTTTATATCAGTCCATCTGGAAATGTTACGCACGCTTCGTTGAGTATGTGCACGCGATTGCCTCTGGTCTATGGAACTTCTTGAAATTCTCGTTTTTCGTCTTACTAATGAGCAGGTCACGTCGGGTACGCTATGCTATTGATCAATAAAAGTAGCCTATCTATGTAATAGCTGACTGGGAAGTCTATGAAGAACTCATTCTTCTCTTCAACTCCTCTCCTCCTTTTCTTCTGCTTACTCCTACCCTCACCACTCACTGTTTAGACGTAAATGGATTCTTTTTATATATGCGTACATATATATAAAATATATATATATATATAATAGCCTAGGTTATATATCAATCTTTACATTCATATATATATCAATCTTTAATTCACCAAATCATTGGTAGCACAACACAAACGAATATGAAAAACAACCTCTCGGTCTCTGTGACAGATGTTATCCAATGCTGCCAGTTGGTGAAATAAGCTGTTCTTTGACTTGAACATCGTCCTTGTTTATTTGTTTATTAAAACACTTATTACTCGCGCAGGTGTAGTAAATCTGAATCTAGGGTGCGGACGCATGTTTGCTAGAGGTCAAGATGGAATCATCCAAAGGCCAGAGTAAGCAAGCGAGTCTTGAAAAAAACCTGATTTAACTGGTGATAGCGAGATCTCAAGTCTGTCGTGGTACGGTGAGCAGAGCTGCAGCTATGAACGCGCCCTAAACGATGAGAATTTCTTAGTGTTGCTCTAACCACGGTACGTCTATGGAGGCATTTTTCTTATTCATGCAGAGATTTAGGGAGTGGCTTATTTGTCTCCCAGAAGTTTATTCGTGTTACGAGAGATCACATAGAATTCCGAAGAGATGTAGGTCTATAGCGTTACAGAGAAAAAAGCCATCTCCATTTGATAGCCATGAGATCAGAGCTTGGCGGTGGAAACGAGATGCCATTCTTTAGATTCTAGTACTTTCTCGAGTATAATTCCAGTCAGCGTTTCTAAACAGATAAACTCAGCATTTCTAAACAGATAGGCTAAACTCCGACGTTGGGTTGCGTTAACTGAGGTTTGGAAGTTTTCCAACAGACTCAATTTCGGCAGACACAAATGTAATAAGAAAGCAACTGGTGTTCAAGAGTAGTCAGTGTGGCTTTGAGTCAGACAACATTGTGGCCTATTGAAATAGTCTAGCAACAGGCAGCAGTGACTGCTCTGGCACCAGGCAGTTAATTTCTTAAGAAAATGTCTTCTGTAAGCCTACTGTGGAGCAAACGTTTGCTTGATAAATATGTTTACTGCGCCTTCTCACTGCTATACTTCTACCAACTTTCAAAGACTGTTGCTGACATGGACCTATTTTGTGTTTGGAACAGGGCTTTGACTATGAACAGAGTTCTAACGAAATATGCCGACGGTATACAGTGATGACTCTCGGAGTTTCTGTGGCATGGGCCAATAAATGCTGGAATGGTCATTACGACACAGTTACCAGGTACCCAAGTCCATTTTAAATGCATGCTATAGGATTGGCAGTCGATGATGGTCAGATGGCTTGAGACGAAACGTCGTCCTATGGACATAGGTGTAGCTACATTGAGGCACGAGGAAGCAGTTGCCTCCTCTTGCTTTTGTTATATACTGGAACATCCATTGACTAATAACCCCAATGACCAGGATTTTGCCAACGGTCTGTGAAGTTGCCTCCTCTTGCTACGTGCCTGCCTATGAACGCATGGATTTCGTGTTTAAGACGAATGTTTTCCTGCTTCTACTCCTCGTCCTCCTATTAACTTATTCGTCCTCTTTCTCGTCATTCTCATCCTAATTCTTGCATCCTCTTTATCTTCTTCTTCCTTTTCATTTTTCACATCTTTCTCGTCAATCTCCATGCATATTCTTCTGTTCCTCTATCTCTATCTTCTACCCAGTTGAGACGAAACGTCGTCCTATGGAAGGATGGATTTCGTGTTTAAGACGCTGAATGTTTTCCTGCTTCTCCTCCTCGTCCTCGTCCTCGTCCTATTCATCTATTCATCGTCTTTCTCATCATTCTCATCCTAATTCTTGTTTCGTCTTTATCTTCTACCCCTTTGTAAACTGACAAGCTGTGCCATGCGATCTCGCGCACACAATAGAATAATCCCAGCAGCAGATACCTTAGCACGGAAAACATTTATAATCAAGATGATTTATTATAATAAGGATGATTCGTTCATGATTTTTTTAAAACTTTCATGTACACCAAAGTATGGTTAGCAGTGGGTTGAAAAAAGGATATACTTACTTACTCACTCACTCACTTACTTACTTACTTACCTACTTACCTATTTCCTCTCTCTCCTTCCTCGCCCTCCCTATGTATTACCCCATTCTTATACCACTGATCGTCCATAATCATCCTTCCCCTCGCTCCTCTTTTCATCGTACGCCTCTTCCTGGAAACTGCACTTCCTACTTCTCCTTCAACCCATCTTCCTCTTGTTCCTCCGATGCCTTTCTGATTGATGCAGGCTGCTCTGGAGGGAGGGAGGCTGGGAGGCTGGAGCGCAGCAACTGGTGCTACCATCTGCGAATGAGGTCAGCACGAGGTCAATTGGGAGCGACGGATTCTCATGCTGGTCGAAACAGGCACGGCCAATCGCCATGCCACTCCTCCTGATCGGCATCTCCGCATTTCCGCAGAATAGCCTTGGCACAAGCAATTAAACGCGCGCGAGCATACATCAATATTACTCGTCACACAACACACCAGTGCACACACCCATACATCCCACTCAGACGCCCACTTACTCAGCTCTCATGCATATCAACTGAGTCTTTCTACAGTCCTAATAACTGGAACCATAACGCTATAGGTACTGAAGGCCACGGGCTTCGAATATCTTCAGTTGAGATCGTGATTACTTAAGATCAGTTTCGCGAGAATTTGTAATCCTGACAACCAAAAGAAACATGGGGCCTACGCTTCAAACGCTATCTGTCTGAGACTGGTAGTGTTTATTTGCGCGGCTGCTTCTCTTTCCAGCTGGAGACTTGGAATAAATTCAGACGATGTTTAAAGCTGTGCGAAGGATATTTATGTAGCGACTGTAAAGTATCGATTCTCCAGAGCGCAATATCGGTTTCCTACGCCGATACATTCCAAGCGATTAGATGACGTCCTATATTTTAGATAGGCCCTACCTAAAGATAACAACCGATTTTGAAATGAAATAGAGATAAAGAGAAACGAGCGAATCTCGACTAATCTAGTTCACTCTGGCTCAACCTATGCATGTAGATTTTAATCCGATTGATCTTAAGTTTAGTGTCATAGACTCATAGTGAGCCTAGCATTTATTTATTAGTAAAAACGCGACAAATCGGCTTCGTCATTTTCCAAAGACAAACGGCAGCATGATTAACCCAATTGCAGCATTTTCCGACTGAATAAGTATTACTAGCTAAATTTGCACATATATGAATTAAAGTCATCAGTTACTTCCATACGCCAAACACATTGTCTTTAAAATGTCCTATATGCCTATTTCTCTGCTGCTCTCCACTCGTTCGCATCAAGGCCTGGCCTAGGTACGTTCTTTCGCACATTAAGGATATCTTCAGTTATTATATAGCTGATTATCATCTCAGTCAGGTAATGGATTTGTCAAATTTAATTAATCATTTAAAAAATCAAGAGGTGTCAATCCCAATCAACTATGTTTCCCAATTAAATCTTCCATAGGCCGACACACATTGTCTTTAAAATGTCTTCATATGCCTATGTTCGAAAGAAAAATTCAAATCAGGTTCTTCAAAAGTCTTCTTCCTTTTGAATCATTTCCTTAGTTCCTCCAAAGTTTTGAAATATTTGATTCAAATGATTAAACGTTTTGAATCATTTCCATAATTCCTCCAAAGCCTTGAATCATTTGATTCAAATGATTCGAAGTTTTGAATCATTTCCTTAATTCCTTCAAAGTCTTTAATCATTTGATTCAAATACTCCAAAGTTTTGATTCATTTCCTCAATTCCCTCAAAGTGTTGAATCATGTGAAACAAATGATTCAAAGTTTTTGAACAATTTCTCTATAGTTTTGTTCTGTGAAATAGTCTTCGCCCACGCATAAAAAGACAGCCGCCGGTGACGGATTGTCCACGATTCGGCGCACGACAAAGACGCTTAATCTCATTCTCGTCATCTATCATTTGCTTCTGATAAGCTTCAAATCAGCTAATCTCGTTATTGGCATTTATCATTTTTGGTCTGCGCCACCGCTAGGTTGAAGGCTAAATCCCCTCCGAAGCGTCTGTTTGTTTATCGTGCCCTCCCTACAACATGTATTTCTAGTTGGGAGCAAAAGCGTTTGTCATGAGAATGAAATCATTTCTATATTTAGAACGGCAAAAAGAGTTTTCTATTCCCGTTGTTTCACAACCAGTGAACAGATGACTGTAGCCTACTTATAAAACTTGTTATACGTTAATTTTGTCCGAAACAATAAAATTTATGGTTATGGTTAGAGAGGTCGAGGTTGTAGTTAGTGGCTCTCAATTACATTTTCTCGATGGTAGATGCATGGGGGTCAAAAGCAGAACAAGCTAAAGTGTTTACTCATTTAAAATAAATACTTACAATAAAATTGAAAATAATTATCTTTGAAAAAGTTAAATGAATGTAATCGATTAGTTTGGGATACGATTGTGGGTTACTAAATGACTGAAGAATAACCAGACCAATATATTTGTTGACTGTGGAAGATAGCTGATTGAAAGAGTTTAACTGAAAATTGAACACAATGGGCAAAATCCTTTGAAATCAAATAAGAAACAATCAATGATTGAAAACCATATCAAACATGGACTGATTGCAAAGTTCATTGCAATTATGTCGGTTGATAAATTAAAAAAGCAAATAAGAATCTAATGCAGTTCACTTTCATGCAATGACTTTTATAGGTTCCCTCTCATACATGAATGCATCACAAGCAAAAAAGATTCTCGCCCTTTTAGGAAACAAGAAATTTAAAGACGAATCGAAATACGTTCAAACAATTTACAGCAAAAGTCTCAGATGTCAGATAAACCAGATTTCAAGGAAATGGTTGGGGAGCACGTTGAGAAGTATAGACAATTAACAAAATTAAAATTCAATTTTTGTTCAAATAGCCTACTACATGAAAAGTCAGACGAATAAAAGCTGAATGAAAATAAAAGAGCTATTTGACTTACTGAATCACGTGAACGAAACGTGTCTATCTGCAGGCAAAGAGAAATGAACGGTTTATCAGTGATGGAAGAGTGTAAGGAATTTTAAAACTGAATGTAAACGCGTCTTTGTCTGTGCTAATTGTCTTCCAAGGTTGTATCGATCTTCGTCTAAATGTCTTCACTGATTGCCACGTTTGCAGAGTCTACAGACCTTCGGCAAATGGCAGGTGTCAAGAATACGAATGACACCTGTCAGACGAATGACACCTACCAGACGAATGACACCTACCAGACGATGAAGCTGTACAGAACTATGCCTGATACAAACCGTGAGAACTCTTCAAAACAATTTCTGCCGACGTCAACGGCATTTCTTGCCATAAGCTGGTTCTATTACGTAAAAAGGCACCGTTACTCGACTATAGACTTCTCGACTGCAAGATTTCCATCACACTGCACGCCAGACTGTTGGTAACTGACCTTGCAACAACGGATAGGCCGAGTCGATAGCGCATAACGCTGTCTACACTAGTTATCAACCAGTACCTAGTGCATTGTTGATGGACAATTTTAGCCAGATTACTTTTAAGGGAGCTTTTGTAAAGCTTTTCAAATTATATCCTCTGAAACTGCAAAACTTTATGTGCGAGCACCGCGCAATGGGCATCTGAACGACTAAAGAACGAGTGAGCGGATCACATGAGAAGATAGACAGACAGAGACAGAGACAGAGACAGAGACAGACAGACAGACAGGCAGAGACTGACTGACTGACTGACTGACTGACTGACTGACTGACTGACTGACTGACTGACTGACTGACTGACTGACTGACTGACTGACTGACTGACTGACTGACTGACTGACTGACTGACTGACTGACTGACTGACTGACTGACTGTTGAAGGAAGTAGTAGAGGAAGGGACGAATGCATGGATGATGTAAGGTGGTTCTTACAGCGCCCGATATAGACAAATATCTACAGACATACAGATGCATGGATGCATGAATACATGCATGGATGAACGGATGATGATGTAAATCGGTTCTTACAGCGTCCGATATGACTGTCTGCGACTGGCATCAGGTGTAGATGCGACGGGAGAGGTCGTCCGTCTTGCGAAGACGCCTCCCATGGCATCGGTTGTCGCCTCCCTCTCGCAATCAACGACGGTCCCCCAACGGACGACTACGACGGGACCACGACTCCGCTCCCTCGCCGGTCGCACGCCTTCCCCTTGAGTCCGATGGACGAGACGGGTGAGAAAAGCAAGACCAAAGTCACTTGTCTACATCCTCAGGTGTCCACGATAACTTATGTTCACGCGTGCTTTATTGTTTTATCTGTGGATGACTGGATGGATGAGATGGATCCATGCAGAACGGAAGCCATGCGTGGATAAAGTCGATAGGAATTCTTCTTCTTCCAGACGACGAATAATGTTCAGAAAACGGTTTCAGCGAATGTGGAAGAGGAGGAAGAGCGTGTGGCGTTCCTCTCAGTACCAAACAGTTCAGTTCTCATTCAGAAACATTCTTGGTTTAGCTTCGTTAACCCTGAAGACGCTTCTATAGTCTGGATGTCAGACGAAACAACACGATGAAGTAATTAAGACGTCTGTTGGCGGTTCCTACGCGAACATTTGCCTGATCTGGTATAGAACATAATTATGAGGAGAAGGAGAAGGAGGAGGAAGAGGACGAGGAAGAGGAAGCGGAAGAAGAGGAAGAAGAGAGAAGAGGAGGAGGAGGAATAGAAGGTCAAGGAGGAGGAGGAGGAGAGATTGTCTCAAATCTCCATCGCCGTAACACCTATTCTAGGCTCATAGTTATTCTTCCCTTGAGTCAATATACTCTCATCGAGCTAGCAACGCGTGCGGAAAGTCATATACATGCCAGAACTGCAGCATCGCAGCGAAAGCGTGATGTCATGGACATGACACAGGAAGTTGACGACCAGTGTGCTTCCGGTTTAGGCCGATCGGAGCTCAGCCGTTGCCTCCGCAGCCGCTGCAGACCGGTCCGATGTCTCTGCAGACACGCGGCGCTTCGTACGCTAGGTGGCGCTCTTCTTCCGATCGCTGCCGCTGATTAGCATGCGCAGTGACACTTGTATGTCGGTTGGGCGCTGCAGAGAGAGCCGAGATGGACGGACGCGTTGGTTGAGAGGCATCGGTTGGTCCGTCGGGCGGTCGGTCGGTGGGGCGGGCGATGGCCGGCGACACCCCTGACCGAGCGACCGAGCGACCGAACGACCGAGCGAGCGATGGTGTCCGGCGCTGATTCCGAGACGGGACGAGCCACGGCCATGCAGGAGACGCAAACTAACTAATCGATATTGCCTTTGAGAATAGTTCACTGGGAATAGGCCATCAAAGACAGGCCATTGGGGGATATGTATGATAGGCCGGTGACAAGAGGTCACAGAGGATAGACCATATCCTAGAGGAATATACATCTGAGGATGGCCATTTATACGAAAGTCTGTCAACGAAAGGCCGTTAATCATCGATGACTGAGGTCAGGGAGAAAACAACAGTCGACTATGGATTGTTATAGGGCGACACACGAATGATAGAATTTGCTCTATATGGACAACCAATCATTCTCAAAAACAACTTTTACTATTAAAAATAAATAGGGTCTACTCATCCGAATGTATATAATCCACTGGCATTCAAGACGATAATAGGAACTACAACTGATTTTCCTATACGGATCGGAATGCTAGACAATGCGAAAGCAAGATGATGATAAAAGAATTAATGCAGCAGAAATGAAGATCGCAGGGATTTCAAGACTGCAGAAAATAAGAAAAGATGACAGAAGACAATCATTAGGTCGAAACAACTCTTCTAGACAAAGTCGTTCAACGAAGACTCCGCCAATGGTTTGGACATGAAGAGAGAATGCCAGTTGAACAAATCCCACACAATGCACTACATGCAAGAATCGAAGCAAAAAGAAGCAAAGGCAGACCAAGACTACGCTGATAATATAAATGAGTACATGCCATCACTTGGACTAACACAATGGGGAGCAGTGGGCTTGACAAATGATTGAGGAGAATGGAGATGATTTATTCGTACCCATCACCACGAAATGGCTGGCGTCAGGAACTGATGTGATGATTACTATTAAATATAGTCTGAGGGGGTCTGAGTGGCCGAGTGGGTTGGTGCCTGCTCGTCACGCCGGCGACCCGGGTTCGATCAGAGATTAATTTCTCGGACCTTTACTGCGGGTGGCTCGGTCGCAATATAAACGTGGAGTACAATACAATGCAATACAATACAATACAAACACACAACCTGACGGCTGGCGCCTCCGGGCTGCTCATTGTCCTACATGAGGGCTGGGCGCCTGTTGATGGCTGCCGCTACTGGTTGAGCGTTCTAGAAGTAGCTTGCTATCAACAACGCTATATAAATAAAATCGTCGTAAATACAAATATTAAACCACAAACAGTATCGAGATGTTAGGGAATATATGATCCAAAACATGAAATGAATCATACATGAGTAACCTGGTCACAGCAGTATCTGCTGTTGCCAGACTTTTTTCTGAGGAAGGGCATTCTGGCCACAATTAAACCGGACAGCTCCTAATTTAGACACGATTCATTGCGTTGAAATTGATAGGGGCATAAAACTACTTTTACGGCGCCTACATGTATGCAACAGCCGAGCTGCTCCCCAAGAACAAGAGACCGATGCTGCACCGAAAATATACAACAGCTCCAGCAGCAGCACTGGCTGCATTTGTTACTGCGGCTGTTGCAGTGTTGTCCATCTGGCGAACGGTGTTGCTGTGTAAAAGACAACGAACGAGAGTTGGTCAGCGCTGCATCGCTCGGTTCATTGTCCGCTGGACATGATGATCCCTCAGGGATGTAACTAGCGTTGGTATTGGCGTCCCAAACGAAGCTGTAGCTCCCCAAAATAAATCAAGACCGTCGGCTACACTATAGGCTCTTTTGGATTGACCTTTTGATATGTGCATTCATGATCTTTCAACGCCTCTACACAGGCGAGATCTTTCAACGCCTCTACACAGGCGAGATCTTTCAACGCCTCTTTTCACAGGCGGATCTTTCAGATCTTTCAGCGCCTCTTCACAGGCGAGATCTTTCAACGCCTCTTCACAGGCGAGATCTTTCAACGCCTCTTCACAGGCGAGATCTTTCAACGCCTCTTCACAGGCGAGATCTTTCAACGCCTCTTCACAGGCGAGATCTTTCAGCGCCTCTTCACAGGCGAGATCTTTCAACGCCTCTTCACAGGCGAGATCTTTCAGCGCCTCTTCACAGGCGAGATCTTTCAGCGCCTCTTCACAGGCGAGATCTTTCAGCGCCTCTTCACAGGCGAGATCTTTCAACGCCTCTTCACAGGCGAGATCTTTCAGCGCCTCTTCACAGGCAAGATCTTTCAACGCCTCTTCACAGGCGAGATCTTTCAGCGCCTCTTCACAGGCGAGATCTTTCAACGCCTCTTCACAGGCGAGATCTTTCAGCGCCTCTTCACAGGCGAGATCTTTCAACGCCTCTTCACAGGCGAGATCTTTCAACGCCTCTTCACAGGCGAGATCTTTCAGCGCCTCTTCACAGGCGAGATCTTTCAACGCCTCTTCACAGGCGAGATCTTTCAACGCCTCTTCACAGGCGAGATCTTTCAGCGCCTCTACACAGGCGAGATCTTTCAACGCCTCTTCACAGGCGAGATCTTTCAACGCCTCTTCACAGGCGAGATCTTTCAGCGCCTCTTCACAGGCGAGATCTTTCAACGCCTCTTCACAGGCGAGATCTTTCAGCGCCTCTTCACAGGCGAGATCTTTCAACGCCTCTTCACAGGCGAGATCTTTCAACGCCTCTTCACAGGCGAGATCTTTCAACGCCTCTTCACAGGCGAGATCTTTCAGCGCCTCTTCACAGGCGAGATCTTTCAACGCCTCTTCACAGGCGAGATCTTTCACTTCACAGGCGAGATCTTTCAGCGCCTCTTCACAGGCGAGATCTTTCAGCGCCTCTTCACAGGCAAGATCTTTCAACGCCTCTTCACAGGCGAGATCTTTCAGCGCCTCTTCACAGGCGAGATCTTTCAACGCCTCTTCACAGGCGAGATCTTTCAGCGCCTCTTCACAGGCGAGATCTTTCAACGCCTCTTCACAGGCGAGATCTTTCAACGCCTCTTCACAGGCGAGATCTTTCACGCCTCTTCGAGAGATCTTTCAACGCCTCTTCACAGGCGAGATCTTTCAACGCCTCTTCACAGGCGAGATCTTTCAGCGCCTCTTCACAGGCGAGATCTTTCAACGCCTCTTCACAGGCGAGATCTTTCAGCGCCTCTTCACAGGCGAGATCTTTCAGCGCCTCTTCACAGGCGAGATCTTTCAGCGCCTCTTCACAGGCGAGATCTTTCATCTTTTCACAGGCCTCTTCACACAGGCGAGATCTTTCAACGCCTCTTCACAGGCGAGATCTTTCAACGCCTCTTCACAGGCGAGATCTTTCAACGCCTCTTCACAGGCGAGGCGAGATCTTTCAGCGCCTCTTCACAGGCGAGATCTTTCAAGGCGCCTCTTTCACAGGCGAGATCTTTCAGCGCCTCTTCACAGGCGAGATCTTTCAACGCCTCTTCACAGGCGAGATCTTTCAGCGCCTCTTCACACAGGCGAGATCTTTCAACGCCTCTTCACAGGCGAGATCTTTCAACGCCTCTTCACAGGCGAGATCTTTTTCAACGCCTCTTCACAGGCGAGATCTTTCATCGCCTCTTCACAGGCGAGATCTTTCAGCGCCTCTTCACAGGCGAGATCTTTCAGCGCCTCTTCACAGGCGAGATCTTTCAACGCCTCTTCACAGGCGAGATCTTTCAACGCCTCTTCACAGGCGAGATCTTTCAACGCCTCTTCACAGGCGAGATCTTTCAACGCCTCTTCACAGGCGAGATCTTTCAGCGCCTCTTCACAGGCGAGATCTTTCAGCGCCTCTTCACAGGCGAGATCTTTCAACGCCTCTTCACAGGCGAGATCTTTCAACGCCTCTTCACAGGCGAGATCTTTCAGCGCCTCTTCACAGGCGAGATCTTTCAGCGCCTCTTCACAGGCGAGATCTTTCAACGCCTCTTCACAGGCGAGATCTTTCAACGCCTCTTCACAGGCGAGATCTTTCAGCGCCTCTTCACAGGCGAGATCTTTCAACGCCTCTTCACAGGCGAGATCTTTCAACGCCTCTTCACAGGCGAGATCTTTCAACGCCTCTTCACAGGCGAGATCTTTCAGCGCCTCTTCACAGGCGAGATCTTTCAACGCCTCTTCACAGGCGAGATCTTTCAACGCCTCTTCACAGGCGAGATCTTTCAACGCCTCTTCACAGGCGAGATCTTTCAACGCCTCTTCACAGGCGAGATCTTTCAGCGCCTCTTAACAGGCGAGATCTTTCAGCGCCTCTTCACAGGCGAGATCTTTCAACGCCTCTTCACAGGCGAGATCTTTCAACGCCTCTTCACAGGCGAGATCTTTCAACGCCTCTACACAGGCGAGATCTTTCAACGCCTCTTCACAGGCGAGATCTTTCAGCGCCTCTTCACAGGCGAGATCTTTCAGCGCCTCTTCACAGGCGAGATCTTTCAGCGCCTCTTCACAGGCGAGATCTTTCAGCGCCTCTTCACAGGCGAGATCTTTCAACGCCTCTTCACAGGCGAGATCTTTCAACGCCTCTACACAGGCGAGATCTTTCAGCGCCTCTTCACAGGCGAGATCTTTCAGCGCCTCTTCACAGGCGAGATCTTTCAGCGCCTCTTCACAGGCGAGATCTTTCAGCGCCTCTTCACAGGCGAGATCTTTCAACGCCTCTTCACAGGCGAGATCTTTCAGCGCCTCTTCACAGGCGAGATCTTTCAACGCCTCTTCACAGGCGAGATCTTTCAACGCCTCTTCACAGGCGAGATCTTTCAGCGCCTCTTCACAGGCGAGATCTTTCAACGCCTCTTCACAGGCGAGATCTTTCAAAGCCTCTTCACAGGCGAGATCTTTCAACGCCTCTTCACAGACGAGATCTTTCAGCGCCTCTTCACAGGCGAGATCTTTCAGCGCCTCTTCACAGGCGAGATCTTTCAACGCCTCTTCACAGGGCGAGATCTTTCAGCGCCTCTTCACAGGCGAGATCTTTCAGCGCCTCTTCACAGGCGAGATCTTTCAACGCCTCTACACAGGCGAGATCTTTCAACGCCTCTTCACAGGCGAGATCTTTCAACGCCTCTTCACAGGCGAGATCTTTCAGCGCCTCTTCACAGGCGAGATCTTTCAACGCCTCTTCACAGGCGAGATCTTTCAGCGCCTCTTCACAGGCGAGATCTTTCAACGCCTCTTCACAGGCGAGATCTTTCAACGCCTCTACACAGGCGAGATCTTTCAACGCCTCTACAGAGGCGAGATCTTTCAACGCATCTCCGAAGACCAGATCTTTCAGCGCCCCTTAACAGGCGAGATCTTTCAGCGCCTCTTCACAGGCAAGATCTTTCAGCGCCTCTTCACAGGCAAGATCTTTCAGCGCCTCTTCACAGGCGAGATCTTTCAACGCCTCTTCACAGACGAGATCTTTCAGCGCCTCTTCACAGGCGAGATCTTTCAGCGCCTCTTCACAGGCGAGATCTTTCAGCGCCTCTTCACAGGCGAGATCTTTCAGCGCCTCTTCACAGGCAAGATCTTTCAGCGCCTCTTCACAGGCGAGATCTTTCAACGCCTCTTCACAGGCGAGATCTTTCAGCGCCTCTTCACAGGCGAGATCTTTCAGCGCCTCTTCACAGGCGAGATCTTTCAACGCCTCTACACAGGCGAGATCTTTCAGTGCCTCTACTAAGGCGAGATCTTTCAGCGCCTCTTCACAGGCGAGATCTTTCAACGCCTCTTCACAGGCGAGATCTTTCAGCGCCTCTTCACAGGCGAGATCTTTCAACGCCTCTTCACAGGCGAGATCTTTCAGCGCCTCTTCACAGGCGAGATCTTTCAGCGCCTCTTCACAGGCGAGATCTTTCAACGCCTCTTCACAGGCAAGATCTTTCAACGCCTCTTCACAGGCAAGATCTTTCAGTGCGCTCTTCACAGGCGAGATCTTTCAACGCCTCTTCACAGGCGAGATCTTTCAGCGCCTCTTCACAGGCGAGATCTTTCAGCGCCTCTTCACAGGCGTGATCTTTCAGCGCCTCTTCACTGGCGAGATCTTTCAACGCCTCTTCACAGGCGAGATCTTTCAGTGCCTCTTCACAGGCGAGATCTTTCAACGCCTCTTCACAGGCGAGATCTTTCAGCGCCTCTTCACAGGCGAGATCTTTCAACGCCTCTACACAGGCGAGATCTTTCAGCGCCTCTTCACAGGCGAGATCTTTCAACGCCTCTTCACAGGCGAGATCTTTCAACGCCTCTACACAGGCGAGATCTTTCAGCGCCTCTTCACAGGCGAGATCTTTCAACGCCTCTACACAGGCGAGATCTTTCAGCGCCTCTTCACAGGCAAGATCTTTCAGCGCCTCTTCACAGGCGAGAACTTTCAGCGCCTCTTCACAGGCGAGATCTTTCAACGCCTCTACACAGGCGAGATCTTTCAACGCCTCTACACAGGCGAGATCTTTCAACGCCTCTACACAGGCGAGATCTTTCAACGCATGTATGTATGTATGTATATGGCCATTTATAGCGCCTCTTCACAGGCTATATCTATAAGCTCCTCGTTGTAACAAAGTCGACATCATCCAGCGCCTCTTCACAGTAGAGATCGTTCAGTGCCTCTTTGCAGGAGATTGTAACGCATTACCTCACAGGATCACTGCTTTTCGATGTGATGCGTGCGACAACAGTGTCTCGAAAGCTCTATGCCGCCATGGCCTGGTAGATGGTTACGTATAAGTGTCTCAGTACGCATTGAGTACATAGGTAACCTTTTCGCAATGCTGTTTTTCAAACTACATTATTTAACAAATTGCGTCTGATAGCATCAGCCAGCCATACACACGCCTCCGTAGGTAGTGCATCATTGTCTGATGTAATCTATCTATCTATGAAATTTATATAGCGCCCCTTCAACTTCAAGATAACTAGCCTACCCAGAAGCGCTCCTGACCCAGGCCCGGTCAAAGAGGAAAGTCTTGAGTAGTTTATAGAAAGATCCAGAGAGGTCTCGCGGGAGAAAACGAAGGTCAGAGGGGAGGATATTCCAAAAAGTAGGACCAACGATCGAGAAAGCCCGACGCTGTCTAGTAGCAGAACGAGCATGCGGAACTATGAAGTCACCTCTAGAGGCCGTGCTCAGAGATCGGCGACCAGAGCAAGCCGAGGTTAAAGTAAAGTGCTCCCGGAGATAGACAGGTGCTCTGCCCAGAACACAGTGCCAGACAATGGAGGAAACCCTATAATGGATGCGCTGGTGGACCGGGAGCCAGTGAAGGACACCTCACATAAATGCAGAGATGTGGCCAAAGTTAGTAATGCAGGATCCAGACTTCAAGAATGGAATCTTCTCCAGGAAAATGTCCGAGTGACTTCGTTTCGAACTCGTCATGAGCAGTTTGAGGATTATTTAAGCAAGGTTCCGATGTAGAAGGCCTGATGAATGCCCTCGGAATTAAACATGACCCTCAAGAATGGCGACTCTGCGAAATTGAGTCTCAAAGCGGTTCTGCTGCATACTGAAAACCAACTTTCAATCCATTCCGGTCGGACACGTTGTCCACATGAAGGAAACCTACGACAACCTAAAACACCTGTTGAACTGTCTTCAACACAGCAAGAATGGACGACTTTGCACTATGTGAGGAGAGACTGGCCTGAGAGGAAATCTCTGAACGTCGGAGAGAAGAATGTGCAACGCCTAGCACTAGTAGAAACCCCAAAATCCTGCTACCATCGCTACACATTAAACTTGGTGTGATGAAAAACTTCGTGAAGTCCATGGACCGGACTAGATCAGCTTTCAAGTACTTGACTGTCGAATTTCCTCGACTCAGCGAAGCAAAAATTAAAGAGGGAGTTTTTGTTGGTCCTCAGATCCGTCAGCTATTCAGAGATTCAACCTGCTTCAGGGTGACGAGAAGAAAGCTTGGGACGCATTTCGTCTCTGGTGTCAACCAACTACCTCGGGAATCTCAGGGCAGAAAACTACAAGAATTGGTTGAGTACATGTTGTCTATGTATCACAAACCTGGCTGCAATATGTCCTTAAAGATTAACTTTCTCCATTCCCACTTGCAATTTTCCCCCGACATGGTGGTTAGTGATGAGCACGGTGAACGTTTTCACCAAGACATTGCAATTATGGAGACACGATATCAGGGAAACTGGTCCACTTCCATGTTGGCTGACTACTGTTGGACGCTACTGTTGGAAGCTCGCCAGAGATAATCCTGAGCAGCTATGCAAGAGACAGGCAGCAAACGCAGGAAGGACAAGCGGAACACTGCGAACGAATATAATTATGACGCTTTTGACGAGAACAGTCAACGTAGGAGGGACGAGCGAGAAACTGCATACTAGCATGCGTGAGACTATTTATAAGGACGGGAAACGCAGGAAGGAACACTGCGGACGCATATGACGCTTTTGATGAGGACAGCCCTTGTAGAAGGGACACGATGGAAACTGCATACAAAAGCATGTGACGCTTTTATAAGAACAATCAATGTTAGATTGACAGAGGCGTGTGAAGTTATTTATGAGGACAGTAAAAGTAGGAGGGGCGATAAGGACACATCGAACAAGTATGGCGCTATACTATGAGAAAAGTAAGACGGGCGGCGCCAAGTTTTGCGATATAAAGGCCATGGCCTTAAAGGGGCAAAGTAATGTTCAGTTCATTGGTCCCTTGGCGTATAATACAGAAGCTCATAACTCAAGTCTTAGTGTTTTCATAAATAGCGCCACACTTGTTCGATGTGTCCTTATCGTCCTTCCTACTTTTACTTTTCTTATAAATAACTTTACACCGGCCTTTTTCAGTCTAACAGCAGCTGGATAAGCTGGACTTGGAGTCCCTCTCCGCTAAATTTCCTACCTTCGCTTTTTCCACCTCGGTCCGCAACTTAAGGGTAATCCTGGACCAGGAACTGTCTTTCACGGAGCACATCACGGCATTGACTCGTTCCTGCTACTACCACATGCGCCAGCTGCGGGTTGTCACTCGCTATCTTTCTTCTTCACCTGCCTCCACTCTGGTCCACGCCTTTGTTAGTAATCGATTGGACTACTGCTCTTCGCTCTACTGTGGACTTCCTCAAGTCCGTTTGCATCCTTTGGAAGGCGTTTTGTGGGTGGCTGCTCGTCTAATTGATGGTGTCCCTAACATCTCTGCATTTATGCTTGATGTCCTCCACTGGCTCCCGGTCCAGCAGCGCATCCATTACAGGGTATCCTCCATTGTTTGGCACTCTGTTCTGGGCAGATCACCTGTCTATCTCCGGGAGCTCTTTACTTTAACCTCGGCCTGCTCTGGTCGCCGATCTCTGCGCTCGGCCTCTAGAGGTGACTTTTTTCCCTGGCTACGCCCCTACACATGCTCGCTCTGCTACTAGACAGCGTCGGGCTTTCTCGATCGTTGGTCCTTCTTTTTTGAATAGCCTCCCCTCTGACCTTTGCTTTCTCTCCCGCGAGACCTCTCTGAATCTTTCCATAGACTACTTAAGACCTTCCTCGTTGACCGGGGCTGGGTCGGGAGCGCCTCTGAGTAGTTAACCTCAAGGGGCGCTATATAAATTCCACAGATAGATAGATAGATAGATAGATAGATAGATAGATAGATAGATAGATAGATAGATAGATAGATAGATAGATAGATAGATAGATAGATAGATAGATAGATAGATAGATAGATAGATAGATAGATAGATAGATAGATAGATAGATAGATAGATAATGTCGCCATTTACTTTAGCCCAAAAAACCGGAGGAGTTCTATTTGTCACCATTACTTTGATGAGCGTTTTGTTTCACCAAAATTTTAAAGACCTTTCTTAAGTCATAATTAATTTAAGGCGCCAGTTTTTGCAGATGTTTTTCGTTTGTCAGAAATGTATGTGACCAGCGGCGGCGTAGCCAGGAAAAGATTTTGGAGGGGTTTTAAGATTCGGGCATTACATTGAAGATGGTCGCAAAAATTAAATTTTGTTGGTATTTCGCATGTATAAGCATATATTACAAACTTTTCGGAAACTTATTTGAGGGTTGAACCCATAAAACCACCCCTAAATACGCTCATTTGTATGACCTTTTTCAGTTTCTCATATAGTTAGTGACCACTTTCATTTCTCCTAGGAGCCATATTAAAATTCTAATTAGGGGCACCTGCGATGGCGTGATGAGTGTAATGCAAGGTTGTGAGAAGCAGTTCAAAGAAATGTACAGAAAGGTTAGGTAATACAGTGTAAAGGCGCTACATGACCGTTCATTTACATAACAATTGCAGAAGAAGCAAACGATGCCGACATCAAAGGAGGCCGACGATGATGTTAAGAGGCCGACAACAGGGCAAGACAGACCCGAAGGGCTTGAAAGCAAGTACATCGTTGAGATCATTGTTATCTGATCACGAGGAAAAGAGGAAAGGCATCGGAAGATATCGTCCGCTTTTAAGAGGTAAGAGCAGAAGAAGGAAGGACGGAAGAAGAGGAATAGAAGAAGGTGGAGGAAGAAGAGGGGAGGAAGAAGAGGCTGGGAATTGACGGAGAAACAAACAAAGAGGAGAAAAGAGGCATCGAAAGAGAAAGAACAAAAGTAACTACACTTACTACAGGAACGAATAATGGCGATGAAAAATGATCCAAGAATTTTTGTACTAACAGAGGAATGTGGAAGAAGAGCGGTTGGCGTAAAACATGAAACTGGGAAATAGCAGAGGAAGGAGGAAGAGGATGAGGACGGGAAGAAGGCGGAAGAGGAAGAGGAGAAGAACGGAGCAGAGGAGAGGAGGAGGAGGAGGAGGAGGAAAAGGAAGAAGAAGAGGAGAAGAAATAGGAGGAGGAGGAGGAGGAGGAAGAAGAAGAGGAGAAAGAGAAGGACGAGGAGGAGAAGGAAGAGGAGGAGAAGGAAGAAAAGCCTATGAAGTCAGAATGACGATGATGGATGGCAAAAACTACAAAAGAGAAGAAGCGGATTGAGATCAGATGGAACTCAGTGATGATCGGCTGAGAGCAGCCAACACACGTGCACTGCTGCTGCTGCTGTTGTTGCTGCTGCTGCTGCTGCTGCTGCTGCTGCTGAAACGTCGTCGTACAATTCCTACGTCACGCATGCTTGAACAGCTGAGATGCACTGTCTGTAGGTAGTGCGCAGTTTCATGGTGATGAAGCAACTTTCACGAGAAAAAAGAGTAATAGAGTGTGAGAGAAAGACAGAGACAAAAGGCAGAGAGACAGACACAGTAGAAAGTGTTTTTCTTAAATGAAATGTTACAGTTGCTGAGTAAGATGCGGGTTAACCGAGGATAGACGTGCGCGCGTGTATGTGTGTATGTGTGTGTGTGTGTGTGTGTGAGTGAGACAGAGAGAGAGAGAGAGAGACAGACAGACAGACAGACAGACAGACAGAGACAGACAGAGACAGACAGACAGAGACAGACAGAGACAGACAGAGACAGAGACAGACAGAGACAGACAGAGACAGACAGAGACAGAGACAGACAGACAGAGACAGCGATACAGATAGAGCACAGGCGGCTTTTTGTTGCACAACTTCAATTCGTCTAAGAGCAAGTTGTAGGAATTTAATTCAATATAGACCCTTATTCCTCTTCTAGATGTGCAGTTACGATCCTCTGGTAATAGATGTGTGTGTGTGTGTGTGTGTGTGTGAGAGAGAGAGAGAGAGAGAGAGAGAGAGAGAGAGAGACAGACAGACAGACAGACAGACAGACAGACAGACAGACAGACAGACAGACAGAGAGAGAGAGACACAGACAGACAGACAGACAGATAGACAGACAGACAGAGACAGACAGACAGACAGACAGACAGACAGATCAGACAGATGTAGCTGCATGTCAAACATCACCATCACACCACCATCATCATCGCCATTATCATAACTTCTTTTATCTTTATAATTTTCTAATTTGTGAAAAATTATCATTATCCAAATGGATCCTGAATTACGAAAGGCAAGATTCACAACCTAGACAAGTTTCAGATGTAAACTTGCGATAAATGAATTAGTCTATACAAAAGTAACAAATATAAAGTAATCTCGCCTACGAAATGTCGAATATACGAAGCAAGTTTTAAGTAGACATAAGAAATTAAATTAGAAAGTCTAAAGACAATATTTTGTTTGGCCTAAACAGTGAGAACTGGAGTATACATGTAGGCACATGCAAAAACCACTATAGTATCCTACTAGCTGTTTGGTATATAAAGAATCTAGTTAAGCGCATGTGCTAGTACTAATTTGTGAACAGCATTGTAAGCTATAATTAAATCACCTCCCAAGAAAAGCATTCCAATTAATTAACTGCTATTGAATTTTTTCAATTATTTATCGGTGATGACGATGACAATAACGATGATGATGATACCTGCAAAAACTTGGAATATACACATGTACTTACAACAATCTTGTAACTAAATATTCAGTTTTCACTTCAGACCTACAGCTATAAGTTGCTACATCGTATAACGTCAACAGAATCTGATAGATGGAGCCAACAGCAAAACAGATGAATGTGCCTAAAGGTACCAACTGCATGCCAGAGATTCTTATATAGCCCCCACTAACGGAACAAGAGTATTAACGCGTAGTCAAAGTGTACTTTAAAGTATGGCTGTTAAAATTAATTGCTCAAATACCATGTTACATGCTTCTAAGAGTCATATCTATCGACAGCATATAAAAGCAGTCGTCTGAAGAGAGTTCAGCTGTAGGTTGACTACAGATTGAGAAATTGCCTTCATACGCTCTACGGTCCCTGCACTCGGTAGCAGACGCTGGGCCCACTGATGGATGAATCCGGGCGGGACATGTGTAAACCATCAGATCCACCATGGATCGCTTGCAACGGCTGTTCATCGGGTTAAAGGTCATGCGATGTACGCCTCTCATGCATGCACCAATAATTACTGCGGAATATACCGGCATTCAATATTCCTCAAATTAAACGCACACCAAGTTTCTCAGTATTTCACTCGTCAGCGGCATTAGTCCGCGATATAAGTTTATATTTCGGTCCTTGGAACTCTGTTGTTTGGATATCTGATCTACCGCCTCGAACTACTCCTCAGTGAGACGGAAACAATCCCAGAAATCTTAGATGTCAGTTGACAGAAAATGACATTTCTCAGACAAAATGTGAGAAAATGCAATCGAACTTTGAAAGTGAACGTTTATAAGGCGTTTTTGCTTAGACGTGTGTCAAAACAGACCGACAATGATAACTTAGAACTTGTTATGAACATGTTCAGTCAAATTGCATGAACTTGTATGAAGTATGAGAAGTTTTTCGATGTTATTGAGCAGTAATCTAGCGATCAATATTGGTGTTTGTGCCAACAGCTTTAAGGGCCTACGACGCTTGACCATAACACTAACTGTTGTGATTAATAAAGAGCTGATAACAAAACTAAGTGAAGAGCGAAAGACAGACGAATCTAGACCGACCCCTTTGGGAAACACATGAATAGTCAAGCTTCGACTACGTTAAGAAATTCTAGTGGCTTCAAAACAAAGCGGCAGAGGTTCAAGAACAACAAAATGAAGTTGAGAAGGTTAAAAAATGGCAGTGTCTTAAGTGCATCAAGCGTTGCTGAAAGACGAAAGCGATACAGCTACAAGGTAACCAGGTATAGAGTATTAAAACAAAAGGAATCGTTCCAAACAACAGTTTTAGTAGACATAAACAAGTCGGACGGGAAGTGCTAGACATTTATCAGCGAGACAACATGTAGCAGCTGTTGCTGCAGTTTATACGAGTTTAAAAAGTAGAAAACTGGTTAGAAAAAAGGTTGATTACTCAATGATTAGTCATGTCCTCTAAATAGAGTAGCAGCAACAGAATAGGCAGTTTCTTGCGCGTGCTGTAGGCCTACTGTAACACTCAAACGTTGGCTTAGAATGCGACTGAAGAAGCCGACGTAATGCCAGACGCAAACAACGAAGAATGGCTTCACTGGTTCGTGTTGTGACAGAAATCAAAACCACGAAATATTTTCAGCTAGGTCTATAGAATGCTTCAGGAATTGCAACATGGTCAATGAGTTCTCACTCGATAACGAAAGTCATTTCTTTTCTGTCTTTATAAACCGTTTAAAGCATGGCAATTATGTGTGGAAGACTCACAGAAGACAAAATGTAGTACTAATAGACGCCATGACAGTCCAAAGATTAAAGAACAATTTACTTTTCTTGTCAATTGCCAGATGTAGGCACACTATGTATCTAACGTGGGACAGTGGGTCTTAAATCAATACGTGATTCGTAACTATCTGGCAAAATTAAAACCGAATGTACAGTGAATAATTCGGCCATTGTGTGAACTATCACAATGCATGTATTTGGTATACTCTAAAACTCTTCGTAATCATCAAAGGCATTCCGCTTTTCTAAAGATATCGTTCCTTGCTCTTACAAGCAACATTCTACCTTTTATCCATTCAAATATCTCCCTAGAGCCAGGCGGTGCCAGGTCCAACCTGGATAAAGGAGGAGGGCGACGCTAATGATCTTTGTTATCACATAGTGTTGTTAAACTGAAACTACTACTACTAGGCTACTATCAAAATATCTTCCTATTCTGCAACCCATACTCTGATAATTCTTTCCTTCTCTAAACCCAATATTCCTGCTACTCCGACGCGCCTTCCTATTCCTCAAAGCCATACCCCTAATACTCGAAACCATTCTCCAAGCCATTCCATAAGTCCTGCCTCATAAAAATCCTCCACAGCATCATTCTCTGACGCCCATCCATTTCTCCCAAATTAGTCGTCAAATAAATTTCCTCTATGAACACCATCTCGACAACGCCGTCAACACGAAATAATCTTCCTCCGGTCCTCCTCGTCCCTCCCAAGAATAACTACCCCATTCTCTTTTACATCCCTACCCTCCATCGTCCCGTCCGTTCCTCCCTTCTCATTCCGTCTTTCGCCCCCCCCATACCTTCCCTCCGCCTCCCTCTCGGTCGGGGCCCAGGCAGTGGCTTGGTCATTTCAAAGCTCATGGATCGGCGCTTCTTGGACCGGCGAGGCCCGACTCAACGCAATTTGCTCGGCAAACAGGAATTGACAGAAGCATCGGACGTCGTTATCGTCTGCGGTCGACAGCGTAGACGACGTCTGCGTGGGAGTTAAGCCTATGTGTGGAACAGGTGTAGGAGTCAGGGACATTTTCAGACGACGTGCTGACTTCACGCTCGTAATTCGTGCTTGGAAAAAAAGAGGTAAAAAGGAAGTGCGTATGCTCTGGTTGACGAACTTAACGAGCTTCTTTATTTTGTTAGTTCCACAGCACTGCATTCTACAATCACACAAGCACGCGCCACACCCACACGCGTAGCCGAAAACCCGCTGACTCATCGTTACGTATCATCAACGTATAATCACGTGATCAGCGTGTGCTATTTTGTCATACATGGGTTTTCATCACATCTATGCTACTTCAGCTGAAAAATCACGGTGATCAAATAAGGAATAAGAAGTGGAAAATATGATTAAAATTCTTACATTGCACAACGCAAATGCATGTACCAACTACCATAACCTAGCTTAACAAAAGCTCTCAATTGATCGTTTTCGTGACTAAACGCCGGGACTAGTTTTAAATGGTTTGAGCATTTGCATCTCCAAATATCACGTAGGCCTACATAAATTATAATATGTGTGCTAGTGTTAACATAAACATAACATTCATCGCTTATGAACTGATGTATCTTATCATTGCACTGTTTATACTATACACATTACTTGTCTAATTAACATTTCTGATCATTGTTTTAGTGTATGTTATGTTTCTTCTCTTGAGTTCTTGCTGTACACTGATTCAAATAAATAAATAAATAAAACAATTTCCTTTTCTGGTTATTTTTCCATAAAAGCATTAAGCTTATGCAGCGCGCTCAGGATCTTATAACGCTATAATTATGAGCGTAAGTTTTTATATATATAGCCTACTAGAGTCTATCTATAACAGAGAAAACGCCGATATTATTATTGCTTCTCTCTTATAAGCGATTGAAGTCCCATAGTGGTTGCAAACGGAACTCTGCTGCATTTTAATGGATGAATTCAGTCTGACCTTAGACTGCGCCACCTGAACTTATGAGATCCACCACCTAAATAAACGAGAAAGCCCGTCATCTACAAAATTCGATCCGCCTGTCAGGTTGTGACCGATGGTTTATTATTTTGAGTGTGTTCCCCAGCGTGCAGAGCTGTGAAAAATCCGATAAAGAAATAAGCAAACCCCAGTAAGTGCAAATTGGTTACAATCAATGAGATATAGGCTATTATAAGTGATATATTTATATATTAAACATCTCATTGGCTACAAAAATCGACGACGTTCATTTTATATTTTGTTTTCATTTGAATAGCGAGCAGTGATTACAGATTTGCCAGAGTCTTCATCTCTGGATGAGCATTTTAACCGATTCGATTGATTATGTGTTGAGCTGCAACAGCTTCAGCACAACATGTGACCAAAAGTCGGAACGTGGAGACCAGCTTCAAGCGTTTGTCAAACGGAGTTTACGCTAGCTATCACACAAGGACCAGCGTAGGCTAGGCTAGCTGTCACTAGACCACCAGCAGAGTATACAAGTACGCATAGGCCTGTCCTTCATACGCCTCTGAACTATGAGAGACCACACGAACCTCTGTTATTTCCTGTTCAATTAGTCTCGTTCTTTACAACACAAGGAGCCAATTGACACAAGACAGACCTTGGTTGCCTTAGAACGCACGCACGCACACACACACACACACACTCGCGCACGAGCACAGGCGAGCATATATACACAGACACGTGGTCGTGTATGCACAGATACCTGCGTGTGTTGTGTTTGGACAATGATTTTCTGTTACATGAACTACGCAGAAGAGGAAACATGATCCGGATCAATAAGCTTCCTACAAAATCGCAATAACAGGTTGACGGAAGGACAGAGATGGACAGACGGGAAGATGGACAATAGAGACGGAGGGTCGAGCGGAGGGGGGAGACAGGCGAAAGGATAACCTGACGAACGGACGGACGGACGGACGGATGCACAAATGGTCCGATGGACGAACAGGCGGACTACGGAATGGGCGGATGGAATGAGTGGACGAAAGGAGAGACTGAAAGACAAGTTGTTGACATGGGGAGAAAGATAAGGCGCTTACTAAACCAAAGATTCCGTGTGGTCTCTCATAGTTCAGAGGCGTATGAAGGACAGGCCTATGCGTACTTGTATACTCTGATGGTGGTCTAGTGACAGCTAGCCTAGCCTATACGCTGGTCCTTGTGTGATAGTTAGTGTAAACTCCGTTTGACAAGGCGTTCACCGCCTTGCCCGGAACTGCTACTATCAGCTGCTTCGCACCATTGCCCGTTTGCTTACCCCTAGTGCCACCACCACCTTAGTGCATTCTTTCATTACATCCCGCCTTGACTACTGCTCGTCACTCTACTTTGGCCTTCCTTTAAATCGACTTGTGTGCTTGGACCGAGTCTTGCGCTCTGCAGCGCGTCTTATTGAGCAAATCCCCAAATTTGGTCATGTCTCCAGCGATATGCTGAAGACTTTACACTGGCTCCCTACCAGGCAGCGCATTGAGTACAGAATTGCTGCCTTGGTACGACGATGTCAGCTGGGTCTAGCCCCAGTCTACAACTCGGGTATTCAAGGTCGCCGCCCTAATCCGGCTCTGCAGAACAAGGGGGTGCTCTTAGTCCCATTTGCACGAACAGCAACTATGCACACAGGCGAGTGTCAGGTGAGATCCTGAGTGGCCGAGTGGGTTGGTAACCCGCTCGCCACGCTGGCGGCCAGCAGGTTCGATTCCGGGTCGGTCGGTTTATCAGAGATTAATTTCTCGGATCTTTACTGCGGGTGGCTCAGTCGCAATATAAACGTGGAGTACAATACAATACAATACAATACAATACAATACAATACAACAACAATATACTGGGGGCGCGGTGGTATAGGGGTATGTTCGGTGCCTTGCAGCTGGAGGGTTGCGGGTTCGAATCCACCTCAAAGCCGCCGCGTAGGGACCCTGGGCAAGTCCTTCACTCGCAATTGCTCATGCGCTTCGGCGTGAAACTCCGATTCAGCGTCCGCGCAGTAGTCGGGAGCGCCTCTGAATAGAAAAATCTGGTAGGGGCGCTATAACAAGTGTTCAAATACAATACAATACAATATGCAGAATCGAGCCTTTTCCGTGGTGGGCCCAGTGGTCTGGAACGGGCTCCCCCAGGAGATACGCCTGTTCCCTGGGACTTTTACTGAAGCTTTCTTTACTAAGCTGAAAACTGTACTTTTGGCCGTGCTGGAGTCGGGAGTCCTCTGGTAGTCACTCTGGAAGGGGCGCTATATAAATTTATGAATGAATAAATGGAGGACTGAGAAGATGTGGTGTTGCTGAGGCCAAACAGCCGTCGAGGTGACACGACTCAGTGAAGAGAGACGAAGGATAAGAGAGGAGAGAATGACATTGTTGATTTGCGTTGAAGTTAAACCAATTCCAAGCACTTGAGAGTTGAGAGCACAAAAACCACCACACAAAAAGTCAGATACGTGGCACTATAAGAACTGTTCGAGGCTCTATCCTTGGACCAGAATTAGGTAGTATTCGCAAACGTATTGGATGTGGCAATGCAGAAGAAAGTATAGCGTCTCTGTCGCTATGGACTTCGGTGTTAGCTCGATTAAATTAAGTCTTCTTCGCTCATCGTATACATGTATACGCATATACGTATACACAGGATGCGACCGTACGTATTATACGTATTTTATTTTGGACGATAAAATAGGTATAATACGCGTACGGTAAAACTTTGCGTGCCGTACGTTACAATACGTTGTACCCTATAATTGTAAAATTGAGCACGAAACGTTGCAACATAGTTAACTAAGTTACTAAAAGGCATAGCTGTCAAAAACAAACTTAACAAAGTTTACTGTAAGGTATCTACTGCGCGTATTCTTCTGAAACATCAACAAATTCAGTTTGCGTCCGACTCTGACGACTCGGAAATGACGTAACACCGCGTAAACTTATGAAGTGCTCGTATGGCACACCATTGAACATTAAATTGTTTCTAAGTCAACGTATTTTTACGTATAATACGCGTATTTTACATTCAGGGATAAAAATACGTATGATACGCGTATTTTATTATGGGACTCAACGTACGGTCGCACCCTGCGTATACATGTATAGTATACTGTATGTATTCTGTGTCCAAGCCCGCGTTTCGTTTATGCGATCAATTTTGAGCCGTTTTCGACGGTATTCAATTTCAGATGCGAAGAAATCCATAAACTTGTCTGTCCCAACCAATTTTGAGCAGAATGTCGAAGTAGAAGGTACGCGTTTGCGACGGGAAACATATGGATGCGGTGATGGAACGGTGATGTAACTTCCATAGCGCCGGACTCTAATGCACAAGGCATCAAACGATGGCCCACTAAAACCATACTGTCGGTCTAACCAGGTTAATATCCAGAAGACAGGTGGTAGACAGAGAGACAGCCTGCGGTGCATAAGCAATTTGGAAAGGTAGGCTAATAATCTTAAGTTGAGAACGAAATTACATTTATAGCGACTGAGTAGAACGGACAGATACAGCGAGGAAGCTAACGCTAAAATAATAAGAAGAGGTCTCGTTGTTCCGAACTATTTCCTCATGTTGTAAACATCAAGTATCATCTACAACCCCGTCCACATAACTACACATTGCCTCCGAAAGACGATAGACAGTTTATCCCTAGAGTCCTATATAGAAGCTCTCTCGGTGATATAGGCTAATCTAACATTGTATGACTAAAATACTACACTCATTCTAAACTTTCCTATCACCACATGTATCAGATGTCTACCTGTTTCCTACCAATAAACGAATATATTATTATTGACTGGATATAACTATATCCAGTCAAACAACAAACGAATGTGTCTTCCAGCAAGGACCAGGTATACCGTGCGAAATCTCCCCATGGATGCGACAATCTCTACCACCAGTCCTCTGCGAGGGTCTGCCATTCTGTCGTCGCACAACTGATACTGAGCGCAACACAGATCAGGAAGTATAGCCTAATATGCCATCCATTGTCAATGCTTTGTTGGACTATAGGCCTAGTCCTACAGGTGTATGCGAGAACCTACGAATGGAGACTAATCGCTGCTATTCGATTATCGTTTTCCTGCAACAGAAAATAATCGTATAATCGTAAGCTCCAAACTTCTAAAGTGCCACTCGAAAGCCAAACGCAGGGCACCAGCATATTCACGAGCGCTGTCCTTCTGAACGAGGTCTCGCATCGTTGAGGCTACACATATATTCTGTATGTTCCAACAACAGTTCAAGTCAGAGGCAGTGACTCTGAATGTATCACTCATGTCTCTCATTCCAACAAGGTTAGCTTATACTGCTAGTGTTGCATGATCAACTGATGATTCGAATTATTGATCTACGTTGTATACAGGCTCCTTAAGACTTACTTGTATCACCGTGGTTGGACTGGGAGCGCCTCTGAGTCAGGCTTCTTGAAGGGGCGCTATATAAATTCCTGAAATGAATATTGAGTGAAGGTCGACGACGTCAGTCTGTGCCACAGGAATCCGAGTGGAGCAAAAAGCAGTCTGCTGTTCAAAGCCCAACTGCTGTCTGTCTGTCTGTCTGTCTGTCTGTCTGTCTGTATGAGGCCTGCTTTTTGAGAAATTCTTAAAACGCGCTCTATAAAAGCTCAGCTACCAACATACATTCAAACATACTTAGGCTATATACATATATATATGCACAAAACGCATTGAAGACTTGTAGAAGTTGGGTGCATCTTATAACAACGTTGTCCGAGGAAGATTATTCGCATTTCCTTTACCAGAAATATATAGGCCTACGGAATATCCCTGTTTTGGAGACGATCTGACTTAGTTTTTAAGGATGCTCCAGATACGCGGACATCTTGCACACTGCGAACACCCACTGGACCACATGAGACCCATTACGCGCGGTGATATCCGGACCTGCGAAGGGTTGAAAGTGACAACCAGGCAGACACCAGACAGATATATAGAAAGAAGGAGGCAGAGACAAGGAAAGAGAAGACCATCTGCGTAACTGCTTTTCGTTGTGTATACTATGCAGGGAAGTTTCGGACGCGGAATACAGGAGATGGGTTCCGTCTGATGAGAGGCGTTGGAGGAGGAAGAACGAGAGGGAGAAGAACGACGACGATGGAAATCGATCTTCCTTTCGTCTCCCTCAATCGAATCAACAACGCGTAACAAGACAACGACCGACGCAGAGGGAGGAGGAGAACGACAATGGAACAGCAGCGAATAAATGGCACAGATGCATCGGAGGGAGGCAGACCAACGACGGACGATCCATATGCAGCTGACAGATCAACTGCATATGGTACGAACATAGGCGCAGAGAGCAGTCGGCGAAGGAATAGAAACACGAATAGAAACACGAATAGAAGCAGGAGCAGAAACGTGAATAGAAACGCGAATAGAAACACGAATAGAAACGTGAATAGAAACGCGAATAGAAGGAATAGAAACGCGGATAGAAACGCGAATAGAAGCAGGAACAGAAACGTGGAGAAACGTGAATAGAAACGTGAAGAGAAACGTGAATAGAAACGTGAAGAGAAACGTGAATAGAGACGTTAATAGAAATACGAATAGAAACACGAATTGAAACACGAATAGAAGCAGGAACAGAAACGCGAATAGAAACGTGAATAGAAACACGAACAGAGACAACTTCAGACAAGAGTAGAAACACGAATAGAAACACGAATAGAAACACGAACAGAGACACGAACAGATCGAGACACGAACAGAAACGCAAATAGAAGCAGGAACAGAAAAGTGAATAGAAACGTGAATAAGTAAATTAAGAACTACTACAAACAATGGCAATAATAATTTATTACTATCTTTTTTAATCGTTTATATTAAACTCTATAAGGTGTAAAAACTGTTTTATGCAAGGGAGAGTAATAACTGTTATTATATTTATTTTCCTTTCCGTTTCATTATTTTTTTTAGAAATATTGGGAACGTATTAGGTTCTTGGAGAGTGATGAGCAAGAGTATACGGAGAAGAGGGCTGATGGGGATTTGTGCATCTTAGCATGATATGATATAGATCAACATGTCTGTTGCGCTCTTAGATGAGTCCTTTCAATGCTTGCCATCTTGGAATGATTGATTAACCTTTTGGGCGGAGGCCAAGTGACGCTCATGTCATACTTGATGCGTCAATTACGGTCTCCGAAAAGCACAGAATAGGAGCCGCCGCCTCCTACTCTTGGTCACTTCATGTAGCGCCTGCATGGCTAAAAGGCGACTTAAATCCAGTAGACGTCATTCATATTCATTCGTTCAGAAAATGTGTACAGGGCCCCTTCAAGACTTCTACTCAGAGGCGATCCAGAGCCAACCCCGGCGGAAAAGGACAGGCTTTAGGCTGTTATAAAATGTGTCAGAAAGATCCCTAGGTAGGAGGGACAGGGACTTAGTAAGTAATTAAATGTATGCATGAAGTCCATTCATCCATGCACGAATGAATGAATGAATGAATGAATGAATGAATGAATGAATGAATGAATGAATGAATGAACTAAATGGTTGAGTTAGAAATGTTTTGACGGACGATATTCAGTTGTTCGTCTGGGATTCGGTTTTTAAGGCGCACAGAAGGTTTGGGAGAAAGACAGCGGACCAACTGATGAGCAATAAAACCTGACGATATCAAAGACTCTTCTCCCTCTTTCTCTCACCTCTCAATATCCTTGTCCTCATCCCTCCCTCTCCCTCTCCCTCTCCCTCTCCCTCTCCCTCTCCCTCTCCCTCTCCCTCTCCTCTCTCCCTCTCCCTCCCTCTCCCTCTCCCTCTCCCTCTCCCTCTCCCTCTCCCTCTCCCTCTCCCTCTCCCTCTCCTCTCCCTCTCCTCTCTCCCTCTCCTCTCTCTCCTCTCCTCTCCTCTCCTCTCCTCTCTGCTCTCCTCTCCTCTCCTCTCTCCTCTCCTCTCCTCTCCTCTCCTCTCCTCCTCTCCTCTCCTCTCCTCTCCTCTCTCCTCTCCTCTCCTCTCCTCTCTCCTCTCTCCTCTCCTCTCCTCTCTCTCCTCTCCTCTCCTCTCCTCTCCTCTCCTCTCCTCTCCTCTCCTCTCCCTCTCTCTCCTCTCCTCTCTCTCCTCTCCTCTCCTCTCCTTCTCCCTCTCCTCTCCCTCTTCCTCTCCTCTCTCTCTCTCTCCCTCTCTCTCCTCTGTCTGTCTGTCTCTCTGTCTCTGTTTCTCTGTCTCTCTCTCTCTGTCTCTCTCTCTCTCCTCTCTCTCTCTCTCTGTCTCTCTCTGTCTCTCTCTCCTCTCTCTCTGTCTCTCTCTGTCTCTGTCTCTGTCTGTCTCTAAGTCTGTCTGTCTGTCTCTGTCTCTGTCTCTCTCTCTGTCTCTCTCTCTGTCTCACACGCACTCACTCTCTCACACACACACACACGAAGTAGAATTTCTGAATATTTCGACCCTTCATGAGTAATTCCTCAACTGGTTCCTCTGGATCCCACTGCCTATACTACTAACCAGATTCCCATCGACTGGTTCCCTTCCTTTCTAGATACGGTGCCCCTCCTCATCCCCATGCTCTACGCATCTGGCGTCATCGCAGTAACGAATCCAGTGCAAAGGTCATGACCCCTTCCAAGGCTGGCTGCTGCAGACGAAGGCCACCACAGCTGAACTCGTCACTAGTGACGCATCGATGACCTATAGCCTGAGGCGCCATTGATGAAGAGAAATGGAGGCCTTGAGGTTCTACGCTGGTCGTCTGCAGCTGTTAAGCACACACAGCTGTATCCAACTGCTGGACGATGCAACAGGGGTCCACCCCTGGAGGAGCGATAGAATGAATGGCCTCGATCACCTGGAGAGCAACTGGATAGATGTCTCAATGCCACACGAGGAAATGGAATCCAGGCGGAGAACGTGCAACAAAGTCTGGAAAGGTCAAATTTAGTCCAGCTGCACGGTGCACGTGCGGCCTTCCAACGGCAACAGCAACGTCAGCAACAATAAAAGCAACATCAGCAAAAATAAAAGCAACATCGGCAACAATAAAAGCAACATCAGCAACAATAAAAGCAACATCGGCAACAATAAAAGCAACATCAGCAACAATAAAAGCAACATCGGCAACAATAAAAGCAACATCAGCAACAATAAAAGCAACATCGGCAACAATAAAAGCAACATCGGCAACAATAAAAGCAACATCAGCAACAATAAAAGCAACATCGGCAACAATAAAAGCAACATCAGCAACAATAAAAGCAACATCGGTAACAATAAAAGCAACAGCACCAAAACCAACAAATAAATAACAACTACAGCATAATCCAATTTAATCCAATCTAATGAATTCTGTAATGCCATTATAAGACGCACATAACATCAATTGAAAGTCGTCTCAAGTAATCCGTACTCAAGCAAGCATGCGTCAACTTATACAGCCATAGGAGATGCCGATCTAAATCAAATTGGTGAGGAAAACAGAAGTCCGGGTACAGTGGAAAGGCAAGTTAACAGCAGCAATAAAAACGACAACACTAACGAGAGAGTAACGACAACAAATAACAACAACGCCAACAACACAAAATGCTTCAGCAACAACTTCCACAGGATAGTAGCAGCAGCAGCAATGACAGCGTCACAGCGTGAACGACAAAAATGGCAGCAAACGAAATTAACGCTTTAAACTTCGGTTTTAAATTCGCCACTGTTTGTACTCTGACAGTGCCAGTCTCAAGTCTGGATAAAGAAAGAGGGCGACGCAATACTACTACTGAAGATCTCTGTTATCACAAAGTGTCGTTTACCTCAAACTACTACTGCTGCTACTGCTGCTGCTGCTGTTGCTGCTACTGCTACTGCTACTGCTACTGCTACTACTACACTACTACTACTACTACTACTACTACTACTACTACTACTACCACCACACCACTACCACCCCACTACCACAACCACTACCACTACCACTACCACCACCACTACCACTACCACCACCACTACCACTACCACTACCACTACCACTACCACTACCACTACCACTACCACTACCACTACCACTACCACTACCACTACCACTACTACTACTACTACTACTACTACTACTACTACTACTACTACTACTACTACTCGATTTTATGTCTTAGTCAAGAGAATCGCCTAGACAAATGTTTCACTCCTCTGTTCCGTTAGTTTTATCCCAGTTAAGGCCGACACAGCAACTGGCTCATGACTAATCGTAAGCAGAAATCTTCTCGTTCTACATCCACCAAAAATCAATCAGATTGTAAATCGACAAGACGTCTACAGAAGAAATCCTCTGTCGTCGCATGATATCATTATCTTTGTCCCGCGGGCGAGGACCGTCGTGACCAAATCTCGTGCTTGTGCTTTTATTGGCCCCACTCTATATGGAACCAACTTCATCCCATGACTCGCTCATTGATTCAAGCTGGGGGCCTCCCTGCATCTTTTCGCTGCTTAAAGACCGCCTTATTTTCTCAGGGTCTTTCGTACTGGGAGCTCCTCGGATTTGTACAGCACTGTGAGTGGCGCTATAGAAATTTGCAGATACAATACAATACACTTACACATTAAAGTATATATATATAGTTTATATTTCAATACATTCCACAGCATTACATGGCAAAACATCCTACTACATTACATTGCAAAACATCCTACTACATTACATTGCAAAACATCCCACTACATTACATTGTAAAACATCCCACTACATTACATTGTAAAACATCCCACTACATTACATTGTAAAACATCCTACTACATTACATTGTAAAACATCCCACTACATTACGTTGCAAAACATCCTACTACATTACATTGTAAAACATCCTACTACATTACATTGTAAAACATCCCACTACATTACATTGTAAAACATCCTACTACATTACATTGTAAAACATCCCACTACATTACATTGTAAAACATCCTACTACATTACATTGTAAAACATCCTACTACATTACATTGTAAAACATCCCACTACATTACATTGCAAAACATCCGACTATATTACATTGTAAAACACCCCATTACATTGCAAAACATCCCACTACATTACATTGCAAAACACCTCCATTACATTACATTGCAAAACATCCCACTACATTACAGCATAGGGCCTACAATACATTCCACTGCTACTGAACAGTATTCGTTGACCTAAATGCCAATCGGGAGATATCATGCAGATCCTTTCTTCATAAAAAACTAACTCAACCCATCTTGAAAGGCATTGCATGCTGCGTCTTTCCGGTAGTGCCCTCGGTTCAGTCACCTAACGATTGCGGATACGCGCCGGCTGAGCGAAATCCGTGTAAGACTACCATTAACAAGTTCAATCAGGCAACCTCTGTCAGGGAACGGTTCGTTTCTTTGGGGTTTCCCATTGACACTGCATGTATAACTAAACTGACTGTTTCCGTGTTTATAATTCGGTGATCAATAAAGCATTGATTGATTGATTGATTGATTGATCGCATTTACTTTGCGGCACGTATTAAATGCAATATATGAAATAAATAGAAATAAAAGAGATAATTGCGGGGCTTAGGGCAACGGTAACACTTGGCACGAAGAGTAGAAGATCAGCACGGACGCGGGATCGCTTCCCGCTACCCTCCCAAAGGTCGACTCAGCCTTTCATTCGCCAGATGGCGTTGATAAAGTGAACAGTAGGACGTGATGGGCGCCTTGCTTGGCTGCCAAAACAGTTTAATTCGACTCTTGTAATAACTTGTGAGTATCCATTCATACTATGAATGGTAATCATACTGCGGTGTGTCAATTTGAAATAATAAAAAAGAAGATTAATAGTATAGGTCGTGGTTAGACTAAACATCGATCTAACGGTCTGATCCCGATCAAAGTGTCTGTTTTGAAATTACGATGATAAATGTGGTTATGGTGTGAACACTTGTAGTCATAACAGCCCACCAGTGATGTTATGCTATTTGCTCCAATGACTGACTGACCTGTGCATACTAAACACCATTTGTCCAGTCGTCCAGCGATGGTCAGAGCGCTCTCGGGCGAGGGGACGATGGACAGACAGATGACCGACGATGGACAACAGCTTCGTCCGAATTCAACGTCTCTAAGAATGAACGTCGCTAACATTCTTCCAAATCTGGATGATAATCCTTCCGCTTCCTATATCACATGTATACAGAGTTCCAAGGCTTTTTATGTCGCGTCGTTTCTACGGCGTTAGGCTAACCATTTCTTATAGTCCGACGAGAAAATATCACCTATTAATCTAGGCTACACTTGTCATTAAGTGTCCAGAAGGAGTACCTATAATACGTAGGCCTATCACGGGCCTCCTATGGGCCTATACGACGCCTTGGCAACGTAGCAATTACTATTAAGCATCGGCGTTAAGTTGTTCCGAATAATTATCGTGTGCTACATTCCGTAAACAGTTTGAGTCGTCGTAGGCCGAGTGAAAACACTTTTCCCAGTCTTTGAATGTCTTTCTACCTAAGAAGTATCAATGGGCCTCGTAGGCCCCGGAGGCCTGAGGCGAGGCGGCGGTGGCGGCATTCGGCTTTAGTGCTTCAGCCTCAGCTGAGTAAGTGATCCTCCTCCCATCCGTTCGTTCGTTCGTTCATCGGGTGCATGTTTTCTGGCGTCCATGTAAGCACATGTTGTCGATAATATTTTCCCGTTTATGAACTCTCGTCATCTCACGTCGGCAGAAAATCCAATCGTCAGCATCTATCACCTCCTCCTCCTCCTCCTCTCCTCCTCCTCCTTCAATCGACTGCCGCATAATCCCTCTCCATCTGGTCGTCTTCCCTGCCCCTCGGCCTTCCTGTCCGTCTCTCTCCCGTCTGTCCGTCCGCCTGCCTGCCTGTCCGTCCGTCTGTCCGTCCGTCTGCCTGCCGGGTGGGCGGACAGACGAGGCGCGTGCGTAGACGTGCGGCTTTTGGGAAAGTCTCCAGCTTAAGCCGTCAGCCGAAGGAAGTGTTCGTGTAGTCTTCTTCCGCACGATCACACCCTAAAGGTTGGCGCCTTATTTCGTGCTTACTTCGTGCATCATGTGCTCCTTACATCGCCATTCAGAGCATCAGATGCACCACCACCACCAGCAGCAGCAGCAGCAGCAGCAGCAGCAGCAGCAGCAGCGTGTCTGTCTACAGCGAGGAATCGACCGCCCGCCGCCGCCGCCGCTGCCAGTCCTCAGCTGCTGAAGATGCGCGGAATCCATAAGTAAGTAAAGAGATGGGAAGAGAAGATTGAAAGAGTCGACCCAGGTGCTGCTGCTGCAACAGGAGCAGCAGCAGCAGCCATCATCATCATCATCTCCTGTGCAGCGTCTTCAAGACGATACGTGCATCAGTCACGGTGAAATTACTCTGCTCAGCTCTACTGCAGTAGAAGGAACATTCTGTTCGGTCAATGGTATGCAACAGGCGAGTTCTCATTCATAGTGGCAGACAGTGAGTGATCAGGAATGTACATGTCGCAACTATACATTGCTAGGAAGAAAAGAACCCCGTGATTAATAACAACGACCTAAGTACTTCGTCTGAAAATGTATTGTTAATACATTGGAAATAAGTGTAGTAATTTTAATTACAATTGAACATTTATATAGCACCACTCAGAGATTCAGAGGCACTCCCGACCCAGGTCAGTGCTGTCACTAACATAATATAAGATAGTCTTCAGGCGTTTTCGAGACAGAGGGAGAGAAAGGCTGAGGAGCTCAAGACGCAATTCATGCGGAAGATGGTTCCAACTGGAGGGGCCAACATAAACAAAGCTTCTGGATTGAGCAGTTGCACCACGCATGCGAGGGCACAACCAGAAGGCCTCTGGTGGCAGAGCGGAGAGCGGAGCTACCAGGGAGTGAAGAGACCGAGGTACATAGGGTCTGAAGGTTTGAAGGAGCTATCCCTAGCAGAGAGTTGCGCAAAAGTATTAGAGTTTTTTAACTGAATGCATGAGGCATAGGAAGCCTATGGAGAGTTTCCCGAATGAAGGCAGATCTGTATACTTTGGAGTACTCGGAGTTGGGATGGGAGCGCCTCTGAGAAGGTTATCTTAGATGGGCGCTATATAAGTCCTTTGAATGAATGTACTTCGGGAGACCACTGACCTCCGACCTAGGCCCCACCCTTTCGTCATTCCAGCAAAGGACAGCAAGAACTTTCTACCGCGCATGCTGCACAAAAACACTTACTAGCTGCCCTGTGTGGTCTCACATCCCATATAGTGTATAACAATCCAACACACTAACAATACATTATCCAGGACAGATATGAACATAATCCATATCTATAACTTGTCAAGGCTCTTTACTTATAACCATAAGTTACGCACTTTTGTCGTTGGCTGCGTTATGACAGCCAGTTTTGAATAAACGAAAATACAATACAATACCACTAATAAGGCGGGCGGAAACGTTAGTAGCCTACAGGAGTCAAGACCATTCGAATTCGTTATCTTTACAGGACGTAGTCACAAATGGGAAGAAGAAGAAACACACAAATGCGCATCAACTATGCATATTTATAACTATCACTAAGTTATTATGGGTCAGAGCTAGCGAAAATAATTATATGCATGAATGTATGCATGGTGCATGCGTGTATGCATGTACAATGTGTGCATAATTGCACATGTGTACGTATGTAGTATGTAAGGATGAATGTATACATGTATGTATATAATTTTTATATATGTATTTATGTATGTAAGTAACACGTGTGATGCATGTATATATTTATGTATGTATACAAGTAAAGTATGGGTTCTATATAACGTATCTCGATACATGCATACACACATACACACATATATATAAATACATACTTACTTACATGTTTACATATATATGTATGTACGTACATACATGCATACATACATACATACATACATACATGCATACATACATGCCTTTGTTACTAGTCGAATTGACCACTGTTCCTCACTGACTGTGCTGGCCTTCCCCTTGGTGTTTTGGGGCGACTAGATCGAGTTCTACGCTCGGCTGCATCCTGTCTCTGCATACATGCGTGATGTGTTGCATTGGCTGCCTGTGTCTCAGCGTATCTCATATCGCATTGCTGCTCTTGTTTCTCGTTGTGTTCTTGGCTGCGCTCCATCTTACTTGCGTGATCTTTGCCGCCCAGTGTCTGATGTTCCAGCGCGTATTGTCTTCGCTCTGCGACGAGGGGGTGAGTTCCTTGTTCCACGGACTCGTTTGGCACATTAGGAAGCGTATTTGCTTTCTCGGTTGTTGGCCCCTCCATTTGGAATGACCTACCACTTAAGCTCTTACCGTTTACTTGTAAGAGCATCTGACAGGGATTCTAAAAGTCCCTCAAGTCTTGTTCTTTAGTCGTGGCTGGGCCATCAAGCGCTCCTGAGTAGTTTCTTGAAGGGGCGCTATATCAATCTGAATGAATGAATGAATGAATGTATAACATACAATCAAGTTATTGTACATACATACATTTGCTCAGTGACTTCGAACAAGTTGCAGTTTTCTAGAGCCAGGCTTGTACGCCGGATTTATTCGTCGTTTTTGTCAAGGATTTTGTTAGTTTAGAAGGTACTTTGTTCGCAAGTCGTCTTGATCCAAGTGACTGCATCAGGCTCATCCATCTAATGTACGATCGAGTCCGAACCAGACGGACCGTGTACGCCGCCTTTATCCGGGTGCTTTCGTCTCGGCGGAGAACGACCGACGCGGGTCACTGGAGTGACACCGAGACCGTTAGTCACCGCTGGGGCTTCAATCTACCGACCGACATGCGACGAATGCCTTCTCTGCGTACTCCTTGTGCCTTGAAGGCTAGCTGGTCGTGCGTCATCTTTCACCAGGGAGGGACTGCTCGTCGGCAGCGTCATCGTGTGCGAACGCTATCACCTGTGGCCGCTATAGGGCTACTCTATCGACGCAACTTGCCATCATTCTGCCAGCTATTTACTGGAATCCGATGGCGTGGGCCGCCATTGGTAACTTTGCTTACTGTGCGTTGCTTTGGTATACCTAATGCAGTAGTCTAGTGACAAATTACATTTAGTATCATATAGGCTAGTGCAGAGAAAGCATTTTTGTGAGATACTTTAAAATGCGCTCTATTAAGTGTCCTGATACATACATGCATAAGTAATAGGGCCTACATGTATTTATTAATGTATTCTTACTTTACTTACTTATGGATTCCGCGCATCTTCAGCAGTTTCGTCCTCGCGACATCGCGATATTTGGGCTACTTTTGAATTGTCCCGCGGTCGCTACGGCGACATTGTGAATTCTTATAAATTTACCGCATTAGGCTACTTGGTAACTGTTACTAGCTAATATTCTTATGTGGTGTTTCTTAGTTAGTAATAAATACATGCTCTACGGAGTATAACTAGTCTACGGTAACCATGAAGCAGTCTGCCATCTAAAATTGTACGTCATTGGCTTCATCACGTGTTTTGGCGAAACCAATAAAGTATGTAGGCCTAGGCCTATATTGACGTACCCAGGAAAACTTTATTAATGTTTTCATTTAGCTGTTCAGCTCGCGGACTTTTGGGCTACTTTTTGACGCGATTTCAGACCAAGCATGTCCTTCAATCTGGCAACCCTGCGACTGTTTCTATAGAATCGTGGGAATGGCGCTCGCGAATAAGCTGGTGCCCTGCGCTTGGCTTTCGAGTGGCGCCTTAGAAGTACGGGAGTTTTTTACGATTACGATTACGACGAACAATTGTAATTGTCTTACCTTAACCTCTTTTCCAGAATGAATTCCTCCACCAGCGCCCACCGAATGACCCATCATTGTAATCACCTCCAGCAAAGACATGCAGCCAATGACCACATAATCCACTAGTGACGTCAGAGAGCACTCTCCACTCAGCGATGCAGAACGATATGCACCCCTCCCCAAACGCCATTGGTTCAACGAACCAGAAGAGTTGGCGCTGCGGATAGGTCAACTACGCGACCGGAAGCAATAACCAAGTTGGGGCGGAAATGGGGTCCAGCTCCATCACAAAAATGGATGATCCTATTCCGCCTAATTATGGAACGCTGGTGTTTTGAATCCCCGACACGCCAGTGATCATTTTGGCCCACCTACATCATCTATTATCGCCCACGTAATGGCAATTGTAACCAGCAGGACGTTGGCACAGAGGGAAACACTGCCTCCACTCCACTCGAAAACTTGGGGAGTTGGGGTCATAGGTATTTAGGAGCTTATGTGCAATTGTGCATGTATGTATCAACAAGCTAAATTCGGCACCTTTTAAGCGCAGCACAAATGCGCTATAGGCTACATGTAGAGCCTAACTGACAGTGGTTAAAGTGGTTTGGGTGAGCAGTAGTATCTCCGAAGAGGAGTTTTACTGGAAAGCGTGTATTGTGTAATCACAGTTCCATTGCATATGGTGAGCAATGGAAAAGCAAGGAAAAAATTTCAGGAGCAGTGGAAAAGCCTTCCCCACACCACTTTAAACACTGCTAACTGATCCAGAAACTGGGGTTTGGCCTGTGATATTTACCGATAGCGTAGCTAGGAAACAATTTCGGGGAGTTTCTACTCAGAAGCACTCCCGATTCAACCTCTGCTAAAGAGAAGTCTTAAGGCTGGAAAGCATGAGGCGTGATGGAAGCCCATTCCAAATGGCAGACAGAGCGCAACCAATAGGCGAGCGGAGAGTCCACGGCACTGGAAGGATGGAGCGGCATTCCAAATAGCAGCCGGACTATTGGAAGAGAACGACACACCAAACCAGAGATCGCAAATAATCCGCTGCGGGACAGGTAGCGGCCGCCATAGCGCCGAGCCGCCGAATTTTTGTGCCACCGCCGGAAATTTTACGGCTTAGCCGAAAAACCGCCGAGAATGTTTTTACGGCTAGCCGCCGGAATCATATTCAGCTAATTCAGCTAGAACACGCACAAAGTTGTGATTGTAAAGTTTTCCCGCTGGTTTAAAAGAGTTATGATTTTGTAGATTACCGTACAAGTTCGGAATTATTGAAACTGTACTGTTTCGAATAACTTTTGTGTGCCACTATTAATTGTTCGTTTTTATGGTATTGTACCAGATGTCCTAATGTCTAATTAATTGGCTTTTTGGAACTCTATAGTCGATACACGTTTTGAACGAACTATGTTTCAAGCCGTATTTTTTACGGCTAGCCGAAAAAGGTAGTTTACGTCATTTTACGGCTAGCCGAAAAGGCCGTAAATTTTCAAGCCAGCCGTTAGCCCAAAAAATTGCGGCTTGGGGGTATGGGGACAGGGAGCCAGCGCAGAATATCCCGCGCGTAGTCAGTGACATGGCCGTATGCGACCGACGAGGCGCTTATCTGACGTTAATAAAATGAATAGGCCTATGTCTCGCCAACTCCCGCGCTTGGCTGCGAGACACAAAACGCCATCTGGTGATTATCTCAAACAAATATTAGAACTGACCAGATCTGCTGCTAAGTCCAAATTCTGTGGCTTAAAGCAGTGAAGTGGACTCTGCATTGACTGCCAGTCACGAAACAAAGCAATATTTTCGTTGAAAATTTATGCAACAATCGTGATGCTTAAAAGTAGGTTTTGGCTAAAAGAGTGCGTTATTTGTAGCTCATTTTTCCAGACATTTATCCATCGAGAGTAGACTATCAGTAGACTAGACTAGAGAGTAGACTAAGCAATAATTACATGTAACTTCTATAACCGATTTCCTATTGCGACTTCTTTAATATGTATGCTGAACATGGGCGGAGTTTATCAGGGGCTAGGGGGGCTAAGGCCCCCCATGAATCCACAGACTTGACCATGCGTTATTAAGGTATAGTGCAAATCTCATGGAATAGCCATCCCATCTCTACCAGATCCTGTCTGCACATGTGACTCTGGTCCAAGTAGACAAGGCATAGCAGCCGCAAGCAGTGGCGTAAATAATGGGGGGGGGCAGAGGGGGACTGTCCCCCAAAGTTTTGACTTAAGCCCTTCTGTCCCCCCAAAAATGAAAACGTTTTCAAGCACGGAAAATGAAATTACCTTTAATATAATTCAGAAGAACTGACCGAAGATGTCTATTATTATCATCGTTAGTTTCGTTACAACAGAATGGTGCTGTTAGCACTAATGTTGCCCGTGGGTTCATCAACCGCTGAGAGAAGTTATTCAGCGATGCGACGCATAAGAAACTGGCTGCGATCAACCATGCATGGGACAGGAACGCCCTTTTCGCTGGCTCTTCTGAATATTGAATATGATCTGACAGCTGCTTTAGTCCCCGAAGACCTGGTTCTCATGTAGGCCCTATGCAAACAGTGGAACTAGACGCTTAGTCTACACTGCATTAGCGTAGTCGACTAGTCTTTGATGTAGGCGATCGTTGCGCTCAGCTGCTCGTGAAGCCATGCAGGTGCAACGCTTCCGTCCATCAACTTGAGTCGACTGTGTCATCTCATGTCTCGGATCTTCTTTTCGTTGCAGATCACTGCAAAAAAGTGTAGAAGTTAGTCGAATGACACATTCCTCTTTGTTGCAAACTTACCTATTACTCGCAGAACATCTGCTCCCTAATGTGACAAAGCATGTGCCTTCTGGAGAAATCCTCTCTTCATTCCTGTTTCTGCCGCTCCTCTACTGAACAGTACTAAATGGACTGCCGACAAACCGAAAGACCGTCTAGTATATATATCTTCGTTTATTGATTATTCGGGATGTCACACCGCATCCAGGTACAAGTTAAATTAAAAGTTAGATAGTAAGTTCGTTGCTATCGTTGTTCTCATATGAAAGGTTTATTTGCTACTTTCTATATAAAACTCTTGGTATATAGCAAGTATAGCCTTGCTAAATAGACAAGTGACCACGGTTACACGTATCTCAGCCTTACATATATATTATGTCGAGAGAAAGAGAGATACAGAGTGACAGAAGACAGAGACTGGGAGAGACAGTGACAGAGTCAGACAAGGAGACAGAGAATAAATGAATGAATGAATGAATAATATTAGATTAGCGTGCTAGACGTCAATACTTTAATTACAGGCAATTTGATTTAGAGAGAGAGAGAGAGAGAGAGAGAGAGAGAGAGAGAGAGAGAGAGAGAGAGAGAGAGAGAGAGAGAGAGAGAGAGAGAGAGAAACAGACAGACAGACAGAGACAGACAGACAGAGACAGAGACAGAAACTAAGGAAACACATAGACAGACAGACACACACACACACACACAGACAGAGCATTTCGTATGAGTCCATCTCAAAGTTCATATCAGTGTATACCTACTAGACTAGAATAATAAAATAATTAGCATTTGATCTCATCAGCTCTTGCATACAATAAACTTCCGATTTACCTTCGGGTGATCTTTATCTTCATAAAGTAGATTTTCTGTCGGATTCTACTGTGGTTGGTTGCCATGCCTCGATTCCCTCTCATCCTCATTCTAATCCCTCTGCCCCGTCTTTCTTCTAACCTAGCCCCCTCTCTCATCCTCATTCTCATCCCTCTGCCCCGTCTTTCTTCTAACCTAACCCCCACTCTCATCCTCATTCTCATCCCTCGGCTCATCGGCAAGACAATACAAAATTAAGAAAATAAAAAACAAATTCAAAAGTAATAATAAAGGGGCTTGCGGGGTATTAGACCACGCCAGGGGCCCACCCTGCCATAATGAGCTTACGGGTTTTTACGCCACGCCAGAGGCCCGCCAGGACGACAACAAATAAACTCCTAATACATAACAACGAAACAAGACAGAGCCACAGAGCAATCACCACTACCATCAATCTCGCCTCAGTCTCGTCACACCTATCAATCTCGCCTCAATCTCGTCACACCCATCAATCTCGCCTCAGTCTCGTCACACCCATCCCTTCTCGCCTCAATCTCGTCACACCCATCCCATTTCACCTCAGTCGCCGCACCGGTACCTAAAGAAACACAGGAAACCCACGAAGATTAATATTATTACACGTTATGACAGGTTGCAGTATCATTACAGAAAAGAATAAAGTACAAGATTCCCCTGCGATGGAGCCTTGTTTGGTTTCCTTTTGTCGCAAGGACGTTGATTTTTTGTAAAATTCATGCAATATAAATGGACACTTTACGTTACCGTGACATAGCGACTATTTATTACAGCTTGTCATTATAAAAGGGGTTAAGCTACATATAGGCCTAATGGATGCACTATTGCACTATTAAGGATTTGTCGGCACGCCTTGACATAGCCTAAATACATGTAAGTTCAAGCAGGTCAGCGATCGTTGCGCTCAGCTGCTCGTGAAGCCATGCAGGTGCAGCGCTTCCGTCCATCAACTTGAGTCGACTGTGTCATCTCATGTCTCGGATCTTCCTCTTGGAACACTCTTCCGCTGTATGTACGTGCTGTTGCATTTAATCCTCTTCAGCAAACACTTTCAAATTATCTTAAAACGGACTTAAACAATTAGACGAGCTAAATAGTCATGTGAGGTAGCAGACTCAAAGGCGCTATATTAAGCGACACATACTGTAATCTAGTGTTTTGTTGATGAGAATCCGTTGGTTGATTCCACTTGTGCGCATCGGATTGCCGCTGGTGACCCTTCTACTTTACTGTGCATTGTTCGTGTTACTGTGCTACGCTCGGTGTCTTTCGCACTGGAAGCGCCTCTGATTGGTGTTCACTGTGAGAGGCGCTTTATACATTTATAAATACAATACAATACAATTGTTCTGCTATTTAACTGGTGTAAAAGTTTAGGTCTTAATGACATCCATCATCACATAGGCTAGCATAAAGAGCGTCCCTCATGTTTCGCTCTGTTAGCGGCGCTATATAAATGTTCAGTCACATTTACAATTACAACGCCAAGCCTTATTACAAACGTCATCACAAGCGAAATGAAAAGCCGACTGTACGCCACTGAGACATGTTCGCGGGCATTCGATATCCGGTTGTCACTCCTTTCTCTCGCCGGCTGATCTTCCCACTGACAATTTACGGTCAGTAAATTTATTATAGCTGAGGAAGTAACTAATAATTATGTTAGACATATCTATTAAGGACAGCCCTCAGCTACGTGGATTCTAACCCTACGCCAGAAGAGCAAAAACAGTGTCCATCGAAGTCTCAGACAGGCATGTCATTTCTTTGCTGATTACACGATCATATCCTACCTTACTCGACGTGTCCTGAGCCGAAAAACTTCACGAAAACTCTCCGACGTTGCACAACACGAACTGACTGCTTATGGGACTGGGTTCGAAGATGAGAGATCACCCACCACCTGACGAAGTTTCTGCAGAATGCGACGGAACATGTGAAGCTGAACTGTGAGTTGGCTAAAATTAAAGAAAGGTAAGAAACACTGTAACTGTAGCGTCTCAATGAACATATCACATGGCTGAAAAACTATTACAGCACAGCAGCGTATCACCTGGAAACTATAGAGAAGTAAAACACTAATTTGAACACATTTTACGTTTAACTTTGAATATCTCGGTTTCATTGAACGGGTTTCGAAACTGCTTTTCACATTCCTAATTGCCTTATTAATTGTTACACCTTTGCCACCAATAACAACACTTAGTTAATCTGCACAAAGGCACCAGTTACCCAAACAGATGATCATCACTGATCACTGATCAGATTAACATAGAGCAGAGAGACTGATAAGATGGGCCTCTACCAACTTTAAATAATAAACTATGTGATTGGGCAATATGTTATCAAAACGATCCAGTTTAGAACCATCGAGTATGTATGTATGTATGTATGTAAAAAGTAAGTAAGTATATTCTATAGTATGAGCACTTGTTATAGCGCCCCTTCAAGATTTCTACTCAGAGGCTCTCCCGACTACAGCGCGGACGCTGAATCGGAGTTTCACGCCGAAGCGCATGAGCAATTGCGAGTGAAGGACTTGCCCAGGGTCCCTACGCGGCGGCTTGAGGTGGATTCGAACCCGCAACCCGGTTGGATGTCTGCCACTACCAATGCTGATAAACTGAGATGTTTGGGGAAACATGTGGGTATGCGAGACAGACTTACAAAAATTGCTGATATATATAATTGTCTATAGCTATGGATTTCTAATCAGACATTTATTGATACTAATATAACAGATATTCATTCTGAGAATTTATATAGCTCATATTAAAGAGACCTTATCAGCTGCACTCTCAGCTCAGGCGCTGTTAAAAGAAAGATTGATTTGAGAGACTTATAAAAAGTACAAATCTATTGGGATGATGATATGTCTGGAAGAATTCACATTTGAAAAGGTTCGATGTTGTCTAATGTTTACGTTAGCTCCTAATATGTTATGAGAAATTGTTTGTATTGCAATAGAATGCTTGTGTCAATGCTTTTAGCGATGTATATAAAATTACATGTATGGACATGAGTAGTGATTATATTGCTGCTTCTGCATCAGGCTGTGACGTCATACTTTAGATTAAAATTATCGACTTTCTGAAATTATAAATATATAAATTTTAGATTCAGCTCTTGCTATGAATGCAAACTTCTAAATTGTTAAACCAGTTTTATGCAGTTGATAAAGGACATTATATATATGTATATATATATATATATATATATATATATATGATTAATGTCATAGTACGGAGATTTTATGACACTGGGTTTGTGAGTGACCTTTCATATTGCGTGACCCGGTCTAATGAGTTTGTGAGTGGTCTTTCCTTGTAATGGCATTTAATGACTCGGTATAATGAGACATGCTGCAATTAAAAGTCAACGGTATATAATTGGTTTATGATAGTCTTTTCATAGTACGGGGATTTAATGGGTTTGTGAGTGCCCTTTCATAGTACGGCGATTTAATGATGTAGTATAATGGGTTAATGACATTCCTTTCATTGTATGGGGATTTAATGAGTTTATGGTTGGCCTTTCATAGTATGTGGATTTAATGAGTTTATGATTTTATGATCCGGTATAATGGATTTATGATTCAGCCTCAGTAACAAAAGTCCATTGTTCTTTGATGTATGAACAAAAGACTAGGGGAACAAAGGGGGCGGGGCTTAGAACAATAGGGGACCCTTGAACAAAAGAATGGCAGGTGCCGACCCATGAACAAAAGAATGGCAGGTGCCAGCGCAGGCCTAGAGACAAAAGGAGGCGGGGCTTAGAACAATAGGGGAGGGGCTTAGAACAACAGGGGGCGTGGCTACGTGACCAATCAGAAGCGACTGATATAGAATCAATGGTCTACACACTACTAACAAGACATTGACGAACATCAACGTTTCTTAGATGAGAGATCATCATCTGACAAAGATGCATATGCAGAATGTTTTGGTTAGAAGAAGAAGAAAAAGAAAAACGAAGAGGAGAAGAAAAAGAAGTAGGAAGAGGAGGGGAGGAGGAGGAGGAGGAGGAGGGGGAGGGGAAGAAGCAGAGGAGGATAAGGAGGAGAAGAAGGAGGAGGTGGCGGAGAAGAGAAGGAGAAGAGGGAGAAGGAGCACTAGGAGAAGAAGGAGGAGGAAGGAGGAGGAGAAGAGAAGAGAAGAGAAGAGGAAGGAGTAAGAGATAATGAAGGAGGAGGATACGAAGAACAGCAGTCCTTTGAGATAGCTTGAGAGATAGCTATGGATATGAAGGAGTGTTAGCGACTTCATTAATTTTTCTTAGCTTCGGCATGCATATGAGGACCGACGGGCGACGGCCAGTCCTCTCCCTAGCTGTCTGATCTTCCCACAGATAGTGTACGGTCAGTGTACTCATTATAGCTGAGTTGGAACTTAAGGCGAGATAAACTTTTAAACTAAAGAGAAAGAAAACACATAATTTAAAAAATAAGAAAATGACCAATGAGAAAAGATGGTGCAACATTACCAAGAATGTATATTTGTTCCAAGATTTTAAGACATTGGAATCAATTTAGTAATTGCAGGCTAATTAGTAACTGTATCACAGCAGTGTCTAACGCACGAGACATCAGCCGATGGCGCACAAAAACCAAACCGTAATCAGATTGATCCATACATAGGCCACAGAGGTTAAGCACAGTGACTGTAAAACATTGTTCATGTTAAGCACAGTGTTAAGCACAGTGACTGTAAAACATTGTTCATGTTAAGCACAGTGACTGTAAAACATTGTTCATGTGAGGCTTACCTTAAGTGAATGTCGCCTGCAAACAATGGTCCAGATATCTTTCTGTCTGTTTGAACTCTTTTCTGATGGACAGTTCGACTGTTTGAAATGCCATTCTTGTTGATCATTCGATTGCTGGTCGGTTTGCGTCTTCAAAAATGTAGTTATTTCAACGAAACTTCGAATTTCAACCTCTCTTGTTGACATTTTTGATGATTTTCTGTTCGAAACGGCAATTGCGTGTCGCACATAATACGATTCTTGTTCGTTTAGTGTCTTCTTCAACTGACTTCGTTGAATTTCTAATTTTTACTTCTTCAAAGCGACGATTTTCGATTATTTTCTGTTCAAATTGTTTAACCTCGTATCGAATTTCTAAATCTCGACTCCTTTCCTATAGACATGAAACAATCGATGAAGAGATGACGTCATCGCAAGAAGGCTTTGTTTATTATAATATACGTCATCAGTATTATCAGTAGGCCTATTGTTGTTATGCAAGGACGCTATTTACAGGCGTCCATGCCTATAGGCTGCTGAACACTTCTACATAATAATGGATGCAGCTAGATCCATGTAGAATCTTACAAGCAGGCACAGAAACATGGATGGAATTAAATGGGGGAGGGTGCACATGGGTAGCCAGGCACATAGACAGGCAGATGATAGAACAGGAAATGTATTCGGCCAGCCAATGGCAGTCTAGGACACTTTGTCGCCCACGATTCACATGCCCCACTTATATAAACGGTTCTCCACATGGGTTTACGTTAAATCCGCGCAATTAAAATCCGCGCCGATAAAAATCCGCGCATGATCATATCCGCGCGATTCTAAGCCAAAGTATAAGAGTAAAACAAACATGTGCACTCCAAAGTGAACCGAATTATTTGAAGTTTCTTGTCTTAAAACGTTTGCTCTCTCCATTTTTCCAACAGTATTGTAGCGTTCCAGGTTGCAGCCTGTTTTGCAAATTAAACGAATTACCCAACAACAGTTTTGAACTTATACATGAAAGATAATTTCTTCGAAATCTTTTAGAAACCCAAGAACTCATTCGCGATCTCCTCAACTACTTCGAAGATACGTGGCTTGGAAGGCCTACAAGACGTGGAGGTAGGGGTCCCAATCATCCATTCATCTGGAAATTCATTGAGGCTCTGCAGAAAGAACAGAGCGTTATAACGACTTAAAAACTGAGCAGTACATCGCTGGCCAGCATCGCTGGCCAGCAACCTATCTACAAAGACACGCCACTCGTATCAAAGCCATCGTCGGAGATTACGCGCACCGTCCTGTGTTGCAATATCTTCGAGGGATTGCTCATAATTTACAGCTACAAGTGTAGTTCTGGATAGGCCCCTATTCGTTTTCGAAAATAGCCAGAACATTATGAACTTTTCGTTTTAGAACGTATTAAAAGCCGTTTTAAACATCTACAAGAGTTACTTTATAAACACCGATAAGATTTAATTTATACATAAACGGATATGAGCATGCACGGAAAAGAACTACTCGCGGATTTTAAATGCGCGGATCTTAATTGCGCGGATTTTAATTAGTGTATACCCTCCACATGAAGTCTTCACCCCAAAGGTAGGCCCACATCATGATTCTACAGATTTGCTTAAGGAACAACTACAGTTTAATTGAGGGCATTGTAAATGGAGAAAACTAAGTGAATCAGACAACAGTGAAGCCGACACAAGTTACACATGTAATTATTAAGCAGACATTTATTGAAACAAACATTAATGAAGCAGTCTTAGCCGAGTGAACATTATTGGGTGAATTATTTTAAGGCTGGCGTTGCAGCCGTTGGTGACATTTACAAGGTTTCACTTGGCCGAAATTTCGGTTTTTTCATCGTCCAACTTTTTTGGCTTCAGCGTCAACGTATTGCTCTTAAATCTCAATGAATCCATGGAACACTACCAGTCGAGTGGCCATGTATACATATAATTAGGCCCCACAGAAATTTGCGCCAAGAAATTGAAAAAATTGCGCGGCAAAAACGTTAATTTTGCGCGCATTTTGCGCAAAGTAAAAAGTGGTATAAGTACGTTATTTTTTGCATGAATCAGTGTGCCAAAGTATTTAACAGTGTTTTCGTTATTTAGTGTATAGTTTGGCTTCCTAAATATTACTGATGATTGCAGAATTTTTACACTGACTGACTGACTTCAACTTTCTTGTATAGTCAGTCACCAGGATGGTTGCCCTTCATCTTCGTATGTAACGTCTATGAATTCATGTGCTCGATAACGAGCCGACACATTGGCACTATGCGAAGGGTCACGCACGCTGTTGCGTGACTGTTTTTGGCACACACTGTCTAACGAATTTTGTCGCAGTCAAGTTTTAGAATTTTTGAGACTAAGAGTCTGTGCATTAAAAACAGAAACATATTCCTTAATTACTAATTCCTCTATAACTTCAATACTATAGTCCCATTCCGTGGTTTTTTCAATTGTCGCTCGACCATCGATATCTATATTTAGATCGACGCTGTGGTTGCTATGTTGAATTTACTACGCATCGCAGTGGATTTTTAGTTTTAAAGTCCAATTGCGCGAATTACGAACACAAATTACGAATCAAGTGAAGAAAACAGCGATCTGTTATGGTATTTTGCGCGAAAATTGCGTACATTGCTAATTTTTGCGCCGTTGCGCGAGAGCTGGAATTTTGCGCGAAAATTGCGCGGCGCAGAATCGCGAATTTCTGGTGGGCCTAATATAATATACCTACAGATCCACCACATACACGCTGCACCAATGTTGGACGACGCTGGTCCAACGTTAACCCAACGTGTGTGTGCTGGAGGGGTAAGCAGGCCACAAGAGTTGTTTCAATAGCATTCTCGAAGTTTGTTAACAGGAGTTTGTACTTTGTAGTGTCTAGTGCCGGATGCCAGTGATACCCAAACAGCTAAAACCCAAACGCGACCTACACCCATATGTCGCATTTAGCACCGACTTCAGCTAAACAACTGCTTACAAATAAAATGCATCTGATACACAACTGAACAAGAATAATTACAGAACCATCTAGTTGCTAAGCAACAAACATCAGCATCTACACCGCTGCCAAACAGTGGAATCATAGCAACTGTACCCAAAATGAGGAGCGCATCTCCAAAACTCTGGCAGTCCATTTTTATCACTGCTACATTATTCCTTAGATGAAAATCAATCGCATTATTATCAAAAAGTTATAAAACAAGAATGCCATAACTCGCTCAATACACAAAAGAAATGTCTTGGCAGTTTTTATTTGATAAAAAAATCATTGTTTTGCAGAAAAGTCCGAGTGGACCGAGTGAGTTTTGGAAATATACTCCCCAATTCCTCCTAGCAATGAAGGTGCACAAGGCTTAAGAAACAACAAAATATAGCAGAAGCAAAAAGCAGAATCACTGAAATGGCCAGTTTCCCTGCCACAGCAAAATACTCAAAAACTAAACATCACTGAAACGCACTTTGGTTTTTATCTTAACATTCTTTCATCAAACTCACAAAGTCACAAAGTGGATGAACTCTTTAAGAATTAAATAGAATTTAAATAACTGGCAACTTTCAATAAAAGTTTCACCAAATGGCATAAACAAGATTTTTCTAACTTGAAAACCAGGATGGTGCCTTTAACCAGGCATCCAAGTTGGTAGAACTCATGTAAAAAATGTGTATATAAATGTAACAAAAAGTTTGAACTAATGTTTTTGAGACCAGCAGTCTCCTGCCTGCAAACTTTTCCCCTTATTTATTTCAAAGAAACATGCAGCAGTTCAAAGAGGCCTAGTGGATCGATGGACGAAGAACAGTCCTTCAGCCAACCCTGAGATGGAACAAGTTCTTCATTATTATCACATGCCACTATCTAAAGATGACACAAGGTTTGTATGAAGTAATTGTCTCAGGGGAGGATCGAACTCACACACTCTATGTTGCAAGGCCGGTGCTCAACCAATCAGCTTAACCAATCAGTTTAATACTGTGTCAAATAACAAGTCCATTTTCTTATCCTCAGCAAATTAAGATTAATTCCACTCCCTCACTGTCTGATTGTCCAATTAAACAGCATACTCATAATACCATTGAGGGTTGATAGTGGGACTGAAATCTTCAAACAGAACTGAGAATGTTAACCCAGTTACCAATATATACTACCAAGCACCCCTTTTGTGTGTAGAAGGGTGTAAGCAAATTGAAACAACAGAGGAATTGATGTATGACAAAGACCTTGAACATACACTGTTAGGTTAATGAATTCTAAAACACAACACCTTGGATGAGCACTGAGAACTTGTACGATAAGCCAAGACCAAAATGTACAGTACCATTAAACCAGGAAGTCACAAGATGTCATCAAACACAACTGAGGACTTTAAATACCACTTTTCTGTCTATATAAATGTCCAACATACTTTCTGTATAACTGAAAACTGAGAATAAACTGATGCATGGGTATCTCATGACATCTGTGATGATGATGCAATCTAGTGCAATTCTAACTGGTTCTAACTGGACACTGGTTCCGGACAATCGAAGGGAAAATAGAAATGACATCATCAAAGTCACCACACATTCAAACACACAAGTCCCTTTGCAGACACGCTTAGACTTTTCCATGAGGAATTTTTCAAAATCACATTTTTACAAGATGACATGCATCTTGTGCAGGTATTTGACATCAGTCATTTTTACCCGGTGCACAATAACTCATGTTAACCTCCACACGCTTTAACAAAATAAACAATGTTATGAAGAATGCAAGATCTGTTACATTAAAATCTGTATTATGACTGAAAATACATGACTAAGGAAATAACGAACAAAAATAATTTAAGATCCCTTTAAATTATACCATTTATTTGTAAATTTATACAACACAACTTCAGCTATGCCCTGCGGATTTACCTATTACCTTGACTGATTGTGTAGTTGCACTGTCTAACAACAAGGCATGATCACTGGACAAAATTCTTCCCAGCCATGTTGGAAAAGGCAGACAGCATATTTTAGAGTCTTCAAGAGAGGTCCATAAAGGACAATATATACTACACTGTAAAACTGTGAATGCTCAGCGACAAATGACATGTCTGGCGATGCATGTGGGTCACAACACAGTAGCTGTATCATAGGAGGCTCAAACCAGAGTTGCAAAGTACCATATTCAAACTAATTATCCACTGTTAACAAGATGTAGTGGTATATTAAGAGGTACAATTTCTACCAGGGATTGAAAGGCACATACATCAGCAACTGGTAAGCCCTTTAACTTTGAAGTTCATAGTGTAATTGAGACAATGTAAATAATTAATGATTGGCAACTGCTATCGATGCATATGGCATCAACCGATGGTGCAACAAAACCACGCCGTAGTCAGGTCAAAACCAGAATATCAGCCCACTGAGAAAGATCTTCATTCCTTCACCTAAGCTGAAGATGACTGTATTTTGGACCAGAATGAGAATCAGTCACAGCTAAAAGTGACACTTAACAGATCTCAAGTTTCAAGTCTGTTTCAGATCTCCAAGAATAAGATCCAGAAATGGGAACAGTATGAAAAACCAAACATCACGCAAATTGAATTACCGATACAGAAGCGTTCTCATAATCTATGCAAATAGCAAAGTCATCAGACGAAAACTTATACAACTCTGCAGAATAAATATTTGAAGTCTAAATGGAAAAATCATTACAGCATTACAGCTTTTGGTCATTTGCTGCTTCTCGAGATAAACTTGGTTCTGCTAAGAAGGAACTACAGCAAACCAAAGGCCGAAACTAGAAACTTGAATAGCTAAGCTAAACTAAATGCATCTTAATTATAGGTACAGCAATTACCGAGAAAGGAAGCAAAGAACTATTATACAGTGAGAAGTCGCACACTAAAGACCAACTAAAGAATCATCTACTCTTTAAACTAATCTACATACATAGTAATGGGTACACAAGTACTACATATGTACAATAATGTGTACATATGCATAATTACCGGGTCCTTCGCTGATTACCATTATGTTGGTTGTATTTTGTTTGACAATTTCACTAAAATAAACAGCTCAAACTCAGAGATAAACGATTTCAATACTGTTCCTTAATGAATAGGCGCAAAAGCGAAAGAAAAATGCCTTCCAATAACTTTGACTAGATGTATCCTTTCGAAGTCCAGTGCTAAAATCTGACATGAGGCTTTCCAGGCATATCGACCTGAAGGTGAACCATTTTCTACGTTGCACCATATTCTACTCGCTGAACTAATTCTGTCGTCTTCTTACAAGGAACACGGATGTGAGTAGCAGGGACAAATCAGACAAAGACGCTCAGTTGGGAACAGACTCGTTCAGAAAAGAGGAAGTCTCCCAAAGACGCGTCCCTCTTCATCGCCAGTATGACGTCCTCTGACGCTCATGCCACTCCTTCAGCTTCTTGACTAAGCAACAGGCAAATATGATGCCAAAGATCTGTAAAGAAAACATAAACAGCTCATTAACAGGACAAGAGTTTGGTAGAGTACGACAAGCAACAAGCCAAACACCTCTAACAGAAACACAAAAACCAATTCAAAAACACTAAACTAATAAAAGATTCAAGGTATGGAAAGGCAAAACAGTCTAATGGTTAGTATCCTGTCCAGTCAACCCAGAGGTCAGGGGTACAAATCTCTACCATGACAAAAACTTTAAGATACTCCAAGATTTCAGTTCCACAAGTACCACTTAACTAGAATATACTTTAATATTAATATTACTAAGTACTTAAAACTGACTGAACAGCCTGGGATCAACTTTGAGGTAAAGACCTGACCATCCGACCTGATATCCCAATTGTAAAAACTGAACAAAGATCCTTATCTGCTTTTGAGGTTGGTTTAGAGAACTTCTCTTAACAAGAACTGAACAAAATGCCAAGGAGCAGTTGAAACAATGCAGGTAGAAAGGTAAAATAAGTCACACGATGTTAATCTCTCCTAACTATTTACCTGTAGGCTGCAAAGGCCTATTCCCACTGCACCTAAAATAATAAGATGCTCCCGTAGGAAGTCCTGCAGTGAATCCATGCAGCCCTGAAACACAGCAGCATAATATTGCGCATGAACAACATCAAATTCAAACCTAAACTTTAAAAGAATCAAACTAAAATGAATACTGTAAGACAATCCTATATAGTAAAGATAAAGGAACCGAATTTTTTAATACAAGCCATTATTGAATCACAGACAACAGAAAACAGACACAAACAAATATATGCAATGACGATACATTTAAAACAGTTCTGTGCTGTAGGTGTCAAAGGGGCAACCTTAAAGGGTTAATAAACCTGCAAGGTCCAGGGTTGTACTCTTCCCAATAAAATTGTTAGACGGCCAGTTGGCCAAAAAATATTTGTGGGGCGCAGTGGTGTAGGGGTATGTTCGGTGCCTTGCAGCCGGAGGGGTGCGGGTTCGAATCCACCTCAAAGGGTTAATAAACCCGCTGGGTCCAGGGTTGTCTGCTTCGCCTCTGAGTAGAATGAAATTATGTATACATATATATACACTGTATTATATAGCTGCAGCTTAAGTGAGAAAGATGAGGAAAAAACTTAACTAGTTTTGCTTAACGAGCAAGCTTAAATTTTACAAAAGAAAAGTTTCATGAGTCATTATACACTTTTTAATGAAAGTATAAAATATCATTTGGTGGGAAATCACTCATAAGAATTCAACCTGTCTGTACCCAATGCATTAATTATATAATTTGGCTTTAAAACATATAGTGGCAAATAATAGCTTGTTACAATGTTATACAGATGAGCCAGAGATGCATACGCATCATTTGAATGCAAAAATCAATATTCATAGTTTTAGAGAAAACCTCATTTTCCGGCTTGATATAGTAAGCAAAGTGATCACTTTTCTTGGTTGACATCACAAATGAGTCCAAAGTAGAGAAACAGACAGACCAGAACTTAGAGCATGAAGTAATAGGCAAGCAAATGTGGATCTAGGTCACCGGTAAAATTCTATGCCTCAGACAACTGCAGGTCACCTCTGATTTACAGCCGATATTGCAAACTCAACTATATCTGTCCAAATTACAAGCAATTTTTCTTGCCATCGCATTACTTTCTAGGCTCTGAAGTGTGGTTCTGATTCTAAACTGAGTAAATCACGTCAATTTATGGCAAGGAATTTAATTTAAGAGAGTAATACAGATTACGACATGATATACACCATACAGCCAACAAATTACATTGTTTATTACTGATTCATCCAAGTATTACCCAGTCTCAACATTGCTTAACTACAATGATTGAGAAACAAGTATTTCCAAAATCATATGGTTGGAATCCTAGATGATTAAAACTAGGTTTTAGTCATCAAAAATAGCCAGCTACTCACAATAAAAATTACAAATGCAGTTCAAGACTAATTTTGATTTCATTAGGCACAGTCCAGAGTCCAGGGCAGCATTTTCAGGTCAGAGTAGATTCAGGTCACATTAGAATGGTAGGTCACAACAAGTGGACCATCCTAATGGGATGCATGGCTCAACAATTAATAGTATTGCCACTTCCAAAATTCTACAGACCACACAAATTCTAACTGACCTGAATGACCACAAAAACTTAACATATATTAAACATCGGCCTAAAAAAACAGCCTTATCACAGAGCTATAGAGAATCTATGCGCGACTGTGAACGTAATGCGTCTATGTCATCCTGTCTTGAAAGCATAAACGAAAATTGATTGATTGATTGATTGAAAACCAACAATCAGCAAGAAAACAATAAGCTACATCTCACCATGTAGTAAATGTTTGATGGATGGGCTCTAACTGCGCATCCGGACGACACAGTGATGCAACAGCTATCGGGTGCAATATTTCGAATGTTGGTTTTGTTGGCCAGCCAGTTACTGTAAGGCCAGTCTTCGAAGGAACCTGCTCCACAGCACTTGAACTGAAGTGAGAAACAGATCAGTAACTCATTTATAGCAATCGTTAAGTCCATTAATATCTATCAAAACCTGGAAACTTCTGATTAGGAATAAGAGGTAATAATGCCTGACAATGGAACAGTGCTTCATCCAGCAAAATGCGACAATATAAACTAAGAGTCAAATGCTCATCTGTTGTATCAGTACAACATCATTACATACAATAACTAAATACACGGTGCTGTCAAGCTCATGCAATAACTTGCTTTAAAAACTTGCATCCTAGAAATGCAAATAGGACTCTTCAAAAACAATTCTGAACTCATCAAGTTTGATGGAATCTTCAACAAGAACATTCACTTTTCGGTTTTTTTTTCAGAACAGGGTGAGGTATATATAAAAAATATATGTTCTGCCACATTTTCACTACACAGTTTGCTACATAATTATAGTATAATAATTATAGTATAATAATTATAGTATAATAATTATAGTATAATAATTATAGTATAATAATTATAGTATAATAATTATAGTATAATAATTATAGTATAATAATTATAGTATAATAATTATAGTATAATAATTATAGTATAATAATTATAGTATAATAATTATAGTATAATAATTATAGTATAATTATAGGAATGATCTCATGCTTTTGCTCTTTTCTGTTGAATTAGTGTTTTATTGCACATATATATCAGCAATAAAACACTTAATTCAAAAGAATAGAGCAAAAGCATGAGATCAACAGAGCCGTTGTTTCTACCGTTTTGTGAAGGCTGTCGATAGCTTGCGTCTTCTTGGCATCTTTCTTGTAGGCCGTCATCATCGTGTAGTTCAGATTCCGAGATATCTCATCTTTAACCTTTCAACAGAAAAATGTGAACTACATATCTCACCACCAGGGCTGCCGTCAGAAATTCCGGGCCCCTAGGCAGAGTAGTCACGGGCCCCTAACTATCCTTTGACTTTATGAGAAATTTAAAAAAACAAACTGAAATAATAATAGTGCGGGTACAACCCTACAAAATTATATTTAGATATGCAACTATTGTAGTTAAGCGTCCGTAATATTATATTTTAAGAGGCATAAATCATAAACTTTGTATAACTGATTATAATATTTTTCATAAGTTGATTGCTGGGCCCAGCCCGGGCCCCTAACAGTCGCCGGCCCCTGGGTTTTTGCCCCCTCTGCCCCCCCTCTCGGCGGGCCTGCTCACCACTCAGTTAAACAGCTGCAGGAACTAAACAGCCTTAGGAAGTGTTAGCCTGGGTTTCTACTTCAGAATGGGTTTATTGTCTTTGGTAGCTAAACTTAAGGGGTAACCACAGGTAAGCAAGTGTCACTTATGTCACTGCCTTAGCCTTTCGACATTTAAGGGTCAAGGGCCATTTGAGGGGTTCCTAAATGTGCTTTATAAAAGTCCAGATACATAAATACATACCGTACATTACATTTAAATTACATTACATACATACAATGGCCAATCCTTTCCATTAGCATGTGCAATTGGTTAATTTCGACAGAATGGCTAATTAATAGTCTAAGGAAGCAGCATTAAAAGATTTCACATAACACTATTCTGTCACAAGCTGTGGTTCACAGGTACTTTGTATCAAGTCTAATCTAACATGATCAGTTCAATAGCACAATACAAAAAACATCAATTGATGATAATTGAAAGTGAAAGTAAAGTATGACGACTTCAAATTCTGACATATTGAACAATTCTAACATATTGAACAATTCTAACATATTGAACAATTCTAACATATTGAACAATTCTAACATATTGAACAATTCTAACATATTGAACAATTCTAACATATTGAACAATTCTAACATATTGAACAATTCTAACATATTGAACAATTCTAACATATTGAACAATTCTAACATATTGAACAATTCTAACATATTGAACAGGTCCAGTTGAGATTAGAAAAGGGACCAGAAGAGAGGCTACAGAGAATAACTGGTACTATGAACTCATAATTATAGTTTTCAGATGATGAGGACTCACTGCAGTTTCGTAAAGTGTGGCCAGGATGCCAGTTCCTGCCTCCAATAAGAAGACGAGCATTAGGAATGCTGCAAACTATAACACAACAGAAACCACCAAATGTCTGCTACATTTTTACATGCAAAGTAGTCACACAGTCCGAATTTAATTAGATCTTTTGAGCGATATATTTAGTATTACTGTGAAAATTATGGACAGAACTATTTGAGCCTTATTTTACTCATTGGCAACTTCTGATAGTATTTCTTCTATTTCTGACAGGCAAGATTATGCCAGGCACAGTCACAAATGAACATGTAATTTTATGTACACACTGTATTGTAATGTATGCAATGTAACTAGAAAATATAAAATCACTGTATACTGGTATACAGAATAGGAGTCAGAATAGTACAGGCTGGTACTATGGCGCTGGGGTATCTACATGACACAAATCATTAACATATTCATTAATGTGAGATTACGACTCATTAACATAACAACAGCTGGCACTACCTGTAAATAACAAGTTTTAGAAAATTGGTGGCAAAACACTACAGTTCCCTTTTGATTCTCCAACTGATGCCCAGTACTGTCCTAAAATAATTATACTTTTGGTCATTAAGAATAAATTTAACAGTTTAAGATACTTTGCCATGTACATTGTGCATGCCTACAATGCTACAGTCACAATTAAAATTACTTTACTGGTACACAGAAAAACAGCTACTTACAACAAACATTAACAACATTAAGAATGACTTTTTCTCAAGGTTTTGTAAATAAAAACAGTCAAAAACCAAACAGCAAGCTATTATGTTGACGTTCTAAAGGTCTAAATTTTAAAAGGCTGTTGGTATGCAGTTGCAGTTGGTATACGTTTTTAAGTACCTACCAATAAAAAAAGCGTGACTAAGGCAGTTTGAATAATAAAAATAAGCCTTCAGCAAAAGATCAGTTGGTAAAAATTCCGTAAGTCAAGTAGAAGCATAAGACTAAGATAGAGTAAATGAGGCGCTGGGGTATCAACATGCTTCAAGTGCCCAACTACATATACTTCAACAGACTTACAGTGAAACTCTATCTCTTATAAAACGATAATGGATTATGATAAAAGTCCACTATAACCTGACTGGCTATAGAAAGAAAAAAGAAAAAAAATAAAACTCAAGAAAAACAACTGCAAAAGACACTCTTAAGAGATAATATCTACTTGGACTTAACATTAGTAAACACCCTGAAGTTTTAACAGGAGTTAAATTTAACTGTATGGCAGCCTGCAAGGCGCCCATCTGTCCTACTGCTCATTCTAGAGTTACCCCAGGGAGTGGAGGGCTATCGAAATTGTGTCCTTCTGATTTTCGTGCCAGCGTGTTACCATTCAAGCATCTCCCTGCCCCAGACAGGAACAGAATTCATGTTTATAGTTGGAGTGACCCAAAGAACATAGTTAATAAACTCTGTTAGCAATAAAATGATTGACAGTGTGAACAGGAGAAACTAACACGAGCTGAGGAAATGACCAACTGACAATCAAATACTGAATCAAGTTAGGAACATGACAACCTATAATTCACAAGGTCACTGGCAGAAAGCCCAGTACTTCTACATTTATAAGCTCAATTTTCCCATCATATCAATTACTTAAAAGTGGCTGTAAAATGTTGCTAAATGCATGATTACAAATAAATGGTATGTAACATGAAAGCCAATGGACCTGCCTTCGGGCAGAGAACTCATTATCATCATCACCAACATAAAATACAATATGTTACAGATCCCATTGTTACATGTACTAACAGGATGTAGTCAAAGTCAATGTCACTATTAAACAATGCCACTGTACAAGGTACACAGTCTGACCTACATTGAGTACAGTAGACACAGTCTTATCTACAACTGAGTTTGATTACAACCTCAGTTTTGCCAGATGATCCCTGTTGCTCAAATGCCCTACTATAACTACATTCTCCAGGTTCTTAAATTGATTCAATACTAGAAGAATAACTGCAAAGCAAATCTGTTAGCTCTGAAATTATTATATCATTACCAAAAGCTAATTCCAATGCACTTGTAATTTAAGCTAATCTCCTTCCTTTCTTCTATTCTCTTCTAACCGGTAATTTTTCTTTTAATTCATTGCCCCATATCAAACTCATATCACTTAATATTATGTCTGATAAACAGAGACACCAAACTGAATAGACAGCAATTAGACAATTTAATATCTATAATATATTTATATGACATAATTATGACAGCAGTTTCAAAAACACATCCAGTGTTGCTGACCGCCAGACAACTTTAGTCTAATCAGTATTAACTACAGACTGCTGTAGACATTACACTGAACAGCATATGATGATAATTGTGCAAACACTTATACGAGTAGAAGCCAGAGAAAAACACTTATCACAGAAAACAGATTAAAAGTCACAGTAGAACACTTATAGAAGAATGTGACCCAGAATTTCATAACAGGCTAGTGTCTATTTATGGAAACGTGCTACAACAACTGCAAAGTCTGGTCAGACAAAGGATAATAAAATATGGTAAAAGAAACAACTGCAATGGAGAAGAAAGACAACTGCAATGGAGAAGTAGGACAACTGCAATGGAGAAGTAAGACAACTGCAATGGAGAAGTAAGACAACTGCAATGGAGAAGTAAGCAGAGAACCTGCAATGGAGAAGTAAGCTCACTGCATTGGAGAAGCAAGACAACATGCAATGGAGAAGTTGAAGACAACTGCAATGGATAAGCTACAGATTTCTTCGATAAAGCTAAGTTTTGAGGTTTAAGATAATTGCAATGGAGAAGTAAGACAACGGCAAAATCAGTGAGAAGTAAGGTCACATTAAGATCTGCAATGGAATCCACAGGATAGACAACTGCAATGGAGAAGAAAGCACAACTGCAATGGAGAAGCCAGACAATATGCAATGGAGAAGGACTCAGAATCGGATTAATTTTCAACTGCAATGGAGAAGTAAGACAACTGCAATGGAGAAGTAAGACAACTGCAATGGAGAAGTAAGATTAACGTTAATGGAGAAGTCAAGACAACTGCAATGGAGAAGTAAGATGTGTGCAATGGAGAAGTAAGACAACTGCAATGGAGAAGTTCCACAACCACAGCACCCAACTGCAATGGAGAAGAAGACAATCAATCCTCCGGTTGCAATGGAGAAGATAAGACAACTGCAATGGAGAAGTAAGACAACTGCAATGGAGAAGTAAGACAACTGCAATGGAGAAGTAAGACAAATGCAATGGAGAAGTAAGACAACTGCAATGGAGAAGTAAGACAACACTATAACTGGAACAGTAAGACAACTGCAATGGAGCAGTAAGATAAATGCAATGGAGAAGAATCTCAACTGCAATGGAGAAGTAAAACAACTGCAATGGAGAAGTAAGACAACTGCAATGGAGAAGTAAGACAACTGCAATGGAGAAGTAAGATAAATGCAATGGAGAAGAAAGACAACTGCAATGGAGAAGTAAAACAACTGCAATGGAGAAGTAAGACAACTGCAATGGAGAAATAAGACAACTGCAATGGAGAAGTAAGCAGAGAGCCTGCATTGCCCTGCAAGCTATTTGCTCACTCATTTGCGTGCAAGCTCACACGTTTTCTTGCAACTTGAAGACTACTCTATTTAAAAGCTACAGACTTCTTCGATAAAGCTAAGTTATGAGGTCTAACTCATTCAAAGGTGTTCAGACAAATCAAAATCAGTGAGGCAGGTAAGGTCACATTAAGATCTGGGTTGCAATCCACAGGATAGGCAGGTAGACAGGGACGATCAGAAAGTGGACAGTGTTCGGGATTGGAGTGGCCAGACAGATATGGAGAAGAGAAGGAATCAGAATCGGACTAATTTTCTGTTGCCATGGTCAGAATGGGAACACCTTCATGCAGCTACATGTTGAATCACACCACATCAGTTATATATATATTTCTTTATGCTACACTCAATATAGAGTCTTGAGGGTTGAACGTGTACCTACCACATTGAGACAGGCAATGTTCTCCTTCCACACACCACAGCACCCGACCACAATGACCAAGAAGACAATCAATCCTCCGGTTGCAATGAGTAGATATGTGGTCGCCTGGTAGCAACTCGTTGTCAGGAGACTGACAAATGAGGACTTTGCAAATAGAGTCCAGATTCCAATGCCAAGGATGGCTATACCAGACAACTATAAACAACAGACATGAGGCAACACTATACACTCAAAACAGTAAGACTTTGAACAGTAGTTCTTAATGGTCCAATCGCTATTGCATTCTCTTCTATAATCATTAGAATCATTATCATCACGCTCTCTGTAATAATTGTTGCCGCCACCACTGACAATGCAGCCACCACCACCATCACTGCCAATGCAACCACTGCCAGCATCACTGCTAATGTCACCACCACCAACATCACTGCCAATGCAACCATCACCAATATCACTGCCAATATAAACACTACCAATATCACTGCCAATGCAACCACCACCAACATCATTGCTAATGTCACCACCACCAACATCACTGCTAATGCCACCACCACCAACACTGCTGCCAATGCCACCACCACCAACATCACTGCCAATGCCACTACCAAGTCATCAAACTATTCTCTCTAAGTATAAGCATTGTTTAGGAAAACCCAGGTAAGAAATTAGTCTAAGTCTGAAATATACAATCTGCAAACAGGATGCTCAATTTGCTCATATGTGATAAAGCATTTACAGAAATTATGCCATGCTCAGAGTCTCAATATTAAGGCCAGCTGTCAAACATCTGATGTTGAAAGCAACTGCCAGGCTGCAGCTCATACTAGTAATCTAACTCTTTAATATATGTACAGTCATTCTACCCAAATTATTTTTACAAAATATTCAGCATGTGAATACTTGTATACAAGTCATATCTATTCATTTTAATCAGTCCTACTGTAAGTATTCTCATGCATCATCACACGAGGGTTGAATTAGTTTCAAGTTTATTCAATTCAAACACTGAGTTAATTTATGTAAGTCAAAAACATATCAAATGAAGAACAGTAATGCAGTTATGAATTATATGACATTCAGTAAAGAATTATACTTATTACTTGATACAACTCCAAAGGATGAGGACTAGCTAACTCAAAGTAAACCTTATATATTTATAATTCAGTAACAGCAGAAACAAGTAGCCTGCAGAAGATCGCAGGGATTTCAAGACTACAGGAAATAAGTTAAACAATGACGATTAGTTATCCAAGCAACTCTGCTAGACAAAGTAATTCAACAAAGACACTGCTGGCTTAGACATGCAGAGGGAATACCAGCTGACCAAATCCCACACAATGCACTACATGAAAGATTCAAAGGAAAAAGAAACAAAGGCAGACCAAGACGACACTGGACAGATAATATAAATGAAGACATAACATCACTTGGACTAACACTAAGAGAAGCAATGGACTTGACAAATGACCGAGGACAAAAGAGATCAAACAGTCGGAAACAAACCAGAAGGATGAAATTGAAGATGTACAGAAGGTTCTTAAGGAAGGAAATGCTGCAGCAGCCGTCATTCTTCCCTCGATTTCCAATGACCCTGACTGGCGGAGATGACGGAGCCTTCCTTTTCCTCTTCTGGCTCGTAGTCATCTTTCGTCGTCAAAGACACCACTACTACAAATGCACCACATACCATACACGCAGTGCCTAAAATACTCAGAAACATTAACTGCAAACTCTTCCTCAAACAGTCAAACTGTACTTGAATGGTAAGTAAGATGTCAGGTATTAGAATGAAATCAAGTGTACTTGACTTGAGCTAGGTAAGTAAGTAAGTATATTCTTTATTAAGCTAATCTCTCAAAAATTCATAGTACACACTGTACACTCCACACAAGTCAAAGTTCTGCAAACTCAGCAATGTCAGAAAAAACTGCACACTAACCATCCATCTTCACAATTATTCTGAGGTATTAGTGTCCAGATTTTCTTCATACGATATGATGAGGTAGTCACCACATTATTACATAATTTGTCTATCAAAATCCTCAGAGGCATGGAGTTTAGATTTAAAGATCCTATGACTGACAATAACAACATAACAGTACTTTCTCATGAGTTACATCATGGCTGAACAGTAAATTCTCATTTTATATGATGTGCAGGAATCTGAACCCAGGTTGGAGAGGTGAGAGACCGATGCATTAGTAAAATCAGCCACTTGCACCAGAATGTTAGCAAATGGTTTAATGACGTATGTTTCGAATACCTCCTCTTTTCATAGACATATTGGTACTTAAAGAGAGCACAGTCCTTCTATTTTAACCGAAAATCACTGAGAAACATCAGAAAAGACCAGTACTCATTTTAGTCAACACCAGTTCAGGTACAATGCTAGTCACTTTCAACAAGTAAATATAAAAACAAAAACAATCCTGTCTAAAGTTGCACCTTCTCCGGTCTTTCTAACCAGCTTTTAAGGCCGTCCCTGGAAGCCACTGCTTCCATTACATCACATTGTGTCTTGGCTAAGACAATATCGTCACAAGCTTTCCATCTACATTCCATTGCCTAATTCAATCAATCAATCAATCAATTTCGTTTATTCACAACCCCAAGCTGACAGGTCGCAACTTGTTACAGGTAACAGCTAGGAAAAATTGTCTAAGCTCTGACAGTTAGTTATTAAATGGGTTGAGATAGCAAATATTATCTCTACATTTTCAAACTAAACCACTACCAGTTGTGTGTCTCAGTTGTCCATCTCTTTACATGACTGTACAGGATTGGCAGCTTTGTCTAGCACACCTCTCACAGTAAGAGAGTGCCACAAAAATAGGTACAGTTAAGTCCTAAGACAGTGATTTGCAACACTCTCGCTGACTTGGAAACCTGAGCATAAATATTAGGAGAAGTTCAGAAAGATCAATTCACAGCAAACGATCCACAAAGGATAAAAGCAACAAAGGAACACAGCAAAAGCCCAGTGTTGCATCACGGAAAGTCTGAGCCAAAGTAGGAAAAGGTTACCTAGAGAGCAGCTGAGCACAGAGAGTGAAGAAGAAGGTTATCAGACAGGGTATATCTATAGAGATACTTGACTCCTCTTTTGTCTCCTACTTTATGACAATCAGCCACCTTCACACCAAATATATCGAGAGACTGACACCTTGACCACGGAGTTGAAACCAGTTATTGAAACAAAAATGATCACCCACCAAGTGGCTATAAGAGCACTAAAGCGTAATGGACTACAAAAACTCTGATGGAAATGGCTGCTAAATTATTGTTCTAGGCTAATATGGTAAATGCATCATAGCCACAATCGATGCTGATAGTTTAGCACATTATGGTGTCGTAAACCACACATCTAGAGATCATTTACATAAAAGTCCAACAAAGCAAACATTGCATATTATGACCACTAACTCAAATGACACTTAGAAGAGCTCTTAAACTGCCTTTAAGTCACTCGAGGCTACTTCACACAGATTTCATGACCTGCACGACGTCATCATCATCATCACATATTCCTGCTGCACGCAGCAACTTTGTGACATTATGTCATACAGGCCATTAGGTAAATTTACCACAGCAAAACATAGCATAACAGGGGTTTTAAGTGGTTCAGAAGAATCTGCATTAGAACAACTACTGGTTAACCCTTAGTAGCCTTTCCTTCCTATGTGTTTCTTAATGCTTATGATACGGTCCAACTGCTGAGAAAATACTGTGAAAACATTCCATAAATCTACAATTTCTGCACTGATGAATTTTTGTTCTTATGCTCCTTTTGGTTCCGTAAGCAATTTATATCAGTGACATTTGAGCATCTCGTTCTGTGCTAATTTAAAGAACTGCCTGCTTTCCAGTGATAAACTAATAAGCTTCAATTAGGTTTCCTCTGCTCCTCCTTAGCAAAGTGGTTAGCCCACAACTTATCAACCTATCATCAAAGACCAGATCCTTGTAACCTGAAATCATTTTGACAGTGATTATTTGCACTTTATCCAGTTGTTCTGTATCACGTTTCAATATCGGGATGCTGTATTCCAGCTTTGGCCTCACTAACGATTTGTAGAACGACAATTCTGTCCATGAAAAATATTACTTAAAATATTTTGCATTCTCATGCATAATCACTTGCAAGTCCCTTCTTGTCACTCACTGTCAAAGCCTGACAACCCTGCCTTTCCCCCCTTCCTTTTCAACACTCTTCCAAATAAAAGAGCATTAGCCAGTCCTTTTCAACATTCTTCTCTGGTCATCTTGCAGAATCTCGACTTTTCCATCACTAGCCACAGCTTTACGAAGTTTTGTTTCATCTGCGACTTAGAAGTTTTAGATAAAATTCCATCATCTATGTCACTAATAAAAATTCTGAACAGCAGTGGCCCATGACCATCGTGGACTCGTGGTACTCCACTTAGCACTGTTGTCCTGCTAGAGTATATGTCTCCTATGCCCACCTACTGCCTCGTGCCTGATAGCCAGCTTTGAATCCATGCTATCACCTGCCCTCTAATCCCACACGCTTGCAACATTTTGGCCTCATGTAACATGTGGCACCTAATTAAATGCCTTGGCAAAATGCACTTAAATTACAACCACAGGATTTTCATCATCAATCCTTACACAGGCGTCTTCAAAGAACTGTAACAGATTTGTCAAACATAAATGACCTCTAGTAAACCCATGTTGACTGGTCCTGTTGTTATATCATGCTCATTTGATTTGAATTTGGCAATGTTTCAATATTCAACTTATAACAGAAATACAAATTCTGATTTGTAGGTAAATGTAAATGCACAATTTTTCTATAGCGACCGTATGGACTCGACCCTGATCATTTTCAATGAATTGAATAGGGTGAGATCCTTCTCCACAGCTGCCTGTTTGAAAGGGTTCCACGCCATTTAAAAGTCCAGTGGTGTAGTTTTGATAATTTAAATACTAAAAATATAATTTCACGAAAATTTCTCAACAGACGTATCCCCAACAGTGACATCACGGAATTGGTAGCAGGCAAAGCCCTGACCCAGTGACCCCAACTTGTTTCCCCATGCCCTCCCGGCCAGTACCTGGTCATCTATGTCTATCTACAGAGGACCAGACTAAATTCTTTCGACAATTGGACTATCCATTTGCGAAACGCACAGCGGAAACACGAAACTCTTGCCAAGTACACCAACTACAACTAAAGTGAAAATTACCTCTGAATAACGGAAGAACTACGAATATATCTGGATGAGACGTCGTTCTTCGTTCTCAATGATTTATTTCAGAAGCATTTGTTCGTCCATGTTTACATTCGTACTTTGAACTACAATGCGCATGCGCCATTAGCATAATTTTATATATATATATATAATATATATATATATATATATATATATATATATATGTATATATTATATATATATATAAATATTATATATATATATATATCTATATATATAATATATATATTTATGTAGTAATTGCACTGCATCGACGTAAATGCCATTGTTTTTTTTAGCGCCTGACTATTGGTAACTGCGTGCTAAGCACTTTAGAATGTTTCTGTTATCAGTGGTGAAAAACAGGTACACCAGGATCTTTGATCTTTGTTGCGTTATTTTGCGTGAACTGAGAGTTGTCTGTTGCTGTACAGCGTTTAACTACAGACAGCGTTAAAGATAATACGATAAACCCTAAGGGGACGTCCATAAATGACGTCACGCAAATTTGGCCGATTTTAACCCCTCCCCTCGTCACAAAAAGTAACACCCCCTCTGAAAATGACGTCACAAAGCTCTGACCCCCCCCTAAAACCAAATTTCCATGGCGAAGCAAAATGCTCCTTCATGGAACAAATAGGGAAAGCATGAATATTTTAAAATCTAACGGTGACCAAATATTGAAATAATTAGAAAATTATTAATAATGGTGCCCGTATACATTAAAATATTTTAAAAAAATAATGAAAATTTAATCCTAAAAATTAATTATGCTATTAATAAAATTAAATTGTTGTTAATTGTTATATTTAATAACATAGACCTGGTGTGACGTCACACTTCTCAAACCCCCACCCCCATGTCACACATCGTCACAAATTTCCGACCCCCTCCCCCAGGTGCGTGACGTCATTTATGGACGGCCCCTAACTAGACCTGGGAGTCGACCCCAATAAGTCGACCCCAGTCGACTTGGGCATCCCAAGTCGAGTCGAGTCGTTTCTGCTTAGCGCAACTGACCCCCAAGTCGAATTTGTACTGAAAAGTAACCTCAAGTTGTTTTCTACAGGAGTCGACTTAAACCGACTTGGGACACAAACAAATCTAAATTTATCTCGCCACACTAATGATCGTGAGGAAACGGCGGCGTTTAAGCAGTTGTATAGTGTTTTTAGTGTGAACAAGCGTTTTTAAGACCTATAGTGTGTTAGGGTTGTGTGACTTGTGTCATGACAATACATCTTTAGGGCCTATATAATTATATATGTATAAACATGATCTAGTTCAGAGGTTCTTAACCGGTGTGTCGCGACACACTAGTGTGTCGCGAATCGACCGGCGGTGTGTCGCGTAAACATGGTGTGTCGTTGGTGTGTCGCGAAGAATTGGTGTGTCGCTAATTCTCACAGCATGCGTCAGTCACTCTTGCATTACATTGACTTACTTACTTTAGCAGTTTAGTGGACGTAGGCTGTCACAATTCGTAGCACTCTGTTTATATATTTTATTTGATCGAAATCTGGGGCGGACATGCAGTGTTTACTTTATACATGTAGTCTTATTATTGTACATAGTTTAATACTGTTACACAAGCCCAGGCAGTCTGCAGTATACGTTTCCGACCGCGCCGTTGAAAACATTTACCCGTTACCATGACATTCGAAATGGACAAATTTATCATAAGAAAACGAAAATTTAGCGAATCTAAAACTGATTACGCAGAATCAGATTTTGGTAGCTGTAGCCCTAATGTGAATTAGTTGATAATTTGATAAGTTATATTTCCTAATGTGAATTAGTTGATAATTTGATGTTATATTTCCTAATGTGAATTAGTTGATAATTTGATGTTATATTTCCTATTGTGAATTAGTTGATAATTTGATAAGTTATATTTCGCAATGAAATGGAACAAACTGGTCGGAGGTGCCTCCTCAGTCAGCTTACATATTGCACTTATAGCCTACAAACTGTGGATCCTCGTTTTAATATGATCCAAAGAAATATCCAGGAGCAAAAATCCCAGTAATTGTTAGGCCTACTAAGACCTAAGTTAATATGGAGTCGTAGGATCGACGTAAAATCGAAGATTTAGATCAGTAGAATTAGAATTTTAGAATCATTAGAAACTAGAAAGCATTCAGTGTCAACATTATCATTCCTTAAAAATGTTAGCCTAACAATTAAAAATTTTAAATAAATGAATTGGTTTAACTTTAACATTTTTTATTTTAACGATATTCACATATTATATTTTTGTGTGGTGTGTCGCCAAATTTATTTGCAAGTTTAGGTGTGTCGTGAGCCAAAAAAGGTTAAGAACCTCTGATCTAGTTGAGCGGGCGGTCAGCGCCGCTTGTCTTATGTAAACATTGACTGAATATAGCTTGTACTGAGCACGTGCTAATAGCGCGGGAAAGGTTAGAAATTGCTGATTACAGTCGATTTGAATAATGCAGTTGTCTTAATCCAGTAGATAGAGCTGTATATTGACTCTATTGAGAGTGAAGTGTTAAGAAATATAGTTGATTTATGTTGACGATATGTATTGAATTGAAGTGAAGAAGATAAAAGTTGATTTTCATCTCATTTGAAAGAGTAAGAAACGCAGAACGGTACTGCGATATTATTTTTGTATTATCGACGCCGGTTGCGTCGGTTGGGCTAAGCAGTTAGGCCTACTTAGGCCTACTTATTTTTTTATCAGTGTCGATTTATCTATATCATGATTTATTATAAAATTATGTTAAAGCGTCACACGTACGTTTAATAAAACTGGTGAATCGAAATGTTAATATAAATGTCAGCACGTCTGCCTTATCAAGAGCTGAACACGCGCAAATCAATGAACTTTTAGTCGCCAGTGAATTCGACCCAAAGAAATCTGTATCTCATACTAATCAATCGATCGTTTGGCGCTACTTTGGTGCACTGCATTAGTCGTTTGCAGACGGAAAACTGTTGTATTAGACAATGATCGACTATATTGTCGGTGAGTGGTAGTAGGCTACTGTGGGATGATACGCATGCATTGCTATTTGAATTACGTTAGTGGCCAAATAATTATGACAACAGAATTAATCTGTGTGATTATAACACGCCATTCAGTGCAACCAGTCCGCGGTCCACTGCAGATTCTTCTGTTAACCCATTAGAGCATTACAAAACTGTTCAAGCACAAACAAAAACAGCTTAAAATAGGCCTAATAAGCAATTTTATTCATCAGGTGTTGAGATCTCATTACTCATTAGTATAAGAAATTAATGCTTGCCAGGCAAATTGGCATGACATTTTTGTATTATTAGCCGTAAAAATCGTAATTACCATGTCAGAAGTCGACTTTAAGTCGAAAGTTGGTTGTTTTTCTGCCAAGTCGGGTCAAGTCGTTTTGACTACAAGGTGTCGACTTCAAGTCGACCTCAAGTCACTTTAGGGTCAGGTGGGGTCAGATTGGCTGACCAAAGTGACTCCCAGGTCTACCCCTAACTTCATCTCATTCGAAGTTTACTTGACAATGTGCCCAACTGCCCATCTCAGCGCGTACTGCTGGTATTATATAGTAAGTACGTAGGGGCTTACCTATTATATATGCCAACTATACGAAAGCAGAGGCCATTGATCTTGAGCGCTTCTGAGAGACTCGTTAAGTGGCGCTTTATAAATGTCTTGTTACATTACATTACACATTGACAACATGTGCGATATAGCTCCTGCAACCTCATGGATTGGCATCTGTGAGCTTGACAGTGACCTAACTGGCAAATGCCATTATTTTGTTTTGTTGCCGATCAAGGTAATTACCTATTAGGCCTAATTGCCGAGTAAGGTGATTAAGGTAATTATGGTATGCTGGTTCGGACCGTCTCAGTTTTGTGAGAAGAAATTATCCAGCATAGCAGCTGCAGTGGAATTCACCAATAGGCCTAAGCCTTTTCCATGATTCGACCCTTAGCTGAAGACAACAACATTAATGGCTGTGAGGTTATGAAGAATTCCTAAGCTTGCAATTATGCTTGAAGAATGTGTGTGTGTACAAATACACACCCACACACCCACACACAGAGGCAATGTGCCAATGGCTTATGTAAGTGTAAGCATAACAAACAATAAATTACTGTTCATTAATATTTACTCACACAGTAATACATTGTATGAAAGTTATAAAAAAGAATTTATTTAGACAAAACTATTACAAAATTCAATATTGCTTACTAATTTGATAATCAATATCCATTAACATTTAAAGAATATCTCACATTAAGAGAAGCAGCAGAGAATGATGCATTAATTACAACTTTGTGGTGCTTTATATCACATTAAGACAAGCTCTTTATAAGCTTCTCTTTGAGAAGCGCTTTATAAATAGCCAAATACAATACAATACAACACAATAGAATGAAGAATTTGCCATCCTGTACTCAGCCATGCACGGAATGATCGATTACAAGTAATCCATACATTCAATTATGAGAAACTCATTATAACACTGTCAAAGAGCCATATAAAAAACTGTCTCACAGCAAGGTTATGCTGTAACAAGTTTTCAGGCAAATCACGCTAACCCTGGGATCTAAATGGCCCTACCTTGTTATATTACAATTTGCGTCAACTGCAGTATAATGACTCTGTGGTGCATTGACATTCAAATAACACCTGATAACATTAATCAGTGAAATTCGGTGCAACAGCCTCAATGGTTTCTTAAAGTTTGCCAAGAACATAGCTTTGAAACCCAGACAATAATCACACATAAGGTTTACAGTAAAACATTTTCCCAGAGTTCTTTCAGGCAATCACTTATAAATTTGAAAAACCATGTCTGGCTGTATTCAGTGTTTATACTCATATTTTAGTAGTTCTTCTACTTGTAAACATACATAATTTTTATATCTCTTATATATATATTCGTTTATTGCAGAAGAAGACAAAGATCAAGGCTTGCCATATGAACACAGAATGCTGTCAATCACAGAAACCATCTAGCATACACATAACTTCATTGGTTGTGCAATAGGTAATTGCAAAATACAAGCTACAGGTAAAAGTTATATGGATCGGACGATGAGATGAAATCACAGTTTCCACTGGTGCTGAACTGGTTTGAACAGCCAGAGATCTGGTTGTCCTCGGTGACGAACGGTCGTCTCATAGTCCGACTTGCTCCACTGGAATGGTGGCACGCTGTCATATGTCGGTCCACTGATCGCCACAAACTCAAGATCACGAACCATCTTAGATGAAGTCATCTGAATATCAAAACAAAAAACTCATTCCACGTTTTAAAGCACAACAGTTGTTCAAATAATACCTGTTTTATTTATTTATTTACAGCACTTATTATGCATGCAGAAATCAGTATATCTGTGTCTGAGGCATGGATAAATGTTTACGAGATGCCAAGATGTAGTTATTTACAGTATAGGCCAGAGTAAAATGTTGGTCTTGGTGGAAGATTGGTGCTGTTGATACAATGCTTGCAAGTGCAGGAATTCAAGCACCATTAAGCCCAGTTAGCACTTGAATGTGACCATATTTCATGGAATGTCAGGTCACTTGGAACCCACTCAGACTTCCATCCTATTGTGTCGTTAAATGAGTACCAATTTAAGTTGGGAGGTTTAAAGGTGTCCTATCATGGGAGTGCTGTGAGTATGTTTGCAGCTCAGCTGATCAAACCTGCTAAAAACTTAAGTTATTAACAACTTTAGTGGTATGAAAGCATATGAAATCCTGACCTTCATGTCAGTGCCTCCATGTGATCGATGTCCCAGGGCACCAAAAGGATAAGTTCCATTAATGGGATTCAGATCACAACGAGCAGAGATGGCATTCTCTGCGCTGTATGGAGGAGTACAATTGCAGGCAGACAAAGGATCATGGGTAAAGTCATTGTACCTGCAAAGACAAAAATAAATCATCAAATCGTATATCTTTCCTTAAAGACTTCAGTAGTAACACTAGAAAGAAACAATGGTCTGCCATAACATATTGCAATATGGGTTTCATACTGCACTGTGATTCGGTGTGCCTTTCAATTGTCTTCAGAAATTGTTACATGTTCATTTATGCAACAAAGTTGACTATAATAGTGTGCTAATGAAGTGAACATTTCATGATGACAAATTAAAATATAAATTTATTGTAATGAATTGATAATCCTAGATGACAAAATAAAAACATAAAGTGTTGAACATAAAGTTGCAAGTGAAAGCATTGGCACTACGAACCTCATAAGGCGAGTCATTGACTCGACATCTTTAACTCGGCTGTGGTCTCTTCGGAAGATTTTCGCTCTTGGTGTATTCTCATAGCTGAACCAATCGCCAAATTTTGCAACCATTTCTTGTCCTCCACTTGCATTGAATATCTCAGGAAAAGAACTAAAATGAAAAAGCAACTTGAAAATCTGTAATGAGGTAGCAGATCTCTTGGCTAATTTGATCAAAAATTTCATGAATTTCATGCTTGTCATGAATGCTGTGATCTACCATGACTTAAATAAAAAATTTGTTGCCAAATAAATTGTGTAATCATAAGAATAACACAGTAAAAGTTGCTTTTTGAAAGTTTAGAAGCTTCTAGCAACATGTGTTTCAATATATAAAGAAAAGATACATTGAATTAACAGTTATTGCTTACGGGCAGTTGTAACTAGGCCAGTAACTCTGTTTTCGAAGTATGTCGGTCCTATCGGCTGACATAATCATACCTCTGCAAAAGATATAACACAAATTCATCATCATCCCTATAACCACCAAGAACAAATTTGCTATAATCAGTCATGCTGAAGTGATTTCTATTGTATCGCAATCGTCGAAACTATCTTTCCTGCAGCAATGCATTTAGAATATGATTGCCATGGCGATTTTGAAGCGCCTACTGACCAGGCGATCACTTCATCATGATCAATCAGGATTTTAACCAAGATTGGAACCTGAATGAGCTTTGCACTTCTAGACCCAGATGATAAGTTTTGTAATTAAGCTATACAATTAATAAGTAATTAGCACATTAATATTAAATAATATTATTAGGTTACATTATCCAATTTCTAAATAACTTTATTAACTCAAATTCTCTTTATAAATTTTTTATGCGACCCAGAGTACATGAGCGTTGCAAAATGGCAAGTGAATGTTTTATGCACATTACAAATCATAAGAAACGCTCTGGATATGCTAGAAAGCATTTTCATGAGCTACATGAAGATTCAGATGTCACAACAAGAGGCACAATAAATACGCTGGCAAACTGCTACTCATGCTACTGACTAGTATAGAAATAATGCTGATACAATGGTAGCACTTACGGAATCTGTTCCAGCACATACAGGAGACCATCGTTCAGTGAAGATGAACCAGGTGTGAACTTCTTGTAATCAACAACCATCCACTGATTGTTATAGCTGATAACAATCAACAAAAACCTCTGTATAAAACGATACTCTCACAGTCTATGGAATTATACATATTACTGAAATACAGCGAGGGTTGACTTTAAGTAAAAGTTAAGTTAACCAGAAGGAATCGTTAGTATCTGTTATATTAAAACACCATTTCCTGGAAGGGTATGATTTCTGAAAGGGTGGAGAAAGGAAAGATAGCTGATTCCCATGAAGTTCATCTTGTGAAGTAGCTACATAAAGCAGTTACATTGAGACTTCAAGTAACTTATGACTTCAAATGATGATATCACAATAAATAAGCAGTTGCTTTACATACATATTACTTTTTCTAACATCAAGGTTGTTCAGTAAACATGAAACAAGTATTCAGTTAGTAAGCAGTTACAGTTGCCTTGGAAATGGCACTAACAAACTCAGTCCATTAACTGCAATTTCCCATTTACTTATGCAAAAATAGGTATTAATCCGTGACATTTTTAATTCAAAGTTAAATTCATTTCAAACTAAATTCTTTTTATTTTCAAACTTTAACAAATTCTTATTCTGGTCTACCTAAGACTGAGATCATATGTATTAACTAAGATCAATTTTCAGTAATATGTTAATTAAAAAAATTGTCAGTAGAGTCCTACTGTCATCCAGAGAAGCAATCAGCGATAAGCACAGACAACAGCAGAGCTTGGATTTGACTCACGTGCCACTGTTGAATTGACTGAAGTAGTCCACCCATTGCTTTCCTGAACTCGCAAGGCGATTGGCCACCATGTTGCGAATCCCTTCAAGGACAGAATTTTTAGGGTGAATAAATTGCCAACGAGATGCATTGCCGTTACCAATCGTTGTTTCAAGAGTTACCTACAAGAGCAGTCATGCAATGTACTCAGGACAGGTTACATCAATGCACATCAAATGTCAGGTTAACTCACCTCAGAATTTATAAACCAAATATAACCACTGCAGCAAGGCCATCCAAATGCTAAATGTCACCAGTTGACTAAAAGATTGATCCTCAGTATTTTTACACAATATACGATACAACCGTGTGACATGACCATATGAAAGAACATCAGTGGCACTCAGCAAATGTCTCTATAGAACTTGCTAAAGGTCTCCACACAGTAACTGCCTCAGATGAGGCTTGAGCCCGTACTCTCTGCATTACAGGTCAAGCGCTCTAGCCAATCGGCCACCATGCCACACAGCTCTAAATCTGCTCCACAGTGGTACACAAGCACTCAATGTAACAAAAACTTCAATACAGTATAACATCATATCTCTCATATACCACATGAACCTAAATGATATAAAAAGTGCATTACATAGTCAATTCATAAGCCAATCTGAACAATTCTGTGTAAAGTCTGAACTTGAAGAGTCTAGGTTCCATTCCAATAATTTCTTACACGGCTACAGAAACCATGTCAGACAACACCTCATTAAAACTCCTCACTTAACCCAAGTAGCAAACAGCAGTTTCAAATGGCAAACAGATGAACTGAAAAGTCCAAGTGGCAAGTTAAACCTTCCTTGCAGCATCTCTGCATTGCCACAGGATTGTCATCCTGAAGTTGGATTAAGTAATGAAAATGACCCACAACTCTAGCGGTTCTTGTGACATCTTCTTACTTACCAAACCAGAGGAGATGTCGTAAAAATCATCACCAGACATCATAATGCCAGGATACGAAGAGAAAGTCATCTGCTCACCAGGTATAACCTGGCTGCTACCTTCAAAATAATGAATACACCTCTATATAGCACTGTGCATATATAACTATCTAACAGATGAGATGATGTGTAGCTATATGAAAACTTGGGCGTTTCACGATGCAAAACAGTGTGCCTGTACACTGCAACTCACTACAGTCATGATCTACTCATGTAATGTCCATGTATGGTATAATGTTTGAAATTCCAACTCTAGTTTTTCCAAAACTAGAAGAAACCCATTGTTAGTTGTATAGAGAAGCACAATCTGACTAGAGGCTGATTATACAGAATGAAGAGGATGAAAAAGGCAGATACCTAAAATAAAGGCTACATACTTACTTACTTAAAAGCAGGTATGAGGAAGAACTGGGACTCAGAGGTGAAGACAGAGGAAGAGGAACGTTTACTTAAGATCTGAATTCAGGAGAAAATAATAAACCTTATTTTGTGTAAGAAGATATCAATGTCACAGTATTATGGTCATCGTATCACAAAAGCATACAAGAGGACTAAATAACAGATAGACAATAATGATTTCCATAGTGTCTTACCAGGAGTGAGATGGAACCCAAAGGCATACTTCTTGAGTATACGTAGCATGCTTCCATAGGAGTTCCAGGTGTCCTGTGAAACGAACAGATCATGTTTTCATGTTCCCAGGGAGCAGTTTAATGAGGGCTGAGCAGGAACCAGTTCCAATGACATGCTTCATGTCTTCCTTGTGAAGGGCAGACTCTAGATCCTCAAGGTCACCAGAGATCTGAAGCATACTTGAAATAAACCATAAAGCATTAACATTAATAAAGCATTGTTCTAATAGAACAACCAGGTATGCATGTTTATAGTTACTATCATTCAGTCTTACACGCATCAGCTGATCAATTGTGTACTATAAGGAACTCACCGTGATCACCTCTACTCAGCCTCAAATCTACACACTCTGAATTACAAGGTGTGCACTCAACCAACTGATCGACTTTTCCACAGGGGCTCAATTAAATTTCTTTCACACCCTCATGACCTTGATTAGGCGTTAAAACTTTGGTTTATCATTCGTTTTTTTAAATTTTTGCCATGATTGAGAATAAGAGACAGCTGTTATGGTGAGTTGTGTTTTGGTTGAAAGGTACTGGAAGATGGCAGATTGGATGGAGCAGGCTAGGATTCTGGCAGAGCAGTGGAAGGCCTCAAAAGTGACAGAATAATGAAAGTAAGAGAAAGACCTGTGAGAAATAAGATGCAATATGGAGCAGAGAAAGGAAATGGATTTGAAGGAAAATATGGCAGTATCTTTATTAGATGGTCATGGAAGCAGAAAAGATAATGCAGAAAAGATGAATATGATTACCCCATAAGCAAATTGTAAGCAATTTAAGGTAAGAAGAAAACCTGGTTAAACTCACAGTAGACCAGAAACATCTGGTACATAAATTGGTTTGCCCAGAGATGCTCTATCACTCTGATGAAACTTGTAGCCATCAACCAAGCCTTGCAGTTGGACCAGGAAAAGTCGCACCTAGAATGTACAGTGTTTACAGCAGTTAATAGAAAACTGTAAATATTTGATAAATGTTTATGTCCTTATAACATGGTGGCATACTGCTAATGCATTTGATTTTCACTTCTGCATCCAGAGTTCAAATTAACTGTATCACATTGAATAAAAATTTATAATCAAAACAAAGAATTCATAGAGTTGTTGGATTACTGTTGTCATATCTATCCAAAATATATAAAATTTTGGAATTGTGGACTACTTCAAACTAGCTGTTATAATCATAACTCCTTTGTTTGAATATATTGAGAATTTTTAACCTAATCTAAATAACAAGAACTTCTCGGTTTAAAATATTAAGCAATCAATATACGGAAAATCATACATAATTATAAATGGTTTATAATGACAAGCAAATTTATATTTACACATATATATTCATTTTGTATGCAAATATGCAAACTGGGTCATGGTTTCCTTACTATGACCATCGTATGAAAGTAACAACTAAACTTGCAACAAAATAACTTTGCCCGTTACAAGCTTCTCAAAGGCACAGAGCACAAGACTGTGAGGAAAGTAAACAGGTGGGGCTTTTGTCTTTCCTTAAATATTTTGGGACTTAGCTATTTCGGCATCATTTAATTTTGCAGACTTCTCCCACCTGATGCCAGTATGGATCTGTCTGTGCCTTTGCAGCAATCTGGTCCAGCATCCAGGCTGCATTGACATCCAAGTAATCCTGGAGTCGCTGGCAATAGCCACTCAGTGGTTTGGTACAGTATCGGTCCATTTCAGTGTTGTACCAGTGCATCTTGATGAGGTCACTGGTAAGGAATCCTTCTGCCAACCCTGCTGTATATGCCTGGTCAATATCATTGTGACTAGAGTTTGTCTTGATCTCCAGATAGGCCCAACTACAATGAAACAACATTACTAATCACTTTCACGTCGCTCTTCTCTAATCGTGAATGAAGGAACTGGGCAGATAAATAAACACTCAGACGATTAATACAGTGGTTGGGGCCCTAATAGCAAATATCTCACAGTATACTTTTGTAGAAGTGTACCAAAATGTGATGATTAAATTGCCACCAAATTACTAGTCTTGCATATTGTAGATCTTTAATCATAATCATAAAAAATTATATAGAGTCTAAAGAAAGCAAGTTGCCGAAACTAGATGATTCACAGGAGGTGCTCAGTTAAAACAAAATCTATATGCAGGCAAGGTCAGCATAGTAATCTTAAACTTCAAATTTCTAAAGCGCTGGTTGCAAGCTAATCAGGGTAGGGCACCAGCTCGTTCACGAGCGTTGCGTCAAGTCAGAGGGGTTGTCCTGAGATAGGAAATGAAGAACCACATTGCCTGACCAGGAAGCGAAGGAGGTCATAATAATGATGTCTATGAAGGAGGCAGAGGAACTGCTAAGACGGGTTTCGTTTAGAACGACAGTGATTGGTAGTCGGAGGACTGGATAAACTGATAATAGTCAAAAGCCAGATCTGCAGATCTGCTTACTATGCTTACTATCATATAAGATTATTATATCTGATGCATACCCAGTGGAGTTAATGTCATTCTTAAATGAAGCCAACGAGATGTAGGAGTTCGCAACGCCTTTCTCCAGACCGTAAGATTGTAATTTGTCGTTCCATACAATCGATAGCTCTTTGCTCAACACAAATCCTGTCGTAACCGCAAGGAAGACAGCTAACTTAAGAAAAATCTTAGAACTGCCTCCGTTCTCCATCGTGCAGCTATAAACTTCTACAAAATCATAATAATAATAATTATAACAACAGTCATATGATCGCAGTCCTTAAAACCGGAAATCATTCGTTGTTTACGCCAATACAATTAAAGGCGGGAGGATCGCGAAAAAATTGGACTTTCAGACTACTTCTTGAAACATCCTGGAATGTCTTTCAATGCCTTACCCAAATACATTTACACAAATTTTTCGTTTTAACTGTTAAATACACCTTCACTATAAGCACAAATCTGGCTTACACTCAGACTGAAATCTCCAGTAGTGGTATAGCGCTATACAATTTGTTTGGAAAATATTGAGCACGTGCTTTTAAATGGTGGTCCAATCAGAACGGAGAACATAGTCACGTGGTATACAAATTCGCAATTGTGCATGAATTAATATTTCTAATGAATAATCATTTTCATAACATAAACAAATGGAACACATGCTATGAAAGCTATTCATTAACAGGTCTGTAGTTTCGGACGTCTTACATATTTAGCCTAATTATATAGCGAGCGTAGCTTACTAGCTTTTTACATGAAGTGAACTATGAAACGAAGATAAAAAACGCTGTCTGCAATGATTTGCGAATGTATTGTATTGTATTTGTTAATTTATATAGCGCCGATCACAGTATTTGGAATGTTTTCGTATTGTTAAAGCGCTAGGCTTTGTCTTTACCATTTGTCTTTGTCTTTTTTACCATTCGCGGCGGTTTTATTTACACCATTTTCGTTTACGACTAACACTTTGAAAGTGCTAGCCAGTGCTATCGAAATGATTGTAGTTGTTTGAATCTTCAGCAAGGTGAGTATTCATTTGTGTTCGTTGCAGACCAGATGCTGTTAAGGTCTAGGCAAGATGATATTCATGAGCCCTTCCAAAGTCATATATATTATATGTCACGCTTTCTACTACAAAGACTTGCATGGATTATGCAAAATGCAAAGACTAGACACATGTGACATGATTCATGTTTGGTAAGTTAATTGTTGTAGTGACTTGAATGTAGTTTATCACAAAGGTTTTTAACTGCCTCTGCCTCAGGCTGCCTGTAAATGCCGATGTGGATGATGTGGAGTCCATGTAGGTCGTCTCATGTATACCAAGTGGTTAAAGTGGTTTGGGTGAGCTGTGGGAACTCCGAAGAATAGTTTTACTGGAACACATGCGTTACCAGGGTTCCATTGCATGGTGAGCAGTGGGAACGCATGCAAAGAATTTCCGCGAGCAGTGGGCACGCTGTTCCCAGTGTTCTCACCCACTTTTACCCCTGCATATACCCATATAGGACCATATATATCCCATATGGGTTTCATCTAATGCCCATGGAAATGCTGACAGTGGCAGACCAATGTAGATAAAGTTAGACGTTTGAAACCTTTTTACATGATTCATTTGATTCTATAGTAGCAATCAGGTTGTAATAGTTTTAGTTACTTTTGTAGCTTTGAGATCTTTAATCCTTTAACGATGAGCTTCATTAGTTTTCCAGTCGCTTTTAGTACACGCTCGTTATTAAAGGGTTAAAGATGATCTATAAACTGATTGACTTTATCAGTGAGTGTTACATGTACCTCTTTTTACAAGTGGTCTCATTTACTGTATCATAAGGCGTGTCCCCCCCCAATGACGTCAAATTAGTGAGCCCACGCTGTATTTGAGAACTTATTTTAGAATACAGCAGTGGTGCTGGAGGGTGGTTGGCCAGACAGTCCAATAGAGCCACAATTAAAAAATTAGTTTTTAATTATAGTAATTGAGATTATTAAGATGATTAATACTTGGTAAGATAATTTGGATAATTAATTAAGATGACTTATAATCAGTCATCAAATTGGGATGATCAATCGTTGAGCAATTTTTGCACTGGTCATAATCCTCTTGTGTTTAGAGGAGATTAATTAAGAAACAATTATTGATAGCAATCTTGTCATTTGTTGTGAGATTAAATTACAAGAAGATTTTCAGTTTAAAACTGAAAGAGAAGTTGGGTCATTCTAATTCCTTAACCTGAGTAGGCCTACTTTTACTGGGCTATTTGAACCAATATACCAGACAGTGTAATTTGATGTCAGCCTCAGCGGAGAAATAAATTTATGGCAAATCCTGCAATGATCATGAAAATAAATATGTATTTCACATGACCTTTGGCTTTATGTAACTGCAGAAACTGATTTGTAGATGATAAACATAAAAGTTAGAGTACTGGTGAAAATCCTACCATAAATCATCGGATGGCCTGGATTATGTCAGTGGTGTTTATAACGCTTTAGTTGGCTGAGTGTGGTGTATTTATTTGCCTCTGATTCGAGTGAAATGGTGTCTAGGATCATGTATAAAACTTGAGTGTATGTATGGTCTGATTCTGTTTTCTGTTTTGGACTAAAGTCTCTGTTGTTGCGATCAATCGTTGCACCTAAGAGGCCAGACTTAAAGGATGTTTTGTTGCGCATAATGTTATTTTGAATTTCTAAAAAGTTAAAGCAGAGAATTCTGCTAACAAATATGTTGCAAGGAGTTCATAGTTCTGCATTTTTCTTCATTTCTATCAATTCACAGTAAGTGTTCTGTTGAACGTTTCTGAAATTTAGCCATATATCATTGTTTACTAAATGTTTGTTGCGTCATTCAACATTAAGGGTAATGACGCTGTGTTCTTCTGCTTTTGATTTTCTGATTCCAGTAAAAGCAGTAAAGTTGATTGTTTGGGAGGAAACTGATAGAGAAGTTGGGTCATTCTAAATCCTTAACCTTAGTACTTTCACTGGGCTATTTGAACCAATTTAATGATAGACAGTGTAGTTTGATGTGAGCCTCACGGGCCCTCACCATAATGATTCTTCATGACGACTGCAGTGTTAGGCCTACATACATCTTCAGTGACATGAAATCCTAAGGTGCGCTTGTTTGACAACTTGGTCGATAGTTTAAGAATTTTATCGAATTCCTAAGAATGTATATCCACTTCAACTATTACAATATAGTTATTCAATGGCCAAGTTAATATTTAATTTCAAACATCAAGGTGACTTCAATGAATCATCCACTACTGTAAACTGATTCTTCAGCTCTCTTATCGGGGGTGGGGGGCCCGATAGCGCATTGGATAACATCTGGCACAGAGACCGAGAGGTACCGAGTTCGAGCCCCGTTGGGCGGATATGCTTTGTAGGCTGCTATTAGCGCCGTTGTATTGCAGGCTGTCTGTTGTGTTAGTAGTTAAGATTTAAATTGCATAACATGTCAATGTACAGCGCAGTGCGTTTGTCAGGCGCTTCAATAAAGAAAAGATATTATTATTATTTTTAACATCTAATAACCTTTCTCCCTTCAAACTAGTGACTAGTCCACTCTGGATTTTCATTCGACATAGCATCATGAGCATAGGCATAGCTACATGGAGGCAAGAGGAGTCAGTTGCCTCCTCTTGCTTTTTTCATATACTGGAAATTCTATTGACCAATGACCCCAATAATCAGAATTTTGCCAATGGTCTATGAAGTTGCCTCCTCTTGAATTTAAGTCTGGCTACGTGCCTGATCATGAGTTTCCATGGTGACTGCATCACCTTCTCCATTTTTGTATGCTCATACATGTATCTTTACATTTTATGACTGTGGTGCTGAATCATTATTGTTATAGGTGTCATTTTAATTAAATTTGTTACTTTAATTATAGAATGGAATGTTTAAATCGACAAAAGCATTTTTTGAATTGCGTGAAATCACTCAAATGGCCAAGAAATGGAAATGAACATCTCTGCTATATATATATATTTTGCCTAGGTGCTGCTCTGGGAGACATTACTTTTACTTTGCTGTTACTTTGGCTCATGAAGATCCTAGGTGTCACAATATCATAACAATTCAGCTTCGACAAGCATGTAAACAACATCAGCATTAAAGCTAGGCAGTCGATGTATGCCCTCCGCGTTCTAACAGCACATGGGTTAATGGGCCAATCTCTGAGTGATGTAACAAATGCAACCATAGTGTCGCGGATGCTCTATAGTCTATACGACCCCGGTGTGATAGGGCTTTGTGGGGGTGAGGGACGCACACATCTTCATGCTATACTATACGGCAACTGGTCTGGTCTAGATATCTATCGGAATCCTACCAAAATTTCGAGCAACTTTGACAGAAAGCAGACTCCAACCTCTTTTCTACCATCATCAGCAACCCTGCATATGTATTACATCAGCTTCTGCCTCCGCGATAACTTTCTCATACTCGCTACGCCCCAGAACCACAATAGAATCATACCTATACTAAGGCAAACTCTCTATCTCGTAAAACATTTGTCACATGGTTGCCTTATAAATACTTAATTTTTTTCTATTTGATGAACTATGTACACCAAAATGCAGTTAGCACTTGGTTTTTCAATAAAGGATATACTTACTTAATTCAGGCATTGTGGATTCAAGTGCTTGGTTATAAAACCGAAACAAGACGAATTTCTGGGGCCATCACCTGGTTGTGATTGTCCCTACCACTTGATATACAATTGACTACTTATGGTTAAATTGTCAGTGCTTATTAGTAATTGGCCAAGTAACAGATGTGAGTGCAGCATCTCTGTTATCAATGCCCACATGACCTTTAATACATAATTAGCTCATCAACTGAGTCATTTCTGATTTGGTCTTTGCTGGTTTATAATTCGCCAAGCATCAGTTCATTGTTTTGGAAGAGATTTCAGCTTGACTGATTGAGTAGAAATGGTATTCAGTTATATGGCTTGGCTGGTTTGTAACAGATCCATTGCTGATATAACACCTATTGGATGTGATGGTCTGCTGGCAACGCTTGATGGTTCTCAGAGGAACTAGGCATCTGATTTGCCCCCAATAAACTTTGCAGTTGACCTGAAGGTTTTATGCTGGGAATTTCAATAGTTAAACGGACAATTAAGAAGCCAATGAGGCATAGCTTAGCTAGATATTGTTACTGAAAGACTGGAGTTACTTTGTTATGACCTTGAATGGCATATTGAGCAAATGAGCAGCTTGAGGACACTTCTTGTGACACATGGTCTGTGGCCTGCTCAAGTACCCAGGTAGGACTTTAGGTATTCGGCTGTTGACTAAGACTTTATTATTAGTATTCATGTCAGCTCTAAGCTGGAGTGGGTTAAAGTGCTTCAGATTAGCTACAGGTAGGCTAGATCTTCAGATCTTTTTGTGATACCACATGTTGACACTATGAGCTGTCGTTTTAGATTACAGGGAAACTGCCAGTTAGTTAGTTACACAGCTTAAATCGGATCAGGCGTTGATTGGGTAAAGTTTAACAGTTGGATTATATTCATCATTCAGAATAGTTTGTTACAAACTGTGTAAGATGAAATTGTTCATTTACGTAGAATAGAACATTTTTCAGTCGGCTGATCACATAGATCCGTAAATGTTATCGCTTAAACGATAGAAGAAGAGCAGTGCCTTAAGCTAGCCCTGAGGTTATGAAGCATTAGCAACTTCCTTTTCTTAGCCCCAGTGGTGTATGAGGTCATGTGTAAAGAGGCTGATATCCCCATTGACATTGTATGGTCAGCATACTCGTCATAGCTGAGGTGGCTATAGGGGAAGAAAGTGGAGCAAAAATCTATCTACCCTCTCGGGATTTGAACCCTGGCCTCTTGGTTGACAGTCCAACAAGCTAACCACTTAGGTGTTGAGTACCTTCCCACTTTTATGATACTAGTGCTTGATGATAAACGCTTCTTAACAAATTATTTTTAATAAAATTAATAAGACTCGGTACTTAAATTGCGTAATGTACTGATATATAGCAACCTTATGTAACACTGTTTAAAAGCATTGCAGGAGAACTTGAAATGCATGACATTATGTTCTTGATGGCTAAAGCTACAAAGAAAAGACAGTTCTGGTTTTGACAGAACATGTATTTGTAATAAAGTAATTGCTATTCTATAAAAATAGAACATTGGCCATGGAGGGGATATTGTCACATGATGATCTCATAGTGTTGTTCAGAGGTCTGTTTGGGCTCGGTTGGTGATAGTATGGGGTTTGTATGTATATATATATATATAATTGAACATTTATATAGTGCCCTTCAAGCTATCTACTCAGAGGCACTCTCTTCGATAGCCTATAATTATGATGTTAAATGTCATTAGGAACGAATATATTACATCAGTTAGCAAAACAATGCACATGTTTTGGTGAATGTCTACATGGCAGGGCCCAGTCGGTATAGAATTGCCTTCAGCAAGCTCGCATATGCCATCAGACTAATGACAGCCGAAGTCTAATGATCTGTGTATGATATACTGTTATGCAGTGTCCAGAGGTAGAGTTATCTATGGGACTTGTGCTGTTGCTCTGCTTGCACTGGCTTATGTAACAGTCGCGCTAGATGACAGGTGATAGATTCTGCGTGCATTGTGGTCGACTCCGGAGTTATTATGCATTTTTTGTCTATTCCAGAAGAGATGGTTTGAAGTGAATGGCACTCGGATGCTGAGGCGATCTGTTGACAGTTGATCTGATTTCCATCTGCTGAAAGGAATTCGCTTCTCTGGATCAATTCTGCAAACTGGATTATACGAAAGAAAACAGCAGGACTTTACAAACAAGGGCTGAAACAGGTAAGATTTTGTGGCCTTATTACTAAAAAAATTAAAATTTTTAATGTCTGTAATCCTTAAAAGTCAGAGGAGGAGCACTGCTGTCTTCATCCTGACCCTAATGGCCTAATATTGAAACTTGCCCAGGTTTGCCCTTAATAAAGTTAATTGGATTGGGCATTAGTTAATTAATTAATAAGCAAATTGGCTGTGTGATTTCCAGAAGGTTACTTTTATAGTGGTGCTGTACGGGTGCGAGGCATGGACAAAAACCAAAGCACTAGAGAAGAAAATCGAAGCATGCGAAATGTGGATTTGGAGGAAAATGCTGAGGGTCCCCTGGACTGAGAGGAGAACAAATGAACATATACTGGAAGAGATAGGACACTTAAGAGGAGAGATGACATTGAGACAAAGAGCGGCAAGACAAAAAGTGATGTATTTTGGCCATGTGATGCGGGCGGACGGCATGGAAAAGGAGATGATGCTGGCGTGTGGGGAGGGAAGACAAGGAAGAGGACGACCAAGAAAGAGATGGATGGAGGAGATACACGAGACGATGATGATGAACCTTCCGGAGCTGAGAGAGGCGACGAGAGATCGGAACACATGGAGAAGGCTGACTATGACGGTCGCTAGGATTCAGCGAATCGACGGGACAAGGTGACTTTTATATGGCAATGATAAATGGCAAAGTTTACCGTAAATATATACAGTGCATAAAATGAAGTCATAACCTCATAGGAGCAAAGGAAAAGAGACTGGCATAAAATTATTATACCATAATTTTTAAGATCCAAATACAGGCATTGTGGATAAGATCTTTCAAGTGGTTGGTTATTAAATGGAGCAAACTTAAAGAGACTTGCATAAAAATTATTATACCGTAATTATTGTGACACATTTATTAACGACTGCTGTCTAATGGCCAAGCACCAACAATCGCACAGAGCACTTGTGAGTGACGGACTTGCTCAAGGTCCCAACACAGTAACCATCTCAGTCAGATGAAGCTCGAACCCTGTGTACAGTGCTCTCCGCATTACACGGCAAGAGCTCTATCCTATCAGCTACTGTGTCCCAAAGAGGATGAGAAAGGGTACCTGAAGATTAACAGAAATGAAATATTTCTCTTAAACACTCTTACCACATATAATTTTGGAACACGGTGGTGTAGCGTTATGTGCTGTGCCTTGTAACCAGAGGACCGCAGGTTCGAATCTACCTCAAGCCACTGCGTAGCGACCCTGGACAAGTTGCTCACAAGTTGCTCAACCCACAATTGTCTGTGAGGAAGGCAACAGGAAACCACTTCAGTCATCTCATCCCGGGGTGGCATAAAAGCAGAGAACTCATTATCATCACCATACATTGAGCATTATGTTGGAAAGAAAGTTACCAAGTCTTATGGAGAGGACAACGTGTGAAATGGCTGTAACAGTTTGGCTAACTGGATGAGCCTGTAGGAGAGCAATTCAGGTGGCTTTTGCTGCTATGCTTATTCTCCGCATAGACTTGGAGATTTATGAGACCACGTAGAGAGGACCATGTAGGAGTTGTGGTTCGGTTGGGTTCTGAGCCGCCTGGTGTGTGACCCAGAGCTGTTGAAATGCATACTACACAGAGTTTCAGATTGCTGTGACAGTGTTAATTTGCAGCCGAACTTTATGGTAATTTTTGTCTGTGCTAGATTCAGGTACTTATGGCTGTGCAATATCTACTGAAATACAGTGTAAAGATTATTTTATTTAAACTTATCCTGACTCACATTGAAAAACAAAGTATGCAGTTTCCTTGTCTGTACGAGGGTGCAAGTTAGGCATTTAGTGGGTGCCACCATGCTGCAGTATGTCCATTGACAGTGTGTGTGTGTGTGTGTGTGTGCGTCGCGCGTGTGTGTGTGTGTGTGTGTGTGTGTGTGTGTGTGTGTGTGTGTGTGCGCGTGTGTGTGCGCGTGTGTGTGTGCGTGGGTGCGTGCGTGCGTGCGTGTGTGTAAAGCATCCTAGAAGTAGCTTGCTACTGACCATGCAATAGAAATTTTCATCATTCATCATTACATTACATTACATTACATATTCCCACCTGCCAGCCCTGTTGCCAGAAACTGTTTTCCTGGCTCAGAATATTGCATCTAGGACTATTGGTCATAGATAGGCTTGTTGGTCATAGGCTGATTGGTCATAGGCTGATTCTTCATATGGACTATTGGTCATATATGGCCCATTGGTCACAGGACTATTGGTCATACCTTTTTCCCTTTGTCATTGGCAATGGTGGCTCTAAATTTTCCTGATGGGAAGGGGCATAGAGGTCGAGCGACCAGAAATGGGCAGCTGTGCCTGGGTATGCCAAAAACTGAGAATTCTCTCAAATATTTTTGTACTGAGTGACAACTTGATAAGATTTTAATTGGAATTGCATGATTTGTTTGCCTCAACTGCCTCAAGTTAAACACAATAATTGAAAACACATTCACTGTATTTATTAAACATAGACTAGTGTAGGGTTGCCAGATACATGGATACTGGATACCTAAGGAGGACACAGAAAGCCAGAAAGGAGGACAAAGGAGGACGCATTGAATCTTTCACTCCGGACTCCGGCGTCAGAGGCAGTGTTTCCGTTAGAGTCCAAAAAGAGGACGTATTTAGGCCCTGAACTAGAATTTTTTGGACGTAGATCATGTCCTCAGAGGACATGAGGCCAAAAGGAGGATATATCCTCCTTTGCCGGACGTCTGACAATCCTAACTAGCATAGAAACAAAGTCATTGCATATACCGATACTTCATGAAGAGCAAGTTTACGATTGTCATGGCAAGAGTCAAAGTTGTCTACATAAGTATCCACATTAATCAACTCTGCATGAGCAGATTAAACTGACGGCATTGCTGTATTGCTCGAACAAATATAAAACATAGCTATGTAGCAGGAAACCTTTACTCGCTGATGTTATCAGTAGGGCTGTCAACGGGCCCCCGGGCCACCGGGCCCCCGTTCGAAGGGCCCGGCCCGGGCCCTTAAATCAAGGCCCGAAAACCCGTCCGAATCAGCATATTATTTTAAGTAAATTTTAAAAGCTTAAATATAGACTTTCTGTCGCCTAAAACACTGTGGATTTGAAGATGTGTTGGCCAGCTACAGTGGTGTATTAGTCATCGGCGCGGGGTAGTTGGCAACTTGGCACCCATACCTGTTTACTTGTCGGCTGGCTATACTAAGACCAGCCAAGCGTTGCAGCGCGTTGAAGTATTACTGCTATTACCAGACCTGTGCATCATGTGCTGCTAGAGCCTTGTGCCCCTCTTCAAATCTGCCGCCTTCGCAGTATATCCTGTATCGGCGACAGACCGCCGGCGAGTTTAAGCGTGAGAAAAAGACGAAAACCGTGCTATTTGTAGCTTTTGGACGACGGATGTAATCGAAGCGACAATTTCTATCCCACGCTTTCCTGTCGATCAGCGATACGAGGCGACGAACTAAGTGGACCGTGATCGAAGTATTAGTACCGAAAATCGCTGTTAGACACACGCCACAGGTCTTTCAATGTAATTAATTAAATCAAATTTTGTAACTTCGTTATACTGTGACTTAACTATTTTTGGCTTTCCTCAAGCGTTTTACCTATGACGGACTGACGGGCCTTCGGGCCCCCGTTGAAAATGAGCTCGGGTACCCGGGCCTCGTTTTTCCAACATTTTGACAGCCCTAGTTATCAGTAAAACAATGTTGGTTGGTATTGTTCACGAAAAGGTTTTTTCTATAGTTCGAGACCGGTGACCTTTACTCACATGCTGCTTCTGATGTTATCAGTAAAACAATGTCTACGTTTATCGGTTGGTATCGTTCATGAAAAGCAGGTTTATATGGTTTGAGACAACTAGAAATGTCTAACTTTGTAGACTGAACTTGCATGCTGTAATAAATTTATGTCCTGCTTGGGGAATTACACGGCTGAGATCAACTGGCTGGGGTGGGGAGATTGGTGAATGGTAACACGCTGGCACGAAGATCAGAAGGATGTGGGTTCGATACCCAATAGCCCCATCTTCCACTACTGAGGAGGAGATGGTAAAATGAGCAGTAGGACAGATGGGCACCTTGCAGGCTGCCATACAGTTAAATTCAACTTCTGTTAAACTTGTTATCATCTGTTAGTAACTGTTACTACTATATGATGTAATCTTACTGCGTACTTGTCAGTTTGAATTAATAAACGAATTATTGTATTATATAATACTGTAATAATAACATGCAAAAGCTTGAATTTTCAAATAATGTAGAAAAGATGTATGTTTTTGCATTTTAAGGATTGTACTCCAATCATAACGGTGTATGGTCAGAAAATGGTCTGTGTAATGGGGAAATGATACAGTTATTAAATAGAATCATAGCAACATCCTCATACACCACTACATTTAAATTATCATGAATGTTTTGGGAAGCAATTGTTAACACGCCCGACGCGTGTCACTGAGCCACTGGCGTTGTTGCCTCACTGGTTATAATTCATTTTGTGCTTCAACAAATTCCTTGCCAAAAGAATCCATAGCTTTTGAAACAGATTTGCATCCATGAATCAAAATTAAGTTCAATTTATATGCATTGCAATGAACATAAACTGCAGTTAAATGGCTGATTGCCTTAATAATGGCCTCACTCCACTCATTACAGTTGCACCATTATTACCTGCCAGGTATTTATAGGCTAATGATCCTGGACAATGAGTGCACATTCAATCTTTTTCAGGTTTAACAACTGATTTATAATCATATCTGCTACTGTGGCCAGGATTCTATATGAGGCCCAATGGGGCTCTGCACCACCACCACTGGCCATGAGTTTGATTCGAGTTTATACAATGCAGTTCAAATTAAAACTTTACTTTAAAAGGCTTAGCTTTGGACCGTCTCAGTTCCAGAATTCCTGTCCTATATAAGCCACTGACCCAGTTATTGTACAATAATATTTACAACAATGTTCACATGACCAATAATATTTCAGTAATGCATTGCTGTTCAAGTAATGCATTTCAGTAATGCACAGTAGTTCAAGTAATGCATTTCAGTAATGCACAGCAGTTCAAGTAATGCATTTCAGTAATGCACAGCAGTTCAAGTAATGCATTTCAGTAATGCATTGCAGGTCAAGTTTCATCTTTATTTTCAGTTGAATGAGGATGGGCGTGCAGATGAGTTCAAAGGTCAGGTTACTGTACATGTTGTGTGAACAACGGCCTATGCTATTGCAGGCCATTTGTATGCCTTTGTAGACCAAACATGCATAGTGATCTGCCCTCTAACCTAATAATCTGTAGGAAGCTTGCTTAACTGTTGTCTTTGGTGTGTTCAATATCTTGCCTCAGGAATTTTTCAAATGCTGGAGGTAAGCGATTTTAATGCAACATCACAATTCCCAAGAACAAAATAGCTTCAGTTTATCAATCAATCAATATCCGTTTAATTTGATAAATCCAGTTGTCAAGGATGCAACTGGTTATAAGTAGCACAGATTAGTTGTTGAGCCAAGCTAATTAGTGGAGAGTTATAAGTCAGTTTAATAAACGTCTTGAAGCACGGTGTGAAACCAAGTGCTGGTGACAAGGATTCCAGCAAATAGCAATTTGGGTTATTTTTCATCTAAACACACACGCACACACAAACACGCACACCCATAAAGAAACACACATACACACATAGTCGCACACAAACACAGTCACACACGCACACACCCACACATACACACACACAAACACACTAAAGCTCATTATACATGTATGATGATGAAAAATGAAAAATTTATATGGATCAGATAACAACCTTTCTTTGTTGTGAAGTTAAAAAAGATTGTAAATTTCATGCTATGCATGGTGATTTAAACTCATTCGTCAATGAACTGCTGGTTTTTTGTGTTGTTTCCAATTTGTAAGACAAGGCTTGTGGGTGTCATTTTTACTAATCATTCATGATGTTTGCTGATACAGTATATACAGTGACCTTTTTGGCACAAAAGCACCGTTTTACATGTGACCCACTTAAACTGTTGCCTTTGGCCGGTGAACATGTGCTTCTGTTACATAGAGTGACCAGAGAATCTGCTTTCAGCCGCTGAATACTGATTAGGGTCAGTAGACTGAGCAGTTCTAGGCGGCTAGGCCTGACCCAGTAACCTTGGAATTCATTTGGCCATAGTCATTTCATGGTGTGATGGCCATGGTTCCTGTGTGGGTTGAATTTATGTAATGTCTAGTCTTGCTTGTAATGATATGCTCTGGTATTTGCTTGACCGTATACGTAACTGAAGAGAATTTGGGTTTCTGCAAGAGTCTGAAACTTCAAGTAAAACTACTGTGTTAATTATTGTTCAGTCTGCTACATTGTTGTCATTGAATTGGGGGAATTAGTTTAATTTCTAATACTAGTTTGAGAAATATGTTTACTTTAACCGCTGTTCTTCTTCAATGGCTTTCACTTCCAAAGTTCAAGGCTTTGAGTTCATGGTAATGATTCAGGTTCTTCTACTGCTCACTTGAACTCAAGTTTCAGTCATTCAGTCATAATAATTATAATATTGGTTCTCTGTTCTAACTTCTAATGTAAATGTAAATCTCAGAAAATTTCTCAGCGCCCACCAAAGACACGTCAGGGAGACCGGCTTATTCACCGGCACTATATCAAATCAAATCGTCAATAGCCAGGCTGTCCTGTTCATTCTGATGCCAAGTCAAAATCCAGGCAGGTCAGGCCGATGAGATAGCATCTAACGTACCTGTTACCTAATCCTTTTGTTTTAGAACACTATCAGTGTCTTTAGTAGTTTTCTAATTTCTGCTGCACCTTGGAATGAAATTGAAAATTTCAGTTTTACTTGAAATAATAATAAGAATATTCATTTATTAATTCAAACTGACAAGTACGCAGTAAGATTATGATATAGTAGTAACAGATGATAACAAGTTTAATAGGAGTGGAATTTAACTGTTTGGCAGCCTGCAAGGCTCCCATCTGTCCTACTGGTCATTTGACAGTCTCCCTCTGGCGAGTTGAAGGCTGAGTCAACCTTATGGGACTAGCAGGTATCAAACCTGCGTCCTTCTGATCTTCGTGCCAGCATGTTACCATTCAACCACCTCCCTGGTGTCAAATGATTTTGTTCCAGATTATCATCAGCCAGTGGCTCATTTTATGTATTCTGCCTGAGTGGTATCTGTTGGTTAGCATATTGCTTGAAGACAGATGAATGCTGCATCCAGATAATGAAATCAATTGAACTGCCGGTGAGCAGCCAATGGCACTGCAGCCATAAACACCTTGTTTATTGTGCAATCTGAGAGTGCCGACGAGATGGGTGGATGGCTGAGATTGCTCCGGGTGGGATGGTTGATCAGTAAATTGAGCCAATCCCAGGCCATGGATCTAAATCAAATGGTTTTTAGTGCTGCGCTGCTGCTTGCTGTCCTGTCTGGTCAGTTTTATGCATGTATTGAAAATGTTTATTGCACGTGTTCCCCTAGTGAACTAGACCACAAATAGAAGCAACAGGTCAAAGCCAAGTCAAGCTGAGATAGTGAAAGATAGGCTGGCCTATTTGGTCAAGATTGTAAGTCTTAAGGCAGAACAAATACTGATGTATACTAGTTATGTATGTCTCTTCACTGGCTGTCTGGATCGACTGATCCTGTTCTATAATGATCACGTTTTCTTTTTCATGCCATCTAGAAGAGGAATCCAAAATGCCAGGTCTGCTGTGTGGATGATGGTGATGATTGTGTTGGTGATGATGGTGATGGTGATGATGTGAATGATGATGATTGATGATGGTGCTGTGCAGTGGTGATGCACATACTTATCATAACTTTGTTTTCACTTAGGGCCAAAGAAACTGGATTGAAATTCGTATTTATTTGTTTCTTTGAACTGGGAGCATAGGCTACATTGAGGCCATTGACTAATGACCCCAATTACCAGGATTTTGCCAATGGTCTGTGAAGTTGCCTCCTCTTGAATTTAAGTCTCGCTATGTGCCTGACTGGAAGACAAATCAAATAAAGTTTCGAAAATGACTTCCTTTGATGTCTTGTAACTAAACTTTCAAGACATTTGTTAGGACATTATCTATCTGCATTCCATTAAACAGCTGCCTTATATACGTTGACTTATAATCTGGAAGAACTGATCCGTACCAAACTATTATTATTATTTATTAGTAACTTCTATAGTGCCAGCATCTAACTTACAGGTCATCAGTGGCGCACCAAAATGAAGCCATATTAACGGATCAACATACAGAAGATCAGTCCTCTGAGAAGAGAGACAACCTAGACAGAGAGAGACTAAGCACAGAGCCTACTGAAGACTGAAAATGAGTTTTCTACAAGAATTTATAACCTTGTAACTAGTAGTAGAACATTTACGAGTTTTGTACTGGCTTCCAGTTCCAACACTTAGGACTTAAGCTCCTGGTTGTTATTCATGTTTCTCTGTCTGACCACTGGAACTCCATTGTCTTCATCTAGTCATCTCGTCATTGTTCTCTGTACTGCCATTAGGATACCTACCCTCATGTTTTTATATGCTACTATTATGGTTTCTAGTAGTTTTAAAAACTACTGTTGCATTTAGTAAATTACTAGAGAACTCTGGCTGGTCAGTTTTGTGCTCTTGAAACATGTGTCTGTTACCAGTGGATCTTTTATTGTATTGTATTGTATTGTATCTATCAATTTATTTGTATTGTATCTATCAATTTATTATTTATGGCACTGCGTTGCGATCAGTCATTATTAACTTGCTCATGCTGATCAATTTCACCTTTGGACCATATTTTGCAGCTAGCGGGTTTTGTTACGCTATGCTTAGAACTTGCATTTAGTGCAGTTTTGAATAACTTGTACCTTAGCTGGCAATGTTAAGAAAAACTAAATAACGAAAAATCAGCTTAGGATGATTTAAAAAATAAGCAAAAATTAAAATATTACAAAAACATTTTATATATAAATGAAGAAAAATTACAGCCGCAATAACAAACAATGTCGTGAAGATATATTACCAGCTGTTGTGTTTGAAGCCGAAAATACATGACGTGTTATTGTGTTTGATTCTGATTTCAGTGGTCAGCGATGGAAGATGAGATCTTTGAAAACGCAAAATCAAAGGCCAGGGATCTTCTGATGTGCAGTCTTTGTAGCAACACCTATGTTGATCCTCGACGTTTGCCATGCGATCATTCGTTCTGCCGGCGTTGTCTCCAGGCATACCATGACTCCATCTCAAACAATGGCAGCGTCCGTCTCGGCTCCTTCGTCTGTCCCGCCTGCAATGCACTGATTGGAATTCCCCGTGGCGGCGTGTCGTTCTTCCCAGTCGACAAACGAATTGGCGACATCAAGGAAAAGGTAGTTGATGAAATGCAAGATATACTGCGAAGGAAACTGCTCGCTGGGAAAGGAATGTCGGACACAGGATCGTCATTTGAATCCAAAGAAACAGAGTCTCAAAATTCTGATAGTTTCCGCCAAAGAGGAAAAGGCAGTCATGAAACTGATCCGCCGACGCATGAGGGCAAGTCGAGGTCTTTTGGGAGACACCAGATCTTCACGGCTTTCGATGCTCGCCAGAAAAATTCTGAAACGAGTAATGCGTCTTCCAGTCGGCCAAGATTTGATCGCCAGCGTCCAATGTACTCGAGTCTTAGAGAGACACACAGACGAAAAGCACAGGATTTGTTGGCTGCATTCTCTCAGACTGATGAGTTTTTACCAGGCAGTTCTACATCAAGGGAAACTTATAACAATGCATCGGAGACGAGCTACCCCACCAATCGCAAGTCATTCAACAGTTCCAGTCGCTTTAAAACACACCATTCAGAGGATGTACCTCACAAATTCTCCTCCGGAAACTCCAGGAGTAGCTTCGACAGCAGCGAAAGTGCCAAGACAAGCAGTGACAGTGCTGGTTCATTCTCAAATGTCTCCGCATCTTCAGGATATTTTGACGATAAGAACTCAAGTTTTCTTAGGAATCACCGCGGTTATGAGAGCCTGCGTGAAAAGAGCAGCAGAAGAACATATTTGGGAGAGGAAACGTTTTCATCAAACTTTGCAGGTAAAACTGCAGGAGAATCTAAATTTCAAGAAACTAAACGAAATTTTGAGGATCTTTATGGCCGCTATAAAGAACAAAATGACACGAGGTCTGTTCCTGTGGTTGAGCGTGACTCACCATTGGCAACTGCTGCAGGTCTGAAAACTGCTTCAGAACACAAACCAGAATCTGTTTCTGATCCTTCATTCATGAACCATACAGGCAAAGACCGTGTACACTTAAATGATTTGGGGGATGTCAAAACCAATCATTTCGAAAGGCCTGCAGAAACCGTTGCTCATGCGTCTGACGACTCTGTGAATGGCCAAAATGGAGAAGTTCCTGAATTAACGTCTCAACCTCCATTTAGAAGAAAGGAAAATTTTGCTGGACTAAAGAAACAGTCATCTGGCAGGACTAAACTTTTGGGTAGTTTTATCTCCCCTTTAGCAACAGCGCATGAAGAGTGTGCTCTGGGTGGCAAAACGTCTTCTGAAGACAGCGCTCCTTCAGAAGGGACTAGAAATAAACTGAGATGTCCACCTGATTTCACGAACATTTCAACCTCCAATACCAGCGCACCAGCAGATTTAATTTCAAATTCGAGCCGTGATAAATCAGTCGTGAACGAGAAACAAACATTAGGCGAAGCTGTTGACAAAAGGACTAAATTTTCTGGGAAAGCGCCTTTGAAAAATTTGAATAACTCTAGTAGCCTAGATGAAGAAGTAGAGGCAATGCAAGAGTTTGATTTAGTATTGGAACAGCTTAACGAAGAAGAGGAAGAAGTAGAAGCAATGCAGGAGTTTGATTTCTTATTGGAAGAGGTTGATGAAGAAGAGGAAAATGGTCTTGATGACACCACAGGAAGTGACAGCTCTGCATCAATCAATTGCACTATAAACAAAACAAGTTTACCGGAACAACACCCAGAACATCGTGGCGAGAGTTCCCACAGAGGAAATGGTGTAACTGTCGAGAGTAGCAATGGAATGGAAGAGGGTTTGTCTAGGTGTCCTGACCTTCTGCCCCCTACAGTTCGGTTTGGAAATGATGAAAAGGTAAAAGACGTTGCTTCTGGGGAAAACATATCCAGTCTTCACAGAGAAGATAACATGACAATCCATGATGACTCAAAACTGATTGATGCTGCTGGTGATGATGATGATGATGATGATGATGATGATGACGACGACACACTTGTGAATGGAAAAGCATCAGAAGAAGAGGACAACTGTTTCGATCAGTCACCACCCGTGTCATCATCTGTAACGGGCGACAGTTTTAAGACAGCTGGTCAGACGACCCGTGCTATGCCACGACTTAAACGTCAGAAGAGAACTGTAAATGAAGGCACAGCAACACTGCATCATGTCTCGCCCGAGGTATACCTCATGCCAACAGGTGTCGCTATTCTCTCTCAGGGAAGTACGGTTGTGGCCGATTACGGCATCGGCTGCTTACAGTACTACGCTGATGATGGCAGTCCGCTGCACAGAATCGAAGGCATGAAACCGTTCAGCATAGCCGTGAACTTGGCCAATAATCAGGTAATCGTTGGCGACCGACGCCGGAAAACTGTCTGCCTCTTTGACGAATCCGGATCCGATGTGGCTCAGTGGAATGACAACATGTTCAAATGGATCTGTGGCATAGGGATCCTGTCCAGTGGCGATCTCGTCATTCTTGATCGTGAGAAATCGCAGATTGGGATCTACAAACCGAATGGCAAGCGGCAGCACACGTTTGGTTCCTACGGCAACGAAGACTCTCAGCTGTGCATGGCCGAATTTCTCGTCGTTGATGGGATGGACCGAATTGTGGTCAGCGACTCGGGAAACCACTGCATCAAGGTATTCAGCATTGATGGAGCCCTGCTGCTGAAGTTTGGCAGCCGCGGTTGCAATGATGGAGAGATGCAGTGGCCTAAGGGCATCTGCACCGACGAGTCGAATAACATCATCGTAGCCGACACTTGTAACAGTCGTGTCTCGATGTTCTCTTCCGATGGCAGCTTTGTTCAACATCTAGTTACGAACATTACGATGCCGTACGCAGTGAGTTACAGTAATCCGAATGTTGCTGTGACGAGATACTCTGTGATGGGACAATCACAGTTCCTGCTGTACAGCATTAGTAATAAGTCTTAGCAGACATCTGCTTTCAGCTTCCTACTGTTATGCTTTCAGTGACTGGTTTCAGTCATGTTTTTCGTATCCTGCTGTTCTTGTTGTATCGATGTTTTACATATCACAATGAATGTTTTATGGGACCCAAGAGAGATGCAGTCTGCTGGGCTGAGTTATCCAGGTACATGTATGCCTAGTGGCAGTGCTTTTTTCTAGAAAAAAAGGTTCCGGAACTGAACAAATTCAGAACAAATTATGGAAGGTTCCATGGACTAGAGGGGCATATTTTATGCTAATATTTTTATTTTATATATTAGTAAACACTGGAAACACTTAAATTAAAGATACTAAATAATTTTTTATTAGAAATTTAACTTAACTAAATTTTTGTATTATCTGAAAAAAGGTCCTAGAACACTGTTCTGGAGTGTTCCGTCTTAAAAAGCACTGCCTAATGGCATAAAATATTGCATTTGCTTGTAGAAGGGAACTATGGCTGGTGGGTGGGGAATAAAAACTGGGTAATGGCTGTGTGAATACCGGTATCTTTGATCTCTGCAAAGACTCAAAGAGGTTATTGTTTGTAAATACAGGCCAATATCACATTTGGTGCTCCAACTTACTCTTGAAGATTGTTGTTTTGACCTGGACCAGAGTTTCTGGGTGGGGCACAGATGCACCCAAGCCTCATTAGTCGTGGAACAGTGGCTGACTGGTTAGAGCGGTTGACCTGTAACGTTAGGAGTATAGGTCGATCCTTGTCTGGGGCAGTTACTGTGTAGGGACCGTGAGCAAGTCCTTAGCGCACGATTGCTCTGTAATATAATTGCATCTGCGCCATCAAGGCCTGTGCACTTCTGAGCTTTGGGCCACCTTTGGAAGAAGGGCGATATCAAATTCAGTTGTATTGCATTGTATAGCAGTTAGCCTCGCTTCCTTATTCACAGTGGCTTTACAAGTTTGCAGTTGTATTGCATTGTATAGCAGTTAGCCTCGCTTCCTTATTCACAGTGGCTTTACAAGTTTGCAGGTTGATAGACGTAAGTAATAAATGTGAAGTTATGTTACCATACCCTACAACTGACTTGTTACAGTTAATAACTGGTAAACTATGACCTACTGCCTTTTCTGTTTGGTGTACTGGCTCCCAGCCGAAAGTAGAAGAGCGTGGCTTGAGTGGTTTTCAGTTGCCTATCGCTGCTGCATCCAGGATTTGATGGAAATTGTTTGCACTTCAGCTGAAGAATCCTTAAACGTCAGAATAGAGGCTCTGAAAATTGCTGTTGATAGAGTCACCGTTGCTGATGTTACTATTCGGTGGTTGAACCATATTGTGGCTGTTGCCATTATTCATTGTAATATGCCGCCATTAAACATTGGTTACATGTTGTCTTCTAAATCATAGATTAATGTTCAGACTTGTAGATACATACATGCATACATGTATACATAAATGAATCCACCTCAAGCCGCCACGTAGGGACCCTGGGCAAGTCCTTCACTCGCAGTTGCTCACGCGGTTCGACGTGAAACTCCGATTCAGTGTGCGCGCTGTAGTCGAGAGCGCCTCTGAGTAGAAATCTTGAAGGGGCACTATAACAAGTGCTCATACATACATACATACATACATACATGCTGATATCAACAGTTTGACCCCGCCTATCGATTTTTATATTGATTAAGCGCCTGTGAATAAGCTGGTTCCCGTGACTTCGCTTTTGGGGGCATTTTAGAAGTTTCATGTTTACAATAATACAGTTACAGTTATGATCAGCAACATCTTATGTATGGTATATAAAGGTCATGCGACAGTATTCGCATAATAATTGTGGGCTTTATACGTCCTACATATGACGTTCCCGCTGGGCATGAAGTGGCGTCTGAACTATAAAATGTAACATTTTATTTACATGCACTTGTATATAATTTAGGAAATTTTATCATTGTTGACTACTGATTGACTTGTTCAGATAAACTTAATTTTATAAATGAGAAGTTTCACTTCTGCTGGTTTTCGTTAAACTGCCGTAAGGGGCCGTCCATAAATGACGTCATGCTATTTTGGCCGATTTTTAACCCCCCCTCCCCCCATGTCACACTTCGTCACAAAAGGTAAGACCCCCACTCTGAAAATGACGTCACAAAGCTCTGAACCCCCCCTAAAACCAATTTCCATGGTGAAGCAAAATGCTCCTTCATGGAACAAATAGCGAAAGCATTAATATTTTAAAATCTAACGGGTGACCAAATATTGAAATAATTAGAAAATTATTAATAATGGTCCCCGTATACATTAAAATAATTAAAAAAATAATGAAAATTTAATCCTCAAAATTAGTGCTGTTATTATTAAAATTAAATTGTTGTTTATTGTTAAATTTAATAACATAGACCTGGTGTGACGTCACACTACTCAGACCCCCACCCCCATGTCACACATCGTCACAAATTTTTGACCCCTCCCCCTAGGTGCGTGACGTCATTTATGGACGGCCCCTAATACATTGGCGTTCGTTTTGTTGTTATAGCTCAGAGGTTAAGCCACGATTAGGAGGGAAAAGCCAAGCTTTTATAATGTTAAGTTTTAGTTTAGATAGATATTATTTTCCTTGGTAATTCCAAGGTGGCATCTGATATTTTACAACTTTTACTTTTGTGGCACTCTGGTTATATTACCTGAGAACCAAGGTAAGTATATTTGTTGTATTAATTTAGGGAAAAGTGTTGTATGGATGTTTGAAGCAATGGTCGAGCACAGTGGCCGTCTTAGGGAATATTTTATGACCACCTGTCCTCACTATAATAAATTTAAACTATGTCTAATTTGGGTTGGGCCCCACTTTTCACCCTATCCAGTATAAGTTTTCATGCCAAGCTTTGGTTTTTTGCAGGTCATACAACTTTGAGATTGTTGCTTCACATTTGGTTCAATATTGCTTCTGTTTATGTTATTTATAAATTTTTGAATGAATGAATTATGTGATTTAGTTTTTATTGTATTCAGGCAGACCAGTTGAAACACCGCTCACTTTTGTTATGTCGCTAAGGAAGATATATATTTTTTATGCGATATTTAATGTGGCATATGTGAAATAACTTGAAGAAAATAATGTTTTGTAATTTCTAACATCATAAACTTATACTAAATGCTATAATAAAGTTTTTACTTTGGTGCCAATGCTTTTATCACCATGTTCACGAATGTTCGTTCATTTGATAGAATAGATCGGTGCTTAACACTTGAAGTAACTTTATTTGTAAATTAGTTTGACAGACCTGTTGTATTTATCAGGACATTGTAATTAGCCCATGGTTTGTTTTTGGAAACACAATGTATTTGTAGTCAAAATGTAACTGAATTGAAATTTCGTCTTCTTGTGTTCAATAAGCTAATGGTCAGTGGTTCCCAAGCTCTTTTGATGGAGGGCAAAGTCTTACTTTTAAAATATCATGGCGGGCCACGATGGCGGGCCACGATGGCGGGCCACGGGGGGCTACGACGGCTCTGAGGAGCCGTCGTACAAAAATTTTTCTTACTTCCGCCAAAATTTCTGATGAATTTTTTTTTTTTTCCGTCTTTTTCGTGAACAAATTCGTCAGAAGCCTCATTTTGCGCCCCCCTCTCCCGCGCCCCATGCAAAACTCATGTATAATAGTTACTTTTTACTTTTTTCCACTATTTCTTTTTTTTTAAATTGTCAGAAGCCTAAATCAAGAAAATAAAGTAATTTTATTTTTTTCCCAAATTTGTGAGTGACTGTCGCGGGCCACATTCAAAGGATTGGCGGGCCACTTTTGGCCCGCGGGCCACGGTTTGGGAACCACTGAGCTAAAGTATAAGAACTCATTTTAGAGGCAAGATATACGTGTCCTTAATTGTTGCACGTTTTCTTGGCATAAATTACTGGCATACTTGCAGGAATAGCTCTCGAATCTGAACAGTATTCATGAAACACCAGCAGCTAGAGCTTATCAATTCTGTTTGCAGTATCACTCGAAACCTAATCCATCAAAGATAAGTGCTGCTGCTGACAGCAGCAGCACTTGGTTTTTGTTCCCTTTCTCCACATCACAACAGATGGTAAAATATGGGTGCCGTCAGAGATGCATGGATTTTTTGGGTAAACCCCTTTTGCCACTTCTGATGAAAATAAACTTTAATAAAGACAAAATACACAAGAAACTCGTTGCACAAAATTGTCTTTGGGAGCCGTAATAACGGCCACCGTATAACAAGACGGTAAGCTTATACAATGAGGTTATAACGAACTTTACAATCTGCGTCTTGGCCGTGTTATGTCAGATTTTATGGTTTAATGAAGCATGTTATAACGAGTCTTTATCGTAATTAGAAATAAGACTCGTAATATCGGAATAATGAAAGCGCTACTTCGAAGCTAAGCGTTTGGCACCAGCTTATGACAAGCACTGCATCAAGTCCGAGGGATTGCCGAAGGAAGAACTTATCTGATCTAAGCTAGCTAATGAGGCGAAGTGGTCAAATATATCAAGTGTCCCATTGGCTCAGTGAGTCAGTGGTGTGGGGACATGTCCTTCTGTACCCTGCAGAGATCTGGGATACGGAAAGCTTAGGCTTAGGTGTGTGAAGGCCGTATAGGCCTATGTAGGCCTATAAGTCTACGTTTATCTGCAATTTTTTTGGCAAAACAGAAGGCAACTTATATTTCTAACATTTCTAATGAGTAGGCTTATTTGCTATGGCTGTATACTAGAAGGGCTTCTTGTTCGACCGTTGTGTAAGCTCCACAAAGGCATTAGGCCTAATTACGGCAATGGTGACAATGTTTTTTGCTGTTACATCATTGTTAATTAACATATTATGGACGTTCGTCTTTCCCCTCCATGTTATACTCCAGAAAGCGAATTATAATGTAGGCCTACTCTGTGTCAAATAGGGTCTACATCTGTTGTTTAGGATCTACACTGCCCTACAGACTAGGCCTACATCTGTACTGATCGAGACGACGCAGCTTAAGGTAAATTACACATCATCATAATAATTAGCCTTGCCTTGATTGCGTCAACAGCTTTGAACCATCTGAACAGCCTCAATAAAAGTCCAGCAGTTGAGACTTGAGAGGATTTATGATAGGCTATAGTGCGTAGGCCTATAGATGGGTCAAATTACCATATTGTAGCCTATAGCAGGCACACGCCTATGGGCCTAGATACGGGTTCTTTCTGGTGAGCACCGTCTTCGTGGTTTCGATCAGGCTTGACCTTTCTTTTGGTTTTGATGTAGGCTATACGCCTACGCGATATACAATACAATACAATACAATACAACTGTAATTTGATAATGCCCTCCTTACAAAGTTCAGAAGTGCACATTGAAGCTGGGCAACTATTAAGAGCCATAAATAGACTGAAAGAGGTAAGTTTTAAGTTTTAAGTTTTAAGATATACCGTAATATACGACTAATGTTTGTAACTTTGTACCGTCTCCTGTTCTAGGCATGACGTAAGCCTGCTATAAACTTAGTCCCCACCGCCGCTGCCGTTAAGCCCTCAAATCAAAACCAGTCATAAAGCTACCGACTGCTATCGACTTCCTTCACTTAATTATACTTTGTTTAAGCTTATCGTTTTAATCGCGGTTTCGGACGTTTGATTTGAGGAAGACGTCAATAGCAGGACGTAGGCCCTACAGAAGGAACATTAATTATTAGGCCTAAGGTATGAGTCACAGTGCAACAGACAAGGCCTAATTACGGTCTAACAATAAGCAGGGGCGGCGCCAGGGGGGCTAGGGGGCTAAGCCCCCCTAACTGCGGCTCAGCCCCCCCCAAAAGTGGGAAATCACTGCAAATCACAAGGAAGAGGGGACAAAAGAGAAGTTTTTGGAGCTTTAGCCCCCCCCAACCTGAAATCCAGTGATGTGGTCTCGAGACCGCGGTCTTGGTCTCGAGACCGTCTCGAGACCGAAAAAATGCGGTCTTGGTTTCGGTCTCGAATGTACCGGTCTTGGTCTTGGTCTTGAAAGGTGCGGTCTTGGTCTTGGTCTTAAAGGCGTGGTCTTGGTCTTGGGCGTTTGGTCTCGGTCATTCGCCTTTGGTCTTGGCAGTGCGCCTTTGCTTTGGCCTTTGGTGGGAACTAGAGTGGAGTATTTCTTAAATGTTGTCGATATTTCCGGTTATTCAGGGATTTCTGAGATAGCTTCGAATTCATGCAACGATCCGCCAAGGACAAAGCGATAGACGGATAGAGGACCGCGTTGTTCGCTTCTTTAATCAGAAGCGACAAGTAAACGTTGAGGCACAGTTAAACCCTTACTTCTGCTGCTTTAATGACTAGTTAGGCTTACACTGATGCAGTTTCTGAAGGCAAAATCAGTAGTCAGGCAAGTGTTGCAAATCAGACTTTGGTGGGGAATTTTTCTCTACTGGCAAAGTTTTTTGTATTTCACAACACCTGCACCTGCTGACAGTGTGTTTAGCTGAAGTGTGCTCCTCATGAGACCTCGCAGACTTGGGGACAAAAACTATCTAGAAATATAATAAGCATCTGATTTTAATTATGGCAATATGTAACACTACAATTGAGAATTTGGTTTATACTTTATAGTCTTGAGGCTTAGGTCTTGGTCCTGGACAATGCGGTCTTGGTCTCGGTCTTGGACTGCGCGGTCTAGGTCTCGATCTTGGTCTTGGACTGCGCGGTCTTGGTCTCGGTCTTGGTCCTGGACATTGCGGTCTTGGTCTCGGTCTTGGACTGCGCGGTCTTGGTCTCGGTCTTGGTCTTAGACCACACGGGCTTGGTCTCGGTCTTGGTATTTTGGTCTCGTGCACAACACTGCTGAAATCCTGGCGCCTGCACTGACAATAAGTCGATGTATTGTCTGATCACCTGCTGTTCTTGACTTAGAACCTGTCACGCATGCGTGATATCTGTCACGTTGCATGACGTCACGCAACCGTTTTCGTGTATTGATATTGGACGGAAAGAGGTCAGACCCTTCCTTGCTCCTCTTACAGCTGTTTGACTCTCGTTAATCCATGGGAACAGGGAACCATGACAGTTCTTAACTCTAGGCTTGTAGGGCCTACGTTAATATTACCAGCCCCAAGTAGTTTTAGCGTTTTAAACTCTTTATGGGTCCACTGAAGGCTGAAGCTGGTTAGGTTTTATTCGGTTTGATGTACGGTACGTGAACCTGCTCTAGGGGGTGGGATCGCGGCTGGATGACAAAATGTGTTTTAAAATATGAAAAGTGCTTATAGGCTAGCTATAACATCACTGCTGACATTGGCATGTTACTGTTTTTTAAAAGTATATAGGCTAAAGTAGGCATAGTGTGGAAATAGTCGCAACACGGTGACTAAGCTTAAGTGCAAGGAGCATCGCCCGTCATTAAGAAAAAAATTAAATTAGGGCCCACAAGATGCCGTTGTTTGAAGGATTTTTGGTGAGAGTGCCTTGCTCTGAAAAGGTTGGACGCATATAGGCCTACTGCCGCCTACACAGCGCAAACCTACAAACTAGATTAGGCCTTTGCTTTGGCCTTTGGTGGGAACTAGAGTGGAGTATTTCTTAAATGTTGTCGATATTTCCGGTTATTCAGGGATTTCTGAGATAGCTTCGAATTCATGCAACGATCCGCCAAGGACAAAGCGATAGACGGATAGAGGACCGCGTTGTTCGCTTCTTTAATCAGAAGCGACAAGTAAACGTTGAGGCACAGTTAAACCCTTACTTCTGCTGCTTTAATGACTAGTTAGGCTTACACTGATGCAGTTTCTGAAGGCAAAATCAGTAGTCAGGCAAGTGTTGCAAATCAGACTTTGGTGGGGAATTTTTCTCTACTGGCAAAGTTTTTTGTATTTCACAACACCTGCACCTGCTGACAGTGTGTTTAGCTGAAGTGTGCTCCTCATGAGACCTCGCAGACTTGGGGACAAAAACTATCTAGAAATATAATAAGCATCTGATTTTAATTATGGCAATATGTAACACTACAATTGAGAATTTGGTTTATACTTTATAGTCTTGAGGCTTAGGTCTTGGTCCTGGACAATGCGGTCTTGGTCTCGGTCTTGGACTGCGCGGTCTAGGTCTCGATCTTGGTCTTGGACTGCGCGGTCTTGGTCTCGGTCTTGGTCCTGGACATTGCGGTCTTGGTCTCGGTCTTGGACTGCGCGGTCTTGGTCTCGGTCTTGGTCTTAGACCACACGGGCTTGGTCTCGGTCTTGGTATTTTGGTCTCGTGCACAACACTGCTGAAATCCTGGCGCCTGCACTGACAATAAGTCGATGTATTGTCTGATCACCTGCTGTTCTTGACTTAGAACCTGTCACGCATGCGTGATATCTGTCACGTTGCATGACGTCACGCAACCGTTTTCGTGTATTGATATTGGACGGAAAGAGGTCAGACCCTTCCTTGCTCCTCTTACAGCTGTTTGACTCTCGTTAATCCATGGGAACAGGGAACCATGACAGTTCTTAACTCTAGGCTTGTAGGGCCTACGTTAATATTACCAGCCCCAAGTAGTTTTAGCGTTTTAAACTCTTTATGGGTCCACTGAAGGCTGAAGCTGGTTAGGTTTTATTCGGTTTGATGTACGGTACGTGAACCTGCTCTAGGGGGTGGGATCGCGGCTGGATGACAAAATGTGTTTTAAAATATGAAAAGTGCTTATAGGCTAGCTATAACATCACTGCTGACATTGGCATGTTACTGTTTTTTAAAAGTATATAGGCTAAAGTAGGCATAGTGTGGAAATAGTCGCAACACGGTGACTAAGCTTAAGTGCAAGGAGCATCGCCCGTCATTAAGAAAAAAATTAAATTAGGGCCCACAAGATGCCGTTGTTTGAAGGATTTTTGGTGAGAGTGCCTTGCTCTGAAAAGGTTGGACGCATATAGGCCTACTGCCGCCTACACAGCGCAAACCTACAAACTAGATTAGGCCTATAGCAATGGCCTCTACCAATGGGGGTTTGGAGACCGATCTCCATCGAACTTCAAAAGTGGGGGGTTTGACCGATTTTGGCCGAAAGTGGGGGTTTCATTTTTTCATGATATATATTTTCTCCTGTATGATTGTGATAATATTAACCCACATTAAACCATTATCGTGGGATCGAAATTCTCTTATGTTTCCATAACAGTAGCAAACGGCACTTACTGCACAGCCTGCACTGCCAGGGGGGGTTGGAGACTCCGTTATATCAAGGCATGGACCCCTGGGTAAACCAGGCGTCCGTGTATCAAGTCAGCTCTACCCTTACGAGTCTACAGCCAACAGGCCAACCGCCTACGCGATATACCGGCCAAACATGGGGGTGAAGACCCTGGGCCTGACGTTGCTTCGCTAATGACACGGCGGCCCAGACTGGCACAGTTCTCCGGTGCAAGCCTGCAACCTGCATCATGTGTGTCATCGCTTCGGCCGTTATCTGGCTCAGCCATCGAAATGGCTCATCTCTAGCCCTCTCTGACCTGTCCAGTCAGTGTGTGGCGGACATTTCAAATGAAAATATATGCATAGGAGTAATAATTATAGCCTACGTTGGACTCGAGTTGATTCATTTAGCCTACTTTATTTCTTCTGACTTCTGAGTGAGTATTTTTTATGAAATGATACACAATGATATACAGGGACGAGGTGGTGTAGCGGTATGTTCACTGCCTTGTAACCGGAAGGTCGCAGGTTGAATCTACCTCAAGCAAGTTGAAGCAACTGAAGTAGCGACCCTGGACAAGTTGCTGACCCTTAATTGTCTGTGAGGAAGCAGAAAGGCAACGGGAAACCATATCATATTATCCCCGGGCGGCATCAAAAACAATGGATCTGCCTTCTGGTAGAGAACTCAGCATCATCATCATCAAATGAAAAGTCCTATTCTTATAGCAGTATATATATATATATATAGCCACATTGCAAATAGCTAATAACAGATCTATAGATTGTGCGCAAATCATGGCCAGTGTCCTTACCAGGCACCATCGTCTGTGTAGCTAGATGGTGCATTAAAGACTTTAAACACTTAAAGTCATTCTAACTAACTATTAAACTATAGCCAGATTGACTCCAAACTTCAGCTTGGTATAGAAAAACCCCTAAGATGTCCTTAAATACACTTATTTAGAAAATATATCTCTAAATTTGTTATTTCGCCAGCCAGAGGCCAAACGAAAAAAATAAATGTTTTAACTGTCATTTCTTAAATTCTTAAACAGCTTTAGTCCGATTGACTTCAAACTTGACCTATAGATAAGGTCATAATGGAGTGAAGGTTCCAAATAACATGGTAACAACAGACGTTAAATTCATCCCAATGATCTATTTTTTATCTTTTTGCCCAGCCCCATATTGTGTCAGGGTTAGAAGGATAATTTCTTGCTGACTTTCTTCACAAAGAAAAAAGTCCAGGAAAAGGATATATGTTTGTTGGTAGGCCTATTCATTATCACTGGCCGTTAACACTTTCACATTAATTTTTCTGTTACCGTCTTTAAATAGCTTTAGGCAAGAGTAGGGCCTAGAGTAGGGTTGCATTGCTTTTGTGAAGGATATATATAATATATAATATATATATGAAATATATATCATATATAATATATATATATAATATATATATATCATATATAATATATATAATATATATATATCATATATATAATATATATATATATATATATAATATATATATACACTGAAATTAAATTAAAGTGTCTACATAGTAATATTTCAAATAATTTTTAGTAAAAATTTTAATTTACAAAATTAGTTTTAATAGCTGAAAAAGGTCCCGGAACGCCGCTCCGGACCGTTCCAGATTAAAAACGCACTGCACCTAAATGTGTGTTTCAGATGCCAAATTTTTGTGGGCCCAGTGGGGGTTGGTTCTCCATTGACTACTGGGGGGGTTAGACGCCACTGCGGCCTATAGCAATACGGGATGCAACCTCGGACTCGGAGTTATAGTCCTGTGCTTTATTCCTTTTATGAACTCTGTTATGCGTCTGTCACATTCTTTCATAAATTCACATTAACGTAAGGGGCCGTCCATAAATAACGTCACGCATCTAGGGGGAGGGGGTCGGAAATTTGTGACGATGTGTTACATGGGGTGGGGGTCTGAGAAGTGTGACGTCACACCAGGTCTATGTTATTAAATTTAACAATTAACAACAATTTAATTTTAATAATAACAGCACTAATTTTGAGGATTAAATTTTCATTATTTTTTAAAATTATTTTAATGTATACGGGCACCATTATTAATAATTTTCTAATTATTTCAATATTTGGTCACCTTTAGATTTTAAAATATTCATGCTTTCCCTATTTGTTCCATGAAGGAGCATTTTGCTTTGCCATGGAAATTTAGTTTTAGGGAGGGGTCAGAGGTTTGTGACGTCATTTTCAGAGGGGGTGTTACTTTTGTGACGAAGTGTGACGAGGGGTAGGGGGTGGGTTAAAATCGGCCAAAATTGCGTGACGTCATTTATGGACGGCCCTTAATCACAGTCGTCGGTCTGTCAGTAGGCCTACAGTCGGTGGTAAAATGCATTAGGCTACATCAGTAGCGTCACTAGGGTTGGTGTCACCCGGTGCGGTAACTCATGGTGTCAACCCATGGACACTCCCCCTTTCTAGACCATGCAGAATCCTTAATAATGATTTTTGTACTAATATTACCTGTAAATCCTAATTACAGTATATGACAGAATGTAATGGTAATAATAGTGATATTAATAACTAGCAGAATTAATATTACAAATGGATATTTATTTTTATTTTATACCTTATTTTAATCATTTACCATCAGGTCAGCATTTACATCATTAAAAATCAAATTAGCAAATTTTAATAGACTTTTGAGGGCAATGAAGGTGCCTGCAGCTTATACAATATGCAGGCCTCTTTATAAAATAATGTTCAAAGAATACAGAAAATAATATTATTTACCTACAGTAATGTCAATTGGCAAATTTTATATAATAAAGAAAAATAATTGGACATTTTGGCTGATTATTTATTAAAACATTGTAATATAGGAATATAATCAATTGAAACCAGGTTAGCAATTAAAAATATAAATATATATATGGAAATATACTCATAAATGAAATAATAAAAAAAACAGGAACAAATATGCAAGCATTTCAGCACTTAGTGAACATCTCGGCAAGATCAGAACTTTCCTTTCCTAGCTTTCAAGACTGCGAACTTGTGAATCACTTCATTGAAATCAATGCCTTTCGGCAACTCACTTTCAAATGATAAAATCGCAAGATCGGAAAGCCTTGACTGTCCCATGGTAGATCGTAAATAGTTCTTTATAAGTTTCAGCTTTGAAAGGCTTATCTCACATAAAGCCAAAGACAACAGATCGTCAGAAATAATTATAGTGAAAGGGCTGGGAGAGATTCCACGAAGTCCCGTTCAGCTTTGAATGTCAAAACGTCTTCCAAATTTATCTCCATTGCTTTCAGATGCCTTTTCAGCCTTGGTATTTCTATTAAAAGTGCACTCTCACTTTCATCATAGAAAGTGGTAAATTTTGGAATGGACACCTTCAAATCTTCTTCAGTGGCAGATAGCAGACTATTCACTTGAACAGTCTCACACATGGCTGCTACTTCTTTGATGGCTTGTTCAACTAAATGCTCCACTAGGACCTAGGTGACTGTGCTTCTCGTTTAGAGAAAGTCCTAGTGCCTCTGGCTTTTTCACCACGTTGAAGCGTTATTGTAATTGGGTAATATGGACGACACTGACAGTAGCGCATTAGAAGGCTCTAACAAGTACATCCGTATACAGTTTCAGCTTTAGATAAGTTACTGATATAATACATGTAAGCTGGGCTCACGAAAAATGTGTTTGTTGTTATCTGTTACTGTTAATTTAAAACTAATAAATTTCTGCTGAAACTCTAAAAAAAATTGTTTTGCCAGTCATTTTGTACCTTTGGTGTCACCCCTACGATGGTGACACCCGGTGCGGTCCGCACCCCCCGCACCCCCCTAGTGACGCCACTGGGCTACATTAATTATTAAGCAGCTGCCAGACATATAGCATAGGCTACCGGATAACCTAAGAAGTCGATAACAGCAAGTCAGTAAGTCGGTCGACAAGTCTAAACAACTTATAGTCAGTTGATATAATAAGCATGTGCTTTTACTGACACTCTTCAGAATCATGTCCCGAGTTTTGAAGGGTCTTCCGGCTGTGGTGCAAAACAGGTAGGCCGAGGCCCCAGCCATAAAACCGACAAGAAGTAGGACACCTGCCATATTTTACTTTCAAACTTGCGCTAAACGACTGGTAATCGACCACTAACTATATAGGCTAGACTTGCCAAACTTTGCTCTACTTCCCAGAATCGCATAGGCCTATAGGCCTATACTCTCGCCTACACGCTACACATGCAGTACAAAGCCGGCATGCGACGAATGGTGTTTCTAGACCCTTGTAGTGTTAACATCGTAACATCGTATACGCTATGTGTAAACATAATAGACTCCAAGTGGTACATAGGCCTATATAAATACACGGCCACATTAACATCGTGCTCGCCATGGCCATAAATCCTTGGGAGGGAGTGAAAATTCCCTCCCCAATTTCAAGCTTGGGGAGGGAGCGTAACTGAATTCCCTCCCCACCAGTGGAAGTTTGAAATATTGTTTTGTCTATGCATTCATTAAATAATTACGCTTCCTACGCAGTGTACGTTGTTGTGTGGGCTTCTTAAGGGAATTAGGCGAGACGCACTTTCGAAGGGCAGTTTTGCTTCCCCATAATTATGTCGAACAGATTTACGGCCCTGGTTTCCGCACACACGTGCACACACACATGCACATGCACACGCACACACACACACACACACACACACACACACACACACACACACACACACACACACACACACACACACACACACACACACACACACACACACACACACACACACACACACACACACACACACACACACACACACACACACACGTACATTTCCTTCAGGAGTGGTCAGCCACAGGGTGCCACACGGATCCTTCTTCTCCACTTGTTTCTGTCACTATCCTCTTTCTTCAATCTGAGAGACTTCAGATCTTGTTGTATCATGTCGCCCCATCTCTACTTCTTCCGTTCCCGACTGCGACGTTCGGTGACTCCGCTCATAATTCTTTTCATGCAGCTTTCATCCTCTCTTCTCATCACATGAGATTAATGGGCTCATTTAGACATGTGCGTATATATATATATGCATATATATGCTATGTATATATATAATATATACATACATAGCATATATATATATATATATATATATATAGGCTACTTGGTGGACTGACGTACAGGTATAGCCAGACTATTATAGCATAAGCCTACTATAACACCACCATCCCTGAACGACAAATTCTCCCATGCTTATTCCAGCCGAACTAGCTTGAAGCCTTGAGCATAAACGGAAGTTGGACTTTGGTAGAGCACGGCAAACAATATCTTGCGGTGCATGGGTGTGTGTGCGTGTGCAGCCTCTTTGTGTAAATATACATAATAATTATAGACTTCAGCTATAATGTAATGCTATAGTGGATAATAATATATAATCACAAACTTATGTATTACATAATTATGGTATTTCGAAAAGCCCATTTTGTGTGGTTTATATATCGAGGGGTTTAAGCCAGAAGGGAGTAACTAGGTTTTTTGACATTTCGAGATAAACGAAGAAAACGGAAATTTTGTTACAGTATTTTTTTTAACAATTTTTTCAGCATTTTTTATTTAAACAATGAAAATTATTTCTAGCTAAATGCTGAGCAATAAGACTCCTTTTCAAAATGCATTAAAGTATGCATTGTATTGTTTACACATAACGTGACAATTTGGTGAATTTTGTCAAAGTTTGACAAGATGCAACCTTCTGGCAAGAGAAAACTTTTTATGATGAAAACATCATAAATTCTGTGTAATTTGCAAGATAACCACCAACAACAACTATCTGAAGAAACACTGAGTCATACTGCACAATCTAGCACAAATTATTAATAATTATGGGCCAAGATAATAATTTTTTTTGGAAGATACAATATTCTGGTGTAAAATCATAAAACGCACCCTTACAAAATGGTATAAACAACTAATAACTTTAGAATAACATAGATGATATTACGCTCTCCAATTTCTACGCAAGTAAGTAAGTGGTTTAAGTTGTTTGAAGAGTAAAGTAAGTAAAATAAGCATTTTTTCACGCTAATTTTAATTGCCTAAAAATAATTCATTTGTGCCATAGAGACGTATCTAAGCAATGCATGGGTTTCACGTACTGCCAGATGGATGTATCTTCTTCAAGATGCAACCCTTCTGGCATGAAAACTGCTATTTTTACATCCTTATGGCATAAATGTGACCCATAATTTGGGTTGTATCTTCAAACCAACTCTCTTAAATGAAGCCTTATAGCTACGGCCTTCTGGCAGTACCTGCTTTGTAGTCAGTTGATTCAATTTCTGTGAAAATGTCCATTTTACAAAAAATCGTAGATACGACCTTCTGGCTTAAACCCCTCGATATATGCCTAACAATGTACGTGGACGTCACAAGACGTGACACGATTGCGGTAGGCCTATATTATGTCATGCAAGCGCGCGTACATTTAGGCCTGCTTGTGTGCATCACAGTGCTGCAGACGATCGTGTCTTTAGACCAGGATTCAGTGGGCGAAATATAGGCACTTTCGGCGGCTATCCTAGACTTAGAGGTCTTAATAGGCCGGTCTTGATCTTATAAGACACACAGCATGTTAGTCCACACTCCATAGATCGCTGTTGCACATGGGCCAACGGTAGGAGGCAGATAGACCTCTAGGCTTATATATAGGCCTACGCAGTGGAGACCTTTATCGAAACCAGGCTACTAATGAGCAACTGATCAGACAGCCGTTTGTGTATCGTTTATAATTTATATGAAAGCTTTATGATCCCACCGTTTATATGATATAAATTATATCTCGACCTCTTGAAGTTGCTTCATATATAGGCTATAGCACGACTTGTAGAGATTAGCCTAATAGCATGCTCATATACCATCATAATACAGGCGTATAGGTCACCATAAAATAATTAGACTCTATAGGTTTGTGCTTATTCACCACAAAGGTAGAAAGTAACTGAACAAAAAAAGTATAGCCTAAGTACGTATACAGATGCAAAACTGTCATACATAGACCTACTAGATGATCGCTTCTGTGATATGTAACAAAAGATATGTCTTTATAAGCTAGTCCATATATCAATATCATAATTATGACGAATTGGTAAAAATTCAATATCGTAACTATAATTATATCATTTACCACAAACACTGAGGACACTGCTATTATGACTTCCATGCAGCAATCAACCAACAAAATTTAATTTAGGGCCTACGGTGATATTGTAGGCCTAGGCGGCGCCTATAGTTATGAATGAGGTCCAAACAGCCATAATAGTATCAACGAATCTTGCTAACAGATTCCAATTTATAATAATAATCTTCGTTTAATATTTTTCAAACTGAAAACTACGCAGTATGATTACAATGCATAGTACGAACGGATGATCACAAGTTATTACAGGAATCGAATTTTATAACTGTTTTAGCATGCAAGACGCCCATCACGTCCTACTGCTCATTCTTTGAACGCCATCTGGCGAATGAAAAGGTTGAGTCGACCTTAGGGAGGGTAGCGGGTAGAGATCCCGCGTCCGTTGCCTCTTTAATTTTTATACTGTCAGAGTTTTACCATTATCACCCCCCCCCCCATTTGTGCATCTTTAATACCATCTCTTTCTGCAGCATAAATTGCATAATGCTATGATACGCTATTGCAACGTTGCCAACGCAGTGAACGCTCATTCAGCTAACGCATCTGGGCTGTGTGTAGTGCATGTATGCTAATAGTATAGATCCCAGGGCCTATTTTAACGTGCCGACAGGCACGTCCGTGCTTTGAGATTACAAAAACGTGCCTGAGGAATTGACGGTCCGTGCTTGATCGCTCAGGCACGCCTGGCACGGCACTTACTGAACTTGTTTAAAGTTGTTTTAAAAAACACCGCCAATATATTTTATTTTTTTAGGAAAGTTCGAACGGCGTTCCATACATCTATTTGGGCTCATGACGTCATGCAGCGCGTTAAACTTGTTTACAAACAGCACCGAGAGAACGGGACGCGCAATTTTGTGACTGATGTAAAAATAATATTTAGGCTACAGTTGAGTTTTCGTTATAATTCATAATTGTTTATTGACATTTATTATTACGATATTAGGACTATTAGGCCTTTCGGTCAGTTCAGTTGTTTTAGTTCATTCATTTGCGAATTTCACGATGAGTAAAAAACGGGTTGCGTCGTCACCTGGAAACGACATACAGGCCATGTTTAAACGAATGACGAAGAGGAACGCGCACGCAGGTTAGTTGCTTTGGTCCTCAACACAGCTGTAAAATTATAAATTGTTGCAGTATGTTAACTTAAAAATTAAGAAACGATTACATTGATAAATGTAGCTAAGTAAATGATGAACTGTACCAAGTGACCTGTCAAACAGTCTATATCATTATTGTCATATAGTATTATATTAAAGGTAAAGGTCTCCCTCAGTCTCCCTCAGGACTTCCGTGACTCTGTGTCATCATTGAAGATATGTAATTATGAATAGATATAAGCTACTAGCATCTGATATATAGCCTACAATAATAGTAGTTTAGTAAGAGTTATAGCATAAGCAAGTTCTTTAAAGTGGGTGTCATTTTTTCGACCATCTAACATTCTTTGGCATACTTGTGTACTTTGCAATTTCAGATTCGTTTGAGCCGAGACAGTTGACGGAAATGGATAAGTTGAAATCATTAGCTGCACAGAGGAATATGATGGTTGTCAATGTGGCTGCAGATGGAAACTGTTTATTTAGTTCACTCGCCAGACAGTTGACTCAGCTTGGACGCGGAAGCTCAGCGACAGCGACAACTGCTCATGATGTACGCATGGAACTGGTTGAATGTCTGCAGTCGCACTCACAGTCGCAGATGATCTTGGACAGTGGAGCTATGACAGAGCAGGAATTGCAAGTATATATCGACAACATGAAGAAATGTGGCACATGGGGTGATGGTGTAATTCTTTCTGTAGCAGTCAATCTGTATCGACGACCTATCATCATTTTAACTGTGGAGGGGGAACAGCGTATTGATATGGCAACATTACCTACCTCATCTCAAGCATCGTCATGTGAGACTGAGTCTTACGCTATATATCTGGGGTTGGTTGGCACAAATCACTATGTAAGTATTGAAAAACAGAATAGTCAACACACAGCGGAATCAGACACAAACATTTCTGATGACGAATGTGGCACTGGTCATTCAATTTCAACAAGTACTGCAGCTAGTAATAGTACCACAACCGAAGAGCAGTCAAGCACATCCGCACAGTTAACATGTTCAGCGTCAACCATAAGTGTGACAGCTTCGCTATCTCCAGCTGGAAGTAAACCGGTGGATGTGAAAGTCGATGAGTTTGAGGAAAAGGTTCACGAGGCAATTGAATTTCAAGGGGTTGTACAAAGATGTTAGAGCCGTAGGCTAAGATATGACACTCCATGCATCTGAATGTACACCTCACCTACCTTGGGATGTGTGGCGCCACCAACCGAATGGCGTGGGTTTTAGCGTTGGTCGTAAACAAGTTGCATTGATGAAACGAATTCTTGCTAAATAGAAGTCGGATAGATGAAAATAATTTTTCCTTAAATCGAAGTGGGGCTGATGAAAAGAATCTTGCTTAAATAGAAGCTGGATTGATGGAAAATAATTATTAATGAAATAAAAGTTGTATTGATGAAAAATAATTCCTGCTTAAATAGAAGCTGGACTGATGAAACGAATTTTTGCGTAATGGAAGCTGGATCGATGAAAATGATTCTCGCCAAAGTAGAAGTTGGACTGATGAAAAACAACAGTGCTACAACGGGCGAATAATTTAGGACGCTAAACTACACGTTTACCCTAAATGCTTGCCGAGTGATGTTTGTGCACTGTGCAGTGATCAAATGCTTAGGCCTAATTCTGATGCAAGCTTAAAATGTAACTTTATGTTCCAATTTTTTGGACACCGCATCGTTGTTGGCTGTATATTGTTATGCCTGATTATCAGGACTAGCAAAGAGATTCTAAGATTGACTAGTAACTTCTGAGTGGTAGGCTTCTGATTCTGAATGACCAATTTTGAGCATTGTACTAAATAATCATAATTTTGAGGTGTGGGTTGTCACACCACGCTAAATTCAGTCAGAGCTGCTAATGTGGCACGGTGGCCGACTGGTTAGAGTGGTTAACCTGTAACGTGGAGAATACGGGTTCGATCCTCATCCAGGCGGTTATTGTGTATACATATGGACCATGAGCAAGTCCTTCGCGCACAATTGCTCTGCTTCATCGTCTGCTAAACCTGGCTATACATAAATAAATTTGCTTATAACATGCACTGCAAAATTCTATGATACGAATTGCTTAGTTATATGCTGTTATTGTTTTATTATGTGAGAACAGGTGTAAGAAGTGGAGAGTTAACAAACGGCGTTCAGATCTGGACTGCACAAGCGTTGAAGTGGACACACAACTGTTATCTTCATGTGACGTGGATTTCAACAGATTTGACAATGATGATATATCCAGAAGCACATTATCTAAATCATTTGCACAATTACGTCCAGAATTATCAACAAACAGCTTAGTGACAGCGATATATCTAAAACTGGAACGAAATTTTGTGACATCAGGATTGTCCCTGTGTCCTCCACAACCACGGATCATTGAAAAAATTCTCTATGCATGATTTTAAGCAAATGTGGGGGATCATAAATCACATATACTTTTTGCAACCATGGAAAAGAAACGGTTCTAATGTTTCCAAATATTATAATTATGTAACTATGTTTTTGAATTATATAAACTGAATGAACCTTTGGTCATGGAAATGGACTTCTGAGTCGCAATTGTTGACAATGTTTCTTTACTAATGATTACGGTAATAAATATTATGTGAAACTGTGTAATACTGGTCAACTGCATGCATGTAGTTCAATGTTAATATGCAAATATGTATATTTGAATTATGTAATACAATACAATAGAAATTTATAACGCGCTTTAACAAAACAAGTCTGCACGAGAGCGTGTTGCGCTGTGTTCTTAGCCATAGTGTATATAAACTGAATGATCTTTATTTGCAATAAAAATATATTATCTTTATTTCAAGAAATTCTAACCAATCGGCTACACTATGGGTTCATTTGGAGCATTAATACTGCATTAATACTGCACCCCTCAAAGCTATCTAATCAGAGGCTCTTCAAGTCCAGCCTCAGCAAAAGAACAGTTTTCAAGTGCTTGTGAAGGGTCCTGCAAAGTCCGTGATTGAACAAATTATATATTAATGTATTTAAGTTTATTCCGTACGTTCTCTGTGGCTGGTCCTTTGACCTGGAATGGCCTCCCTCTGGCACTCCGCTTCCTTCCTATAACCCATTCGCAGGCATTCCTCTGTCAACTTTAAATGGTCCTATTCGGCCGTGCTGGGGTTGGGAGCGCCTATGAGTAGCTCCCTTGAAGAGGCGCTATACAAATTCAAGTAATGAATGAATGGATTGCAAGGATGCGCAGATCTATTGGTATGCCGTTCGAGATGGATGGTGAATCGTGGTGCAACCACTAAAGGCACGACGTAGCGTTTGCACTGTCGAAGTGCCTGTAAAAGCAGCACGCATTATACGCATAAAACTTATAATAAAACACATTACTATATAATTTGTATTCATTATTACTATAATATTTAATATACTGTTTAAATGTGTTAGTTTACGGCAGCTACAGTTATAACTTATCCAGTATTTGTCGTAGTGATGTACCGCGTCTATCTTTGCTAAGAAGTTGGTCAGCCAGTCGCTAGTGGCGCCACGGGTTTGTGTACTTTTGACCACCACCCAAACCGAATACACAGAGGAGATAGGAAGTGTCATATCTTAGCCTACGGCTCTAACATCAAGGGGTTGTACAGTCAAGCAAAAATCAGTCAGGACGCAAACAGAAGGTTGAGGCTGAGCATTGGGCAGAGTACAGAAGTGAAGCTCGTGGTGGGTCTGGTAGAAGGAGGATTGTGCATTGCAAAATCTGTTGTGCACATCCTGATCTGGTGAAGATCCACTGTCAAAGGATCCCAGCCATATGCACTGCAAATGGTGCAGTGTTCAGGCAGCAGATGTATGATGAACACTGTGGATCGACAGTACACAATGCTTGTTTGACACGTAGTCGACAACAGAAGGCTCTTGCCGAGGGTCGGATACATGAGGGAGAAACTGTGTTGGAGAAACAACTGCGATTTGCTAACACTGCATTGGAACAAAAGATAGCAAGAATCATGATTAAGGTATACATGGATGCCAAACGCGGGACACTATCTGCGTGGTCATTTCCAGCTAGATACGTGGCGTCATTGATGGCTGAAAGATTAGACTTGAACAACCCTGAAATTCCGTTTTCTCCTACTGACACAGATCTACAGTATGTCACTCCTGCAAGCCATCGCGACATGCTACTGACAATCGCAGAAACGGACCGTAAGGCATTTGCACTCCGATTTAAAGATATCCTTGCGCTTTCTCTCAGAGTTGATGGTGCTGTTGACAAGCAGCGAATAGACAACAAGCATGTTATGGCGCAGGTTGTAACGGCGGTTGGAGACATGGAGACTTGGTACATGGGCTTGGCTGAAAGCGAGAAGCGAGGTAGCGAGGGGTTATTGGAGGCACTCAGGAAGGCGTCTGCAAAGTGTGGAGCAACATGGCCAGAGATATTTAAGCAAACAACCTCTATTGTCACAGACGGCGCGTCAGAAAATACTGGAAGACATCATTCGCTATGGACACTGCTCGAGCAAGAACGCAAAGACAACACCACTAAGGACACGTCAAGTCCATGTAAGGGCCCTAGCCCTCTCCTCAAAATATGGTGCAGTGTTCACCGTTCTCAGTTAGTGTTCAAAGACATGACTACAGGTGTTCCTGAAGCACGGCGTGTTATAGATGACTGTAAAGCAGTTACGCGTTTCTATAACAGTTCAGCATGTAGAACAAAGGAATTCAAGAAGCATGCGGAAGAACTTGGCGTCACAGTCAGACAGTATCCATCAGTAATCGACATAAGATTCACACAATATTCTAACAGTCTTCTGTCATCCATTCTGGACAACTACAGACCGATGATGCGACATCTGCAGACTTTCTCCCTGAAAGACGCTGAAGAATATGGCATGCTGAAGAAGTGGATTAATGCTGACACTGTTCACATTGCAGCGATCTTGTGTGACGCGCTGTACATCTACTCTAGATTTCAGAAGAAGTTGCAGGGCAACCAAGTGACTCTGTTTGACGTCGAAAGTGATCGTGATAAATGTGTGGAGGACCTAAGGAAATTATTACAGCGTCCGCACCCAGGTGGATATGAGGAGAAAGTAACAATTACAGGGAATGAGGAACAAGCCGATGAAGTTATCAAGAGTTACGACACTGTTAAGCTCACAGTCGTCCAATTAAGGCACTGTAAGAGAGAGCACTCTCTCGTTAGCAGTTGCGGTCGCGATGTGTATGCCATCAAGACTGAGATTATTTGTTCGCTGTGCAACTTTCTGACCAGTCGACTCGGAACTGACAAAGGTGCCAGTGATCTTCGCTATGCACTGGAGTTTCAGGCGCTTTCTCCACCAATGCTTCTGAACGGCAATGCATCTGATGAAGACATTGAACGGGTGTACACTGGCCTCGCATCAGACTTTGCGAAGCGTGACTTCTACAGTAGCTACGGAGAGCTGGTGAACGCTGCAAAGAAAGCGCAGATGTCCAACACAAGCACATTGCAGGATTTCCTTAAGATCAGTCTGACTAATGCAGACTGGCGTTCTGTTTCTGTAGCTGTCGCCAGACTACTCGCAGCAAAGCCTCATTCATGTGACGTGGAGAGACTTGTTAGTGCATACAATCTCATGAAGGATGATGATAGAAGCAGCCTCAATGCAGAGACAGTTGATGCACATTTACATGTCCGAATGAATATGCCGGTTACATCAAAATTTGATGTACGCCCAGCACTGCGAGCATGGTTACAAGCTTGTAACCGACGTTCGCGACCAACTGTGAAGGCCAAATCCCAGGAATGGTTCAAGGACGTGTTTTAATTATCTGACTGCGACTCAAACTGACCAGCCGCAAGACGGCGCCAGTAACTGTTAGTCTGTTAGCTTAGCTATAAACTTTGCCTTTGTCTTGAAGATTTGACCCATGATCAATGATACTGTTAAGACATGTGTCGTCCATTTCGTAACTAATAATTATAATGACAGTGTTAGAATTGTATAAGAAACTATTTGGTTCATGCAAAAATTGGAATGTTATCAAATTCAATATCAAATTATCATGTCGTTTGACTCATTTCAAGTTTTCAGCTAATTTGAAAATTTTCATAATCTAACTCATACTGGAGAGAGACCTTACAAGTGTGATAGATGTGCTAAACCATTTACTTATTAATATAAGCTAGAAACGCATAATCAAACTCATACTGGAGAAAGACCTTACAAGTGTGATAGATGTGCTAAAGCATTTAGTTATTAATAAACAGGCATTTGCAATTTCACAATTTTTTCTTAGGGGGGGGACGTGCTTGGTGAAAAATTCTTTAAAATAGGCCCTGATAGATCCCTCTGGCTAATAGTCACTAAAGAATTAATAAGTTAAATAAATGATTTTGCGTATTTTACTATACGACTACTACACTCTCCACCAGTGGCGTAACGAAGGGGGGGCAGAGGGGGCAACCGCCCCCGGGCGCAGCACAAAGGGCAGGCGCAAAATTAACTTTCGGTTGTATACAGTCCTATGACAAGAACGATTAAAAGTCAACTAGAAAATTAAAAAGGGACGCAGTCATCAAATCTTGCGCTGAAACCCTGCTCTCCACCAAAACTCTAGGCTTCATAGACTTGTTATGGCTACCTGAAATTCTATATTTCACCAGTTAACTATATAGCCTAAATAATATGTAGGCCTACAATATAGGGTATAGGCTTAGGGGCTTATAGCCTATATATGACATCTTCGATCAATCAGCAAATCCTAGTATCCAATGACAACAAAATCAACAGCAACAGCGGCAATAAGAACAATAAAAAACACAATAAATATAGGCCTATTGTTACGGTGCACCCTCAATCTGGGTCACCTCGGACCGACTGCTTGGTCTATAACCACCTAACAGGTTCATAGTAGGCCTACGAACCAGGATGAACTGACTTGGCCTACAGGGTCCCTTTGATTTGGACTCGTCGCGGGTGTTCGGCTTCCGTGGTCTGTCAGAAGACTGGAACAACGCAGTGTTTTACATACTTTATTGACTTAAATGATGTCGTCTACCCTTTGAGTGTTGAGTCATACTTTCTACAGCCCTTATTATCCTTATATATATTATATATATGTAATCTATGTATATATACATGTATATATATATATATATATATATATATATATATATATATATATCGGCGATCTGTTACGACGAAGGGAGCCTTCTCGGCAACGGAGTCGAACGGTAGGCCTACGTGGCTCTCGTCGTCGAGGTTCCTCCTTTCAGTATGCATACCCCGCTTATAGTATATATATATATATATATGTATATATTATATAATTATATCCCCTACATACGATCAAGACACTCTTCAGTGGTGTATACCTATCTGGCCACATCTTCAGCAGCACGAGCTAGCATCCTCTGTCGATCAAAGGAGGAGAGCTCCATCCTCAGCAGCCGTGTCACGGGCAGCCACATGTGCTGGTTGATACTGTTGTCGCTAAACCGGGTGTCTTCTCAATTCCTCTTTGTTGCTGAGCGGTTCAGAGCTCTACCAGGGACCGAAAACCCGGATCTCAACAAAGGATTCGTCTTCCAAGCGTAAATCTAGCGCCCCCTCAAAGATCAACTTAACCAATAACGACCAAATTTGTTATCTCGAATATAATAGAAAACTTTGTCTTTTAAGGAAAATAATTAGGCCTATATAGAAACGAAATTTCTGTGTTTCTATTAGCATTTCATTTTAGTCAATTGAGATTTATTTCAATGAAAGTAAAAAAGAATTTATAAAAGTCAATTTATTAAATATTTACTATTGTCATTTACATAATTATTTCAGTCAGCAACAATGTACTTTTTCAGTAAGCAGGGTCGATACATGCAAAACCATCTAACAGCCGCTCTCAGTGCCTCGCCGTTTTATAGGCTAATCTCCTTCCCTACCCGTCCACAGTCCACTTCCTATTCCCTTTCTTTCCCCTCCTCCTTCTCCCCATTCCCCTTCACCTCCCACTCCCCTGCCGTCCCCTGCCGTCCCCTCCCCTCCAACTTCTCCTACGTTCCCATTTCCTCCCTCTCCCCCATCGCTCCGCTCCCATCCAACCCCACTCCCTTCCCCTGCCATCTACCGAATCGATATGTTAACGACGCAAGCAGAGTACAGCCTGAGGTTTAGAGAAACAGAAATGCTTGTTGCGAGCTGCCATCTGGCGAATGACGCAGTGAGACGTGACGCTTGGAGAAGAACGGATCCAAGTATAATTTATTTGTGGTTCCTTATATTATTTACTATTATTATTATTTTTTTTGGCACCATTAATGATTCAGAATTGGCGGCCAACTCTTACAAGGAAACACGAAAAAATAAATTTTTCTTAAAACAAAAATAAGCAAACCATCAAAAGACAAATGACTCACGATTATCTCAATAGGGTACAACTAAGAAACCCCAGAACATTCAAACAGTTCATTACATGGCACAGAGGGGACAGAACCGAGTTGGGCGTTTTGCCCCACTCTACCCCCTTCCAACTCTCGACCTAAACGACACCCACCTTAGCAGCTACTCTGACCCCTCTGATCCTCTGGAAACCGGACTTGGAGTCTTGGACCTCCCTCGGACTTCTCTTTTGGACAACCCTTCTGACTAGACGAAGCGATCGTGAATAAGCTGGTGCCCTGCCCTTGGTTTTCGAGTGGCGCTTTAGAAGTTTGGAGATTACGATTACGATTAGTTAAGGGCATAAACGTGACGTGCCACATAACTGATGTTAAGAATTCGAAATGTCTGTGGTCTCTTTGAAGGCGCTTCTAATTTTCGTGTTCATTTATTATTGAATCGTGGCAAAAACGCCGGCAATGTTTTAAAAATATTTTTAATGTAGCTTTTCTGCCGCCCTCAGGAAGGTGCCGTCCTAGGCGGCCGCCTATAGCCTAGTTCGCCTCGTGGTTAAACCGGCCCTGGCTACGCCACTGCGACGTAGCTATAGGCCTATAATTATATATATATATATATATATATATATATATATATATATATCATCATGATCAGGAGCGTAGCCAGACTTAAATTCGAGAGGAGGCAACTTCAGAGACCATTGGCAAAAGTCTGGTTATTGGGGTCATTGTTCAATAAAAGTTCCAGTATATGAAGAAAGCAAGAGGAGGCAACTGCCTCCTCGTGCCTCCATGTAGCTACGCCTATGATCATGATATAATCGTTTATTGTGTTAACAACAGACATAACGCTGTAGGTGCACATAGAAAAAAATACATCTAGATATTATAGTATGAATTAATAATAGCTTAGTAAGAGTTCGGGAATAACATACGAGATATAAAATTTCGTGAGTCCTTGTCAGGAAGGTTAGGCCAAAAAAAATAATGGTGTGTTTCCGGTAACAGAGTTAAAAAAACTGGGTAGGTACTAGGTAGGTAGGAAAATAATTTTATTTTGTTAAAATAATTTTATGCAGTGATTTCAGAAAATTAAGCCACTGCCCATTTATGCACAGCGGTACATGCTGTACCAAAGTATGTATTTTCTATGCGAGTATTAAAACTGCCTATTTGCAGAATGTACCTACAAACTGCTGTAGAAAACAATCTTATTTATTTCATTTTTGTTGACATCGTTTTTCTTGCAGGGTGAAATGGAAGGGGCATGGGTTGTTAACTGTTGCTAAGGAAGGCGGTTGCTAAAGGGGCCAAGTCTGACTTTGAAACGGGTTGCTAATGAGGCTGACACAGAGGCTGCTTGCTTCAAAGCTTGGTTGTTAAGAAGGCTGGTTGCTATGAAAGTAGAATGCTACGGAGGTTGTTAAGTAGGCTGATTGCTAAGGAGGCTTTACTTTTATAATGGCACGTACGATAAAAGGTATTTCTGATACACTGAATATGGCGGTCAGATTTGTGAAATAACCCTGTCAAATTACCGTGAGAAAAACCACCACTTTCGGGTCTATTACCTCCCTCTCCCAAACTCCACACTTTAGCCCTTTTATTGCTGTAAATTACGGGACCATTATTTCCATTGAAAGACCGCTAGTTTCGAACGTCTCTGCTTTAGTGAATGCACCTATAATGTCGCGATTCTGCATCTCCGGCATGCAAAGGCTTAATGTATGTGAAGTAAAAAAAAAATTTTTAAATTTTCCGTAAAATTTTTTTTAAATTTTCCGTAAAAAAAATTTTTTTTTACAAAATTTTCCGAGTCGCGGCAAAAAAGTGAGTCGGTCGCGTTACCGGAAACACACCATTATTTTGTTTTGGCCTTAAAGTTATGTGGTCTGACCCTAAGAAAATAGGGCGTAAAATGTTGTTTAGGAAATAGGCATCTGAGTGAATGATTCTCATTTAATTAAGAGGACGGCCTTAAAGAGTGAAGTGTCTGCGTTATTATAGCAAGAAAATTCGCTATTAATATAGGCCTACTATATACTAATAGCCTATACGCAGTGGCGTAGCCAGACTTAAATTCAAGAGGAGGCAACTTCTCAGACCAGTGGATATTTTTCCCAATGACCTTTTCTTAGACATTTTTTTAAAACTCCGACGACACCTTTATCCTTTTTAAACTTTAAACTCCTTTAAAACCTCCGGTGACCATTTTTAGACTTTCTTTAAAACCTCCGATGACCTTTTTTAGACTTTCTTTAAAAATTCCGATGACCTTTTTTTTAGTCATTTGACCTTTTTTTAACACTTTACCACTTGAACTCGAACACAGGCGCCTAACACCGAGACACGACAGTTAAATTCAAGAGGAGGCAACTTGCCAAAATCCTGGTCATTTGCGTCGTTGGTCAATTGAAACTCCACTATATGCAAAAACCAAGAGGAGGCAATTGCCAGAGCTTCTCATTTGAAAATAGAAGGCGATTTAAAAATCGATCGCACTGGATTGCATAGGCGATCGATGCGCGATCGATCTCGAGAGCTGTTGTTTGCAGCGCACTTTGTATCGTATTCGTATAGCTGCATATTATAGCCTATAGTACGTATAGCTGCATATTATGTAGTACTAATCTAGTAGGCCTATCTCAGTTCAGTTCCGTTATTATTACTATTGATAGTATTATTTACTTTAGTTTTCATATAGCGCTCCTTCCAGGTTATCGACTCAGAAGCGCTCCTAGTCCAGCCACGGCTAAATAAGACAGTCGTTAAGTTATTAAAGAAAAATGTTGTGACCGTGTGAACTCTATTCGCTAGGCGGAGCGCAACAGGGAGCTCACTCCTTGGGCCAGCAATCGAAAACGAGCGCCGTTGCTAACTGTACATTATTATTCCACGTTGGCACCGTCGCCGCCATTGCTGCTTTCAATAATTTCCGACGTGGACGTTACGAACTTACAAAATAATGACGTTTTAATACGCGGGAGGTGTCCATCGTGTTGTTATGACCAATCGTATTGCATGAAATTGGAGCGATCACTCAGCAGTCATTAGGTCACGAAACGCTGCGTTCCGAACGCATTCACCGCCGCCGCAAGTAAGCAACAATTAAAGTAATGTAAATTAGGTAAATAAAATAATGGCTCGAGTTTCCTCTTGGAGTAGATCGATCGCGCTCGATTTGCGCGATCGATTTACCGATCCACCAGACCTTTGCTAGGCGATCGACCAAGGAGATCGATCGCCTCAAATGAGAAGCCCTGGCAATTGCCTCCTCCTGTCTTCATGTAGCTACGCCTATACGTCGATGTCAGGATCCAATTAAATTAAATTTACATTATCTATCCAGCGTAGGCCTATAGCCTAGTCTTGGTCTGTCTCTGTTTGTTTTCCTTCGAAAATGTACGTGATAATTAATAACTTATTCTAAGTAATTTCAAAGATTTACCGTCGTCCGAAAAACAAACTTTAGTTCAAAGTTCGTCCTGAGATGGCGACAAATTGTTTGCTAGTTTCGCACACAGCCTATGTGGACTCATATAACATAAATTAGATATATATATATATATATATAGATATATATATTATATATATCATATATATATATATATATATATATATATATAGCAAATCATATTAGGGATATCGGGTTTATATTGCTGAACTCTCCTGTGATCGGCGAAAATATTCCTGCGACCAGCACAGACACGTCATTTGAGGAATTGAGCACTGGCGAACCAGAAGGCGCGATATCAGTCACGTGATGGGGATTTCTTAAACTTATCAGAGCTATCTATTATAGCTTTGAAACTTGTTAAGAAATTTCTATCACGTGACTGATATCGCGTCTTCTGGTTCGCCAGACTGAGTGCTCAATTCCTCAAATGACGTTTCAAGGAAAACGGATTTTTGACGTCATTTGGCCGTTGACTCAGTGAATTTGTGAGGCGGAGCTTATAAGAACGCTGAGGCCAATAACATCGATGGCTAAGCCTAAGCCGTGAACAGTAGGCTATATATATTCAGTTGGGGTCGTGAATTCAGTCTGTATCATTAGGCTACAATTGAGAACTGAACTGGATCTGCGGTTACCTAAGTGTACAACGTAAAATCGAGCGTGTTTTGTATACATGAACGATATGGTGAATAACCTCTGCAGAGAGAACGTAGATGTAGCTGGGCTGATAGGCTAACTGTGTTAAGTTTCTTGAATATTGTGGCGCATTGTAGGCCTATGCCTGTTCTGACGTAGGCTACGCCAAGCTGGTGCTAGTTTTTTTGATATTTTATAAACAAGACGTAGGCCTAGGCCTATCCTGATTTTAATCGGATAATTATCCATCAAATTTCAGATTTAGCCTAATACATTAAAATTTTTCTGAATGGGAGAATTTTTTAGAGGCAAAAACTTGCACAGCGCAGTTAATAACAGTAGGCTAATAGTAGGCTAATAATAGGCCTAATAATAATAATAATAACAATTACAATAATAATAATAATAATAATAATAATAATAATAATAATAATAATAATAATAATAATAATAATAATAATAATAATAGGGCCTAATAATAGAGATTTGAGTGCCGTAGTTCGTAATTAAGCAGTCGATGACTCGAAGCAACGATTCAGAAGCACTTCGAGGAGCATGGAGAGCTCAATCAAGATGGACCTGTGTGAAGAGTTCAGTTTTTAGATGTTTCTTGAAGACAGAATAGGCCTATTATTATAGGTCGTGAATGCAGTCTGGGTCTCATTTGCGAATCTTTGCGGTTGCATGATTTTAGGAATAAGTACATTTTCTTAAGATACAAAGTTTTTAACGAGTCCGTGTGCGCATTTGTGTATGACAACAATGGCCTTTACCGTCTAGGGGCCGTCCATAAATGACGTCAAGCACCTAGGGTTGGGAGGGGTCGGAAATTTGTGACGATGTGTGACATGGGGTTGGGGGGGTGGAGAAATGTGACGTCACATCAGGTCTATGTAATTAAATTTAACAAATAGGCCTAACAACAATTTAATTTTAATAATAACAGCACTAATTTTTAGTATTAAATTTTCATTATTTTTTGGATTATTTTAATGTATACGGTCACCATTATTAATAATTTTCTAATTATTTCCATATTTGGTCACCGTTAGATTTTAAAATATTCATGCTCTCCCTATTTGTTCCATGAAGGAGCATTTTGCTTCGCCATGGAAATTTGGTTTAGGGGAGGGGGGTCAGAGCTTTGTGACGTCATTTTTCAAGGCGGGGTTTACTTTTTGTGACGAATGTGACGAGGGAAGGGGGTTCAAAATCGGCCAAAATTGCGTGACGCCATTTATGGACGGCCCCCTACCGGATTTTCTTTGCTTTCATGATTTCTTTTCATTTCAGCAATGACGCATTCTTGGATTTGGAGGTTGTTGTTCTTGCTGTGCTTCTTGCTTTCGTTTTCGACCTCTTCAGTTCATGATGTCTGGATGTTTCTGAATGTCTTGATGTTTTTCTGGTAAGCGGCGTCTTTTTTCAGTGTTTTTAAATGTCATTTTGCTTTTATATTTAAAAAATTTCTTTTTCTCCCTCGAGCTGCTTGCGTGTTCGTTGTTTCTTCTGCTGTTGTTCTTTGCTCTGTTCGTTCTTTTTATTTAGTTTTTTCCTCCTTGGCAGCTCCTTCCGGTCGTATACAGGCCACTGGTCGGGTGGTTACACCTCTGCTTTCTAGATAGAACTCATTGGTCTCCATCGGCAGATCTGTCCTCTCCTTCCGGTTGCCACCACACGGTGGGGCGTAGCATCGCTTTCTGGGTCGATTATGGAGCAAGAGTTGATCTTCGTTGTCCTCGACGGCGACGACGGGGTACCAATCCGTCTTCCGGTTGGTCGATCGCCTCGATCCTCTCCGTGAATTCCTTGTGTTTCTTTCATTCTTCAGTTGTTGTTTTCGCCATCTTCACATTGTTCTCGATGCTGTCTTCATATTTTGACGAACGGTCGGCTTGTTCCTCTGCGCTACTGAACGCTTCATAGTTCGCCTTCTGTCCGTCGCTTCTTCGCTGTTGCGCATTGGTCGCCGAATCCTAGGCCTACCTCCGGGAGGCAAGAAGGCAGAGACGGATGAAGCTCCCTCGTCACGACAATATGCTTACTTAAATTCGTTTATTTAACGACGCCGTCATATCGACGATGATTGGCGTACGCATCGGGCATTTATACCGACCAGTGACTTTGAGGCAGCATTTATATATAAGAGGTCTTTGGAGGCAGCCGCCTCGCCAGTGGTCCTATGGGTTGGCCGAGGGGATATTGCGGCACAATGTATACGTCTAAAAATATGCCTAACGCATATGAATTCCCCAGGCAAGAAAGAGGCTAAATATAAAGTAGGCGCCGATTCTACTCTTAGCGTAGCCTAGCGCCCTAGCCTATTTGTTTTTGAGAACCTATAGGCTACTTCCTTTATTTTAAATTAAAATAAATCGGTGGAGTGCTTTTGATTGCTTTTAGTTTATTACTAGAGCACACAGCCATACTCTCTCACCCAAAGACAACTCAATTTATACCCAGATCCTTATATACAAATATTTACAAGTTTATCTTAAAATTAGCCTACTTTTAATTATCCATTAGGCTATCACTCATGTTAGCATTTCTGCGTTTTTGTCAGACTGTTTTTAAAAATAATAATAAAAATAATATCTTTTCTTTAATAAGCGCCTGACAAACGCACTGCGCTGTACATTTACATGTTATGCAATTGAAATCTTAACTACTACCGGTAACAGAACAGACAGCTTGCAATACAACGGCGCTAATAGCAGCCTACAAAGCATATCCACCCAACGGGGGCTCGAACTCGGTACCTCTCGGTCTCTGTGCCAGATGTTATCCAATGCGCCACTGAGCGCTTCATAGTTATCTGTATCTGCCACGGCCCCCCCAATATACTAATCAATATACTAATGTTTACTTTTATGTTGAATGGCCCAGGCTTCGTGCAACACGATATTTTCGTAAGGATTACGTATAATTACGTTTAATTGTAATTCAATTTTTTAAAGTGCAAATTTTAGTATTTAAACATACAATTCGTTGTTGTTCTCGACTGCAATCATTATGTAAAACAAATCTAAATATAGATATCGATGGTAATCCTCTGAAGAGAAGTGCGCTAAACCTTACGTAATAGTATATTTATAGATCTATGATTATAGTATATGTGGCACTGATGTGTATTAATACAACTGGATTGATAATGCTTCGGATATTGGTCTATGGCAGACGGCGAATCACACGCAGCTTCCGGTCAGGGCAGCTAGGCTTAATTTGGCCTGAGCTGCCCCAGGGAATCCTGGGATTTGCCCCAATGAATCCTGGGATTTGCTCCAAATAAGCCTGAGATTGCCCTTACTGAGCGATAATCCGAACTTTCATAGCCATTTAGCTATCCAGTAACTATTAATAGAGATCACTGATATGTGGTATTTCCCATCGACGTGTGGTATTTCCAATTTAAAAATAGAGGATGGAAATTCCATACAAATGTCGACGAAATGCGATATGGGAATGAGATTGTGTTAACTTCCTGGATTTCGTATAATAAAACATTCTTTAAAAAATCAAGCGTCATCGCAAACTCAGTTTGATCTTCAGTTAAAAGCTAGGTGTGTGACATGTTTAGTGATTACTGTTTAAATTATTGTAAAGCATACTGAAAAATAATATAACACTGAACTTGGATTTTGTCAAAGACAGCGCATTGGTCGGGGATATTTTGAAAAAACCCTCTACCCTTCATCTGCGGAAAGGCGTGGGAGTGAATAGGCGAACACTCCTAGATTGTGACGCACGGCGGCTTTTCTATGAACTCGGACGGCTAGTACTTAATTGTGTCTTACTGTGCATTTAGCAAACGAGCGGTTGTTATGCTGGTTAGCTGAGCTCGCGACGATTGTATATATTTGGAAATAATTTGAGAATTAACACAGAGTTAAATATCATTCAGACAGGATTATGTAATTTTTAACGTTTCTTTTTTCGATAAAAGAATATTAAGTTGGTGTAGCCTAGATTTTGGTTTGGTTACATCCTTAAACGAATATTACTCGGTGCTGTGTGATACATCAGCTGTATCTGTCAGTTACCCATCGTTTTCTAGCGTGGCAGTTGAAAAAGAACTACGTTAGAAATGATCATTACTGACACAACTGGGTACGTTGTACTTTACTCCAAAGTTCTGTTAGCAGAAGTTTGTCATAATCTACGGTGAAATTAATCGATAATCAAACTATAACCTCATTCTGTTAGAGGCTCCAATTGCGCCCCCTATCCAACTCAGCTGCAGTGAGTACAATGACCATACACCATTAGTGGGATGGATGATCAGGCAGTGAGAACATGGGCTGGTCACTCGCCTTTGTATGCCAAGGCTAAGAAAATGAGGTCACTAACACTTCATACCTATGGCTGCGTCAGGACTAGCTTAACGCTCTGCTTCATGTGCTTGAGATGTGCTTTCGTTTTAGTGTTAGCCCTTCTGTAGAAATCCTGAAGACATACGACAGAAAGTTTTCCTCAGTCCTATCAAGATTTTCACTTTCCGTAGGTTGTGAAAACTAGAGTTGGTGCATATGATTTTGAGAATGTTTTCCTAATATTGTAACTATGTCAAGGAATAACTGATGCCTTGGGTGAACCTAAGGTGAATTGTGGACCTTCTGGACATCTTCTGTTGCTTTGCCTTCTGCATGGGCTTGGAGTTTCTGGTACTGCACTGAATTGTTTAGTTAGCGTTGTTTAGTGGAGAGCAACAAAGATGATCAGAGGACTTGGAAAACTATGTATGAAGAGAGATTGCTGAATTGTGAAGAGAGATTGCTGAATTGTGGACTGACAACACTAGAGAAGAGAAGATGCAGAGGAGATTTAATAGAGACATACAAGTTGATGACTAACAAAGAAGTAACGCCATACTCAGGATTCTTTCAGTTGGCTGAGAGAGAAGGATTAAGGGGACGCACGTATAAGATATTCAGGAAGTCCGAAGGCGCTATTAAGCAAAGATTTTTTAGTAGCAGAGGGATAAATGCCTGGAACGAGCTGAGTGAGGAGGCAATTTCCGTGGAGACACTCAACAATTTCAAGAACAAGCTTGGGCAGATTGGATATTAATTCATGTATTAGTGGTGGTTCTCACACAGATTTTTAGTCTTCTGAACCACTTTAAGACTTGTTATGTTATTCATTCATTCATTCATTACAAAGTTTTATATAGCGCCCCTTCAAGGTTACTACTCAGGAGCGCTCCCGACCACAGCACGGTTGAAAAGGACAGTTTTTAGGCAAGTATAGAAAGATTCAGAGTGGATTCTGGGATGCAAGCGCAGCATCAAAGGGAGCCCGTTCCAGAGGGATGGACCAACCACTGAGAAGGCTCGATTCTGCTATGTTATGTTATATCTCTGTCAGCACATCACTGTATGGGAACAAGGGACCAACATTTCTCCGTTGGTCACTAAACACAATGGCTGTTGACTAGGCTGGCTAGAAACAGGAATGCAGAGCTCTCTGGCACAATAGTGATTATCGAAGCTATTCCCACGCGAAGGATCTTGAAGATAATTCTGTCCTCAACCTGAAACTAATGCAGCATCTCTCACGTTTAGCTCGAAGCATGCAAGAATTTTGGCAGGTTAGCGACAATTTAAGGGACGCAATTGGAGTTGAACAGGAACTGTCATATCCAGAAGTTAAGCAGGCATGTCGGAATGAAGTGCACGAGTGTCACAGTGGTTGATAAAAACACCTGCTGGTGGAAGTGACAGCTCCTCCACAGATAGGTCCTCAACCATAAGTACTTCAAGGTCCTGGACTACATGTGCTTCACTTCCACACATGGAAATGCTGCCTCTATCGCTCTCGTCAATCCTAATGCACCCTTGTCTAGTGCCCAGCCATATTAATTCGAATTGTCTTTTCTGGGTTAAGTCTGAGCCTCTTGAAGACATTCACGTCTGCACTTTCATAAGAACTGCTTGCATTTTGGACACACTAGCCATTTTGTCAGACAGGTGGCATATTAACACCTAACCCTGTTTCTTTTACAGTATCTCTGGCATTGGTCTCTAGTCACCTAGATTACTGTAACTCACTTTTTTTGCGAAGTTAGATTTGCTGAAGTGCCCAAGAATTCAGAATTCTTTGACTACAGTCATAACTGCCCAGTAATACATGAGTTGCTAATTATTACTAATATTAACTGTAATAATAATTCTTTGAATGTCGTGATAGGGACTCTATGCACATGGGGAACAATTTTTAACTTTATCAAGGAGAATGCTTGATGCCTTGGTTAAAGTTTAGACCTATATCTCTTCTTAATCATTGCTATTTCAATGTACTAGACGATGATTCTCATTTCGAACCTCATTCCATATATTTTGGCAGAAACAAACCAGTCAAGTTTCTGAGGCCCCACAGATGGGATGATGTGTCTCATACCAATGCCAAAATTACAAAACATCTTAACTAGAATTCTCCAGTTACACAGCCAAAGGACCTATCCATAATTTCTGTGGTTATGTGTTTTAGCATGGCTGAGCTCGCCTCTCCAACGAGCAATATTCGAGATTTGGACCCAAAGATTTTGCGGATGATATCTGAGGACCTTAACCTTGGTTCGAAATGGAGAGACCTTATCGAATGTGCTGATGGAACCAAATATGAACTCAAGTGAGATGATGGTACTTCTTAGAGTAAACCTGCTGATGTAAATTAACTTCGGCATTATATCTTCAGAAGTTATTTGCAGGCATTTGTTAACTATACCCAAATATACCCATAGGTCTTGTTGAATTGAGTCTTCTTCTTTTACTGCCTTCCTGGTATGCTGCAGAATTTGTGATCGTAAATACTAGTTCTTTCAGTTCAATTAAAAATATTATTTGTAGCAACCAATACTGTTTTGACTTGTTACATGTTACCGGGCCCACAGCTAATCAGAAATATATTAATTCCTTAGTATTTAGTTGAGATTGCATATATGACATTTAGTCATTTTTACAGCAGACGAGGAGAGTAAAGTAAGTAAATGGGATAAATAATTGTGTAGTGTTTTAGATTTTTAGTACCAATTTTGTAAATAAATAGAATCCAACAAGGCTGCCTAAGATCTTAATTTAAGGACTTTGGTCTTTTAATTTTTGTTTGTTTTTAATTAGTTTAATTTAGTAACTCCAAACAAGATGTCTAGCAATACTAAGGTTATCCAGTGCTTTGTTTAATATTATTAATTATTAATAATACGATTAGTTTAAGATAGCTAGCTTAGTTGACGGTATTTTGAAGTTATTAAAAGATGATGGCATTGGCTATAATATCTAAAGATTATTCAATGAGGTTATCGGTCAAGCCATTAACCAGTGTATAAGCAAAGTGGATAGAGGACAGTTGTCATGGTAACTACAATGCTATCAACCAATGAATGGCATTAAAATTCAGTTTAAACCTAGCAGTCAGTAACGTCCAGATTTGAGTCTAGAAGAAGATCTTCATAGGAAAACAGGATTTAATTACGGTTAATATCTCAGACAATCTGCAGATTTTGTCATCTAAATGGATTGGTTATCAATCCATTTAGATGACAAAGTCTGCATATTTAGTAGTTAAATACCTTCTTTGAGTGACTAAATCTGGAGTGAATCGAAGGGTGATCTTCAGTATAGACTTTGGGATGGAACTACGATCTCAGTCGCTAGTTGAGTTTAAGTTCTGCGGAAACGTTCCAAAGTGAATTCATGAAGAGCTCAGTCTTTGAGTCAGGAGTTTAAAGTTCTGCAGAACCAATTGTCCATACCGAACGAATGGTAATTCGATCGTTAGGAAGAGTGAAATGACCAGTAATGCACACTGCGAGTAGTTTGACGTGGATGCTCTACAAGATTTGAATTATACTTGCTGTTGGAAAGTCGTTACTAGATGCGTTACAAACTTTCTTCAATGCGTGAAGAAACCAGAATCTTCAAAGAAACAACAATACAGATTGTCTCTATGAAGCAACTATTAGAACTTGATTACAGTGTCGACTAAACTGGTTGGCTCATCAGTTAAGCTAAGAAAATAATAATTTCTTGATATAATCAATGCCATTGTAGGTAGAGAGGCAATATGTTATTGTTGTAACTTTTATCTACTTTTGATTATAAATATCAAATTTCCATCTTAGCCTTTAACGATGAGCATGTACTAAAATGTATGGGAAACCAATGCAGCTCATCATTAAAGGGTTATTAAGACTGATGCTTATATTTTGTGTCTACACTTAATGTGATGTGAAATAATCCTAGCTGCCAAGCAAGACGAGGCTAATCACCACAATGACTGACTTATGATGCATACATTTGTATAGTTTAAATACACTGTCAATAACTTGAGTTAGTTCCTGTTGAACTATAAATGTATTTGACTGACGATGTATGGAATTATTTCTGTTGAATTGATTACGATGACTTCTCTTTTACAGTATGATTGAGATTGAGGAAATTGCCAGCGTGCTCCACCGAAGTCTGAGTAACAGTCCATCGGAGCATTTGCTCCTCAAATGGGGATTGTGGGGAATGACCGTTAATGACCTGGTACAGTTTCTCGACAGACTTCAGATGGAACGCGTCCTTGTACACATACGTCCTCCAGGTGACACTTTATTTCAGATTGTTTGGCCAACTTTTGTAGTGCACCATCTTAGTACTTTATTGACACAGGTCTTCTTTTATAGGGCTTTACAATGTTCATCTCAGTATCTGCTTTACTGATCTTGCTGGGTGCATATATGTGTCAAGACGCTTAATATGGCACCTTTTAAGCATCTTACTTTACAAAGTCTTGATGTTGCTCGCCAGAGATGGGTAACTACTGTAATCGATTAGATTCTAATCAATTAGCTATGATTAGACAAGCAGCTAATTCTAATTCTTATTGATTAGCCCCAAGATTTTGATAATTCTAATTGATTAGCAAATTTCAGCAGCTAATTCTAATTTTAATCGATTAGCAATTTAACTAATATTAGACGTTTTTGTACAAAAAACTAATTCTTTAATTCTAATCGATTAGCCACAAGATTTTGCTAATTCTAATTCCAATAGAAATCCATTCCTCTAGTACTCTGCAGGTTTTCAAAAAAAGATTACATGCATTTCTTCTTTTCTCAATTTAAACAGCTATACTGTCACTGGAAGTGCATATGACCGCGTTTATTTAAGGATCTAGTTAAGTTTATAGTGAAGATCGTGTTATCACTTGTTTCTGGATAATTCAACTCTTGTTGTCTCTAGTCACCTCCTGGTTCAGTTTCTGCTTTTGATTGGCTAACTTGGAATTTTTGTTTGAAATTTACTATCTGGGTGACTCTCTTTAGCGGGATCTCCATCCCTCTTGGGCCTCCCTTTGTCACCAATGCATTTTGTAAATTTACATTCTCTGGCATTATTGTAATGTTTTGGTTGTAATAAAACAACTTGATTGAACTTAATTGATTGAATTGAACTAATCAATTAGCAAATTTCAGCTGCTAATTCTAATTCTAATTGATTAGCAATTTAACTAATCATGCCCATCTCTGTTGCTCACTGGGTTAACTTTTCTAATCATTTGTTGATATCACCAGCATAAACTTGTCCAAAATAATGGGCGCATGGGGGTCTGGATAATCAGTGATTCTCAGAGCTTGGGCTGGAAGTCTTTGCTGGCATTGCTACTTCTTTTCCTGCATCTAGAATTCATGCAATTTCATGGTCAAAATTGAACTGCTAATTCTCTGTTACAGATTGGTAGGTTACTTAAACTGTGGTAATAAGTGAAAAATGTTATTGCAGAGAAACTTGTGATCAAGCTACAACCTGTGTCAGAGCTGACAGTGGAAGAGGGTGATATGCTTGTCGTGACTTGTGAGGCATCTGGTTTTCCATACCCTGTGTACGCCTGGTTTCGTGATGACAATAAATTGTCACTCAGGCAAGATGGCAGGCTAGTCATCGACAAAGCTAGGTAAGATGCCAGCATAAATTTATCCATTGTATCTGCTCTGCTTTTTTTGTGAAATGCTGCTTTCATAATTTTCCATCGTCAGATTTTTTTGTGGATTACACGAAATCGAGATTTTTGTTCTTAACTTTGTACCGGCAATCTGTGAGGATATTTTGGCTGTTTGTTGTGTATGTGATTTAGTGGTTTCTTTTCAGCTGGGTTATCTATAAACCCCATGACTTTGTCTTTGACAAATTGATTTCACTTACCTTACCTAACAGCACCTTGCTACATGAATACATGGGAGGGGTTTAGGGTAATGGTAACACTCTGGCACGAAGAGCAGAAGATCAGCACAGACGCGGGATTGCTTCCTGCTACACTCCCAAAGGTCGACTCAGCCTTTCATTCACCAGATGGTGTTGGTAAAATGATCAGTAGGACATATGGACGCCTTGCATGGCTGTCAAAACAGTTGAATTCAACTCCTGTAATAACTTGTGATCATCCATTCATACTGTGAATAGTAATCATTCTGTGATGTGTCATTTTGAGATAATAAATGAAGATTATTATTATTATTGCATAAAAGGCATTAAATTACGGACCGATTAAGTGGTTTAGTATTTTTTTGGTATTGTATTTTGGCACAGTCGGTCAGATTCTGGCAGTTACATTTGTCGAATACATCACAAGGTCAAGTCAGACACGCCTTATGTCTTCACAACCCAGTGTACTGTACTTGTGAAGCCGCGACCAGCAACCTTTCCTCCTAAGGCAGAGTCAAACGGTTTCCAGTTTTCTCCTGGTAAATAATTTCAATCTTTTTTCAGATGCTGTTTAAAGGTTTGCAAATGTGCTGGTCTAAGGTAGATTTCTTATCTTGTCATGTTTATCATCCTTATCACCACAATGATCATTATCATCATCTTTGCTACACAACCAGCGCCATTTGTGTTCGACAACTGCCAGCAACTTCCGCATTCCAATAATGAGAACTAGATGATATGATTCAAAGAGTTTTGCTGTTGCTGAACCATCTATCTGAAGTTGCCTACTGCCTTGCTTCCGCAACTTCCAGAGGACTTGAAACTACAATGGTTCCTTGAAGTGCATTCATGTGCTGAGCAATTCAGTTACATACCATACCAGTACATGTAATAAAACTTTATGACATTGGATAAATAAAGAATATACTTACTTACTTACTTACATCTTCAGTGCATGGTGAATAAGCTGATCTGACACATCTTTTGTGTGACACTGAGAAATTTTAAGAGATTTGCCTCACATGCAAAGAGTTTGATAAAACTTGATGTGTGTATCTCGCTATTTCGACCCTTGGGTATATGGAACTGTTGTCGATGGTCCCTTGAAGTTCAATATAGCAAAGTTTTGCTGAATTTTGGATTTGTCTGGAATTCAGTTCAACTCTCTTTTCAGATGTAGAAGTCTGTCGAATTTCGTCGAAAATTACATGAGATAACTCAGATTTCACCACCATATCACAGCAGCTTCACTTCTATTTTATTTTGCTTATAATTTTCTGTCTTCTTTGGTTGAGTGATCGAGTATCTAGGAACTTGTCGGCAGAAGTGATCTGTCATGGAAATATTTTGCTATTTGGATTATCTTGGATGTTGTATTTTCCCTATATAGATCAAAAGCTTCCTTTCGATATTCCCGAAACAAATGGATGGTTTACTCCTGTGAAGCCAAAGAAACCTATTATGCAACAGAAGTTAGCAATGGAAGCAAAGGTATGTTTAATCTGTATTCTTTTCATGGATTATGTACCATATTTTCCTCTTTCTGTCCTGCAAGCAAATAGTTATTACATTTGTAAGGTCCTTTGCAAGGAATTAGTGAAGTGTTATTATTAATAATTGAATTTGTAATGCACTGAAATGTGAATCTGAGACGCGGATAGTCAGCCGCCAGGAGAAGATGCAGTTAGATATCCAAGTGCTTGAAAGTCGAGGAGAAATAGTGAGTTTTGTGCCGCTTTTTGAAGGAAGTAAATTTGAGTTACGAAGAGAGAGAGTGGCAGTCGATTCCATTCCTTGGGGCAGAGGCATGGAATGCACGCAAGCTCATAACTGTTCTGCATTGTAGCTCAGCTAAAAGACCTGTGCTTGATGATCGCAGGCAACGAGGAGGGATGTAAGGAGTTGGTAGCGATTGTAAAGGTTATGTGTAACTGCTTCTAAGAACTTCAGACTGTTCAAGTGAGCATTGTAATTGGGTGGATAGTGGCTGATGTTGCTTGAAGTAGAGGACAAGCAGTTTGTCAGATTGGATGGGATAGAATTGAATAAGTTCAAGAATTGACTTGCATTTGCTGTATCGTTGATTTCATTTAATTATTCTACTGCATCAAAACTCTTGTTGTCTTTTTCAGTATGATGAAAATCCGTTACCTCAAGTGAAGGGTGAGTGACTCAAGAATAAATTATTTTAATTATTTTACCTTTAGTAAGTAAGTAATTAGTATGTGAACAACATTCTGACTATAAATATATAAAATAGGTACAAGGAATTCCGAGATTAATATCATGATCTTACATTATTTATTTAATCGATTTTCCATTTGTCTGTGATTTCCAAGTTTTGAATTCTTGCTCATATATTCCCTGCATGTGCTTCACTCTGTTTACAGGATCAGGCTCAGGAGAATTCGTAAAATTAGTTGTTTTCAAAAGTATAATATATTTCTACCGTATGCTTTTTTCCCTACACAATATGCAGTGCATTGAATGATATTGTGATGGCCTAAGAATATTTTGCTGTAAACATTTTCATGCTTTAATTTTGCAGCTTAAAGGAACAGATCTGGCTCTATTTTAATCAGTAAATTTAGAGATTAAGAAAATTTAGAGCTGTCTTTTCACATTGACAAAGGGCATTAGTAATGAAACTGGAAATTGGTTTTGAACAGAGCCACCTACAATTATGTCTCAACCAACGTCAAAAACTGACTCTATTGGTGGTCACACTTTATTTCGGGTAGAAGCTACCGACCCGTATGAGAAAATCTTCTACCAGTGGTTTCACAACAGCATGCCAATTGAAGGTTGGTCACAATTTAAAGATCACATTATCATAAGCTTCTGCCTAGTGTAACTGTCGGTGCGATTGTAATTCTACAATTGTATTGTATTGTATTGTATCAAATACATGTACAATACAATACAATATACTGACAGTTAGTTGCTGCTAACCATGTGTTTGTTATGTAAGCTTCTTTCACTTGTACTTCTCAGATGTACAGCTGTATTTTTGCTACAGTCTGATCACCTATTACCAATGTATGTGTGTCATTATCTGGTCATTGGTATAGTTCCGTTTTATGGTACGGTACCTTTTTATAGTTCCTGTTTATGGTATCTTTTTATGGTACCATTTTGTAGTTCCTTTTTATAGTACTGTTTTATAGTTCATTTTTATAGTTCATATTTATAGTATCATTTTATAGTATCATTTTATAGTACCTTTTTATAGTTCATTTTTATAGTACTTTTTTATAGTTTCTTTTTATGGTACCTTTTTATAGTTTCTTTTTATAGTACCTCTGTATAGTTCCTTTATATGGTACCTCTTCTAGTACTTTTTGTAGTACCTTGAGCACCTCTGTGTAGTAATCTTGAGGGGACGCTATATAAATTTCGATTGATTGATTGATTTAGATGATTTAGGTGCTTCTAAAATACTGGAACATGGCTCTGTAGCAGTTCTAACGTCTTAAGTTTAGCTGAAAATGTTGCCAACAATGGCTTTACAGACGCTGATCATTTAAGTCTGGGGTTTGATCTTTTCTTTGATGACTTTGTAGAAATTTTGCATTGTTTAAGCAGACAATGTTCAGGTATTGGTTTCTGAATACCACTTGTAGGTATCTGTTCCTTCATCAAGAATGTTGCTTTCAAACATTTTGCTTGATGAGTAACTTGTAAAATGCTTAACAGTGCAGTATTAACTGGAAAATAAATCTCCCATATTCCATGTACTGGTAAAATGCAGGAGAGGAGCTCATTTCCTGCTTTTTGACCCTTGACGAAATCCAATGTACTTGACATGGGACCAGTGTAATGCTTTACTTCCTAACATGTGCGAGTACCATATGTGGATCAACTGCTTGTCCAGATTTATCGCACAGAGCCTGTTCAGCCAGGTAGCAACATTACTTGTGCCGTATTTGAATGTGTTTGTGTCTTTTCAAATTGATTCTGCACTTGGGAATTCTTGTTCTATTGGTGCACAGGTGCTACGTCAATGGAGTTACGTATTGAGATTCATGGAATTGAGGACGCAGGCGACTACCAGGCGAGGGTTTATACAAGGAGCCACGCAGGAGTACTATCCAATGTGGCAAAACTCACTGTCAACCAGACTCCTAACGTCTACATTGGTATTGACAATGACATCTCTAAATGCATGGTAGTCTAGTAGTTGATATGTTTAACTCTTCCGCAGCGAGTGCGGTCATTTTCGAACGCACAAGCAAAACTTGTCTGTCTAGCCTATGATTAGTTGTATTTATAGTTGTGTTTATATCTGTTTGGTAGAAGAAACATTGTGATGTTGAAAAAATTCCATGCTTGGGTTTTCCCATTGATTTGGTAAAATCAGAAACACAAATTTGCCAATGTTTTGGTTAACATTTACATCCAGCCATTTAAGTAACGTCTTCCTTCTTGGTAATGGCCGCTTCTCTATAGTTGAATGTTTCATTCATCAGCCAAATTCAAAACCTAAAATTATATTCAGCCAATGTTGTAAGGTTTAAAAAATACATATCTCGAATCAAATACGTTTGACAATGCAGAAATTTGGGATCTAAAGTCAGTTGTGGCAAAGTTCATACTTTTCGGGGCCTGTGTCAGCATTGATTAGAAAGAACATAAATTCATTTTTGGACTATTTTCTATAATTTTTTAGCTCTTCCGCTGTATATTTTTTATCAGCTTTGCTGTATATATTTATAAACTTTGCTACAAGTTTGGCTTACGAGAGGTTACATTTTGCAGTCTTTTATTATATTTTATTCTGGTCATGCAATTTTGTATGGATTGTTGATTTAATCATTTTGAATTTTCTTTTGAGAAAACTTTAATTTATTTATCAACTTTGAGATAAATGCATGAAATGATAAATTTTTTCATCGCAGCTTATTGTTGAGGAATAAAATATGATCAAAATTATATATAGCACATCTATATTACTGAAGATTTTACATGATTTCATTTATATGAACTAATAGTGGCCAAATTCCTCAAAAACAGTGTAGCTATGAAAGAGTTACGGGTTGTAATTGTAACCAAAGCATATTTTAAATAGACCGCTGATAAAGCACCTATATCTGTCTGGAGCAGTCATTGGTAAAGGTATGTCTTCAGAGCAGCTTCTAATAACAGAGGGTGAGGCCAATTGGAAAAGATTATGATATGAATATTGTTCGATGCCTTATTATGTCTGCTTTGGTGCTCCATAGTGTGGAATGCTGAGATGATTCACAATTATCTAACATATGTAAATACTAATTTCCTTATTGTCTTACAATTGCCTTTTTGTACAGCTGGCGATAAGGTGGCCCTCATCATTGGAATTTCAACTTACCGGAGTTTTGGCCAGCCGCTTCCAGCCGTTGAACATGATCTGTACAGTACAATCAAGGTCTTCACAGAAATGAAGTTCAAGGTCGTTTCCCTGCTGGACCTGACCTTGACCGAAATGGTGAATGCTGTTGACGAATTTTGCAACATGTTAACACCTGAAGTGTATGGTAAGACAACTTTTCAAAGACTATTAGAATAGTGTATTAGTTATTGTAAGGTACTACTACTAATAATGAAACAACTCGTTCTAGGTAAAAGAAACTGTATATTATAAAAGTACATTAGTTAGTAGCATCATACAACCTTGTCCTCGACAAGAAGTTCCAGAAACGTCTTCATCTTCAGAAGAACGTCGAACACACGAAAATACAGCTTGGTTGGCCACTCAGGACTCGAAACCAAGAGTTTAATTCTAGTTAGTCAAGCACCTTAACTACTACACTGAAGACTTGGCCAGTTCTACTTCAAGAGAACAAACACCATCGGCAACAGGCCTAAACAACAACTGCCAAGCTTCTTCGACAAACCCTTTACCTAGGTTTATATAGGAGACAACACTCCCTGTTTAAGCACAATATATAATTCATTAACTACTACACTGAAGACTTGGCCAGTTCTACTTCAAGAGAACAAACACCATCGGCAACAGGCCTAAACAACAACTGCCAAGCTTCTTCGACAAACCCTTTACCTAGGTTTATATAGGAGACAACACTCCCTGTTTAAGCACAATATATAATTCATCACAGACAACGAGTTCATCCCTGTTCTAATTTATCTACCTTATCCTCAGTGTCTTTAGTTCACGGACAAAGACAGGTGTGCGGTTGGAAAGGATCTCCCAACATTATGTTTATCTTTGGAGTTTTGTGTTATGAGGAAGTAATTTTGTGCCAATTAATATTGAGCTCTTGTATTTTTTATCATAGTCCGTGAAATCATTGCATTATGTTTAACGTAGCGGTCTTCTACTGCGCTGGCCACGGCTTCATCTATAACAACCAGCATTACCTCATTCCTTGGGATGCACGCCAGGGAACAGACCTAAGTGAATCGCTTTGCATTGAAACGGTGGAGGCGAAGATTCAACAGAAGAACCCTAAGGTGCTGATGATGTTCCTGGATATCTGTCGCAAGAGGCAAGTGACTCTGCATATAAATATGTATGTCTCAGTAATTTACTAGCACCAACATCTATTTCATTTTCACCAAATTGACCTCAATTTACTGTGAGTTAATATACTTTCTGGAGCTGACATTTTATTGCTAATCTCTTGATTGTACCATGTTTGTATGTTTTGGTAAAAATGCATAAGTTTTCTTTGACAGTCTGCTGCCACACTGCAGAGCATTTTTAGTCCTTTGCATGTGCCACATGGTAGTTTGGAAGAAATTGATAAGATTTAGTTTTACGTTGTGCCATAGCCAGTGCCATACCATTTCAAGTTGATTTTCTTGTTTAAGAAATAGGATAGAATTTTCAGTTATGATGACAAATTTGATTTGCTGTAAGTAGAAAACATGAAAAACTGAATTTTGGTGGCCAAGGTAAATATTATTCCTTATGCCCTTAGAGGCTTAGAAGATGTCTGTTATAGTGGTTTAGTTAAACAAGTTTTTACACATGTTAAGCTGAAAATATGTGAATGTAGGAAAATCAAAAACCTCTCCTCAGCAGTTATGTGGTTTGAGATGTCATTTTAGTTAGTGCACCTGCTTCAAACCCTTAAAATCAGAGCTAAAACGCGAACACATTAGCAATCTGACACTTATAGTTTATTGATACTTAATGATGGACTGATTATTCTTGGCTTCCATTTGATTGTTGAAGTTGATTGATGCTATGTTTTCAGTGTTGAACATCTGAATCCAATGAATATGCCACTGGTAACTGTGCCTGTCAGGTCTTCCAATGCCAACAAAATCACTATCTATGCAGCGTGAGTGCCACATAGAAATGCAGCCAGTTACTTAGTAGCACTTAGATTTATAGTAGCAATTTGTCCCATCATCTAAAATTGATTTTGTAAGTTGAGGGATAACCAAAGCTCAGGCTGCGTAGTAGTATAGCAACCAATATGCATTTGAAATAGGAAATATAGTTCTGCAAATTTTACTTAGTAACAAGAGCAGAGAAGGAAGAATATTCTCAATTTTTGCTGACTTCTTTGGTGGTGGTGATGATGACGATGATGATGATGATGATGATGATGATATTGAATAAAGTGTGTATGTGTGTGTGTTGATTTTTAGAATGCTACTGATAATGATGACCATCATGATGATTGCTAAGCAACTGGTGCAGCAGCTGGATTTATTTTTTAAGCATTTCCTTGCAGCACAGTGCACATGATAGTAATTGTTTTGTGTGTGTTTGTATATGATTGTGTCTGTACTGGTACGGTATATATGTGTGTATCTTGAGCAACACCCGACCCAAATCTACTGATGTAAAAATCTCCTTCAGAGTCATATTTCTCTGACTGCATTGCTCAAGTTTCTTTCCATCAGAAGCTACTTTTCATCAGTTATAACCTTACATCAGTTATCACCTTTGGAATTGTTCCATTTTGCTACTGTCAAAGCTGACATTCTTGCCGCTTATAGTCATGTGCGGCTCAGACAGTAGAGCAGTTTGCTCTTCAACTACATTCAACTCTGTCTGAAATCCTGGACGAGCACATGGTTATTGATAATGCTAATTTTCATTGTTTCACTTGCTTTTGATATTTCATATTTTAGGAGCGTTGGTGAACAATCGTTTGAGGAGAGCCAGAAGTCGAGTAAAGATCCTCGAGGAATCTTCAACCAGTACTTGCTTGATGTCCTCGAAAAGAAAAACCTAAATGCCTTTCAGGTTTTCCAGGCACTGCAAACAAGTAGGTGCATTTGCTGCATTTCTCTAGTCTATTCTGGATTCTGGGCAATATTATTCAGATGAAATTGGGGATTTCTGCTTCTGCATTGAACCAACCGACATTGGGAGCCCGTCTAACAACCAGGTCTTCCAGAATGCCTGCATCAACATGTCTGTTGCAGGTCTTAAAGTAGTACATGTACATACTGAGGCTACAGTTAGGTTTTAGGAAACGACAGCGTATTTAGATGGTACTGCTAAAAGACTTTGGACTTCTGCAAAGCCGTTGATTCTGAACATGTGCAAAGTCACACAGCTTGCTTTGCACGATTTTAGTGTTGCATTCGACATGGTTGACCATGACATAGTTATCACATATCTCAAGATATCTCCACTGTAATAGGTGGTTGACCTATGAACTGGCTGAAATCGTTCCTGAATGATCATAATGATGGTGACTGGGGTCAGATTGTATAACTTCGACACAAGTCTCTTTCAGTGTTCCACCGGGCTCAGTAATGCGGAAACTTCTTTAATGCTGTGCGTTATAATCAACATTTATAATAATATTTTTTTACGAAAGCGAGCCCAATTATGACATTCTTGCCTTGGGTGAAAGGTAAAACCCTGAACTGCATAATATTATGAGTTTACAAGTACAGCATATTAGTTTAAGTGATGCTGATGTTTTTTAAATAATTGCCTCATTATGAAATAATGTTTAATAATGATTATATACAATTAAGCATTCCAAAATAAAACTATCTGCTGGGCCTGAATTTTTTTGCATTTATGTACTGTGCTGATGCAAGTGACTCACTGTGTGCAGTAAACATTTTCAAACTAAGTTTGTTTAGATCAGTTAAATAGCCTAGTGTGCAGCACATTTGTAGGGTACTTTAAAGGCAATATATATTAAGTGTCTTGATATGTTCATAAAATGCTCCTATTGACTGGGACATTCATTGTGGATTCATTCCCACAATGGTGAATGAAGGAACACTGAGCTTGTAAATGTTGAAAGCCTTGTTTCTGCTCTGTGACTGTTCAGCTTGGACCATCTGCAACTGATTTAGGTAGCACAAATCTTGGATGGTAGGGAAACACTTCTGTCATCAATGGCATACAGTTGAAAAGTATTTTGTTATCAGCTTCTAGAATCTTTGCGTTGAAATGGTTTCAAGCACAATTCAACAATTCGTCTTACTTGTGAACTGTTTTTAACCAGAATTCAAGGATTGTCAGTACAACCGACAGAGATACCCACAACATCCAGAGATGACAATCAATCTTGAGGAGTGGGGACGCAGTTTGTGGGATCCAATCGACGCAGATAAACACCCAGTTATTGCCCAGATGAGGAAACGCCGCTATGACGACATGCACAGTAAGAGCACTTCCTTTAACTTTTGTTCATTGCATTAACACTTAACGATGACCTGCATTGGTTTCTCAGTCACTTTTAGTACATGTTGTTGTTAAAGTGTTAATGATGTTTGAAGACTAGATTCCAGCACTGTCAGATTTCTTAGGCCCTTTTTTGTGTTCACTTTGGAACTGGTTTGCCATTCACATCTGCATTGCATCAGTTCGTGGACAAATGCCCACAGAAGCATAAGGATTAGTTTTTGTGGTTCCGTTGCTGTTTTCACTTTCAATTTTTTCATCAAATTTTGGTGCATGGTTGGATCTGTCTTTGAAAGCCTCTTAACTGTTTTGTGAAGAATTTTTTTAATTTTATGATATCTTTAATATATTTCTTGCAGATTTACCACCAAATTTTTCTGTTAAAATCAATGACTCGGACCACATTCGACTAAGTTTCTGCAGAGTGGCTTCGAATGTAATGGACATGCTAGCCATTCCTAATCTTACCACTGGCTATAAAGTGCGCTTAAACCTGCCAAAGGAAAAAATGGATCCAATTCTTCAGCCAATTACCATGTCAAGATCACAAACACATCCGGATGGCACAAAGTTTCGATTTCCAAATCTTCAACGTCTTCAGGTTAGTTGGAACTGCTTTAACACTAGTTAAGAGATATTTTTCATGTTTAAATGTGCACATCAGTTGAAGCTATTCAGCGGTCTGTTGACTTATTCCGATATGGCTAAGCTACTTGAATGACTCAGGATCCGTGCATCTGTGAGTCTGCAAAAGCTTTCATTCATTCATTCTGGGGATTTATCTACTGCCCCTTCAAGAAACCTATTCACGTTTGCTCCCAGCCCAGCCATGGCTAAAGAAAAAAGACTTGAGTGATTTATAAAACCCAGTATGATTTTGATAGAGATTGAAGCTGAACTTGTTTTGAAATCAGAACATTAGCCAGATGAAATATTAAGCTGCCTAATTACCCTTGTTTTTTTGTTTTCTGATGTTCTTATTTTCAATATTTAAATATCAGTCTATACTGGTAAATTTAATTCATTCAATAGATGAAATCAGTGATGCTAGAACGTTATGTTCGTTTATCTGGTTGTAGTCGAAGTTGGTTCTGCATCTCTTGATTCAGCTGTACAACTCGCGTTTGGCATCTGACGCAGTGGACACCAAAGTTTGTACAATAGATCTTGGTCGCCCTCTTGTCTCGTATTGCAGCCTTGGCGAGGCAAAACAGTTGACTCGAGTTGAACGCAAGGAACCAATGGAACATTCAGAAAGTAGTAGTACTCTTCCAGACAACAAGCAGCCCTGACGTCAGTCTGTTGTACGATAACGCTCCTGCCTTGACTTTTGGTGCAAATATCTGTGATTATACACTTGAACGTTGTCTCCTGTGGACTGGTTTGCCAGCTAGCAAACAAAGCTTGTAGTAGTTTCAGTTTAACGACACTGTGTGATAACAAAGATCATTAGCGTCGCCCTCCTCCTTTATCCAGGCTTGGGACTGGCACTGTCAGAAAGCGAACAGTGGCGTAGTTAAACAAAACTTGCTTTGGGGCCATCCATTTAGTATGCACGCATGTAGGGGGTGTTAACCCAAATGCATATGCTTGCATATGGGGGTCTACTGATAATGTACGTACACACAGGAAATGGGAAGGGTGAAACCTCAACAGTTGTCTATTATTGGCCTTCAAATGAGCCACTGAACAGCTATCAGACAAATACTAATGGGAGAAGTAGGACTGTGAGAGAGGTGTAATTTGTATACCATGTTACCTCTGGCCGCTGTTAACTGCCAAACACGTTAATATTATTAACTCTTGATTGTTTCTATCTGGATTAAATATAGACGATGCATATGCCGGTGGGGGTGTAAAAGAAAGTAAACATGTGTACAGGGAGGGAGGGGCCAATATTTCTGCATGCATAGTAAATGGATGGCCCCGTTGTACAAGGACCATGTAGGACTAAGAGCATACAACAAATGCAAACAGCTGAAGGGATTGTGCTTTCGTTTTAGTTCCATAACTAGGAAGTTTGTGTGTGCACCATCATTAGACCGCAAGACCTTTAGAGTGAGAGCCACTGCTGGCGATCACGCAAGGTCATGAGTTGTGTCTGTATCAGCTTGTCTCTATTGAATAGATGAATACTGATTGATTGATTGGGTATACTTATGCTTTCAAACCATTACTGTATAATCTTATAATTGTTGAGCAAGACCTTTAGAGTGAGAGCCACTGCTGGCGATCACGCAAGGTCATGAGTTGTGTCTGTGTCAGCTTGTCTCTATTGAATAGATGAATACTGATTGATTGATTGGGTATACTTATGCTTTCAAACCATTACTGTATAATCTTATAATTGTTGAGCAAGACCTTTAGAGTGAGAGCCACTGCTGGCGATCACGCAAGGTCATGAGTTGTGTCTGTATCAGCTTGTCTCTATTGAATAGATGAATACTGATTGATTGATTGATTGGGTATACTTATGCTTTCAAACCAGTACTGTATAATTTTATAATTGTTGAGCAATTAGACTGGACATTGAAGTTTTGAAACACTAACTCCTCCTAACTGCACTGCAATGGCAAACAAGTACCGGTACTGGTTGTCACAGCGGTATCTGGCTCTGTATATGAAGTGTTGGTGTACTGTGTTATATTGAGATTTAATGTGTTCGACTTGAACATGTAGGATCAGCCGAGATACTTCAAATATACATCATACGTAAAGAATGTTTAATGCCAGTGTTAACCAACCACAATTCCATGCCACAGCTCAAAGGTAAAATGAGCTAGTGAACTAAAAGCAGATTCTATGAGTATATAAATACATATATATATATCTGTATATATATTTACCGATGTCTGACAACCTGACTCAGAAATGCTTCTGTGCCAGGATGCTATACAAATAAACAATGTTTACTTAGATCTTTATTGTACCCTATGACTAACCCTAACTCTTCCCCCCCCCCCATGTTCCCTTGATATACAATAACTTCTCTTGTTCAATTCTTAGCTTGTATATATACATTTTTCAACTGTTTGTTTGAATGTATCAAGCTTGCCATGTACAGTGCTGTGCATTTGCTAGTGCTTCTCATTAAACAGTATACTTACTTACCATCCACTTGTTTGGAAATTGGTCCCTAGTCCTGCTTTTGGCCCGGCAAACCCTTTGACTGGGCCTGCACAATTCATGGTCTGTTGCTGGTAACCCATTTATAGAAATGCAGGTTTCAGTAGTATTGTTATCCTAGCTTTTAAACTGATTAATTATTCAGTTTACAGTCAACCTTTTACAGGTCATTGGTAAAGTGTTAAAACATGTTCAATGGGTAGTTTGACATCTTGGCATTGCTGTAGCATTCGGTTCCTTCATAATGCTTAATCATAAAGTTATTGCAGTATGTGTAAATGTTTGCTGAAAACCATGTGTTAGCTGTAAATGGCAGGAAATGTTGCCTCTGACCAGATATGCAGGAACAGGCTTTAATGATGCCCAGGTTTGAAGTCTTGTTTGCATTCAAAGCAAACCGAATGTGGATAGAAACTGTGAACTGTTCCAAATAGCAAAGTTGAAGTATGCTCAACATTAATGTTGAAATATGGTGATAATTATAAATACAGTTTAAAGTGATACTTTTGTTTAGACAATGCGCTGTTAGCTCAAATAGCATATTTACACAAAGGACAGTTTTTGTGTATGGCCTTTAACCACGGTTTATGGGCCGACACAGTATTTATGTAGCAGATGCTACATATTTGCAAAGATACTGAACTGCAGCAAATAGAATTTGTGGCTTTGTTTATTGAAATGTTGTAAATGAATTTGTAGAAATGGAAAGGCTTTTTCTGATTGTTACCTGTAGGAAAACATTACTATTCTTCATAGGTAGATCTGAATTATCCAATGTTGTTCTTTAATGGAATTAACTTTGGCAGAATTATTGACTTTACAGCCAAGTTATCAAAGAATATCAATGCTTCGTAGCAGATGTAAAAAAATTGCCTACTATCAGTTGATTATAATAATACATATGTCGTAATATTAGGTAACCAAGAGTGACTTATGGGTACATGCAGTTTTATGTACCATGTGTAAACACTAAAAAGTATAGTAAATCATAATGTTAGGTAATAATATAGTTTTATATTCAACTGGTTTGATTATTTCATGTGTATAGATGCATTTTGCTGTGAATTTATTATTATAAAACTGTAGAGTCTTACAACAAGTGAATCATGAAACAAGTGTTTTCACTCATTTCGATCAGTTTGTTTTCGGGATTCTGGTTGGGCTTCAGTAAATCACAACACCTTCACAATATCATAATCAAATATCTCCATTTAACTATAAGCCAAATTACCTAGCTTAAATTTGTTCAAGGACTTGATCTGCACATCATTCAATGGAGATTTTTCTTGATTTTGGCATTTCATATGCTTACAATGTGTTGGGTTTTATTCATCTGCACCTCGCTAGTCTTATCGCCCAACGATCATGGACCAGTAAACATGGTGTCACGACCTTAGGCAGGCTGCTCAAACAGCCAATTTCTGAGGGGAGAAATTTTGGGAATGAATTTTCCTAGGAGAATTGTAGGGGGCAAATAATCTACAAACCATGAGCCACCTACAAACAAAATATGCAATAAAAACTCTCTGCCACTTCCCAGGAACTGGTGTTGTCTTAGAAAATGAGTTCTATAATGAGTCAGTACAAGTACAAAGAAACGTAAGCACGTCATTTCTATTGTTCGAGTTGTTTCCCTGTTCCTTTCCAGAGTTCCGTCAGTTCCACATGGCAGTCAAGGTCTCTGAGAGCAGCCTTTGCTTCATCCCGGCAGTCATTGTGTAATGACATCACCTGTCGCAGCAACCTCTCGGCGCCTAGTTCCAAGAAGACCGGATTGTTCTCTGGACATCGTGAAACCAGGTTGCGAATTGCCATGCAAGCAGATTTCTACAAAACAACATCAAAGTAATATCACGCAACACAAAATCCCTTTCAGTGCTGGTAAAAGGAAACTGGTATCTAATCACAAGACACACGTTATTGCAACAAATTCTAGAAAACACAGAAGCACAGAATAAAAAGTCAAATGCAAATCCAGCAAGACATGGTAATGAATGAGATGTGTGATAGTGTGGTGGCTGGCATGCTGCCAGGGCAGAAGGATATTTGAGATTTCTGCTTCACTTCTGCCCAATAGGAAAATCGGCTATAGAACGAGTACACTGACTGCACAGAGTCAATGGAAAGATCATACAGCAAGGGAGAGAACAGGACTCCTCATATGCCAAGGCTAAAAAATACATTCGCTAGAACGTCATAACCCTGGCTGATTCTTTCTAGAGTTTAGTTCAAGGTACTCATCTTATCCTCCATAGATTAGGTAACTTCCATGTCAACCCAACAAGAAATACATGTAGTCAGCACATGGAGTATGGGTATATAGAAGACAAAGTCTCATATCAAGACTAGAGGGTCACAGGGCTGCCGATAAAAGAATTCCGGGCCCCTAGGCAGAGCAGTCAACTATCCCTAGACTTTATGAGAAATTTTTTTTTAAACAAACCCTAAAATAATAATAATAGAGATGAAAGAAATTAACTGTCTCCATAAAAGGCATTCAACCGGTGGATACTACTTGCTTCATAGCAGCAACAGAACATTCTTGGGAGCTCTGAGAATGTCTGAACCTACTTTAATCAGGGAACCAACACAGACAATTTATGGAAACTGAAACAGTATTACCACATCAATTATCTCCCCCACCAATGCAATCATCAGGCTTTTCCCATGGAATTATAGTTCCTGATGTGGACATGGTTACTAAAGCGGAGGATATGCTGCTATCTGCGGTCCAAAGGAACAGTTCATTTTCCAACCTACTAACATACGCCAATCTCCTCATGACTACCGTATGTACTACCCTTTAAGGACAATAGAAATTTTATTCCTCGTGTCCTTTACTGGAAATTGGTACCAATAATCGTTTGTCAAAATGTAACATTTAGACTAAATTCCATCTTTTGAACCTTCCTGTTAACATTAGTTTTATATTTTGATTCTATCTTTATTATTCTTTTGATTTGATAGTACTGCACGGGCTAGCTGTTATCAGTTGCTGTGACATTTTTTGTGTACAATTAACGAATAGCCAGTTTATTGCCTTTTAGATGGCAGACTCACTTGAACTGACGGTAGTTTAGGGTGCAGCTGCATTGATTTGATGATGAGATCCGGTGTTCCGCTATCCATGACTTTAGCGCTATGTGCTGGAAACCTGAGAACCAGCGCAGCAACAGTAGCACACCCAACATCACAGATAGTTGCATTTCGAATGTACTTGTTGAGGACTTCTACGATGACTTCTATGCCACCTTCTTTAAGAATTTCAACTTTGACTGGATCGCTACCAGCCAATGTTTTCAGAAGTCCCAGTAGACTACATTCAAGACTCTGAAACAAATTAACAGAAACCGTTTTTATCGCAATTTTTTATTTTCCATCTCTAATGTCATAAATTACAAATAATTATATCACATCAAAAGTAAAACTTAACAATCATAAGTTTAATTCGTACACAACCAATATTTATCTTTTCCGTACAAGAACAAAAACCTGCATATTTTCAGAATTTATTTTGTTCCCGATTCTGAAGGTTCACAATACGCAAGCCTTTACCACTTCTGGCTACAGACTTTAGACTTCTGTATGTGTGTGTATGTACTTTAGGTAGAATGTATGTTGGCTTTAGATTATGAAAAAACGCATGTTTTGGATAATATTTCTCACATTCTTCTCTGCTTGATTATGATCACACTGTTACCTCGAAACAACACGCCCATATTTTATAAGTTGCTTCAATCTTCTCTATTTTTTAGCCGTCGCTGGGAGCGCCTCTTAGTAGGTTTCTTGAAGGGGAGCTATATAAATTCTCGGAATGAATGAGTGAATGAATGATCCCACATCATCCCAGACTGGGACTGCTTTTCATTTTCAGTTAGCAATGGCCACCAATTGATTCCTCACACATTATTACAGTGACAATAGACGACTGCACTGATGAGATTAAGTATGTCCAAATGAATAAGTTCACTGATAAGATTAAATATGTCCAATAGAAAAGCCAGACAGTCACAGTGGCTTACCTGATGTTGAAGGTTAACACTAAGAATGGTCAGTATTTGTTTGACTCCACCCAAATCCAAGACCTGACGACAGAATTCGTCTCTGACAGCCAGACGACTGATGGTCTGAAATATCTCTGGTAAGACATCGGCATTGTCTTCGTATGCTGGCACAAGAAAAGAACAACATTTTAACCTTAATCAGTAAACAAAGCATACCCGAGCACAAAGCTAAGAAACGCTACCAACACTAACAGCATAATATATTTCAGCCTGTTTGGAACACTTTGTTCTCTAGATGTCCAGTAAACTGGTTCAAATAATAGTTCTAGTTGAGCTGTATCTTAATTCCAGATCTGGCAACTTTTATACCACCATTATTGTAACAGTAAGGCCCTGTGTACGTGTGTAACAGTGGTTTGTGTCTGTCTGATCAAGAGTCAGATGATTCATTGAAACATGGATATGAACAATTCACACTTCAATTCAAAAAGTGCTATACACCATGTAACATTGTTTCACAAAGGAAACCAGTTTTACTAAATGAATCTGAACTCTGGACACAGGACAAACAGCTCTGCCAACATGACGCCCATTCAAAGGTATGTTCTACTAAAAGGTTTCCCAATATGTTCTATTTAATTGGCGCTTTCCCGAACATAGTCGGGAGCGCCTCTGAATGGGAAATCTATTATCGAGGTTTCCCATTAACAGATCTGAAGGTTATGCAAACTTTTACAAGAACTTAACAGTTTACATAATAATATTAAAAGCTGGAAATCAACTGAAAGTCATCTCTACCTGAAGCCAGTTCAAGCAGAAGCTTCAGACCATCTGCCTCATCGACTATGAGCTTTGCATGTTCATGGCTTTTTCCGAACGGCACACGCACGTCGTCATCCAGCGTCAACGACTTCAACAGAGCGCAAGCACTCTTGACAACTTCACTCTCACTTCTTCTTTCCTTCAGGACTTTGGTCAACATTCCGATGATGCCCTGTGCAACGAACCTCTGGCGATTGCCCTCGTGCAGCAGACAGCACTCTCTTAGCACGCACAGAAGGAGAGCGGTGTTGGGACCACCAGTTGACTGCAGAAGCTGAAGCAGAGCAGTTGTTCCAGCATCATCCAGCAGATCCGGTTGTCCTGCAATGAAACTATGAAGAGATCCTAAGACGGTCGTAAGAAGTTGCGGATGTTGGGACGATGCTTTTTCTAGCGCTGACATCAAGACCGTGTAAGCGCCGTTTTTTGCAGCAAGGCAGCGCTCTGCAAGATTCTTATCACAGGCCTCTTTAAAGATGGCGCAGGCATCTTCAAGCACCCGAGGATGATTGTTTGAAGATTCCACCCATTCACGCAGGGTGTCTGTTGCCGCGATGACGTCGTGTTTACCACTAGAAGCGGACGCTGTCTTTGATTCCTTTACTATCGTGTCAAGGTTGACACCCTTCATAAAATATAAACGCATTGCTTAAATTATCATTCTGAGTCAATACACAAATCAACGTCTAATCCACAAGATCACCCTTTGTGACGATCATATCATTTGCAAGTTCCTATTTTAAATTTGCTTTAACAGATCAACTATAAATGTAAAAATGGTCAAAATAAGGTCAAAATGCCAAAGGAGTGCCCAGTCATCCAAATAAGTCAGAAAGGGAAGTAAGAAGGTCATCCCCAGTAAAACTCATGCTCGTAAAATCAGCCATAGCACTCCTTATATTGCAACATTACGTAAGTAAGAAGGCCTTGCCCAGTAAAACTCGTGCTCTTAAAATAGCACGCCTTATGAAAGTTGTCTTTTTAGTAGTCTAGAAAGGATAGGGACTTTATGACCTCTCTGTAGAACTATGCCACTTCACCTGTGCTTCAAACTGCTGGACTGCTTCAGCAACAGCATCTTCCTCATTCATCTCAAACTCTTCCATGTTCTCCTGAACAACCGCATCAAACGTCTCTTGCGTAATCTGTTTCGCCATTTTCTGCAAAAACACATTTATATTGGATTTCTGAGAGCATACCAATGTGCCAACTCTGTTATTCTTCAGTGTCCAGTGTCCAATGGAGGGGTGGGGGGCGATAGCGCATTGGATAACACACTGGCATAGAGAGCGAGAGGTACCGAGTTCGAGTTCCGTAGGGCGGACATGCTTTGTAGGCTGCTATTAGCGCCGTGTATTGCAGGCTATCTGTTCTGTTAGTAGTTCCACGATTTATGTCTTCTGTCATTTGTGTTCTTGTGAATTGTTTCAATTGCATAATTGTACACTATAACCGGTTGCGGTTTGTCAACCGGATTGTTGCAATAAACGAAAATATTATTATTATTATTATAAATATTAATAACTGGTAGACAAAATACAGAGAAGAAAGAGACAGAAAGATGTGGAGAGAAAGTGGCGACGAAGGAGCCAAAATTACTTTATTTTATTATTAGCTTGAATAGTAAACTCCATGTTAGCGTATTTTATTCAAAAGATATATAAAACCTTGGAAATCTCGCTTTCTCGCACACAGGTAGGGCAGGGTCTGTATTTACTGGAGCTCCGCTGCCGCCCGACAGGAGCTTCGAATCTTCAGTTCCTGGTCGTTGCGGATGGCCAGCTGGGTATGGCGAGGGATGATCCTCGTCTTCTTCTTGTCGCGAGCCGAATTTCTGGCCAGCTCAAGCACTTCGGTCGCCAGGTATTTCATGACGGCTCCCAGTTAGACGGGAGCACCGGTGCCTACTCGCTCCGAGCATTTGAATAAAATACGCTAAAATGGAGTTGACCATCCGGGCTAATACTAAAATATGCTAGAATTGAGTTTAACCCGAAAGTATTTATGTCTATAAAAGGAGTAAAGTTTATATAAAACAAAAAATTCATTTACATTTCTCTCGTCCCTGTGTTGCTACGGATGCAAGAAATGTTACGATCAACAGCGGTTTGTACAGATTTAGAAACACCGGTCCATAGAGATTTATAGAAATTATGACACAAGTCTGACTCATGGTATATCTATGATTTAGTCTAAATATAGATATCGATGGTCTGACTCATTGTAATCGTAATCGTAATCTCCACACTTCTAAAGCGCCACTATAAAGCCAAGCGCAGGGCACCAGCTTATCCACGAGCGCTGCGTCTAGTCAGAGTTAAAAAGAGTAGTCCGAGGGAGGTTTCCAGAGGATCATAGAGGGCTCGGCAGATGTTAAGGTGGGTGTCTTTTAGGCAGGGGTGAGAATTGCCGGGGGTTGGGGGTTCAACCCCTAGTCTTTCTTAGGCTCCCATAGTAAAGTCTACATTTCACGAAAATGTCGCGAAGAAAATGTCGCGTTAAAAATGTCGCGGACAAAATGTCGCGGATATAAATGTCGTTGATATATAATGTCGCGGATACAAATGTCGCGGATAAAAATGTCGCGGTTAAAAATGTCGTTGATACATAGTGTCGCGGATAAAAATGTCGCGGATAAAAATGTCGCCGTTCACAATTTCGTCGCGTCTTGTTTACTATCTGCTCTATTGAGCCAGCAATGTCTTTGACCTCAAAATTAGCGAAGCGTGATACCTCGAAGTCGAAATCTTTTGATGTCAAACATATTTCGCGTCTTGTTTGTCTTGCCTTGAATCGAATTCAGCGATTCTTGAGACCTCGAAATCTAAATCATTTGATGTACCACAATTTCGCATCTTGTTTAGCCTATGCTCATGTGAGCCAGCAATGTAAGAAACCTCCAAATCTTTTGATGTCCAATATAGGCCTATTCCGCATGTTGATTATGCTCGATTCAGCCAGCACTGTGTAAAACTTCAAAACCGTTTGATGTCCAACAATTTCGAATATTGTGTATGTGTCTGAGTTTGTATATAAGGCAACCAACAAAATCAGAAAGTTGTCAGTTTGTCATGCTGCGAATCCGGTGCAGTTGCAGAGTTTTGATTTAACAGTAGCCTAGATTTATTATCGCTCTCAGTAGAAATGGAATTTATTAAAACTCAGAAAGGACGCGAAATGCTTGTGCTGGACGGGTTTTCTTTTGTACGAGAGAGGAAAGGAGTCAACGGTAAGCTTATTTGGAAGTGTTCGCAATACAGCGATTCCAGATGCTTAGCGCGTTGTCATACGATCGACGGTGTTCTTGTGAAGAATATTGGACACCATAATCATGTTCCAGATGCAGCCAAAATAGCAGCTCGAAAGACTGTCGAAGACATAAAACTACGCGCGGCAACGACTCAGGAAGCCGGTCATCAGATCGTCGCAAGTACAGCAGCTGTAGTAACGGCGGCTGTTGCTGCTCAACTTCCTTCAGTCAACGGACTCAAGCAAACGATTCGTCGAGAACGTCGGGAAAAAGAAATACCTCTTCCAAATCCGGAAAATCTTCAAGATCTCATCATACCGGACGCATATAAGACCACTACTTCGGGCGAGAACTTCCTGTCATATGACAGTGGTCCTGGCCAGAATCGCTTTCTTATTTTCGCTACACAACGCAACCTGGATCGGATGGTGCAATGCGAAAATTGGTATGCTGATGGAACGTTTAAGTCTTCGCCGCCACTGTTTCAGCAGATCTACACAATTCATGCATTGAGGTACAGTGACGTAATACCCACTGTCTTCATTTTAATGTCTGATCGTAGTACTACTAGCTACGTCCGCGTTTTCACGGAACTTAAACGATTACAGCCAGCTCTTGATCCAAAAACCGTCATGACAGATTTTGAACAGGCTGCAATACTTGCTTGGACCACCGTTTTCCCAAACGCAACTCAACGTGGTTGCTTTTTCCATCTCAGTCAGTGTCTATGGCGTCATCTGCAACAGACTCCAGGCCTGCAGCAACGCTACACAACTGACGCTGAGTTTGCATTAGCAATACGTCAATTGGCGGCATTGGCTTTTGTTCCTCCTAATGACGTCTCGAGTGCCTTCGATGACCTGATGGAAACTCATTTCTACCAGATACACAGCACAATCCTAAGACCTTTGGTAAATTATTTTGAAGACACGTGGATCGGGCGGCCAGGTCGACGAGGAAGAGGTCGCAACGCCCCTATGTTTTCACACGCGCTTTGGAACTGCTACGATGCCTCCCTTGATGATCTTCCCAAAACCAACAACTCAGTCGAGGGTTGGCATCGAGGATTTAGTCAACTTCTAGGTGCTCATCATCCCAGTATCTGGAAGTTCATTAAAGGAATCAAGAAAGAGGAAAGCATGAACGAAATGAAACTGGAGCAGTACGTCGCCGGCCAGCAACCTCCACCCGGCAAACGGGTCTATAAAGATACCGCCGAAAGAATCAAAACCATTGTGGCAGACTATGGACTTCGTCCAACTACCGATTATCTGCGGGGTATTGCTCACAACTTGAGATTGCAAATTTGAATATGAAAATTCTAGTACGAACATTATAGTACGAACATTCTATTTTTTAATACGAACATTGTAGTACGAACATTGTAGTACTTCTAGTACGAACATTATAGTACGAACATTCTATTTTTTAATACGAACATTGTAGTACGAACATTGTAGTACGAACATTCTAGTACGAACATTCTAGTAGGAACATTATAGTTTTTTAATACAAACATTCTATTCTCTATACGAACATTCTAGTAGGCTGTAGTACGATTCTAGTACGAACATTCTAGTAGGAACATTATAGTTTTTTAATACAAACATTCTATTCTCTATACGAACATTCTAGTAGGCTGTAGTACGAACATTCTAGTACGAACATTCTAGTAGGAACATTATAGTTTTTTAATACTTTAGTTTAGTATATCGTATATCGTTCTTAATAGTTTAGTCTTCGTATATCGTATATTGTCTTCGTATATCGTATATCGTTCTTAATAGTTTAGTATTAAACGGTCAAAGTTAAAAATTGTCTTCGAATTTCGTTCTTCATAGTTTAGTGTTATAGGCTACTGTCATACGGTTCCCAGTATGGTGAAAATGTCGCGGGGAAAATATCAACGACATTTTTATTCCGCGACATTATATATCAACGACATTGTTATCCGCGACATTTTGTCTGCGACATTTTTACCGCGACATTTTCTTCGCGACATTTTCGATGGTATGGTGAAGAGTAGGCTAACTCCGTAACTCTTGTGTAACTCCACCACTGATCGTACTCTGTCAGTGCCAGTACCAAGCCTGGATGAAGGAGGAGGGCGACGCTAATGGTCTTTGTTACCACACAGTGGTCTTTAAACAGTAGACAAGCAAAAAAGACTCACTGTGCATCTATATTTAGTCTAAAATATAGACATCGATCATTGTATACATCTGATTGGCTGATTGGCTTGATCTTTTTGTTCCTAGGACTATTAAAGACTGCCTTGGCTCAACGCCGGGCATTTGCTGTGGTCGGTCCGTCGACTTGAAATGACCTTCCCCTCACTAAGGGCTAAACTAATGACTTGTTTTCCTCTTTGGTCTCTCGTTAAAGACGTGTCTTTTCCCCTGGGTTTTCGTGCTGAGAGCGCCTCTGAATAGTTATTCTGAGAAAGGCGCTATATAAATCTATACATTAGATACGATCTATATTTAGTCTAAATATAGATATCGATGGTCTGACTCAACCATCGACGTTATATATAAGAGGTCGTTGATCGACGCAAGGACCAATATACACAGGACTGGAATCTCCTTATGTAAGCGCGTTGGAGAGAAAATGGCGGCTCATGGAGCCTGGCCACCTAGCGACAAAGGCGTAGAACCTCGTGTTTACCATGCTAAACGCCTATCTCCGTAGTTTAGATTATTTAACTGAAAGTCATTAAAAATATCTTTACATTTATTATTATTTACCTTTCTTCGTTCCTTAGAAACTGAAATAAAAATAATTCTGATTTGTTTTCCTCAAATTCGTGCAATTAATCGCTGAACAACACCCAGAGAATGGAACAGTCTCCCAGCTACAATCCGTCAATGTTCATCTGTTACGCAATTTAAATCAAAACTAAAAACTCATCTATTCTCATTACACTATGACTAAGAACACAGCGCAAACGCGCTTTCGTGCAAGACTTGTCTTGTTAAAGCGCGCTATAAATGTCTAATTGTATTGTATTGTATTGTAACAACACATCGGGTTCACCATGCATTTTTACGTCTAAAGACGCTCCTTACACCCGCATCGCCAGGTGGCGCCAGGCTCGTTGCCTTAAACCGGAAGTACACGATATTATCGCGAGTAACCAGTCCTTTAATATAGAGTCCTTGCCATCGACGTATATGGACTTCACCCGTTGGACTCAACGACCTCGGAGTCTGACTCATTGTCTGGCAGAAGCAGTGATGAGAGAAGTAATTTAGAAGGTTGGGAGGGAGGCGTGAGAATAGGAGGAAGGAAAATCACGAATTTAAGATATGCTGACGATATAGTACTTCTGGCAGGATCAGAAAGTGAGCTGCAGGAACTAGTCACTCGTTTACAACAAATAGGAGAGAACAAAGGACTAAAGATAAATATGAATAAAACAAAAGTGATGACACAAAAAGGGATAACGTGTAACATAGAAATTGGAGGAGTAAGGTTGGAACAAGTAGACACATTCCGTTATCTGGGATCTTTGATAACGGAAGATGCAGCAGACGTTAAGGATATAAGAGAGAAGTTGGCTAGAGGTCTTAATACAATAACAACGTTGAAACAATTATGGAAAAGCCATAACATAAAGATGGATACAAAGATGAAACTCATGAGGGCTTTGGTATGGCCAGTGGCAACATACGGGTGTGAAAGTTGGACTATCAAGAAAAAAGAGGAAGAAAGAATAAATGCGTTTGAAATGAAATGCCTAAGACAGATTCTGAGAGTATCATGGATAGAAAAAGAACAAATGAGTGGGTGTTAGAGAAAACAGGAACGGAAAGAAGCCTACTTGATCAGATTAAAAGAAGGAAACTTACATACTTTGGACATTTGATGAGGAAACAGGGAAACTGCCTGGAAAAGGAGATCATACAGGGAACTGTACCAGGAGCAAGGACACGGGGAAGACCGAGAATGGGGTGGCTTAACAACATAAGCACGTGGATGAATATGCCTTTTCATCGATTGTTGACAGAGACGAGACCGGGGCAGGAGAGGCATGGTGGGTAAGAGTGGCACCCCATACTGGCTAGAAAACGGCCACCAGTGTAGAATCTTTACCTTGCGTTTTAATAAGCGGGTTTGATGCGATACACGATGGAAAACTATATTCTGCAGAAGAGCTATCGCAACTATTTTTTTTCTCAATTTTTAAGATTTTCGCCCAATTTGAGTTTTTTAAAGGCGATCTTTGATCAGCCACTACTTTCTAATACAAGGTAAGGCACAGTTTATATTGTGCTATTTATAAGATTTAAATATGCTTCTTTTTAATGAAACATTATCGTACGTCGCATCTTAATCCTTTCATAACGAAAAGAATCGCTAAGGCGAGGCATAGCTATGGGGCATAAGTGGCACACTATCTGCCACTTTTGCCCCAGGACATGCCACTTTTGCCTCTGAACATGGGGCAAGAGTTGCACTTTTGACATTTACCATTATAATATTCTTACATTTATTTAGTTGTTCCTTAAACTTAAACAATTTAGAATATTTGAAACTGTAGGCCTATTCAGTCCATGAAAGCAGTAACAGTATAGATTGGAGCTTACATATTGACGTTATAGAACATACAGAAGCCTCCGCGTCACGAGATACCACAATGTCACATCCAGAAGCTCTAGCAAGCTCCATGCATGAGTCAACCACATTCACTAAAACAAATAAACTTGTCTTAGCCTATCAGGCTAAGTTCAGCAAAGGCTACTCTTCAAGCCAGAACTTCATATGTGACCACAGCAACATTAGGATTGGGCCTACGCCCTAGACGCAGAATTCGACCTGAGGTTGCAAATGCTGAAATACTGATGGGAAATCATAGCCGAAAGCAAAAGGCTAATACGAACTCGCGTCGCAGCAAGAGGTCTCCAGGTTATCGACCGCCAATCTCCGTGCATCTTATAGCAGCATTACCACGTGCTCCATCATGGCATAACCGAAATCTGCGAAAATTACCAACAGGCTTTCTATTGCACAACCAGTCACAACAGGCCGATACACGTAAATTAAACCAGCCGGCAATCGTTATGGAACTTGCCTGCTCATCCGAGCCTGTCAGTATTCCAGAACAGTACCAACCACTAGGCCTAATCGATGTAGAACTCATCTGTTCATCTGAAAATTCCAACAAACTTGGAGCTGAGCCAAACCAGCCCGCAATCGATATGGAACTTGCCTGCTCATCCGAGCCTGTCAGTATTCCAGAACAGTACCAGCCACTATTCGAAGTAGAACTCACCTGTTCATCCGAGAATTCCAACAAACATTTGGCTGAGCCAAATCAGCCAACTATGGTTGCAGAAGTCGCACATTCAGCTGGACTTCCCGGTAGGCCTATCTATAAGTAATTCACTGATCTCTGAGATACATAAAAAATATTAATTTATATTAATTATACAATTAACTAATGTAACTTATACTTACCACATTGCCTCCAATTTTTCTGCTATGTTAACAATGCTTATTACTGGATACACGTATATTTAAACTAAAACTAAATATCTTAAAATAAATTATATAACTTCATTGCAGAGCCTGTCGATGATGATGAAACGAACCAGCCGTGCCTCGCTACAAGTCTGGTAACGATGCTGAGCTGCACAAATACGACAAAAGCACCTTCCCCAATAGCCAATGTGTCAGAGCTGGACATCCGTCCTTATCCGCACACAGAACGAGAAGCAGAGGGCAAACCCGGCAAACGCAAAGCGGAAAGCTCGTGCGTCCTAACGAGTACGCCTTACAAAATAATTCTAGAGGATAAGAAGCAATATGTTAAGAGACCGCTCATGAAGAAACTTAATCTGCAAGAGAATGGTAAGAACCAGAAGTAGAGGAGCCAGAAGCAGGAAAAACAGAACCACCACCAGCAGCAGCAAATGCAGAAGCAGAAACAGATGCAGCAGAAACAGAAGAAGAACCAGCAGCAGAAGAAAGAGAAGCAGAACCAGCAGCAGAAGAAACAGAAGCAGAACCAGCAACAGAAGAGTACCATTAAGAAATACAAAGCGGAGAGTGTCACCAATTTCTACTGTATTTATTGCAGAGAGCTTTACAGCGACCCACCCGAAGAAACTTAGATTCAATGCTTAGCATGCAAGTACTGGTGCCATGAAAGATGGACCCATATTGAGCCCGGCGACAAGCAATTTAAATGTGATAACTGTCATTAAGCACCATTTTTTCTTGCTTAAGATTATAAAAACGACTGACAGTTTTAATACACTTTTCGTTACTGTTGTTAACTGTCAAATAAATAGTTAAGACAGCCTAGCTACCATTGGTCATGCCTCCATGTCAAACTTGCCCCAGTATATGCCACTCTTGCCCTAAGTGTTGGGGCAAGAGTGTCAAAATTATCTGTTTGTATTTTGCACGTTTTGCAAAATATTTCACCATATATAGTCAATTTTAAACGTTTTTCTGTTAGCCTTATGAGTTGCCAACATGCCTATGAAAAATTGTGGCATTATGTTATATATTTTCGGAAATATAGCATATTTTCTAAAAAGGTGCCTCTCTTGCCCCAGTCTCCCCCTATATATTAATACTACTCAATATAGGTCGATGATAATACTAGGATTTTTTTACCCGGTTTACCCGACTTCGCCCAGGTTTCCCCAGGCGTAATTTTAACGGGTGCAAATGAAAGCTACTTAAGCCTACTTACTTACTATATTTGCTGACGGACTTCAAATATTTAAAATGTCTATATATATCTTAATGGAAAAGATATTTAGAGGTAAAAATAGTTGCTTTGCCCGTGTACTACACTGGTTATCTCTGCGAGCTTGAAATAGTCGTGTTCTACCTTATAATATAGGCGCATTATTTGTTCCCCGGGCTAAATATAATAGACGAAGCTCGGCCGTTCTTCTATTACCTCGTTGAGCTCGTTCTCTTATTCTCGAGTTTTAGTGTTCCACCAAGCGCTCGAAATCTTTCGAGGCGAAGTCGTAGTCTTACGACGAATGCACCTGATTTGCATATTTAGGCCCGCATGACGTCAGACAAATGGCCGCCGTTATTGATATTACCTCGTACAACCTAATCATTTCGAAATTTAAAATGTCCATATAGGCCTATCGGCATTTAAAGTAAACTGCGAGCTGAAATAGTCGCGTCGACCTACAAATTGTTATTAAAAGGTTTTGTAAAATTTTTAATAACGCTAGACCATAACGTTTCGGAGCCTTTAGCTAGGTCACGGAAGGAGTCCTTCCGTGACCAAGCTAAAGGCTCCGAAAATTTGACCTTCCGAAGGACAAATTTTCAGCTATTATAGCCTATAGGCTATAAGATAATAAAAATAATGTTTAGATACAGCTCTTTACCGTTCTTCGCACAAAGAGGAAGTTTGGAAATCGTGCTTTTCCTGTCTCTGGACCCAGAGAATTAAACAGTCTCCCAGCTACAATCCGTCAATGTTCATAAGCTGTTACCCAATTTAAATCAAAATTAAAAACTCATCTATTCTCATTACACTATGACTAAGAACACAGCGCAAACGCGCTTTGGTGCAAGACTTTGTCTTGTTAAAGCGCGCTATAAATTTCTAATTGTAATTGTATTGTATTGTATAGTATACGTCGATGCCATCAAGGCATAGACCTATAAGAAGTCGTTGCTATTACATTAATAATATAACAGAACAGAAATCTCTGTGTGCGTGCGTGCGTCTGAAGCGTGCTTCGGAAGCCTGTAACGCTGTTTTCGACAATATGGCTTAGGCCTACGCCATTCCACGTAATCGCAATAACCAAATATAGTCGTTGTCATAGCAACGCGAGATAATGCAACACGACATGTGGGAGGGAGAAGACACGCACGATCGCCGCGAGAGACGTGGGGGAGGGAGGAAGGGAGGGACGGATGTGGAAGGTAGGGAAGGAGGTACGGACGGCCGGGACGAATGGCAGAGAAGTAGGCCTACGGGGAGGGACGGACGGACGGACAGAGGTAGGGAGGGAGAGGGAGAAGACTTCATAGGACGAGAAGACGCATCTCTTGACATTTTCAAATTGTTTTTAACCGTCTTAGGACGGGCAAACATCTAGTTTTAATCAGAGCTTCTCATTTGAGGCGATCGATCGATTGATCTCCTTGGTCGATCGCCTAGCAAAGGTCTGGTCGATCGGTAAATCGATCGCGCTCGATGAGTTAGACTCCAAGAGGAACTGGGAGCCAGACCATTATTTTATTTATCTAATTTAATTACTTGTGAAAGTTCCGGCTAGGATCGATACGATATTGCATCGACAAGCAGAGAAAGCTTATCGACGGTAAATTCGTTGATCTGAAACCGAAAGCCTCTCCACAGGGAATCGACAAGCTTGACTCAAGATGTCCCTGATAAATCAATAAATGTCTCATTCTGTGGAGTATCACAGTGATGACTACAGTGTACTATAAATTCCTCTTCGAATGCAAATACCGCATCACAAATTCCACATCCACAAAGTCTCACCACAGCTGGATTAACATCAGTGTTAACTGTCCAGTGATCTCCAGAAAGTTGTTTTATATCAGGACTTGGTTTATTATTCTGTTGCATTGAACGTTCTGCTGTGGTTTCTGTAATTGAAGATACTCTGCCATTTATACAGCTCTCATCTTCAGTAGGCCTAGGCAGACCAACGCTGAATCTCCCATTTGAAGTACATTCAAGGCGACTTTCCATTATGCTCGGTTTATCACTCTGACATAATTCACTCTGAAATATTGTTCCTCTAGTGTGGTGCTTAGCGAATACATGACTTTTGAGATTTGAGTTTACAAAAATGTAAATGCTTTGTCACAAATATCACATTTGTATGGCTTTTCTTTGTTACAGTATGTGTTCTCCAGTATGTGTTCTGTGTATTTTGAGACTGCTTCTGCGTGCAAATACTTTGTTACACAAATCACACTTGTGTGGCTTTTCTCCAGTGTGGATTTGTGTATGCTCTTTCAGATGTTTCTTTTGTGCAAATGCTTTCTCACAAAAACTGCATTTGTATTTTTTTTCTCCAGTGTGGATTATTGTATGGCATTTCAGATAACGCTTCGCTGCAAATGATTTGTCACAGAAATTGCAATTGTATGCCTTTTCTCCAGTGTGAATTTTTGCATGGTGATTGAGACTTGACCTTTGTGTAAATGCTTTGTCACATAAATGGCATTGGTAAGGCTTTTCTCCAGTGTGGATTCTTGTATGAACTTCAAGAGAACCTTTTGTTACAAATGCCTTATGGCATAAATTGCAATTGTATGGCCTTTCTCCAGTGTGAGTTCTCATATGAACCATCAGCCAAGATTTAATGCGAAACGCTTTATGACATATATCGCACTCGTGTGGCTTTTGTCCAGAGTGGGTTCTTGCATGAAAGTACAGTTGCTTCTTCTGCTCAAAAGCCTTATCACATGAATTGCACTTGTATACCTTTTCTCCAGTGTGGATATTTTTATGGTCTTCCAGACTGTTCTTCTGTGCAAATGCCTTGTCGCATAAATTGCAGATGTGTGGTTTTTCTCCAGTGTGGCTACGCACATGGTACTTGAAATGAGATCTGTGTTTAAATGCTTTGTTACAATATTCACACGTAATATCCAGTTTTTCATTAAGTATTCTTCCTTCCATCTTCAAATCCTAAAAAAGTAAAACTCACTCTGAAGTGTATATTTACCAATTTCCATCTATACTTTAGCCAGGAAAAGCACAGTGAAAATATCAATAGACCTGATTTGTGATCTACCGGTAGTGTAATGTAACAAACTATTTATAGCATATTTTCAACACATCACAAAATCTCTGTTTAAACATTTATCTAACTGATATAGAACGTGCAACTTAAGGTAACTAGAACATTATGTATTGAGACAATTCAATGCAAACAGTGAGTATTTTCAAGGAAGGTTTCTCTAAGAGGAAGGTCAAATTCGGCATTCTTCTTTGGAACTCTATTCCTACTGAAATTCGCAATGCATGCAATTTCCACGAAAAAAGGGCGTCGTTCTTTTTTCCTCAGTAAGTAGAGCTCATCACAACTTCACAGACCGCTCAAACTTAATCATCGCTCACTCTGGGTGCAGTACCACGTTTAGTTAAGTTTGTAGTTAAGATTGCAATTAAGTTTTTTTACACGAGAATGTAATGCTCGTAGTCAATTCTGGGTTATGGATTATTTTTTGTCCATGTTTTACCGTGGCTGTCTACTTTCTACTTTGCACCCTGATTTAATTCCATCTTTCGATTTAAATGGTAATACTCGTACATAGGGTGTCCCTCTTAGCGGGATTGCGATCCTTTTTGGCCTCCCCTTTAATTGTAACCAATGTACTTTCCTAATCAGTGTGTTACTGTGAATATTAGTTACAATGAAACAATACTTGACTTGACAAATTGCCTGCTTAAAACATCGTATAACTGATATAAAAAGTGCAATTTAAGATAAATAGATCCTTTGTATTGATTCAATTCGATGGAAACTGTGTATATAATTAAAATAATATTGTTCCAAGAGGAAGGTCCAATTCAGAAGTATAACTCCAGTGTCTTGTACTGATATGTCGAAGCAAGGAACTTGTAAATCTCCATGGGCAGAAGAACATAATAGTAAACGAAAATAAACTCCGACCCAACACTAGACCCAAATATCTCTCCTGTTGTCTGGGAGTGCCCATCAGCAGTGCTGGGAGAGGTTTAGGGCATTGGTAACACTCTGGCACACTCAATGTAGAGGCAACGGTCCTGGGATCGCAATCAATTACCCTTTATTCCGAACACCAGGCTCAGCCTTATTAATTCAGCTAGTTGGCGTTGAAACAAGTCGAATATTAGGACGTGATGTGTTCATTTGTATGTGCCAAACAGTTAAATGTCTGTAATAACTTGTGATTTAATTCATACTATGATTTGTTCATCATCCTGTCGTACTTGTCAGTTTGAAACATTAAAACACCGCTTATTATTATTATTATCATTATTATTGATTATTATTATTATTATTAGGCAACTTGACATTATTAGAGAGAACTATTATTATTATTATTATTATTATTATTATTATTAAGCAGGCCCTTAGCGACAGCGTCTCGGATGGCTATTGTAGTAGATCGACGGCAGGTCTTGTAACTTGTTTCTTCAGACTCCACCAAGACTATTAGGCCGATGCAAAGCTCGAGGCCGAATCTATCAGGTGGTATTATCCAGATTACTAGTATTATTATTATTATTATTATTATATATTATTAGAGGTATTAGAATTATTATTATTATTATTACACCTAGTATGTAGCAGTAGATCAGGTAGTAGTGCAGTATAGTAAGTATGGCACCGGTAGTGTAGTTTCTCAAACAGTAGTACAGTGGTCAGTTTTAGTAGTAGGAGCACCGGTTTTGCAGTTTCTACCGTTAAGCGGTGCTACCTACTTTGTAAAGCCAATCAATGAGAGCATATTATGAACTGTCGTCTTTTACAAACCTGTGCATAGTGTAAACCACAATGAAGATATCTCTACTATTGCTGTAACAGTTGTAGCTCCGAACTGGTAATATCACCGAGTCAAGATAATCAAAAACAAGCTGCGTACCAGTACAATTATCAAACATCTGGTTTCCCATAGAGTATTAGCAATTTTACTATTGAGCTAACCGTAGACAGTTTAATAGGAAGTGCCTCATTGATCGATTTGCACTGTTTTCTGATAAACTGCGGAAACCTCAAGTAACGTGGTTTTAAATTGCTCTTTTAAAATATTATTATAATGCTAAGAACCAGCGCTGTTTTCGCCATTATAAAAAGTTCATGTAGTTCAACGCCTATCATATTATAATCTACAGACAGTTACAGTGGCTGCAGGGAGGAGATGGAAGCGGAGGAGGAAGTTGCTGCAATGACTTCGGGGAGATGGGTGGGCGAAGCATTAGGGGTACTTAGGAGCAAGTCCCTGCATACTGCTACATTTGAATTTAGTTTTTATCTATAACTGATATAAAAAGTGCCTATATAAGATAAATAGATTTTGTCTGTTGTTGTTTCTCGTTGGAAACAGTGCTGGTGTTAGCGGTATATTCTGTGCATTGTAACCGGAGGGTCATAAGTAGGTTAACTCTACAGTGAGCCTTTACTGATATGTCGAAGCAAGGAACTTGTAAATCTCCATGGGCAGCAGAGCGTATGGATGGACGCCCCTGGTGTTAGACCCCAATATGATTAATTGATTTGATTGTTTAGCCATGTTCTTTCCTCTCTGTAGGTTATCGAGCTGATACTTGAAATACATTTCTGGCCAAACTGTTGAGGCATGTTTCTTATCTGCGAAATATGGTTGAGACATCTAGAACACCATCGCCTTGCGCTTAATCCAACAAATTCCAATGACCTGACTTAGCGACTCGAAAACGTAGAATTGCGGAACTTGCAGCTTCACTGTCCGAAAGCATCATCCTCTATTTAGGTACGTGGCCAGATTATTATTCATATTATTATTCGCCCATTACTTAAGAAATTATTATTATTATTATTATTATTATTATATTATTATTATTATTATTATTATTACATTGACGTGTTTCCACAGAACTTCACATATTAAACTTTTTTCCGCCGGTAGAGGGCAGAAGACACAAAGCAAAATCAAACATATTTTGGACACTACTTACTCTAACATACTGGCAAGTTTTGATCACCATTAGATTACGTTTGCTCAAACAAATTTTCACTCTATATCTATGTACTCACGTATGTATGTAATAAGTAGGTATCATTAGGCATTATTATTATTATTATTATTATTATTATGTATGTATGTATTATATTATATTTATGTATTATGTACGTATGCATCAAGCATGCCTAATCAGAAGCGCATTGTCGGCTGTGGCATACGACTGGGCTCCCGGCAACGCGTTGCTACAAATTGTTTGTAGATCATAATAGAAGACTAGCAGTTAACCTTATGTGAAGAAACTACGTCGAGCATGTTTTTATCATCTGCGGAAATTACATCTTCTGAAATTGTTTGTCTATCGCAAGTGTGACTGATCTTGATTCTGTCTCTATATTCTTTTCCTTTTTGCTTGTATAAAGCCACAGTGATTGGTGAACAAAGACCAATCTAATTGATGGAATTACGTCTATTTATAATAGCAATGAATTCATTTGGATTATTACCATTTGTCTAATTGGCTGTGAATAATATTAACAATTTCTAAAACAGCAGCAACGACACTGAAGAATTTACTCGTGACAGCTGTTCTTAAACCAAATGCAGTATCGAGTCTCGTAGGACATTACGAATAGCATAGTGTTTGTATAGAAACAATTTAGGATGTCAAATTTGCTGATCTGACGTTGAAGCTACACTTTTTACTTCTCCACAAGAACAACTTGAAAGATGTCCACAAAGATCAATAAATGTCTCATTCTGTGGAGTATCACAGTGATGACTACAGTGTACTATAAATTCCTCTTCGAATGCAAATACCGCATCACAAATTCCACATCCACAAAGTCTCACCACAGCAGGATTTACATCAGTGTTAACTGTCCAGTGATCTCCAGAAAGTTGTTTTATATCAGGACTTGGTTTATTATTCTGTTGCATTGAACGTTCTGCTGTGGTTTCTGTAATTGAAGATACTCTGCCATTTATACAGCTCTCATCTTCAGTAGGCCTAGGCAGACCAACGCTGAATCTCCCATTTGAAGTACATTCAAGGCGACTTTCCATTATGCTCGGTTTATCACTCTGACATAATTCACTCTGAAATATTGTTCCTCTAGTGTGGTGCTTAACGAGTACATGACTTTTGAGACTTGAGTTTTGTGTAAATGCTTTGTCACAAATATCACATTTGTATGGCTTTTCCCCAGTATGTGTTCTTATGTGAATTTTGAGACTGCTTCTGCGTGCAAATACTTTGTCACACAAATCACACTTGTGTGGCTTTTCATCAGAGTGGATTTTTGTATGCTCTTTCATGAGTTTCTTTTGGGTAAATGCTTTCTCACAAATATCGCATTTGTAAATTTTTTCTCCAGTGTGGATTATTTTATGGTTATTGAGAGCACGTTTAGCTGCGAATGATTTGTCACATAAATTGCAACTGTATGGCTTTTCTCCAGTGTGAATTTTTGCATGGTCATTGAGACTTTGCCTATCGTAAATGCATTGTCACATAAATCACATTTGTATGGCTTTTCTCCGGTATGTGTTCTCATGTGCCTTGTTGCTTTCTGCAAATAGTTTGTCACACAAATCACACTTGTATGGTTTTTCTCCAGCGTGTCTTTTTGAATGGACTTTCAGAAGTTTCTGTTGGGCAAATGCTTTCTCACAAAAATCGCACTTGTATATTTTTTCTTGTGGGTTATTTTATGAATTTCAGAGAACATTTCGTTGCAAATGATTTGTCACATAAATTGCAATTGTATGCCTTTTCTCCAGTGTGAGTTGTTGCATGGTCATTGAGACTTGCTTTTGTGTAAATGTTTTTCCACATAAACTGCATTGGTAAGGCTTTTCTCCAGTGTGGATTCTTGTATGGACTTCAGAGAACTTTTTGTTACAAATGCCTTATGGCATGAATTGCAATTGTACGGCCTTTCTCCAGTGTGAGTTCTCATATGAACCATCAGCCAGGATTTCATGCGAAATGCTTTATGACATATATCGCACTCATGTGGCTTTTGTCCAGAGTGGGTTCTTGCATGATAGTAAAGCTGTTTCTTCTGCTCAAAAGCCTTATCACATGAATTGCACTTGTATTCCTTTTCTCCAGTGTGGATATTTTTATGGTCATCTAGAGTGTTCTTCTGTGCAAATGCCTTGTCGCATAAATTGCACATGTGTGGTTTTTCATAAGTGTGGCTACGTTCTGGATACTTGAGATCAGATCTGTGTTTAAATGCTTTGTTACAATATTCACATGTAATATCCAGTTTTTCATTAAGCATTCTTTCTTCCATCTTCAAATCCTAAAAAAGTAAAACTCATTCTGAAGTGTATTTCCTACAGTATCTATCCTGAGCCATGAAAAGCACAGAGAAATATCAATAGACCTGATTTGTGATTAAACAGTAGTGTAGTGTAACAAACTCTTTATAGCACATTTTTCAGCCCGTCACAAAATCCCTGCTTAAACATCAACTAAAAGGATTAAGGAAGATTGCAACTTAAGGTAACTAGAGCATTATGCATTGAGCCAATTCAATACAAACAGTGTGTATTTTCAAGGAAGGTTTCTCTGAGAGGAAAGACAAATTCGACATTCTTCTTTGGAAAGTGATTCCTACTAAAATTCGCAATGCATGCAATTTCCACATAAAAAGGGTATCGTTCTTATTTGCTCAGTAACTAGAGCTCATCGCAACTTCACTACTCATAAGTTCATAATCGCTCACTCTGGGTGAAGTACCGCGTTTAGTTAAGTTTGTAGTTAAGATTGCCACTAAGTTTTTTTACACGAGAATGTAATGTTTGTAGTCAATTCTGGATTATGGATTATTTTTTGCCCATTTATACCGTGGCTGTCTACTTTCTACTTTGCACCCTGATTTAATTCAATCTTTCGATTTAAATGGTAATACTCGTACATAGGGTGTTCCTCTTAGCGGGATTGCGAACACTTTAACGACGATCTCCATTGGTTTCTCGTTCGCTTTTTGTAAATTCGCACTCTCATTGTTAAAGTGTTTAATGGTACTACTTGTTCATATTCGGATTTCACGCCGAAGATTGCGATCCTTTTTGGCCTTTGAGGTGGATTGTAACCATGCAGTGTACTTACCTAATCAGTAACCAATTTTACTGTGAAACTTAGTTACAATAAAACAATACTTGACAAATTCCCTGCTTAAACATCGATATAACTGACATAAAAAGTGCAATTTAAGACAAATTGATCCTTTGTATTGATCCAATTCGATGGAAACAGTGTATATAATTAAAATAAAATTCTTCCAAGAGGAAGGTCCAATTCAGAAGTATTAACTCCAGTGAGCTTGTACTGATATGTCGAAGCAAGGAACTTGTAAATCTCCATGGGCAGGAGAACATATAGCGATCGTCCGTTCATACTATGATTTGTAATCATCCCGCGTAATTGTCAGTTTGAAACATTAAACGAAGATTATTATTAGGGGTTTAGCCCCGAGGTAAACATGATGACTTCAAGATTAATTAAAACTTAAAAGTCTGGAACGGTTATTATTATTATTATCAAGTATTATTGGTGGCCTTCATTCGCTAGGTGGCGTTGATTTTTTAGGACGTGATGGGCGCCTTGCAGGCTGCCAAACAGTTAAATTCGACTCATGTCAGGGACATCCGTTCAACGGCCAGATTGTAATCATTAAAACAGTTAAGTATTAGTATTAGGAAGCGGTTATTATTATTATTATTATTATTATTATTAGTATTATTATTATTAGGTTATTAGCCTAGTATTATTATTATTATTAGTAGTAGTAGTAGTAGCAGCAGCAGCAGTAGTAGTATTAGTAGTAGTATTAGTATTATTATTAGTAGCAGTAGTAGTAGTAGTAGTAGTAGTAGTAGCAGTAGCAGTAGCAGTAGTAGTAGTAGTAGTAGTAGTAGTAGTAGTAGTAGTAGTAGTAGTAGTAGTAGTAGTAGTAGTAGTAGTAGTAGTAGTAGTAGTAGTAGTAGTAGTACATTCAAGATTTTCCTGTTAAAAAGTTAAGCGTCCAAGAGCTTTGTAATAGCCTACTTTACAGCGTTTAACTGTTCTCTGTAAAGCCAATCAATGAGAGCATAGTATGAACTGTCGTCTTTCACAAACCTGTCATGTCTGATGAAGATTCTCTCTACTATTCCTGTTACAAGTTGTAGCGCCGAACGGATAATGAACCGAGTCAAGATAATCAAAAACCAACTGCGTATAGTACAATGCTGGAAGACTGTTCTCTGCACTGACAATAAGCATTTATTAGCAAGTGAGCTTGACATTGTTGACTGTTTCAACACGGATGTATTAAATCAATGATCGATTTGCACTGTTTTCTGATAAACTGCGGAAAACCTCAAGCAACGTGGTTTTAAATTGCTCGTTTACCACAAGCTAAGAACCATCATAAAAAGTTCATTTAGTTCAACGCCTATCACATAATCTACAGACAGTGTAGCAGTGTCTGCAGGGAGTGGAAGGGGAGGAGATGGAAGCGGAGGAGGAAGTTGCTGCAATGACTTAGGGAGGGGATAGACGCCTCTGCATACTGCTGCTATTTGAATTTAGTTTTCATCTTAGTCACATATATTCCTGTTACATTGTATTTGAAATTGTATTACTGTTGTACTACTCCTGAGTAGTAACCTTGAAGTGGCGCTATATAAATCTTCGTAATGAATGAATAATGAATGTTGTATTTGTCCTGTCTTGGTTTCTGTTGTGGGACGCGTTGGTGTAGCTTTCTAACCTTGGACAAGTTGCTCCAAAATTGTCCGTGAGGAAGGCAACTGGAACCCACATCACTCACCTCATCCCTGGGATGGACCATCATCATGATCATGATCAACATCATCATCATCATCATCATCGTCGTCATCATCATCATCATCATCATCATCATCATCAAAGTCATCATCATCATCATCATCATTCATCATCAAAGTTGAATTAATCAAAATAATTCTTACTTAAATGGAAGTTGGATTAATGAAAATAATTCTTGCTTAATAGAAGTTGGGTTGGTGAAAATAATTCAATTTGCTTACATAGAAGTTGGGTTGGTGAAAATAATTCAATTGCTTAAATGGAGGTTGGGTTGATGAAAATAATCCTTGCTTAAATCATATATATAGTTGGAATTATGACAAATGTTATGATGTCAGTAGAAGTTGAATTGATGAAAAATCATAGTGTAAGTTTAAGTTGGATTGAAGAAAAAATATTAATATAGTGTAGGTAGAAGTTGGATTGATGCTCAAACAATATGCTATAATGGGCGAATAATTTAGAACGCTAAAACGATAGATTTCCCAGATAGATAGAGAATCGCTATTATGGTGTACTCCTGGACGTATGTGTATATGTTTTGGATGCCTGTAGATACCCATTTTCGGTTAGTGCGTTTGTATTAAGGATGTGTGTAACCATTTCGTTACCGCATTTAAATGAAATCAAGTGAAAGGAATACGTCTATCTAGAAGATTATAAAATTTGCGTCTAAAGCTAAGATGAAAAGCAAGATACCTAAAACCTGAGTTACATCATTCGTTATGATTACTACCCAAAAGATTGATGAATGGATGGATGAATGGACGAATGGATGGATGGATGGATGGATGGATGGATGGATGGATGGATGGATGGATGGATGGATGGATGGATGATGGATGGATGGATGGATGGATGGACGGATGGATGGATGGATGGATGGATGGATGGATGGATGGATGATGGATGGATGGATGGATGGATGGATGGATGGATGGATGGATGGATGGATGGATGGATGGATGGATGGATGGATGGGATGGATGGAAGAATGAATGGATGAATGGACGGACGGATGAATGGTGCCTGTGAATGAAGAGGTAGAGTTGAAAAATCAGACGTCGGATATTCCTTATACAATACAATACAATGTTTCATAATTTTATGTTACTTGATAATTTTATGACCAATGCGATGTCATTAATGTCACAACAACCTCGCAAACAAATGCACACACACACACGCACACACACATCACACACACACCCACTCGTCACACACACAGTCACAACACACACACACCCAGCATCTGAAAATGACGTCACAAAGCTTGACCCCCAAAATATTTAAAACAATTTCATGGCGAAGCAAAATGCTCCTTCTAATGGAACAAATAGCGAAAGCATGAATATTTTAAGATCTATGCAGGTCGGTGACCAAATATTGAAATAATTAGAAATTTATTAATAATGGTTCCCGTATACATTAAAATAATTTAAAAAATATAATGAAAATTTAATCCTCAAAATTAGTGTTGTTATTATTAAAATTAAATTGTTGTTAATTGTTAAATTTAGTAACATAGACCTGGTGTGACGTCACACTACTCAGACCCCCCACCCCCATGTCACACATCATCACAAATTTCCGACCCCCCTCCCCCTAGGTGCGTGACGTCATTTATGGACGGCCCCTAATGTCACAACAACCTTGTCAACAATCAAGCACACCAGCACGTTCTAATCACACACACACACACACACACACACACACACACTAGCAAGCATGTGATCAGAAGATCAGAAAGTTTTCAGAATGCATATTCGAAATGAAATGAAAGCTCCTGCCCTGTATCATAGTTATTGATGCAAATTTTAAGCAGTGAAATCAATAACTAACAGATAGTATCCTATGTAAGAGCAAGTGTGTATGCAGGTCCGAGGCCTATCTGACAGTTTTAGTACTAAGTACTAAGCCGATGCACATGTACATGTCCTGCCACATGCAGGTGCACATTTGTGAATATTTAAAACTCGTACGAACTATTATCGTTTGTTTCCTGTTCATCTGTGATTTAAAGACAGCGTTCACAGAGAAATATGACTCACGTTCTCCAATACCAAGCATGCTACTCCATTCATTCATTCATTCATTCATTCATCCGTCCGTTCGTCCGTCCGTCCGTCCGTCCATCCATACATCCATGAATCCATCCACAATCCATCCATCCATAAGCCAACCATCTATCCAGCCACCCAGCCACTATCCATCCATACATCCACCCACCTATCCAGCCAAATTAATCTACTCAAAATCTATCCACCCACCCAGCAAGCCGTATCCATGCACCCATCCATTCATCCGCCCACCTACCCATGCACCCATCCGTCTATATATGGACACACACACACACACACACACACACACACACACACACACACACACACACACACAAATATTATATATCGGCCTACAGTATGTATGTATGTGTGTGCATGTATGTATGAAGGGAACGTGCTTATCTATCTCTCTGTTCTCCATCATCATGTAGGTCCTATCTAAAATTGCGTCCACGGTTGCTTCTCTAGTTCTTAACTTTACTGCCACCGGGTACCGACAGTTAAGATTTCTATGGCTGTGCGGCTATATGGTCCTGGGATTTCATTTTGTCGCAAGAATGTCACAGCGGGCGATACCCTTTGGTATAATATTTGAGTTCATGCGACCCATGTATCCGGCATCCCCTCCCGCCATACACATGCACTGGAACGATGTTGGACCAATGTAGGGTCTAGTCCAACACTGTCCGAAATGTGCGTATGCGCGCGTGTCTTTGCAAGCAGTATAGGGTATTTTGCCATAACTGAGATAAATAATACCGTGTATAGTCTAAACACAAGTTACAAGTAGCGCGTTTAACAGGTCCTTGATGATGGTTGCTGAGAAAGTTGAGCCATGAATATGGAAGTATAGGCCTATAGGCTACACTGAAATCGGTTTTGTGTAGACGAGACGTAATATTAGGCCTATGTATAACTATCAATAATAGGCATATGGTAGAAATGCAATGAGACTAAGTCAGCTTATGTGCTTCCCGTGGTCGATGACATCACCACTGTGTTGTTATCACTGTATACGCTGTTATAACACTAGCAACACTGATTCCAGAATGGCGAAACGAGGGGATATGCTTAAAATAATTGTCCTGTTGGATAGGGGTCACTGAATTAATTGATGGACTAATGAATGGCTCTTACGAGTTTAATGATGGCCAAATAAAACCTGGCTGTCTCTTTGCTATTATCGGGCCTTCTCGGTCCCACGACCGAGTATCTGGAATGGGCTTCATCTAGAGTTCCGTCTCCTACCTAGGAACTTTTCCCCTGCATTCTATACATCTCCGAAAGCTACTCTTTTCAGCCATGGTTGGGCCGGGAGCGCCCATGAGTAGCCTATCTTGAAGGGGCGCTATATCAAGTTTCTTTGATTGATTGATTGATTGATTGATTGATTGATTGATTGATTGATTGATTGATTGATTGATTGATTGATTGATTGATTGATTGATTGATTGATTGATTGATTGATTGATTGATTGATTGATTGATTGATTGATTGATTGATGTGGTGAGAACTGGGATTAGAGAGATTTTCCAAAAACAAGTCACAAATATAACAAGACCAATGTTTAACTGCAGAAATTTAAGACAACTGCTGCCACCTGTAATTATTTCCATCCATGATTTCTTCATATCCAAATTTATGCAGGTCTGTGTCGAATACATTTTAATTAAGAGTTAAGACCATTATGGAAGAGCCTTCGAAGGCCTACGTAAGTTTGTTTTGCACGTCTGCAGGGTGTAAGTAAGAATAGCCCCGGCATCTAATCATGACGTCATCTACAAGACCTAAACATGTCACGACGTTGACCTATAGATCGTTGGAGGATCGAATTCCGTGACGTCATTCGATCAGATAGACGCAACAGAGGATCTAAGAGACGTGCTCGAGGCGGATGGGGGTTGGGAGGATTGGGGGGAGGATGAGGAGGAGTGAGGAAATTACGAGGACCCTATTCAATTGTTAAGTCCACGTCTTTACAAACGATCTGATTGGCACTCGCGAGTCGCGACAGACTTCTTGAACGATTACTATCGATCACAGGTCTCTATACGGTTGATCGCTTATGAAAATAGGCCTACGGCTACAGGGCAGGGCTACACAGGGGTCAGCAGCGGCGGGGGATCTAGCCTCCGGTTTAGGCCTACTAAGACAGACTAAATTTTGGCACCTATGAGATAAACGATTTTTGTCTGAATATCTACAAAGTTGCAGAAGAACAATGAACAAATGAGATGTCTCTCCAGCTGGTCACATCCGCGCTCCGTCAGATTCGTCGAAAAAAGCTGTCCCGTTGCTATTATGGGCCCCAGGATGGTGGCAAGATTAGGAGATGCCACAGTGCCAAACGACAGTAAACATCTAAAGCAGGGTAGACTACAAAAGCAGAGAGGGAGACGGAGGGGGTTGAAGTGGAAGTGGAGTGACAGCCGTGGGTGACGTTCATCCACACTAGAAGCCCGTGAGTTCGGTGAAGGTCGAGTCCAGTTCACCAAGGACGAGCCTGAACTTGTCTCTCTCTCCACCGAGTTCATCTGTTCAACGAAAAACAACAACGATACAATACAGTCTACCACATAAATGCTCTTAAGGGTCTGGAATTTACAGCTGATTTAAGCAAGTAAGTAATCTTTAGTAGCGTGACACAAACGTCCACAATAATGACAAACAGAGCTGTAAGCTGGCTACATCAAGGCAGTGTCTCACGTGAACTAGACCCTAATGTGGTTACTAGCTAACGACTGTCATAGAGACACCGTACAGTGAAGCACAGACACTGGTCTACTAGCTGGCGGATAACAAATTGGTGTTAGTATAGACTGTATAGTTCCCAGTAATTACACCAATCATGTAGGCCTATTCCAGAAAGTTGATTTCATTTTGGCCACACTTGTACCTACTTTGATAGTGTTCAGAAACCAGAATCAGTATGTAGGCTACTCCGATCAAAGTATATGTTAGCTGTTAAGTTCAAGCAGGTGTGGCTGAATTGAGCATGTTTTATTGGCGTTTACGAAGCTCATAATTTTCAATTGTGATGCATTGCAATTAATAGGCCTCATATACTTTGCTAAATTGTAAATTAAGGTCCTGACGTAAAGTATGATCGTTAAGGCTGCTTGCTGTCTGAGAATAATTATAGAAGGTTAACTTTGTGCGAGTTTGAGTCTCCACTGAATCGGTTCCAGTGTGTTTGACCTTGAGCGAGTCCTTCACCCACAACTGCTCAACTGAGGCTCTTTCGTATGGTCCTATGTGAACTTCTGAACTATGGGCGGAGGGCAACATCAAATACAGCTGTATTGCGTTGTCAATAAGGGAGGTAAATAAATTTTGGTTGCATTTAGAAGTGAGACGAGAGTGAGAGGAGGATCGTGTGTACCTTCTAGTCTGTCGACCTCCTTCTGCAGCAGTGTTACGTTCCTCTCGGCAACAGTGGCGCGATTCTCAGCCTAGACAAGACAGGCAGACGAGATATGTTCAACAAATCGATTCATGCTAATCATCGATCACCGATTATTACACGCAAAGGCAAGATTATCGTAATGCAATTGGAAATTTACATAGTGATACTTCCAGAAAAATACTGATCAGAGGCGCCTCTGCTCCAGTCCATATATGTTAAATGTCATTAAGAAACATAATGGTGAAGATATTGTTGTTGTAGATGATAATGATGAAAATTATGATAATGATGCTGCAGACTTTGTTGAAGGTGTAGTTTTTGCTTATAATGATGATGATGATGATGATGATGATGATGATGATGATGATGATGATGATGATGATGATGATGATGATGATGATGATGATGATGATGATGATGATGATGATGATGATGATGATGATGATGATGATGATGATGATAATGACGATGACGATGATGATGATGATGATGACAAAGAAGATGAGGTTTTGATGGTGAATCTGCTGACTTAGACTATGCTAATGATAATCCTATTGTCATTCTAGCTGCTGATGATGACGACGTGTTTTACTGCTGATTAGTGTGAAATCACTTACGTCTCCAAGAGATTCCGTCAGATTGGCAATCGTTAGTTCGTATTGCTCCTGCCTCAACAGAGCCTGATGAAGCAAAAATCGGAATTGGTCAGATTTTGTACAGGTTAACGAAACCACATCTACTCGTTTAGTTTAGTGCATACAGCACACATAGTGGCTTCATTTGGCAAGGAATTGTAATCAAATTGCCGAAAGGAAGAATATTCTTGAATAATTAATGAATTATTCGAAAATCGTAATTTCTGAATCACTACATCGTCTACATATGGAAGAGAACCAGATTCTTAACAACTGCTCAGTCGAGGTAAACTCGGTCGGCTAAAGACCGAGACCAATCTGGTACGACATACAATACACGATTGTAACTGCCATTATTCGAGCTCTTTTCACACTGGCACAATGCCGTTTACGCGGCTTTCAAAGGCGATGCGTACAAGATTTGATGTTATAATATCAACTGGAGATATTAAATTTAGCTGCAGAAGATGTGAAGTCCCGGCGACATCATTGTCTTATCCTCGGCTTACGAGGGCGGGTAGCCAGTCCTCTCCCTCGTTGGCTGATCTTCCCACCGATAGGATACAGTCACCGATGTAGTCACTTCATAGCTGAGTTTGCTAGGGGTGTGATTGATAGGCCTGTCCATTAATTTCTTAGCATACTTAAGTAGTGCATATAGTAATGGTTCTACAACGGGGGGAGTGGAGGGATAATGGAGGAGCTGGCACACGTGTGGGCGAAGCCTAGGAGCTGGCGCTACAGAAGTTCTATTGTGTGCGTCGTCCAATAGCAGGTGCTCTTCCCCTTTATGGGCGGAGTAAAGCAGACATAGGCCTACTTGGTTTCTTAGTTAAAGAGTCCAGTCTGAAAACGAACCTCCTGCTGAGCAATCTCGAGGGACTTCATGTTGTTACCAACAACCTTCAGTTCATCGTCCAACTCGATGGTTTTCCTGTGAAAAATACAATTCAGACATTATTAGAATTATTATCACGCATTCATTAAGCACCCCCATCTATTGCCAAGCATCACTAAATGGCACTGGGTAGCTGTGAGTAAACGACTTGCTCAAGGTTCCTACACAGTAACTGTTACAAGGCGATTGAGAGCTCAAACAATCTGCTTTCACAAACAAAATCATTGTTGTAGCGCATGACCAGCTGACGTCTGATCATCTACTTCATCATGCTTCATCTTATAGCCATAGCTCTGCTTGACAAAAACTGCAACTACTTGACCTCACCTGACCTGAAATGACATGACCTGACCTGACCTTATTCAGCCACTCTGTAAAGGCATTAGGAAAGGTTACTTACGCTTCAGCAGTCTGCACTCGGCCTTCGGACCTTTCTAAGTCGACTTCAGTGATCGCAAGCTTGCGGGCGGTCTGTTCAGAAAAACAAAACATGGTCATCTTGTTTACAAATTGCAGACACCGTCTCTATAGCAAAGCATTTAACCTCCAGTGAATTTGGCCGTCGAAAAAACACGTTGCCCGAAAACCCGCCGAATTTTTTATCGGCCAGACGACAGTCGCCGAAAAAGTTCGAAGAGTCAAAATATTCGCCATAGGAAAAATTGACGACGATGCCTTTGAATTGGGTGGAAGCGACGATGTGGGTATACCGTATACGGTGTCGTTTCACTGAAACAGTTACCAGTTTTGCAGTGTGTGTACATTCGACTTTTAGTACGTACATAGCATAGAAATTTTCTACTTCGGATATGGTCCAACCAGTGTATTAGCGTACTTAAGACACTCGGAAGATACTCGATAAATCGTACTGGAGACAAAAAACACTTCTACCCAGAGTTGAGATAAAACAGAGTAGTTTTCCGGGCAAGGACTACAATGTGTCTGTTGTTCGGAAATGATGCAATTTTGAAACTTATAGATCGCACTCAGACTATTCGGTAGGCGGTACAGATTATTTCTTCACATATCTTAGTACACTTCCCTCATTGTGTCCCTATGCCTTACTGTTAGAGAGATAAATATAGCCTACGGCGCTATACTGTTACTCGCTGTGGCCTAAACTAAACCGATTCAAAAAGCGTAATCTGAAAACATTAGTCATCGAAACAGAAATCGCTTATTTGCCAAGCGCTTATAAAAGGCTCGTATAAGTCGCTCAATCGCTTTCTCTAAATTGGCGCCTTGTATTTGCTGCCGTATAGGCCTATGCATGTATGTGTATGCATGCATGTATGTGTGTTGTATATAACTATATATATATGTATGCGTTGTCTGGAGACTTGTATAGCGCCTTTACAGAACTTCACATAGGAATTAACTCAACTCTATATAGACAGAGGCGTGTTTACTGAGGCATACCGACGTACACCAGGCTCGGAAGGGAGGCAAAGAGACACAGGGAGGTAGGAATGAAGGACCTGGAAGAACACGTTCTTCTTTCTACCTGGCACCATTCGTAACACCCATGAAAAATAGCAAAGCATTGAACGAACTTCTAAAGGATTCCATCCACCTAATATTCTGACGAATACACCGGCAAATAGGCCTAATAGCTCGGAGGACACACGTCAGTAAAACACGCTACCAGCCGTTAAATTTTCTGTATTTACATAGCGCCTATCTATGGACATGAATAATATAAGTAAGTAAGTAAGTGTGTTCTTTATTAAACGCTGGCAAACGCACGGCGCTGTACATACAAAGTTATACAAAGTTATCAAATAGTAGCGGAAAAGTTCAAAAGTTAGTTAATAGTAAACTAAAAAACACAATGGCCTAGCTGTACAACATCCTAGCCAGGAAACCGCGCCTGGTGAGGGAATCAAATTTAGAAAGAAAACGGTTATGTGAGCGTGGGCGCAGATCGTGACCAGTATATAGGACAATATTATTGAATCTGTACATGTATGAGCCCATTCTTAGGTGTTTTTAATTGTACGTGTATGAATGTGTTTGAGCATGTACATTTATGTGTGTATGCTAATGTATGGATGTGCTTATATACATGTATGGACATTTACGGGTCTTTCCATCGCTCCTTTTAGCGCTAAGCATATGGCTTTACCTTCCTCCCGTATTCATCTGTTTTTCGCTCGCTCGCTCACTCCTCCTCTCTTTTCTTTCCTTCTTATTCCTCCTCCTCTCCCCTCTTCCTTCTTCTTCTACTCCTCTCCTTTTCCTTTCGTCATTTACATATAATTGTTTTTATCCATTGCATCTTCTCTCCTTCTTTCCTCTCTTTTTCTGATCTCTCTTTCCCTTCCTCTCCCTCCTCTCCTTTCCCCTTACCACTTCCACTCAGTTCATCCCTCTCCTCTCTTCCCCTTTCACTCCCCCCACCTTCCTTTGTCTCGCACTTACTGACCTCTTCGTACTTGCGGTCGGCTTCTTCACCGAAAAGAATGGTCACTTCGAGTTCCTTCTCCGTGATGCCAATGCGCTCCTCGTCCACCTGGATTCGGTTCTCCAGAACCTTCCTTCCTCTACGAATCACAACAGAACAACAGACGAACACTTATATAGCGCCCTCAGAAAGAACTAAAAACAGGAGAACTGAGTTCATTCATTCATTCAGAGCATTTATTTAGCGCCACTTCAAGAAGCTACTCAGAAGCGCTCAAGTTGGGGTAGGATCATCGTGCCTCGTTTCACTCAGTGATACACTGACACCCCCATCTGTCCTTTGACTTTTGTTTTCTGTATGACTGTTCCTTGGTCTGTCTGACTTTCTGCCTAAGTCTGTCCGTCCCTCTGTCTGTACGTCCGTATATATGCCTGTCTATTCTTCTGTTTATCTGACTAAAATGACTATCCCTCTATCTGATGTCTATCTGTCTGTCTGTCTGTGCTGCATCCGTCTAACGTCCGTCGTTAAACATGTGTGTCTGTCTTCTTTCTGTCTGTCTGTCTGTTTGCCTGTCTGTATGTCTGTCCGTCCTATCCGTCTGTCTGCCTGTCTATCTGCATCATGTCTGTATCTGTCTGTCTGTCTGTCTGTTTGCCTGTCTGTCTGTCCGTCCGTCTGTCTGCCTCTGCCTGCATGTCTGTCTGCATGTCTATCTGCATGCCTGTATGTCTGTATATATATATATAGGCATGTTTGTATGTCTGTCCGTCCGTCTGTCTGTCTGTCTGCATGTCTATCTGTCTGCATGTCTATCTGTATGTCTGTCTGTTTGTCTGTCTGTCTGTGTTGTATGATCGTATACCGTTCGCTTTCTTCGGCTGCCTTGTAGGCCTGTTCCAGTTTCGTGTTGGTCGCCTGCAGTTTACTTTCCGTTGCCTCGTAATCCTCCTCCATCGATCGAACACGCTTCGTCAGCGTCTGCATCTCGGCCTCCGCCTAACACAACCATACACACAGACACATATAGGGATAGACACATACAAGTACATATGTAAACATACAGACACATATGTAGACATACATAAGAGAGATTGGGTTATGGGAAACTGTAACTGGGAAGCGTTAGTCCGTCCATGCAGCCTGTGTCCTGTATATAATTTTTATAGGCCTGCAAAATCCATTGCAGCAACGGCGTCGAGATAATGTTGAAAGGGGGAAGGGGTCTTTAATGGATACAGAAGTTTTTTTAGGATGTCCAAGTAATGTGCTTTAGGTCACCAAAATTTCTGATGAACCCTGTTAGTTGTTTTCTTCGTTTTCCTCGTTTACTCATCCATCACTTGCACACTGTCTCACTTCCCATTCCTATAAATTTTTCGCTTCTCCCACACTTGGGCGTGTGGCTTACCATTTCCTTTCCTTCACAGACAAACAGTTAACCTCCCGGCTGTTATCTGAACCCCAAACTACAGACACAAAATGTTTACCTTTAGGATAAAAAGTGGAGACAGATCTCCCATTATTCCCGAGTGGTGCCACGACCACCTCCCTCTCTCTACCTCCTTGTTTATTTGAATACTTACTATGCAGGCCATGAACTAAGGTTCTTCTTTTGCTTATTTTTCCACAAGACTGAAACGACAGTTTATTGTTACAGTTCATGATGTCCGTCTGTTCAAACAGATTTACTCCAAAAAGGTTGAGAGCCTTTCGAATTCTTTTTGATCGTCTGCCTTCTCTTGTTTTCTCTCCAAAATCTTAGCGCCATGCACGGTTCTAGGCCTCCATAAAGCTTCAGCCAACCTAACGCCTCAGGCCTATACCTAAGGCCTACCTAAGGCCTATAGGGGGTCCGTCGAAATGAGTCATTCGACGGCGCTCCTAAGATTCCTCGCTGAGCGCCGGTGGCAATCTGACGTCAGAAGACAGAGAGTAAACAGTGAAGAGTAGCAGAAATAACCAAACGTAGGAACTGGAGTGGAATGAGAGGGAGGAGTAGGGCAGGGGAAGGAGGAGGAGTTGGAAAAGGTGGAGGAGGAAACAAGAAGATGAAGAGGAGGAGAAGGGGAGGAGGAAGAAGAGAGGAGGAGGAGGAGGGAAGAGGAGGAAGAAAGAAAGGAGAGGAAGAAAGAAGAAGAGGAGAAAGAAAGAAGGAGGAAGAAGAAGAGGGAGGAGGAGGAGAAGAAAGAGGAGGAAGAGGAAGGAGGAAGAGGAGGAAGAAGAAAGGAAGAGGAGGAGGAGGAAGAGAAGAAAGAAAGAGAAGGAAGAAGGAGGAGGAAAGAAGAAGAGAAGGAGGAGAAGAGAAGAAGAAAAGGAGAAGGAAGAAGAAGAAGAAAGAAGGAGGAGGAGGAGGAAGGAGGAGGGAAGAGAAGAAATTCTGGCTGAGGTTCAAATAGGGCATAAACAGCGTTTGAAGACATGAGTCCACAGCACTGTAATGAGATAAGAGATTTCGTAAGGAGAAAACGAGAAACGAAAAGACAGACTCATCGGAGATTTGAGACGGAGCAGAAGAGAGAGATGCGAAATGAAATATAAATAAGAAAAGTATTGATGGAACATATAGGCATGAAAACTTACAGACAGGCAGACATACACACAGACAAATTAAGACAGAGACAGACAGTCACGCAGTGAGACAGGCGGAGAGGCAAAAGTCAAACAAACACAAACAGAAAGTCAGACAGACAGACAGACACCCACAGACAGACAGACAGACAGACAGACATAGAGACAGACAGGCAGATGCGCAGCAAGACATCCATAAATAAACAGAGCGACTAAAGATAGATCATACTTCTAGCAGCTGTGTAGCATGGAAAGAGTCCAAGTAGCTATTTCTGTACTAAAGCATCCTCCGTCTCTATCCATCCATCACCTCCACTCTTCCTCCTTTTCTCCCTCCCTTCCTCCTCCTCCATCCATCCCTTTCCCCTCCCTTCCTTCCCCTCTCTTCCTTTCCTCGAAAACTGTCCCTCATCTCCCGCTGACATGTTCTCCATGCATCTTCTGCAGGATCATCATTCGTGGAATCGCGCATCCTATTGGCTCCTACAACTTATAGCCTCACTCAATATCGTCCTATCTCCTACATCCCTACGCCAGTCTCAGCAACTACTGAGGAAGAAAAAAGGTTATAAATGAATGTATGAGTGGATGAATTATAATCACGAAGCTTCAGCCAATAAATTGCTTGGTCGTATCATATCTTGCATGCAACCAACATACATGTACATGCTACCTATCAGCTTACTTTCTCACGAACTTAGTATGCCTACCTAAGATCATCTACACTCACCTCCAGACTTACATTTAAAAATGCACATATACATGCATACCTGTGTATGTATAAATACATGCATGCATGCATACATACATACATACATACATACATACATACATACATACTTATATAAATACAGTACATATATACGTAAATACATGTATACATACATACATATATATACATACATGCATACATACATGCATACATACATACTTACACACATACATACATACATACATATATACACACATAAATACATACATACATACATACATACATACATACATACATACATACATACATACATACATACATACATACATACATACATACATACATACATACATACATACATACACATACATACATACATACATACATACATACATACATATATACACACACATAAATACATACATACATACATACATACATACATACATACATACATACATACATACATACAAACATACTTACACACATATACATACATATATACATACATACATACATACATACAAACATACATACATATATACACACATAAATACATACATATATACACACATAAATACATACATACATACATACATACATACATACATACATACATACATACATACATACATACATACATACATACATACATGCAGCAAACTGATTGCAGGCCTCAACTTAGCTGACCGCAAAGCCCCATGGTAGTGAAACCGGCTTTACGACGTTAGCCCATACGCACACGATGTGCCTTTGTTAAGAAAGCCTTGCTTTAAAATAACAGTAGCCAACTAGCCATGGTCTGTTTAGTACCAGAGTCTATTATCCAATATTTATTTCCTCGCAGTATGTATTGCATGTATTCGTGTTGAATGTCACGTAAGCATGTATGTATGTATGCATGCATGTATGCATGTATGCATGTATGTACGTATCTAAGTATGTATGTATGTATATAATTATGTATGTATCAATGTATGTATGTATGTATGTATGTATGTATGTACATGTATGTATATATGTATGTATGTATGTATGCATGTATTTACGTATCTAAGTATTTATGTATGTATGTATGTAAGTAGGTAAACTAGGTATGCATGTATGAGTGAATGATATGCAATTATGCATGTATGTATGTACGTAACGTAATGTAATTAGTAATTTATATAGCGCCGCTCACAGCCGTGGCCATTCAGTAGCGCTCCCAGTGCGAAAACCCCGAGAAGAAATAGGTTTTAAGGATAGAGAGAGAGACGAAGACAATGATGCAGAAAGGAAAGTCTCAGGCAAAGTCTCACATAAAGAGAGCCCAATGATGGCAAAGGGTCGAGTTTGAGCAATCGTGGTCCTAGCTCGTGGGACAAAGAAGTCTGACCGGTCCAGAGCTCGGAGAGGCCGATGAGAAGATGCAGAAAGAGGAACACGAATGAGATCCCTGAGGTATTTTGGGGCAAGACCCAGTTTGGATTTGAGGACCAAAGCAAGGACTTTAAACTGAATGCGGTCAGAGAGAGGAAGCCAGTGCAGTTGGTTGACCATGAACGATGATTATATGGGAGTATCTAGGAAGGTGAGCTGTCAATCGAGCAGCAGCATTGAGAACAGATTGAATAGGGGATAGACGGAACTTAGGAAGACCCATAAGTATGGAATCGCAATGATCAATCCTGGAACAGATAAATGCATGGACAATGGATGCCAGAAAGATTGAACGAGTAACAGATCTGCGAATAGCCCTGAAACGCCGGAGGTGAAAGTAGGAGGATCGTGTAAGGTTGGTTACATGAGCAGAAAAAGTGAGAGAGCTGTCCAGAGTGACACCTAGGTCACGCACACAAGTAGAGAAAGTAAATTGGGGGAAAGTTTTGAGAGAGAAGCGAAAAGTCAAATTTCAGAAGTTGTTGGGGTGTGCCAAGCCAAATAAGTTGAGTTTTGGAAAAGTTTAGCGAAAGGCGATTGGAAGACATCCACAAATGCAAGTCATGTGAAAGGGCTTCAATACTGCGAGCTAAAGTGAGTTGAGTTGACGGAGGACCATGAACATATGCCTGAACGTCATCAGTAAAAAGGTGACCAGTAGCAGAGTAATTTGGAAACAGAGAGGTAATATCAGCCGTGTACAGAATAAAGAGAAGGGGTCCAAGGACTGATCCCTGTGGAACTCCTAGAATGACAGGCACCCAGTTAGACCTGGAATAACCATTTGGGTGCGATCAGACAGGTAAGATTGAAGCCAAGGAAGAGGGACTCCCTTAAGACCATAGGAGGATGCAAAGCGTTGGAGCAAAATTTACATACATACAGGCACACATACATACATACATACATACATACATACATACATACCGCATACATACATACATACATACATACATACATACATACATACATACATACATACATACATACATACATACATACATACATACATACATACATACATGCATACATACATGCATATACAATGTTATACATTACATGCCTTTTCATTAATATTAATGCAGCTGCATTTCTTAGGAACATAGTATTGGCCGACGGCAACTTAGCACCTCCCACGTAGAACTAAAAAACTCTGTTCTGAACAACCATATAAGAAAATATTTAAGTGCCGCAAGAAGGACCATAGGCCTATAGTCTAGACCTATACATATAGACCTACACATGAAAGAGTAGGCGTACTTTCGCAAAAGCATGGTACGCCCATGGCAGGCAGTAGACTTTTGAAGCTTAATAAACAATTCTGTGCCAGGTGGTTGAGCTAAAACACGCTTATCCCTTTCTACATCAGTTGCCATGCTGGCTCAGAGGCTAAGCCAGATGGTAGAGAGGATGGGAAGGCAGAGCAGCCGAAAACTGGTGCTACCATGGCAACCAAGTACACGAGTTCTCTCTCTCTCTCTCTCTCTCTCTCTCTCTCTCTCTCTCTCTCTCTCTCTCTCTCTCTCTCTCTGATTTATCTCCCAAACTCGACTTGACACCAAGAGCATAACTTAGCCTATATGTGCGATACTATAGGATAGCACGTATAAAATATTATTTGTATAACCTAATGTCTGCATATAGGAAGATTCCTATGGGAGTGAACATATGCTAAAATAAAATGAAGAAAATTGAGCGAACTCTGATCTTTTATGGAAACTTCCATTAATACACAAAGCCATTCTAAGTGAAACAGTCTCCCCGTTCCAAAACCGTTGGATGCAGTCTAAGCAGCTGTTGTCCAGGGAGACCAGAAGACTGACATTTATAATTAAACACAGTCGAATGTTTTGAATTAGTATCTCAATTACATCATAGAACAGACATAAGTGAGATCCAAAATTTTTTGTCTTTATATCCTAGTTGATGGGTCTTTACAGGTGTCTAATGATAGCGTACAGCTATATCTCTGAGCCTGGGGATAAGCAATGAACACACAGGTGCGCTGCATTAAAAACTGTGAGTGAACTGTTGGTAGCTGGGACAAAATAAAGATTCTGAGCAAGTAAGTTCGATAGAAACAGCTGTCGTTGTTTTGGCAAAAGAGGCAACTTAGTAATTTAGTAACTTAGCAACAACTTAGTCATTTAGTAACTTAGTCAACTTGTCATTTAGTAACTTAGTCATTTAGTAACTTAGCAACAACTTAGTCATTTAGTAACTTAGCAACAACTTAGTCATTTAGTAACTTAGCAACAACTCATTTAGTAACTTAGTCATTTAGTAACTTAGCAACAACTTAGTCATTTAGTAACTTAGCAACAACTTAGTCATTTAGTAACTTAACAACAACTTGGTCATTTAGTAACTTAGCAATAACTTAGTCATTACTTAATGACAACTTAGTAACTTAATAGATAGATGAAAATGGTGAATGCTGATGGATAGTGATGACGAATCCTTATAATGATGGCGATGATGACAACGACAGCGAATGAAAAATTATGATGGATGATAACGAATATGATAACTGGTGATGATGATAATCATGAATATGACGTTGGAGATACAATTTCGAATTGCGAATGTGGTGGTGGTGGTGGTGATGATGGTGGTGGTGGTGGTAGTGGTGATGGTGGTGGTGATGGTGGTGGACTGGTGGTGGTGGTGGTGGTGTTGGTGGAGATGGTGATGGTGTTAATGGTGTTGGTGGTGGTGTTGGTGGTGATGGTGGTGGGTGGTGGTGGTGGTGGTGGTGGTGATGGTGGTGCTGATGTTGATGACGACGACGTAGATGATGATGATGACGATGTATCGTGTCTACTCACAGCTGCCAGCTGCTTCGTCGTGGCTTCTAGTTTGGCGGAGGCTTCCGTGAACTGTGTCTTGGCCAGACCCAGATCCTGCTGGATTTGATTGATCCTCTTCTGTAGAACGATCATCTCTTCCTCATGCTACACACAAACAACAACAACAACAAACCCTTCTTACTATACACGAAACTCTCTTTGATCGCACAATAACAAACTTCTCCGACAAAATAAAAGACTTAGAGTAAACTTCTTCCTCAGTTAGATCAACAACTGATCGTCCCAACGTTTAGAGACCTAAGCTTGCTCTGAAACGCTCATAATTATATAGGGAAAGACAATTCCAATTGTAGGTCCCGTACACTACTGATGACCAGTTACGGTTCGAACATTGGTGTGATCCAATCCTGAAATTCTGAGCATTAAATGTGATAATGTCGTAATTTTGTCCAAGTCAAAGCTTTTAGATTCTTTAGAACCTAGTTTTGCTTAAAATTTCTTTTTTAAGGCTTTTAAAGGTCTTTGGATTGTTTCAACATTTCCTCGTTCCGGCCGGGTCACTGTATTTCAGAACTATTCGTGTCAACTCAATATTCGAGCAGTAGACCTACCCATTTGATGATAGCTTTTTGCTTCATACAGTAATGCAACGACATAAAAGGTCAACTAAAGGAACTGAAGTAAGGAGCTTTTCAGCAGAATTGCCGCCGCTTAAACATTGTTCCAGTAGACCGAATTTTTTCTAGAATTTTTGGATCATTTCTTCTTATCGGTTCACCTGAATTCCGATAAGATTTGTCTTGAATAATAGCCAAGAGATGTAAGACCATCTGGTCCTGTAAACGTGCATAGAGCTACTGCCCATGCAGGAAAGTACGCCACAGACAGGGACAGATACAGGTGCAGTTACGGATAAAGACACAGGGAACAACTGACTAATAAAGTCACGGATAGACAGAGGGGCCTATTGAAACAGACGCAAATTAACGGTAGGCCAGTACTCGTGTTATCCGTAAGTGGCCCGTAATTGTGACTGAGTGAATGAGGATGTCTGGTGTTACCTGATGCAGGGATAGAAAGGGAGAAACGACTAACATCGGCTTCTTCTCACGCCGTTTAATGGCTTCGCTAATTGAAAAATAGTCCCAGTACACGTGCGGGCTCTTGAAGCAAGGACTGATACAAGCAATCGCTATCCTCTGACTAAATACACGCGTAAGTAGGCTTATATCTTTGTGGCTGTGGAAAAAAATTGCATTATATTTGAGTATGTAATTAGAGGATGTCCACATTGTCCAGGACAAGCACGATACCCCACTTACAGTTAGTATGGTGTAATATTCAACAATGGTATTAATAACATAGTACTGAGGACACACTGAGTTTACCAGTGAAGTCTATGAGATATTCGGTCACACTATATACGAGTATTACTTGATTATCTTAGGTTTCAGGCAAAGATTTATCCTCCAAGTGATGCCAACCAGTCAGCAAGATGCAGGTAATCGCTGTGGGAAATGCTGAGCGTTGTAAACAGCTCAGTACTAGTAGTAGTGAGAAGACGATTTGGCCATAGTTACTCAGTCCAGGTGTTAGCGTGCGGGAAACCAAGTGGTCGGGGGTTCAATTCCCCGCCAGGGCAGAATTGTGTTTGGAGATTTCTGCTCCATCTGCCCCCCCCCAGGCAATACACTGGCTCCATTCCTCTCAACGGCGGGCTTCCTCCTTCAGTTTCCTGTATCCATCCGTAATCATCCAGTCCAGCAGATTCCGAAAAAATCTTCCTCTTGTACCTTTGCTCTCCGTGCTGCCCTCTATGATAATTCTCAGGAGGAAGTCCTCTCTCAGTATGTAACCAATCCATGCACTTACTATGTCTCCCTCTTATTGTTGCCATCAGAAATATACCCTCTATGACCTGTTGTAGTGCCTCTTCGTTTGTTTTAACTTTTACGTTCACTAACATCGTATGGCCCTATCAATTATATCAATATACTCAGTGCGCTCAGCTAAGCATAAAATGTTTCGGGATGAGAAAGCATGTCCAGCCGATCCCGTATAGAAATTAAATACGCCAAGTATTCATCTGAAATGTGCATGCTCACAGTTGCTTAAGTTCATTTGTCACTTTCTCTGCCACGATAATCATAGACCTGTCAGTGACCAGATCTCAAGCCTACGAGTCGTATCGTAATCATAATCGTGAACTCCAAACTCCTAAAGCGCCACTCAAAAGCCAAGCGCAGGGCACCAGCTTATTCACGAGCGCTGCATATTCGCAGATGCAAGACGTGTGAACCTACACTATTTAATCTCCGCTGTTAAGTTGCTGAGTTTGATTACAAACAGGATTTGTGAATGAAACGTGAGTCATCTTTTAAAAAAATTTTTTTTAGAGCGAGTAAGAGCAAACAGGTGCTGGCGTCTGTTAAAAACACACTCTATACTGACAGGCAGCCTAGTACGTCAATTAAATAACTCGTCTCTTAAAAAATCTCGATTTTCGCCCTCGCTGTCTAAGCTTGGAATTCCAAAAAGTGGAATGTACGAACGGCAGTGCCAAGCTACGGATAACTAGGAGAGGGGAAAGAGTAGCTTCAGCAAAGAAGGGAGGGTGGAGGTTGGAATGAAGGAGGGAATTGGGAGACCATGGTAAAGTTGGAGGAGAAGAGTGAATAAGAAAAGGTGACGGAGGAGGTGTGAAAGGAGAAGAAGTAGACGGATGAGAAGATGGAGGTGGAGGAGGAGGTGGTGGTGTGGAAGGAGGGAGTGGTGGAAAAGTCGGTGTTGCTGAGCATAAAGGTGGTGGCTCAGCAGCTACTGCCGACTCGGAATGCCTCGATCGTATAAGGCTTGGCTTAGAGCAGCCGTCAGCCGAGCCAGCAGCAGAAACAACAGTGATGATGGCGTCAGCCGCAGTAGCAGCAACCGTATCACCAGCAGCACTATAGCAACAGCAGCAGCAGCAGCAACAGCAGCAGCATCTATCGTCCATTTGGAAGACCACTGCAGCAGGCGCTCTAAGCACCGCATTCGAACTGCAAACCATGAACAAGTTTTGGTTTGGCCAATAGGCGATACGTTACCGCAAATTTCATCCACATCAATGCAAAAAGTCTGCACTCCTACACAAAGCCTGCACTCCTACACAAGCGATGTAACCTAAACAGCTGTACAGCCTAAACATCCCAGGCATATGATGAAATAATATCATAATCAATGTGCTTCATCATCTACTGTAGTCTAAACAAAGTAGACAGTAGAAAATTAGTCAAAACGGTTTTGATAGTTTAGACCGTCAGAAAATTCAAACAGTGAGCAAAACATGATCCGTAACAGTTCCCAGAGCTGAGACATCCTAGCCGTCTAGGCTGGAAAGGCACTCTAGACAAACCAGACAGTCTAAACAGCCTAAGCAACTTAATCATCTTACATTCTGGTCTCTTATTCTTAAAATCTGATTTTAAAGCAATTTGTTTCTAAAGATTCAGAAATAAAATAAGAGGTTCAGAAATCTGCTACTGCAATAACTGACCATAAAGTTAACGAGAGATGAATTATGAAATCCACGATAGAGGACATAGATACATATAGGACATAGAAACGTAAGTACATAATATAGGGCATAGGAACATAATACATAGGTACATGGGACATAGGTACATAGGACATAGGAGCATAAGACCTATGATACATAGGACATAGGTACATAGGACATAGTAACATGGGTACATATAGTACATAGGTACATGGGACATATGAACATAAGACATAGATACATAAAATATGGGTACATAGGACATATAGGTGCATAGGAACATAAGACATACATAAGATATATGTACATAGGACATATAGGCACATAGTGCATAGGACGTAGGTATAGAGACAGATGCACAGAACGTAGGTACATAGGTGCATAGGACAGAGTTAGGCCTGCAGCCTATTATTCGAACTGATAAAGATATTTTTTCCAAACAAATCCCGCTGTTAAGGTAGAAACTGCAAACTGCCGACTAGACAAACTGTTAAAACGGAATAACTTAAATGGAATTCAGACACTGTTGCTTTGGCCTATACATGTACATGTTTCTGCACGATGTTTACTAGAATGGTTAACTACCAGCTGTTGACGCTAACGATCACACAGATCATGCAGGCTGACTCTAACTGTTACAGCTAAATAACCAGATTTTTAACATCGTGTGAGGTGTTGTCATAGGTCTCAATGTCTTAGTATGTAGGCCTAAATGTCCAGTGTACTTAACAGAGTACACTCTGACCTCACCATTTCGAAGGTCAGCTTTCCCCACGCTCAGTCATTAAGACTGAGCGTGGGGAATGTCGTTTTTAATAGACTGATTGGCGAATAAACGCCTACAATGGTCTCTTCTCTCTGCGTTTAGGAGAATGGGGTCTTTACCAAGGTCGTAACTTTGCCCCACAAAGTAGAGGTGACCAATCCCTCCTTTCTCCCCTCCCTTTCACCTCCCTCTCCCTTCCCTTCTCCCTCCCCTCTACCTTCTTCCTCTTCTTCACTTCATAGGAATTTAGTATGCTTTGTCCACCACTGTAAGGTCACTCTCAGATAGCAAAGTAATGTCTACGTTCTGTTTCACAACAGTTACTACTGTCAATATGTCACTGATGTCACTGAGACCAAATCACTCGTCTGAGGAATAGATGAGTCTATCTAAAGTGGCGCTATATAAATTTGCAACTACATGTAGCCTACACTAGATAAAAAGCTAACGTGAAGGCATCTATCAGAATTGCGACAGTTACGTATAACTGAATATACACCGCCGCTAATAATTGTCGTTGCTTTAACTTGCTTCAGCCCAAAATAACATTATCATGTCGCAAGAACATTTTTAACACAGGGCCTAAAAGTACCACCACCACTTTTGAAAGTTAAGGCGATCGGACATTGCCGTCGCAATACATAGTTACGCCTATGATCACTACATGGATTCTCCTTTGTACATCTGCTTTTTGTCCTCAATTGGTACTGAATTCCAGACTTCAGATTGATGGTATTTCGGCCTGACTACCTGAACCCTCATATCCGCCCTGGCGTGGATTTTAGCGAGCGTGCATTAGGGTATAGCAAATGACTTCATTGTCTCGATAGAGCTCTGTGCGATACCCCCTGATACTGTATACTATATGTATGCCTTGCTCTGATGATTGCACACATTCCCCTCTCCTATGCTCCATTACTATAGCTGCATTGAGGATCGGGACATACACTGCGGGAAAACATTGGCTGGTTGAACAGTTGCATGTCATGTGGTGAAACGCAACCAAACAGAGAGATGCGCTACTTAGACCTGTGACCATTCATCTTTAAGATCTTGCGCAGGTTCTAAGACTCATAAAGCAGTGGTCAAGTGAACATCAGGTAAGGCATCGAATACTTATAAAACCCGTTTGATATCCTGAGTCATAGAGCTTGAGGTCGAGGCCCAAATGCTTGGAGGTCCCATCTAAATCGACTCAATCGTACAGAAGTGATTATAAATCTCGGAGATTCTATCCAGTGCATAATGACAGAGAACGTGAAGGAATTTTCTCAGCACTAGTGGAAGTTTGGAAAATGTTTTGGTCAATCCATAAAGCATTGATTAAATAATTCAATAATTACAATCCTACGCAATGTTGTAGGCCATAATATGAGCTTCTTATGCACACTTTCGAAGGGCCGTTTCCCTCCCAACATGTCGAAACAGATATACGGTCCTGATATAGCGCCTTTTCCATATCTTACAAAGAAGCTGAAGCACGGCTATAAGTCAGCTCCAAGAAGACACGTCTCTAATGATGAGCCGAAAGTGTTTCTTGAGCTGCTATTGGCGGATACGAAATAGTGAACATGAAATACAATATCACTTTAATCTATTGTAATTTGCATTCAATCACTTGCTCTACTAAAGCGGTCACCCTGATATTAGGTCACATGAAGCTTGACGCGCTGTTGCCGGACATACCATGTCCACGAACATTTGTATTAACCGCATTCTTCAGCATGTGTTGTTGGTCTATGGTGTTTATGACATTTGTCTCGCAAGGTATTATATGCCCTACTTATAAGAGTTTTTAATAAGACTCATCGGGTACTCTTAGACTAGTAGGACTACTTAAGTACTCGACTTAAGTGCTAATGGTTGCTCTTGTGTCTGTCTGTCTGTCTGTCTGTCTGTCTGTCTCTCTAGGTCTCTGTCTCTGTCTGTCTCTATTTCTGTCTCTGTCTCTGTCTGTCGCTGTCTGTCTGTCTGTCTGTCTGTCTGTCTGTCTGTCTGCCTGCCTGCCTGTCTGTCTGTCTGTCTGTCTGTCTCTCTCTCTCTCTAAATATATATATATATATATATACATATATATATATAATATTATGCATATAATGTATGTATGTATGTATGTACGTATGTATGCGTGTGTGCATGTCTTTTGTATGTAATGACAGTATAGACCTATGTGTGTGTGTAACAATGGTGAATGATATAGCGTCAGCAGAGTAGCGCTGACCTTTTCTGAGATGGCCTTCTGTTCGAGAAGCTTCTGTTCGAGTTGGTCGACCCTGTCGAAGACGTTGTCTTTGATCGACTTCATTCCGTGCATCTTCTTCTTGATCGCCGTCATCGTGTTGAACGCTGCCATCGCCATCTTGACTGAGTTTCTGTTTTAAAACTTTCCCTCAAAAGAAAACGGACCACGACGAAAGTTGAAGACCGGCGCTTATAGCTGAGCTTAGCTTTTTAGCACAAGACAACGACGTTCGCAAAATCGTTCAACAGCGACAACGGCTTCTGCTGCAGATGCTGCTCTACAACTTCCGATCTGAGCCTCCTGAGCACACAGGTTCACGCCAACTGAATTCCTCGGCAGAACGATGAGCCAGAAGAAGAAGGGATATCGACCTCTGACGCCCGGTGGCTTGGTGGCTGGCTACGATGGATGGATAGATGGATGGTCGGGCAACCGACCAGACAGCAGCGGCAGCGGCAGGAGCAGCGGCCTCGCCTAGTGCTCGGAATCCGCTCGAGGCTGCCACGCAGACGTGATGCAGGTAGCACGAGAATAGTAGGCAACGTCCCCCCCTTGGACGGCGTTGGTTGGTGGTGGTGGCTGGTGGGAGTCCCTCCTTTCGGGGATAAGATTATTGCTTTTTATGAGGATCGGCTGAGAACGACCTGAGAAACAGACAGATAGACAGTGAAAGAGCAAGAGAGAGAGAAAGATAAGGAAAGCGAGTGATTGAGAAAGGAAGAGAGGCGAAGCGTATAGAGAAAGAGGAGAAGCGAAGAGAGAAAGAAAGAAATAAAGAGAGATGAAGAGTAGAAGGAAAGAGGGAGAGGAGAAGCGGAGAGAAGGAAAGAACGAAGAAGCGAAGAGAGAGGGAGGGATAGAGAGAGAGAGAGAGAGAGAGAGAGGCGAGAGAGAGAGAGAGAGAGAGAGACAGAGACAGAGAGAGATGTGCCACGATTATATCGCCGATACCGAAATAGGCTCGTGAGCGCACCCAGAGCCGCGCCATATAGCAGCGGTTCAGCTCTGTTATGCACACTGTGCGCGAAAGTGAAAACTGCGTTCCGTTAAGTAAACAGGCTCCGGCTGGAAATACTATTTACTCTGAGTGCATTATCTAATCTCCAGGAATTTCTGGAAACTCTCTGCTCTTAACTGGGCGTTTGGTGTTGAAAATTTAGCGTGATTGTATGACTTTCGTTGTGAACTTCTGCATTTTGCAGAAGACAACTAGAGCGCTACACTCGCGCGGAATGCAACAGGTGGAAATTTAATGGGTTAGCATGTTTTTAGACAACCTCTGACGCACCGTACATGACGTCATGAGGTAAACGATACCTGAAGTCAGGCCAAATATGGCGTTTAGACGTGCATACCTCAATGAAAAAGCAATGATTGAATGGTTGATGAGTGACGAAGCACATGAAGGAGCTTCAACCCGTCATAATATAATCTCAGTTTTGACCAATTTCGACCATGTAGGGAATAACAGACTACAGTCACTGTGTTTGTTGCACAATTCCAGCTATCTATAGGCTACAATAACAACAGACATACCGGCGTAACTAGAATAACAGTCTATGTTTTAATATCTGTCGCTATTAATATCTTACATGAGCAGCGTATAAAGAAAGTTCGCAGATGAGAAGAGGCCTACAATAATATTACTGTTATGAGAAGACCTACGCTGGTGCATCCAGAAGTTGGTTACCTTGATTCCGCCTCTTCCTTTACCTCTCTTGCCGCTTCTGTTCTAAATGCCAACCACTGCGACCGTCTGTCGCTCGACCTAACTATTGGACCTTGACCTGGAACCCAATTTGACCTAACCTGTCTATTGATTCTGCTTTTATTGACTGATCGCCTGTGAATAAGCTGGATCCCGCGATTTTGTTTTTTTTGACACATTAGAAATCTTGAGATCACAGTTGACAAGGGATTAATTTTTTTTACCGTAGTCGAGGTGTGGGGATGTCAAAAATTTGACGGCTCTTTTTAGTCATCAAAATTTGACCGGAAGTCTGCTGGTCTCATGTGCTTGAAATTTCTGAGGACCTGCGCGTTGGTGAAATGAGATGTAGGACGTGATGGGCGCCTTGCATCAAGTTGCATGGCTGCCGTATAGGGCCTACAGTTAAATTCGACTCCTGCAATAACTTGGGATCATCCGTTCATACTGAATAATATTGTAATCATCCTGCGTAGTTGTCAGTTTGAAAGTGTTAAACGAAGATTATTACAGCTTTATTGATTCACTGACAATATTTGTAATCGTAATAGTATACTCCAAACTTCTGAAGCGCCACTCGAAAGCCAAGCGCAGGGCACCAGCTTATTCACGAGCGCTGCATATATCATTGCCATTATATCATTATATCATTTCCGTTTTTACTGTACAATTATCGTTAACGTCCCAAAGTCATTTGATCGTTTATCAAAGACCAATATTAGGCCCTATAGGCCTACCGACAGAAAGTCCCTTGTAAGCGTCGTGTGACAAGTTGGAGCGTCTAATCACCGCAACACCTCGGGTGGTCAAGTGAAGTCGCAGATTTCTCCGCTGTGCAACGCATGGTGACTTGGTTGTTCCACCGGCCAGAACTTCCACGGTCCAGTACAGAAGTCTTTCAGAGATCCTGAGTGGCAGAGTGGGTTGGTAGCCCGCTCACCACGCCGGCGGCCCGGGTTCGCTTCCCGGTCGGTCGGTTTATCATAGATTAATTTCTCGGATCTTTACTGCGGGTGGCTCGGTCGCAATATAAACGTGGAGTACGAGGTTGTACTCTGCCTCCGACACTAATCATCTTCGATATGAAAAAGTGTCGTTAAGCCCAAGTACACACACAGAAGTCTTGCTGTGGTCGGTCCATCCTCATGGAACAGGTTGCCTAACAACTTGCGACATGAGCTTCTCCAGTCTTTCTTTGTTGCTCTTCCGCAAACGCTTGAAGACCATTTTTTTCTATCGTGGTTTCATTGTGTTAGGCCAAGAGCTTCTCTGATGAGTCTGTCTTGAAATAGCGCTAAATAAATTTGCAATTACCATTACCATTACACCAAGTAGGCCTATCACATCTTTTTTACATAACAGATACATTGCAGCTTATTCTACACGTGCAGAAAATCGACAAAATATTTGTCTTCCGAGTAAAAAAATGCCTGTGGAGAGTAAGACAACATATCTAATATGGTAATCGTAATCTCGAAATGTCTAAAGCGCTACTCAAAGGCTAAGCTCAGGGCACCAGCTTATTCACGAGCGCTGCATCGTCTCAAAGAGGTTATCCAGAGATACCAAGTGGAGATCCAAGTAGGCTATGAAAATACAGAGGTGGCGACTGACGGCGTCATGCATTCATGTCACTTATCCACTACATGACAATCTGAAGTAGTTGAGCACTTTGGAGAAGAGATGTTTAGAGTAAGGCTACTTATGTTTCAAGTAAAGTACTTAAGACTCAAGTAAAATTGCAAGCAGTACAGCATTAGGCAGTATGCGACCTATGCGACCGCATAGGGCCGCCACATATGGGAAGCCGCCAAATTTGATGAAGCCTTTTATAAGAATTTGTCCATTGTAATATACAATGTCAATGTAATTTGTCTATTCTGCCATGGGTTGCGTTCCAATGGATCTCAAACTCTGTGATTGAACTGATTCAAAACAATAATGGATAATAGTCGGAAAAATTGTTTTTCTTTTTCGTCTAGACCTAGACCAGTGCTTCCCAACGTGGTGGTCTGCGGACCGGTGCCGGTCCGCGAGTCCTCAGTTACCAGTTACCAGTCCGCAAAGTGAGTCAAGACACTGGTCAAATTGTATCGGAATCAAGAAATGGTTATTATGTTTTTAAAAGTCATAACTAAAACACTTAATAGGCTATAGCAACTAAAACACTTTAAAGGGCAATAGAGTCAAAGAATTGGCTAAGCATGTATTTAAATCAATTTTAATAAGCCTAAGTAGTTATGAATACCCCGTTTTAGACCTCAATTTATACCCCACCCACATTTACACTCCCGTTTTGGACCTCAATTTATACCCCACCCACTTTTACACTCCCGTTTTGGACATCAGTTTGGGTACGAATACAGGGTCAAAGGTCAAACGACCACGGCCTCCGCTAAAAACAGACACCCATTAAATTTGGGCAAGGGTCCCTCTTCTTGGGTGGGGCGTGCGTGTGCCCCTACCCCTCCCCTCCACTCTTCTTTCACTCTACACGCCTTAGCAAAGCTCATTGAATATTCATTATTTGCATGCTGGGCATTCTATTTGGGCCTTTCACACGCATATGCGTGCAGCCAATTTTTATACAAGCAAGCTACCAATTCTTGCATGTATAGCACTCAATTTTTACTCATCATCCATCTTTGCTCAAGCATTGCAAGGCGCCCATTTTTACAACTTTTCTTACTACAATCAAGCTGCCATTGTTTTGGCCATTTTCACATAGCTCACATTTAAGCTTGGAGTCCAACATGGCTAGGCTTTACTCTCGTAGCTGCACTTGCTTTCTTTTACATGTGCATTGTTTGGCGTATAGCAATTTACACTTAGGTCAACTTTAATGGTAGAGGCCATTATACGCAAGCACTCAATTCTTTTGGACCATACAGCCATTTTCTCTTAGGCACGCACACATTTTAGGCTCAAGCCTACAACTACAAACCTTGCAACTCCATCTTCGTCACCCAGCAAGGCGCGCAAGCACTTAGTGTGGAAGCCAAGGCAGCCAGTGTTTGCGCTTGCATGCCATTACAGCTCTTGCCTGACCATTTAGCGTTGAATATTTAGTACTTGCACCCTTTTGAGGCACAACAGCATTTTACTCTTAGGCAGCCATTCTTTGGGCTCGCCTTGTTTTTCATGGCTGACTAAGGCCAATTTATTATTCAATAGGCACAAATTGCAATGTTTTTGTGCGCTTGCCTTGAATTAGAGCGACAACCTTTTACTCTTAGACAGCAAGACATTCGTTGGGCTTACCTTGTTTTACAAGGATGACCAACCCTTATTGAATATTCATTATCCTTAGGCCCTTTTACACTTGCACAATCATCGCCTAAACTGAATTTAGCATGGTATTCAACTTTTGCAAAGCACTCAGGTGTCTTTGCTCTATTGCATTCTCCTACAGCTCATGCATTTAGTTATGCAAATCTTTCAACAAAATGAACTTAAATCTGAGAAAAGTTAAACTGAAATCTCAGTTTCATTGAAATTCTCGGTTCAGTTTCGGATTGTAAGTGTCTTTTACAGATGGCGCATGAGCGAGAGAGAGAGAGAAGGAGAGAGGTGTTTTGGCAGAGCTGGAGGGAGAGAGAGATGGAGGGGGCGATAGAGAGAGAGGGAGAGAGGCGGTTTGGCAGAGCTGGAGGGAGAGAGAGAGGGAGGGAGCGAGAGAGAGAGAGATGGAGAGAGGCGTTTGGCAGAGCTGGAGGGGGAGAGAGAGAGAGGGAGAGAGTGAGAGAGGGAGCGAAGCGCTTTTGGCAGACAAGTAGCGTGTGAGCGAGAGAGATGCGCGGCTTATATTTCTGACCTGGTGGTTTTACAACTTTTACATTTCAGACACCTAAAACTCACACTCAAAGCGAGCTTCACAGTAGAATATTGCGAGTTTGTAGAGCAAACCTGCCAATTGTAGACGTGCGTCATTTAGAATGTGTGTATTTACTTAACAGACTTATAATTTTCTATACAGCTTGGAGACTTAAGTTGAGAGTTTATTTAGCGAACCGAGGGTTTGAGCTGTTGTATGGAGAGGTGTTTTGAGACCATGCATAGTGCTCTTTTACGACAGTTGGCAGGCAATCAAATGTTTTTAGTTGTGTAATGCATTCCACAAATGGTTCATAATTCTGAAAAATCTCAAATTCATTGAAATTCTAGAGTCATGGAAAAACCCCACTTGGTTAATTTTGGATAGCAGGTGACATTTACAGGGGCATGGACACAGCGATATTGAGAGAGCGAGAATGAAAGAGGCATGGAGATAGGCAGAGTTTCTCTCTACAATCTCCATTACCAGACGAAACCTGTTTTTAATAGCTCGCTTACAGACTGCAAAGCTCTCAAGTGTACACGATTATTCATTATGGTTTACCTCTTACGGTATTAGATTGAAAGAGAGCGAGAGAGAGAGCGTTAGAAAGAGAGAGATGAAGCGAAGAATTTTGTGAGAGGGGCTGTGGAGGGTAGGAGGGTGAGAGAGAGAGAGACTTACTCTCTGTAATTGTCAATTTTAATCGCCCCGAATAAGAGCCGAATCATTATTTTCGCTTGGCGAGAAGAGCATTAAATAGTTTTTGGAGAGAGAGCAAGAGAGACGTGTAAAATGTTGGTGTTTAACAGCTGAATTTTTAATAGTGTTTAGCGGAAGAGAGGGGTAATATGAAACCAAAATCTTTAAAGTCAATGCAAGGAAGGTTAGAAAACCGAGTCGTTTGGTCGTTTCACCAAACGGCGAACCCATGCTGTATACACAGCGGTAAGTAAGTATGAAAATGCAAATCTTATACAGTTGATGAGTTGTGTAGAGTCTGCGTCGTGGCCAGGAATGAATGAAGTAGCATCACGCGTTTCGATGGAAATGCTTAAACTTCTATTCGCAAGATGCCACTTTAGAAGTTATCGCAAATTTTTAAGGTGTAAGAGCTCGTTACAACACGTGAAAAATGTAGAACACGAAATCATTGTGATATTTGTAAGCTTGGCTGACAGTACAAGACTTTGTCGTATTTTCACTCACTTTTCATGTTGCCATACCACGAGAGCTCGGTTGAATGAGGGAGGGGTTTTCCCCCTAGCCCGCCCGCCTACCCTATACGCTATAGACCAAAGTGGCAGTGCCACTTTGACACAGGCATTATAAAATTTTAAAAACAGCACGTTTACGCTCTGTAGAAGACGGAATCATCACACTGAAATGCATGTCGCAATAAACATGTGCTTAATCAGTTAATATTTTTCCGATTATAGGATTGAGATGTAAGCTGGCTCGAATGAAGGCATGAAATTCCAAGTTTTGTCGGCCATTGCCTGAAATTGTGGGCGTGTTTCTTTAGCAGCAGCTGCAGCTGCTGCCACTGCCGAACGTCATACTTTGAATCTAAGAGAGAGAGAATTAAGGTCGCCTTGGTGGCTTTCAATGCATGTCATTGCCACAACTCTGAGAATATTCGCAATCGACGGTTTTTTCTCACACAGCAAACGTGTTACTCGATAAAAAGTTAAACTTGTATCTCCAAATTTTGACTGTGCCTCACATCTCCAGAAAGCTGAGAACATAAGGTTCTCATCTCTGTTCTCAACTCAGAAAGCTGAGAATCTAAGGTTCTCAACTCAGAAAGCTGAGAACATATATGTTCTCAACTCTGTTCTCAACTCACAAAGCTGAGAATCTAAGGTTCTCAACTCTGTTCTCAACTCACAAAGCTGAGAATCTAAGGTTCTCAACTCTGTTCTCAACTCACAAAGCTGAGAACCTAAGGTTCTCAACTCTGTTCTCAACTCAGAAAGCTGAGAATCTAAGGTTCTCAACTCAGAAAGCTGAGAACCTAGGGTTCTCAACTCTGTTCTCAACTCACAAAGCTGAGAACCTAAGGTTCTCAACTCTGTTCACAGCTCTGAAAGTTATGAATCAAAAGTTCTCAACTCCAGAAAATGAAAATCAGTGGCTTACAACTCCTGATAATGAAAAAACCAACGGTTCACAAGCATGCTGCTGATAATGCATGTGTTGCTACAATCTCTCACACCTGGTATAGCTTTAAAATTTAATGAAAATTTGTGTAAGCGGCTGCAAGCAAATTGAGAGTAAAGTTTCGCATGCTCAACCATTTCAATTAGATGCTAATGCATAGTCTTCAACCGCCGCTGGAAGCTGCTATAAACAAGCTGTCAGAATCAATGCTGCTCTCATAGTTCACAGCTACCGCTAGATGCTGCGATAAACACACTTACTTATTTACTTAACAGGCCGTCAGAATGTCAGGCCTGTTGCTGCTTGTAGCCAAAGCTGTTATCAAACCGATGAAATTATAGAGTTGCAGTGCCATTGTTTAAACGATCAATTCACGGAGATCACAATGTCCAAGTTTGTGCATGTGGCATGTAGCACTTTGGTCTCTCGGTCGACTTATTATGACCACTCTAATGTACTTTGAACCTCACGCGTCTGTGGTGGCAGCTAGCGAGGCTGTTATCGAAGCATTGAAATTACACATGGTCTTTGCTTAAACTTTCAACTCAATGTGTGCATATATGTCCATTTCACATGTGGCATGTAAGCATGGTCATTCCCTCAGCTCATACTGTATATTGAAGCTCAGCAACCATGCAAACGATGACAATGGACAGTAAAAATGCGCTGTTTCTTGGGCATTAAAACACGATAAATAAAGCTCGTGTAGTGAATTTTTGATAATTTAACTTTTTATCGAGTAACACGTTTGCTGTGTGAGAAAAAACCGTCGATTGCGAATATTCTCAGAGTTGTGGCAATGACATGCATTGAAAGCCACCAAGGCGACCTTAATTCTCTCTCTCTTAGATTCAAAGTATGACGTTCGGCAGTGGCAGCAGCTGCAGCTGCTGCTAAAGAAACACGCCCACAATTTCAGGCAATGGCCGACAAAACTTGGAATTTCATGCCTTCATTCGAGCCAGCTTACATCTCAATCCTATAATCGGAAAAATATTAACTGATTAAGCACATGTTTATTGCGACATGCATTTCAGTGTGATGATTCCGTCTTCTACAGAGCGTAAACGTGCTGTTTTTAAAATTTTATAATGCCTGTGTCAAAGTGGCACTGCCACTTTGGTCTATAGCGTATAGGGTAGGCGGGCGGGCTAGGGGGAAAACCCCTCCCTCATTCAACCGAGCTCTCGTGGTATGGCAACATGAAAAGTGAGTGAAAATACGACAAAGTCTTGTACTGTCAGCCAAGCTTACAAATATCACAATGATTTCGTGTTCTACATTTTTCACGTGTTGTAACGAGCTCTTACACCTTAAAAATTTGAGATAACTTCTAAAGTGGCATCTTGCGAATAGAAGTTTAAGCATTTCCATCGAAACGCGTGATGCTACTTCATTCATTCCTGGCCACGACGCAGACTCTACACAACTCATCAACTGTATAAGATTTGCATTTTCATACTTACTTACCGCTGTGTATACAGCATGGGTTCGCCGTTTGGTGAAACGACCAAACGACTCGGTTTTCTAACCTTCCTTGCATTGACTTTAAAGATTTTGGTTTCATATTACCCCTCTCTTCCGCTAAACACTATTAAAAATTCAGCTGTTAAACACCAACATTTTACACGTCTCTCTTGCTCTCTCTCCAAAAACTATTTAATGCTCTTCTCGCCAAGCGAAAATAATGATTCGGCTCTTATTCGGGGCGATTAAAATTGACAATTACAGAGAGTAAGTCTCTCTCTCTCTCCCTCCTACCCTCCACAGCCCCTCTCACAAAATTCTTCGCTTCATCTCTCTCTTTCTAACGCTCTCTCTCTCGCTCTCTTTCAATCTAATACCGTAAGAGGTAAACCATAATGAATAATCGTGTACACTTGAGAGCTTTGCAGTCTGTAAGCGAGCTATTAAAAACAGGTTTCGTCTGGTAATGGAGATTGTAGAGAGAAACTCTGCCTATCTCCATGCCTCTTTCATTCTCGCTCTCTCAATATCGCTGTGTCCATGCCCCTGTAAATGTCACCTGCTATCCAAAATTAACCAAGTGGGGTTTTTCCATGACTCTAGAATTTCAATGAATTTGAGATTTTTCAGAATTATGAACCATTTGTGGAATGCATTACACAACTAAAAACATTTGATTGCCTGCCAACTGTCGTAAAAGAGCACTATGCATGGTCTCAAAACACCTCTCCATACAACAGCTCAAACCCTCGGTTCGCTAAATAAACTCTCAACTTAAGTCTCCAAGCTGTATAGAAAATTATAAGTCTGTTAAGTAAATACACACATTCTAAATGACGCACGTCTACAATTGGCAGGTTTGCTCTACAAACTCGCAATATTCTACTGTGAAGCTCGCTTTGAGTGTGAGTTTTAGGTGTCTGAAATGTAAAAGTTGTAAAACCACCAGGTCAGAAATATAAGCCGCGCATCTCTCTCGCTCACACGCTACTTGTCTGCCAAAAGCGCTTCGCTCCCTCTCTCACTCTCTCCCTCTCTCTCTCTCCCCCTCCAGCTCTGCCAAACGCCTCTCTCCATCTCTCTCTCTCTCGCTCCCTCCCTCTCTCTCTCCCTCCAGCTCTGCCAAACCGCCTCTCTCCCTCTCTCTCTATCGCCCCCTCCATCTCTCTCTCCCTCCAGCTCTGCCAAAACACCTCTCTCCTTCTCTCTCTCTCTCGCTCATGCGCCATCTGTAAAAGACACTTACAATCCGAAACTGAACCGAGAATTTCAATGAAACTGAGATTTCAGTTTAACTTTTCTCAGATTTAAGTTCATTTTGTTGAAAGATTTGCATAACTAAATGCATGAGCTGTAGGAGAATGCAATAGAGCAAAGACACCTGAGTGCTTTGCAAAAGTTGAATACCATGCTAAATTCAGTTTAGGCGATGATTGTGCAAGTGTAAAAGGGCCTAAGGATAATGAATATTCAATAAGGGTTGGTCATCCTTGTAAAACAAGGTAAGCCCAACGAATGTCTTGCTGTCTAAGAGTAAAAGGTTGTCGCTCTAATTCAAGGCAAGCGCACAAAAACATTGCAATTTGTGCCTATTGAATAATAAATTGGCCTTAGTCAGCCTTGAAAAACAAGGCGAGCCCAAAGAATGGCTACCTAAGAGTAAAATGCTGTTGTGCCTCAAAAGGGTGCAAGTACTAAATATTCAACGCTAAATGGTCAGGCAAGAGCTGTAATGGCATGCAAGCGCAAACACTGGCTGCCTTGGCTTCCACACTAAGTGCTTGCGCGCCTTGCTGGGTGACGAAGATGGAGTTGCAAGGTTTGTAGTTGTAGGCTTGAGCCTAAAATGTGTGCGTGCCTAAGAGAAAATGGCTGTATGGTCCAAAAGAATTGAGTGCTTGCGTATAATGGCCTCTACCATTAAAGTTGACCTAAGTGTAAATTGCTATACGCCAAACAATGCACATGTAAAAGAAAGCAAGTGCAGCTACGAGAGTAAAGCCTAGCCATGTTGGACTCCAAGCTTAAATGTGAGCTATGTGAAAATGGCCAAAACAATGGCAGCTTGATTGTAGTAAGAAAAGTTGTAAAAATGGGCGCCTTGCAATGCTTGAGCAAAGATGGATGATGAGTAAAAATTGAGTGCTATACATGCAAGAATTGGTAGCTTGCTTGTATAAAAATTGGCTGCACGCATATGCGTGTGAAAGGCCCAAATAGAATGCCCAGCATGCAAATAATGAATATTCAATGAGCTTTGCTAAGGCGTGTAGAGTGAAAGAAGAGTGGAGGGGAGGGGTAGGGGCACACGCACGCCCCACCCAAGAAGAGGGACCCTTGCCCAAATTTAATGGGTGTCTGTTTTTAGCGGAGGCCGTGGTCGTTTGACCTTTGACCCTGTATTCGTACCCAAACTGATGTCCAAAACGGGAGTGTAAAAGTGGGTGGGGTATAAATTGAGGTCCAAAACGGGAGTGTAAATGTGGGTGGGGTATAAATTGAGGTCTAAAACGGGGTATTCATAACTACTAGCCTACATGCATTTAAATCAATTTTAATACGTATTTGAGGAATTTATTTTAGGTGATCGAAAATGAGAAATAATTACTAAATGTAGCACCGGTCCTTCTGCAGTGGGAAAATTCCTGCCGGTCGGTGACACTGAAAAGTTTGGGAATCGCTGGCCTAGATAACACAAGAGGCATCGTTTATGAACGTAACACGTTGAGCTTCAATCGGCATTGACCGTGTTTCGTGGTGGTCACAGGCCGACAAATGTCAGTTTGCAATAGGGCCGATAAAATGCTAAGACCGGCGCTAATTCCGAGTACGAGTTCTTAGGTTATTATAGGCAGGGGCGGAGACTTAGGGGGACAGGGGGACGGTCCCCCCAAACTGGAGGTGGGGGGACGGAGCTGCTTATATCCCCCCAATATTTCTGAAATATCTCATGAATATAATAATAATAATAGCTACGAGTGACAGCTGGTTCTTATCAGCACTCAAATAATAGATCAATTTTGTTCAGATGACATCTTAAAATGCTACCATTACAGTGTGGAAATTCAAAAATTTAAAATAGAGGAGGGGCACATCCCCTCCCAAACCCCTCCCTCAAACTCAAACACAACTCAAACTACATGTAAGCTACGAGTGGTTCCTATCAGCACCCAAATTATACAGAAATTTTGTTCAGATGATAGCTTAAAATGCTACAATTACAGTGTGGAAATTCAAAAGATTTTAGATAGGGGAGGGGCCACCTGCCCTCCCCAAACCCCTCCCCAAACCCAAACATGACTCAAACTACATGTAAGCTACGAGTGACAACTGGTTCCTATCAGCACTCAAATTATACAGCAATTTTGTTCAGATGACAGCTTAAAATGCTACCATTACAGTGTGGAAATTTAAAAAAATTAGATGGGGAGGAGGCACATCCCCTCCCAAAACCACTCCTCCTGCTCGGCGCTGTGCGCCTCGCCGATCGTCCTTCGGCCGCTCCTTCACCAGTCCCCCAAACCCAAGACCAAGTCTCCGCCTATGATTATAGGCCTACAATTGCACGTGTCTTCCACAAGAACAAGGAGATAATTATTTCTGTAACAATTAAGGCTAAACCAACGACGTATTTTCACTTATCATGTCGTAAGCCACATGCACTCATTTAGAATTGCTCTCGAGAAATATGAGCGGTTGCAGCATCTTTGACTCGTATTCGATCGATGCGGTTTCAATAATAAACCGCCATAACTGAAAACACATGTTCAACACTGCTGTGTTAGATGCAGGCACACTCGATGCTCTAAGTGCTCCTTCATACAGTTTGTCGAGAACAGATTTGCTGCATTTTCCAGAAGTCTAAACAATCGCCGACATCAAAGTCATCATTGTTTCTTCATAATAAAACTTGCACTTAGCTGAAATAACAGAAATAACAAGACAACCAGAAGGAATCATTTTCTTTTACAGTAAAACCTTACGACTCTGTAAATGTTAGTATTTTTATTTTAAATATTGTTTGTAGGCCCTAATCGTAATCGTAAACTCAAAATTTCTGACCATTTTCTCAAGAGCTAATTGCAGGGCACCAGCTTATTCACGAGCGCTGCCTCATGTCAGAGATGTTTAGGGGAGAACCGAGGCCAGTTGCCAGAAAGTCAAGAGAGAGTAGGCAGCCCGAGCGACTGACTGCTAAGGGGTTTCACTGAGGTCGAGAAAACATGGAAGGCGGAGGATTGTAGGATACTTGCACTTAGCAGAAACAGGAATTTTTAAGAGGTGAGACTTCAGTTTGGAGTGGAAAGCCTGTGAGGTGATAAGTAGAGGAGCCTGAGGCAGATAACGGTGGGCAAGCGGCGTGTTAGCAACCGTGGACTCCATTTTAGTAAGACAACCATTGCCCGTTCGCACCATTGCCCGTTCGCTTACCCCTAGTGCCACCACCACCCTAGTGCATTCTTTCAATACATCCCGCCTTGACTACTGCTCGTCACTCTACTTTGACCTTCCTCTAAATCGATTTGTGTGCCTGGACCGAGTCTTGCGCTCTGCAGCGCGTCTTATTGGGCAAATCCCCAAATTTGGTCATGTCTCCAGCTATATGCTGGAGACTTTACACTGGCTCCCTACCCGGCAGCGCATTGAGTACAGGATAGCAGCCTTGGTACGACGATGTCAGCTGGGTCTAGCCCAGTCTACCTGCGGGAGCTTTGCTGCCCCTCGGGTATTCAAGGTCGCCGCCCCTCCGCTCTGCAGAGAAGGGGGTGCTCTTAGTCCCATTTGCACGAACTGCAACTATGCAGAATCGAGCCTTTTCCGTGGTGGGCCCAGTGGTCTGGAACGGGCTCCCCAGGAGATACGCCTGCTCTCTGGGACTTTTACTGAAGCTTTCTTTACTAAGCTCAAAACTGTACTTTTGGCCGTGCTGGAGTCGGGAGCGCCTCTGAGTAGTCCTCTGGAAGGGGCGCTATATAAATTTATGAATGAATGAATAAAGAAATTCTTTTCAAGATGTGGTCCATCTAAATATGGGGCTCCCTACAGCAGCGTAGCCAGGAAACAATATGAGGGTTCCACTTGGACATGGTCGCAAAAGTAGTTAAGTTTATTTTGTATTTCGCATATAAAAAAAATCGGTAATTTATTTCGAAGGGATTTGAACCAGTAAACCCCTAAATACCCCCATGTCGTTTTTGTTGCATTGGATTACTGAACGGATATCTGGCCTGTACAGATTGGCCTGTAGGCCTACAGAATGTACGCTTCGTTTAGCTGAGTGCATATATATATAAGGGCTAAGACGTGCCTTTCTTCACTTCGGCCTGTTGAGAAAGGCACTGTTTAGTGCTCGGATTTGGTGCCCGGCGGCAGATCGTCTTCGGCGCTGATGTCACAACATAACGGCCCTCGACGTCTCTCCACCTACGTCAGTCTGCCAGGATGGCACCGGTGCCAGGATGGCAGTGAATCCAGTGATGCCGACTTTTTTGCTGTTGCAGAAAGCAGGCATCACTGCGCTGACGACGTGCCACTCTGACGTGCTGCTCCGCTTAGTTAAAAGGTCGGCCTTAGAGACCCTCGTTCCGACGGCCGAACGGCTCGGAGCGAAGGTATCGCTGTCTACACACGATCATCGCTTCGAACATCTCTGATTCAACTAGGCGTGAAAATCACATTTGAAGCGCTTTGTATTACGTTCTAACCGTCTCATGTTCCGTTAACTCTCTTATCCGGGTTCTGCCCTTCTTAGGCCTACTGGGAAGTTGTTTGAGTAGTTTTTTTCATCTGTCCTCAATCCTCATCACCCGAAACAGTCAATTGATCATGTTAGGAGACTTCAATATCCGCCTTGAATATTCATCTGACGTTGACTCGTTGCGGTCTCTGGAACTTCTTACGCAATTTGGTCTTCGACAACACTTGAGTCTACCCACTCCCGTGAGGGATCCTTGATTTGCTCATCGCCGCCGATGATGTGTCTGTTCAAGAGTCTGTTCAAGATCTGCCCATCCACCCGCCGGCATCATCGGACCACTCACTGGTGGAGCTAACCCTCCCCTTAGCACTCAACCCATACATGCCATCCGAGTGGCGAGGGGATGGAATTATCAAGCGCTCAAGGGAGAAATTCGTCGCTCGAAACTTGTACACGATAGTGTGCAATTGTACATGAGCCAGCCGGGGTGAGATTACCGCACTTACGTTTGGCGCGCGTGCTGAAAGTGTGTGCTGATTGGCCAGAGTTTTCGCGCCAAAGCGCTGAAAGACAGTTGGCGCCTTTTTCGCTGTAAGAAGATATAGCTGGTAGGCAAATGCGCAGTTGGTTGATAGTTTTACGTGTATTTGTGGATCGTTTGATAAATAGAAATTACGATTCTAGACGGTGATTTCAACTGATTTGGTTGAAACAGGCCGCGAATTGAGCTGGTGACTTTGGACGATCGATCTACATCTTTTGACAGCCGACGCGTTCTGTCAAGGCACACCATGGTCAAGGTAAGCTTGGGTGTCACAGGTCAAGTTGGCAGCAGACTCACATTGCGTTCTTCTTTAACTTTAACTTTTAATTCGTTTTGTTGACTGTTGGATGAGATTCTGTAATACTATAGGCTAGTATTTGGCCGTTTAATTGCAGATTTAATCGCTGATCTGATCTAATTAGCCTATTGACGAATGTGACAGAGTAACAGAATTTAAATGTAGAATCTGTCCCAGTGTAGGCCTATAGGCCTAGTATCGAATATTCGCCTGTGCTGTAGGTTAGCCTATATATGTAAATTCTCAATAATCTTTTAATAAATCATTGAAAATGGCGGATGACGTGTCAATGATGGGTGATGAGGCTGAGGTAAGGGGCGTTATACTTAATTAGGGCCTACTCTTGCTCAGCGTCTAGAGGAGCAGTCTGCCACGTTGAATATGCTGGATAAGCATTTAGTTTGGGAGAACGAATCCAGATGCCCTATAGGCCTATACCAAGCATATCGCTGCGATCCCGAAGGAAGTCGCGGTCACAGAACTCGCCGAACTCGGTCATGTAAAATCAGAGAACCTGATAAACCCTTTGGGAAGGTCTTTAACTTCGCTAGAGGCGCCACCTAGAAGTGTTCGGTTGGAGCAGAAAGGAAGGATTGATTACTGGAAGCGTGCAATCGTATGGAGGCAAGTTGAAGTAATAAAGTAGGCTAGTTAATGTCTGGACTTCGAAGGACAGTAAGGCAACAAGCAGGGTGAGAATTGCCGGGGTTCAACCCCCTGGTCTTTCTTATGATCCCACAGTAGGCCTAAAGTCTAAATTTCACATCCAGACTGCACATAAATCAACGTCTGACCCCCCGGTTATTTTCTACAATTCTCATACTGGCAACAAGTGTTCGCTGATTTGTGTGTTTCTAATAGTAATCGTAAACTCCTAATTTCTAAAGCGTACTCGAAAGCTATAAGCGCTGGGTAACAGCTTATTCACGAGCGCTGCGTCATATCAGACGGGTTTACAGCAGAGAAGTCCAGTGAAGATCCGAGTCCGTTTGCTAGATCGAGAGACCAGAGAAAGGAAACTGAGGAGCTGATAAGGCGGATTTTGTCGAGGACGAGAAACCTTGGAAGGCTTGAAGTATTTCAAGATCGTGCATTGGAGTCGATATGCTACAATTAAACTACACCAAAAAGTGGACAAATAAGCTATAGATGTTGCTGTCCGTGAAAAGAAGTAGGCTAAATTAACGAACTTTAGCAATCGAAGGCCGACCGCTGCAGGAAGCGGCCAACACAGTAGGCCTACCAGGGTGCCCACAGATCGATGCAGTGAGCAGGGCGAGACCCACATACAACTGGTCCTAAATAAGTTTCTCAGGTTCTACCTACAGATTAACCACTGATCAGCGTAAGCTGCATCTGGGCCCGTGCAAACTGACCACCTATATAGGCCTAGTTTGGCTATCTTTCCCCTCCATCATCCAAGCTGGTATCGTTATCGATAGATATCTAGGCCTATACAATATTCTCGAAGCGACGTCAAATTATGATCCAGCAGACAGTCACTTCTTAGTCAGCAATCAGACTGTATTCAGTCATACTGTTTGGATTTATTGTACATAAAATATTTTAAGTTGCGTATCTTTAGTTTGTACAGTCGACCACTTAATTTACACCGGTGTCCAGAGATATTCTATCCCCCCGGATGGAATAAACTGGTTTAGAGTATCCGGGTGATAAACCATTCTAACCCCATCGTCATACGCATCACGATAGCCAAGACGAAATCCAGTCAAAATCACCAAAAACGAAGTAAATTAATTTCAGGTCGACGTACAAACTAAAGATATGCAACTTAAAATATTTTATGTGTACAATAAATCCAAACAGTATGACTGAATACACTTAGAAACCGCCAAAAATGCAAACTAAACAGAATACATCATTTCGCTAAGGGGGATACTAATGTATGGGGGCTACTCTATTTCGTGACACCGGCACCAGGACTAACCGTTTCCCTTGGTGAAAGAAATACGCCCTCACACCATCACCGTCACATGCTGGCACTAGGACTAACTAACTGTCCCTTGGCGAAAGGAATACGCCCTCTGCGGCCCTCACACTCTGGCACCAGGACTAACCGTCTCGGCGTCTCCCTATACTGCACTTAGCTGACATGGCCGTAAAGCACCAGACTCAGTATAGCAGTTAGCTGACATGGTCAGTAAAGATGCCAGACTCAGTAGCAGTTAGTCGTACAAGGTCAAAAGAGACGCCTCTCCTCCTTATGACAGTACTCGGTTGAAATACGGACGTCCGCAAAGGAGATGAGGAAAAAGCTAAAAGCAGACAAACGCCAAGGGTAAGCTGGGTTCCAAAGTCGGACATTTTTCAGATATTCTGTATGGACAACCTTCTACGCATTTTAAACAGGCCTACAAACGTTGAATAAACGTTTGAAAATTGCTTTAAAAACTTTCAAAATTTCCATTCTTTTCATCAAATTTTGCACATTGTCTTTCGATGCTGTACAACATAGCATTTATTACAAAAACGATGTGCACTTGTACTAATGAGCTATAGAACATTGGTTTTTAGATTCTCTAAAAAGTAGCATTCATTACAAAGTAACCATGCAAAATAAAAGCAACAAAGTATTTTTGATGCAAAAGCACGAGTTCATTCATAAGTGAGATTGTACATAAAGTTGCAGTGTCAAAAATACACCATGACTAAGGAACCATAGAACGTTCAAACTAAACTGCTAACATTGTCTTAAAACATGAAATGAGAAGCTAAGAGCAGTACCAACAATTTCTAAGTCCAATTTCTAGGTCAAATTTAATCACAACCTCTGTTTAATAAAAAAATTTAATTAAGTTCATGGAACAAAACCACAAGAAATATTCTAATAGCAAAATAAATACTGCTAACATAAAACCAACCAAGTACTTTAATTCTTAAAAATAGGTATATTGGTATAGGTATTTAAAAAGGTATATATCATATTTCTATAGAGGCGTGACACAAGGAACGAAGCCTTCAAAGAAAGTATCTGCTGTGAAAACCAATTACGCAGGTCTAAAGTGCCTGTGGGAGGTTGCTACAGATTGCCAAAAGCCAGTGAACAATTAGACCACGGACTATGCAAGATATTAGAAAAGGCAAAAAGGGAAACATTCTTGATTGTGGGAGACCTCAAATACCATATTCATTTCGGAAAAATGAAGGGGAAAGATTATCAGGTTTTGTTAACACCAGCATTTTAAGCATCATCATATCATGGAACCAACTAGGGGACAACATTTTGGACTTAGTGACAAGATCTAACAAAATATGGTACAGAATGCAAGTGAGAGGAAGCTTCTTAGTACTAGTGATCATCAGGCAGTCAAATGGTAAATGGTAATTAGTTATGGAACAGATCCGGGAAGTCCAAGCTCATGTGAAAAGACACAACTTCTTTAAAGCAGGCTAAGAATTAGAAAGGAAAAGGTTGAAGGAAAATATTTGGTAGATGGAATAAAATGAGGAGAGTCAATGAAACCCGAAGAAAGTTTACAGAAGTCGCGGAGAATATTGCTGAAAACAACTAAGCAGAAAAGAACCAATAAGAAGAGGTTTTGGGTAACACAAGAGGTTAAAAAAATGGACAAAGAATAAAGCATGTAAGAACTTTCATAAGCTAAAGAAGGAAATGGGCTAGGTCATAAGAATACCGCAAGACTTCAGAAATTATAAATTACATAAGTGAAAATAGGTATATCTGCAATAATGCACACAAAAAGGTAATTGAAATTTTGAGCAGAAGTAAAATAAGGAATGTAAAGCACAGAACGGCAAGAGTGTATACAACCAAGCAGATATGGAAAGGATAGGACCATTGAAAAGAAAGAGTGAAGTAGAGGAGTCATTTTAGATAAATAGGGAGCTACTAAAAATGGTCCATAAATACTTCAGCTCTGTGCTACTTAGAAGAACAAGAAAACACCACTGAGTCCAACAAAACAGTTGTATACAGTAGTAGGAATGGATTGTCACGGATACTATTTCCTAAGAAAAATGTGGTCGAATAGCTGAAATGATTCAAAATTGACAATAGTTCAAGGATAAATGAATTACATTCTAAATTTTTGCACAAAGTGCTAGAAGAATTCAAAGAGGCATTAGCACAGATCTTCAATGACTCAAAGCAGATTCCAAAGAAAGGAGAGATGCACTTGTATCCTTGTTTAAAAAGGAAAAGTGAATAAAAGTGAACCACAAAAATTTAGACAAATCATTTAACACTTTAACGATGATAGTGTACTAAAAGCGACTGGGAAGCCAATGCAGCTTGTCGTCAAAGTACTAACAACTTTTGCATGCTATGTCATAGAAAGAATTATTGATGATAAGATACTGCAGCCCTTGAGCGTAGTATGATATATTCTCTTGTAAACCAAAATGCAGTTAGCAATTGGTATAATAAAGGATATTACTTACTTACTTACTGAACGTAGGTCAAAATATCATGCTGAAAAATCTGTTACAGTTGTTTAAGGAGGTTAATGAAAGGAGAGATGAAAGAAAACCTGTGGATGAAGTTTACCTAGATTTTGTCAAAGCATTCGGTATCAGAAACATGACAGAACAACTGAAGAAAATGCAAAGAAAAGCTACTCAAATGATTTTGGGGTTACAAGGATCTGAGTGAGCTAAGAAAGGTTGAAAAGACGTCGACAAACAACGCATGAGAGAAGAAGGAGCAGACGAAAACTTATTGAAGATTGTGAGATTATCAGCGGAAAAGAGGCAGTGCAGTGGGAGAGCTTCCTAGAGTTAGCACCAAACAACACCACTTGAGGACAAAGGCATAGATTATTGAAATAACCAAAAGGTCAGAGTTCTTTAGGGCAAGAGATGTAGACGTGAGGAATGGTTTGGATGATAGTACTGTCTCAGTTGCCACTATCACAGCCTTTAAGAAGAAGCTAGGAAGCATTGACCATAAACCATTCCCAGTTAATTACAATAATTTGCAGTGGTTCTAATACAGATTTAATGTCTCCTAAACCACTAAAATTATAGTTATGTCATGTTATTGCTATTACAAGTCTCTAATGAAATATTGCAGGAAGAATTCCAACATCAAGTACTGCATTTAAAGCTGCAGCCAACTCGTAGAAGAAATAAGAAACCTCCAAGTCTGACTACAGCTAGTACTTTAAAGAGGAAGACTTAACCGAACACAATATGGCTGAAAACGCTGCAATTTAATGTAGTCTTTGCTGAATTGCAGTTATCTCTATCAACATAATGGAAAACTGAACCAAATAAACAACATCAACATAACGAAAAGCCATTCAAATTATTCACCTTTTGAAACTTCACTGGTTTTTTAGGTTGCTTCAATCTCAGTGCTGTTAACATAACAACGCAACTTAGGCTATACAAATAATATGCTGCAAAGAATAATGCCAAAAATTTCTGCACGATCAAAGGCCATGTTTGTCGAAGAATTATTTAATTCAATTATTTAACAATGTTCAAAACGTCAGAGAAAATAGTAATAATTGCCACAAATTCCCACAATCCAAGTGAACCAAATAAACAACATCAACATAACGAAAAGCCATTCAAATTAACCTAAACTTCACGAAATTCAGTGCTGTTAAATGTAGCAGTATTTAATGAAAGCATCTAAGTATAATACGAACTTATAATCTGATAACAACATTCATCTAATATTACGTTAACTGGTGTATAAGAAAAGAGCACAGACTGTCAAGTTTCAAGCAGAACAAAAAAATCACTGGGCCACTTAAACATAGAACAAAACAGAGTTTAAATTTGCCACTACCTGAAAGGAGTAATTACACCTGGCATACAACAAGCAACAAACAAAATCAGGGTAACACAAATTTAACACAAAATTAACAAAAGGAAATTACAGATTAGCAGGACTGTTAAAGATAATACTATTCAAAAGACGAAATGACAAATCAGTTTCAAATCGTGGGAAGGTTAGCAATGAACAGGTTAGACAAATCTAAATGACTACATAACTTTTAAACATGCAAAATAAGCATTTGAGATTTGTCAACAAATATTCTCCAATTACTTGCCATTAGCATCAATATAGTTACTTGTTTGTTTCACTGCTACTTTCTTCCTGATGTTGACTTAATATAGAAGACTTTCTATTTGGGCTTATTTGGTATAGTGTAGTAGCATTTCTAAAATCAACTATTCCACTTTACCAATGCAACACCCAGAGATAAGAGATGTCTTTTGATGCCCATTCATTCAGTTAGTCAGTCAGTCAGTCAGTCAGTCATTCAGAGGACTTATATAGCACTTTCCAAGATACTTACTGAGAGGCGCTCCTAGCCTAGGTAACTCCTGCGATAAAGAAGACTTTGAAAACTTAAGCTTCTAAAGTGTTAAAGGAACGGCTCAGACCTGGCACCAAAACAATAGAAAAGATTTTATTACTGGACCAATTCTCTTCAAGAAATTATTACAGTACTGTTAGACATAGATTTACAGATGTATGCGAACTAATGCACCAAGTCTAGAGGCAGCAGAAAGATTTAAACAGTTCATTCTCTTGAATATCACATCAACATTTGCACTGTTTATAAGGATTTAGCTATTTCATATTTCTGAAATGTTGTTCTAGGTGTCCCTAGTTAATCTTGATCCCTTTTGGGACTCCTCTTGCGGCCAATCCTGATACTTTATGTTGAAATGTTATGTGTTTTTCATTTGGCTTCAATAAAAGAGATTTGATTGATTGATTTGATTGATTGATTTGATATGCCAGTGGCCAAAATTTAGCATTTAGTACCAGCTATTTCTGATACTCAGAACTGTGGTGTTGAAAGATACACTGAAACATACGGTGATGTAAGTTAAGGTTAATTAAGTAAGATTAAATTCATCATTGTACAATGTACATCTATAAACAATTAATGTCCTAAACACTTTAACGAAGAGCTGCACTGGTTTCCCAGTCACTTTTAGTAATGCTCGTCGTTAAAGTGTTAAAGAAACAGTCATGAGGTTGAAAGACCTAATCAGATTAATTTCTAATCAGTAAGACCATTGGTCCAATTCCACTAAATCTTAATATGCAGTTGTATATTAAATACCATGTTCTCTACAATTATACAATTACACTGTAATTAGCCAGTCAGTTAGATCAATAATCAAGAAAGACTTAATTTAACCATTTCCTCAGCAACTGTTCAAATAGAGGTGCAGGCCTATTCTGAAAGTCGTGTATCACACGTTTTTCCGCACGAATCATGTCTCCCTTCCGAACAACGGGTTGTGGATGCGGTAAACTTTAGCCTCTTCACACTTTGCCTTAACCTTTTCACGAAACATCTTGAGGCATCCGTAGCACGTGTCGCTTACCCGGCGTGACTTGCAGTCGGTGCAGAAGTTGCCGAAGTCGGACGCCAGGTCACAGATGATGCCGTAGACTCGAGCATCTCGCTCGCTCGTTGCTTTTCTGTTCTGCTCGACTGAAACCTCAAGGTCAAGGACACGCAGCTGGAGAATGTGGATCAGGTTTTCCGGTTCGAGGCACGTGTAGAGCGGATCCTTCTGGAGCTCTGTGAAGCTTTTGGTCCTCACTTGGTCGATGCACTTTGTCAGGAGCTGCTGGAGTCCGTAAGTCTGTGCGGTAACTAAGAGTTCCATGCTGCCAGGTTTATTCAGCAAGAACTCTTCGCATTTCTTCTTTACTTCTGAAATCTGATACTCCTCAGCCAGTGGAAGGAGCTGGTAGGCATTGCTATCTGAAGATCAATAGTCAAAAACTATAGGTTAAGGACATAGGCAAGACATCCCCATTCAACTCTGAGACTTGAATTCATTTGCATGCCACAGCAAAACACAAACAAGAAAGAGAAAACAGTCTATATTCTATTCTATTCTATTTATGGACCTATAAAGTGCCTCTCACAGTACAACCTAATATGAGGCATTCCCAGGATGAAGAACCCCTTGAAAATAGAAAAGTCTTCAGAGAATTGGCAGAAACAGTATTGCGTCCAGCATGAATTATAGTTGGAAGGTCATTCCACAGCAAAGGACCAAGAGAAGCATAGGCATGATGCTGTGCTGTGGCAGTCCGAGACTGAGGTACTAGGTCATGATGGTGTAAAGCAGTGCATCCCAAAGTGGTGGTCCGCGGACTGGTGCCGGTCCGCGAGCCCTCAGTTGCCGGTCCGCAAAGTGAGTCGAGAAACTGGTGAAATTGTCTCAGAATCAACAAATGGCTATTATATTTTTAAAAGTCATAACATGACAGACTTATTAGGTTAGCATTTAAAGGGCAATAGAATCATATATTTGGCTAAATATGTATTTAAATCAATTTTAATACATTTTGAGGAACTTATAAGTGATCGAAAGCGAAAAAGAGAAATAATTAATAAATTTAGCACCGGTCCTCCTGCAGTGCGCAAAATTCCTGCCGGTCCGTGACCCTGAAAGATAATTCCTGCCGGTCCGTGACACTGAAAAGTTTGGGAAGCACTGGTGTAAAGAGTGGCGAGGACATCCAGAAGTGCAGGTAGCTGAGATAAGCAGCCTGATAAGATCACAGAGGTAGCATGGAGCTTGACCATAAAATGCTCTATAGGTAAGAAAGAGAATTTTAAACTGAACCTGAGCAGTTAGAGGAAGCCAATGAAGATGTTCAGTCATAAAATTCAATATGTGGGTGAAATGAGGAAGACAGGCAATCAAACAAGCAGCTGCATTAAGTACTGATTGAAGTGGAGCGGCTGGAGCCACACTGAGTTTTGGTAGACTGACGAGTAACGAGTTACAGTAGTCAATGTGGGAATCATTATAATGGAACTCGATTATACTGAATATAAAGGGTACACAGGATTAATAAAATGATAGTATCACTGCAAAATTTGTTTGAGTTAAACCAAACTCGATCAAAGTGCTTCATTACTGATGCTAAATACATAAATAAAACCAGCAAAACAACTAGAGGACAACCTATATAATGTTGCTTCTATACAGAGACCCTATAGTAACTTGTAGGGACCTGCGAGTTGTAAAAAAACAAATAAGTGAAAGGTTATGCTAAAAAACCAATATTAATGTTAAGTATGGGTGAAGCAGAAACTTAATCAAACAGCAATCCTACCCATTCCTTCTCCCATTTACCAAAATATGGGATGCACAACGTGTTCTGCCCAATGTCTTCATTGCAACAATCTTTAATGTGTGAAGTGTCTAGCTTTCCCCTTCTGCCATTAAAGCTGTTTTCAATGGACATTCCCACCCATTTCTCTTGTCTTCCCAAACTTGACTGCATGAGATTTCCACCCATTACCCCTCATAATCTTCTTTGGGTGGATAATTCTACCCATGGATGCTCCACAATTTTTGACTGGGTAAAAATTTATACCCAATCCACTTGCTGTCACAATCTTCTTGGTGGATATCTCTACCCACACCCTTTTCTTCAACCACTGTTTTGTATGCATCGTTTGTTTTTTTAAATCAAATTTACATGATTTAATTCACCATTTATTGGCTTGATTGGTGGGTAAATGCAGTGCAGGAGTTCAATGAAATCTTCAACTTTCTTGTCACTGAGTTTGATTTCTTTCAACTCAACTTCCTGGTCCTTTTCCTTTCCATCGCCTGAGAACATGGACCTGAAGACCGGAGACCAGGCCGCAAGAATTTCTTTGTGTACATACAGTGGCTGATTTTCAATGACCAAGACCAAGCTAGACAACTCGTCTTTCATCGTGAAATCCATGTACTCTTGATCCATCTCTGAAACACAAAGATCCAGAAATTTCTTACTAAAATGCAGCAACACTGATTAACATCATTTGGATAATCAAACATATTTACTTTAAAAGAAAAGGATATAAGCTGGAACTCAGCTAAATGACTAGGGAAATAAGTATTTATGAAAGGAATTCTTTTGTTAGTATGTTTTAACTTAATGTCATTAGCGGGGCATGGCTTTGATTTACCAACTAAAGACAAAAGAAATATCATCTCGAGGGTTTTATACAAACACATAATATTTCATTACCCATTGCAGCAAGCCGTTTAATATCAAACAAACTCAAATTTTATCTTCCTTATGGCATAACTGTGTACCCAGTTGCGGTCTGTCAACCGGTTTGTTGACTACACAAAAATTATTATGGTCCAAGCACCCAACATAAAAAATGTTTTAGTATAATTTTTAATGAAATTTTGACTACATAATTTTATGCAAATCTTTTGCATAGTCCTTGAAATGGAACATATCTGCTATAAATCTCTTGCAAAGAAAATAAATTATTTCCTCTGAAAAATAATTCTTCAACAATTCTATTACTTAAAACTACAAACTCTTTTAAACCTTTATATAGCCGTTAATATGTAAACAAGTACCCTGATTCCATCCCAGCTATAGTAGAGATAACCTGATTTAATGTGAAGACCTCTTATCTGCTGGTAGGCATATGGTAGGCTGCTGACATTATGCTTTATGTATCTGAATTTTCAGTTTCGCAAAGCATATGTCAGCAGCCACTTCAAGAAATTTTCTTTTGTCCCAAATTTTTTATTTTAAATTACATTACATTCCAAAACGTCAAGGTATACTTCATTTCACATTTACGTAGCTGTTTTGCATAGCTTCTTAGCTGCTCACGTCTGCATTGTTTAAATCACAATTACATTCTACGATGTTCCATTCTCTTATGCCACGTCTTTGTTAGTTGAGACCACGTGACGTCCATTTATAACTGCGTTGTCAGGTAATCTACGCATTTAATCCTTCTTTTGTTCCAAGACAAAAGCACATAATATGACAACTGTATCTTTAGGCGGATCTGCTAAGAAACCTATTCTCTAATTCCACCCTACGAATAATGAAACAATGGAATTTCACCTCGCGTTGACGAAATCCAATAAGAACTATGATGCGGGAGATGTAAACACCATCAAAATTTCATCAGAACAATGCCAATAGATTCTCAAAGCTCTCCGACATGAAAATCTTTGTCCAAAATCGGTTTGAAACGTATACTGCACAGGTTTGTCGTTTCAAAGAAACTAGCAATTCTCCGCAGCTGAAACAGAAATTCCTCAAAATAATCAACTGATCGCGAAAGGGTTTGGTTTTTATCCCAGTTCAACGAATGCCAAGGTTGTAGCAAGTTGCTACTGCTCCGGTGCCCAAATCACTAACATTGTTTTACTTTACCACAGAACGAGTAAAATGAACATAAAAATTATGCCGCAGAACATTTTCATCTTCAAATACGGTATCTCACTCGAAATGTGGATATTTTTTACATAATGCATTATTTTAGTGCTTTCCTACGAAAGTGCGTAATATTACTCAAAGACGGGCAACGGATTACTAGCCACTATTCTGTGTTTACAAATACAGCGCTTGTGTTTGTATATTCATGAGGCTGTAAATATCGAGAGCGCGTGCTTTTCCCAAGCAATGCTCTACAACGGGCTACTCGGATTTGAGCCGTACCTAATGCATAGTTAACTCTACCTCGCCTCTACAGTCTGCCCAAGGCACAGGATCATGCGCTGAACGATTTATGGAGACTCTCGATTGCTTAACTGGAAAGGCAGAATAGGCCTATAAAGACGCATTCCTAAGTCTGTCTGCGGGCCTGACGAGGGAGCCAATGTGCTCCGAGGTACGCGTCTATCGCTAGCGTTGGATCGTTAATCAATCCAAAGAGGCCTCCGGTAGAGGTTTTAGATTTGCTTCAAGTCATGCACTCATGACTTGAAACAAATCCGCATGAGTGCATGCCATGACGATCGAAGTAACGGTTAACAGTTTACGAGGTCGTAATCATCGATGCCGCTCTGACTAGACCGCCTGCATGTGGTCTCCCTGCGTCCGCCAGCCTACAATTATGTAGCCTATAGACTTAGATCCAGGTTAACGCATTGCAAACGGAGGCTGATCAGTCGTTAACTATAGAGGCTTATAGACCTATATGTAGGGTAGACCTACTAGGCTATATAGACTGGATGACCCAAGTCTTTTGTGGCCTTGCTGCAGATTCTTGTAATAGGTACCGTATATTAAATTAAGGTAAGTAGGCCTAGCCTACTCAGAGTTGACCGAACATAGCTGGAAGGTAATTAACGTGCTGCTGTGGAAAAACGCAATCCGAACATCTTGGAAACACGTACGGATGCACAGTCATCCAACTGCAAGATATGGGCTTAATTTGGGACAATGTAGTGCGTATAACCTACTGCATGCGCATTCTGCAACATGCATGTGCTTGCAATTGTAATTAGTAAATTCTACTTCGTCTGTGTGTAATACACGAGGCAATGGAGGCATCAACCGATGGCGCACCAAAACCAAATCCTAATAGGCCCTGTGTTCAATTGCCAGAGTATATTGCATGAGCATTTGACACATAGACACACGCGCATCCGTCGAATGATGCTTGATGGACTCTGTATCTTGTGAGCATAAGTTGACCCGGCGACTATTAAGCCTCTTGAACTGGGATAGAGACTACGCTACCTGACTACTTCGACCTGGGTTCACGTAGAACTGTTCATGGAGGATCCGGATTTGGCGCTTCATATTCGTCAATTATATTCGCACTTGCATTCATTCCACCAAACGACGTATACAAATTTCACCGGTCGAGTAGTTGGTCGGTTCAGTTTACTTCAAAGAGAATGTGGGAGAGTTGCAAGAGTGGTTGAATTATTTCGAAGATACTTGGATTGGAAGTCCAGCGCGACGGAGTGGGAGTAGCAAATTCCGAGCAATCCGTTGTACAACCTTGAAATTCGGAATGACCACCATTCCACACTCCATGATCTTCCCAAAACAAACAACTCGATCGGTCGAAGGTCGGCATATAGGGGATTCTGTCAACTACTTAAAATTGCAGCTTCTCATCCCACCACGATATGAACCTGTTCAACCTGCATATTAGGCCTATGCAGGTTCATAGGCAGCTTGAAGAAAGAACAGAGTCTCGACGAAATGAAGTTGGAGCAATTCGTTTCGGGTCCGCATCGTTCGTTCGGAAGGAAAACCTACAAGGAAGTTGTCAAACGTATCAAAGTAAACGTATCATGGCATAGAATTTGGCACGGTGGCCGACTGGTTAGAGCGGTTGACCTGTAACGCGGAGAGTAAGGGTTCGATCCTCGTCCGGGGCGATTATTATGTAGGGACCGTGAGCAAGTCCTTCGCGCACAATTGCTCTGCAATATAGACTAATTGCATCTGTGCCGCCGAGGCGTGTGCACTTCTGAGCTTACTGTGTAGGGTACAGTAGGGACCGTAACATATGTTGTGGCTGACTTTGCCTGTGACTTTTGCGACATATTATGAACGATAATTTTCAAAACTGAAGCTCGTCAAAAAACTATCTACGAAATACCATGTCAGAAAAGCGACTGAGCGATCTGGCAATGTTGTCAATAGAAAATGAACATGTCAAAAACTTGACACTTCAAAAGTGGTGAATATTTTTGATCAAGAGAAAGCGCGCAAGCGAATGTTTTAATATTTAGGATTCTTCTTCTTAGACTACCTTAGACTTGATACTCGCGACTTGTCCAATTTATTATCTGACCTTATTTATGGTGCAAGAAACAGCGCTTTTTGCACAGCGTTTTTTTTTAAATCGAAGGTGGTTCAAGGGGAGGGCCCCCACCGAAGCTCTGCACAAGGGCCCCAAAAACCTTGCTACGCCACTGATGCCTGCATGGTATATCTTGCGTCTGCTGGCCTCGATAACATCTTCTATCCTCTCGCACCTTCCCAAACAGCCGCATTTGTTGAGTGCGCACAGGACCCTTAGCTGATTATGAAATGCCCCAGCGGGTACAAAAATCGCGCGAACTATAGGCCTACTGTCTATACCCTGCCAGCATGCCCACATAGGTCCCATATTCCCATATGGGATTCATATAGAGACCGCGCATGGGCACCATAACAATGCTGGCGAGATAGACCCAGCGAGCGTGTCTGTTTGGGATGGGTTATATTTGTCCTTGACTAGTTCAATCCTATAGGCTAATACGATGGTGCGTGTTGAGGCAGTTCGACCTATTCTTTTCGCGAACACGTGAATAGACTGGCCATGCAGGGATCAATGCATCCGCTGCATGGTTGATGTTTAAAGACGCCTTCGTTTCTATGACAATTGGTGTCCACTGCAGACACGAATGCGCCCATAAACAATTCTGCAGAATGCAAGCGTCGATGCGGCTGCAGTCCCATTATGCCTTTGAAAGGCGTCACCGCGCTGATCGATTCAAACAATTGTTGTGGCGCTGCATCAGTGGCAGAATTTGGTCTGTATAGAAACAAATCGATGGATTTTTTAATAGTGGACGGACGACCGTGAGAACGGACGATCCTCGTCGCCTGTTTGCGTCAACCTCGATCATGCATGACGGCCATGCACCACTGAAACTGCAGCACTCATGCATGCACGCTGCAATCGTCCGCATTCAGGTATACACACATGCACACGCACGCACACACCTATTAAATCCATATATACCAGGGTCTCCCTAATTAGATGACTTATAGACACGGAACGGCGATTTAAAGCTGCCCCAAAACAGGTAAATCTATTCATTAAGCCTTTTGTATTGGCAGTATTGCATCTAGAAGAGCATATAGAAGAAGAAGTAGAAGGATATTCTTTATTGAAACCAATTGCATACCGCACTTTGGTGTACAAAAACCGAAGCATATCATGATATCAATAACATTAAAGATGACTGAGCTATACAGTTCGTCATTATGTCCCATATTATAGGCCCCAAATAGATTATATATCTAACACATTAGGCCTACCCATTAAACTAAATTTATTCATATAAACATCCTTGCGTTGAACGTTTTCTAACCAATCTATTAGCGCTTGGGATTACTCAATAATAAATAATAAAGAACATAGGTCTATAATAGCCTACATAAGCCTAATCATGTTAATCCTTCTTAGCCTAAAACCGAATTGTGCATGGAAACTTTTAAAATATCATATATGCGTCGTTTTCTAAGTCTCCAGCAATGTGCAGCGCAAGTGGTGATGGTTCTGATTTGCCCTCCCCGCACGTCGGGCTCTGTGCTCCTTGGCAAAGCTTCTTGTCCTCCTGTCCGTTCATCTCTCAGGCAGTGCCAAGCCAGATCTCGATTGTTGGGCCCTCGGGCGGGCCCCAGTATGGGATTTGTAAAAAAATAACGGAGGGGGTTGGACGTTGATTTATGTGCAATTTTTGTGTGAAATGTAGACTTTACTATGGGATCCTAAGAAAGACTAAGGGGGGTTGAACCCCTCCCCCAAACCTCCGGCAATTCTCACCGTGGGCCCTTCACCTTGAATTGGCTTTCGCACCCGCAACAATATGCCTGCTTTCTGCCAACTGCTTAAAAATTACGTCTTCTCTGTTTAGCCGTGGCTGGGCTGGGAGCACCTCTTAGTAGGCTCCTTGAAGAGGCGCTATATAAATTCGCGGAATGAATGGAGGACATGGACATATAGATTATCCGATCATTCCGATGAGATAGAAAGAATTGAAGACGAGCGCTGTCCTTTGAGCAAGCCCAAGAGGCAGCCATTGGAATGAAGTAGCTTCCAGTAATAATTATCGGAGTCGAGATCGATATCCGTTGGGAAGCATGACAGAAATCTAATTCTGTCAAGGAACCTATAGAGACTCAGGCTGCGGTTGATAAGCGAATTGAAAGAGACGAGTCTTGTGTTTAGACTGTAACACAGTTGACAATAAAAAGCCGACAGAAAGCACATAAGTATAGGCTATACATGTAGAAGGGTAACGAATTCCAAAGCTTGGCACCATCTACCGAGAACGATCTAGAGCTCAATACAGGTATAAGTTTTATATATACAGAACTAAATAGGCCTATAGTTCTGGTGCGAACTCCACCACTGCCCTACCTTTGGTAGTGCCAGTCCCAAGCCTGGAGAAAGGAGGAGGGCGACACTAATCATCTTTGTTATGACACAGTGTCGTTAAGAAGCAACTAAGTTCTGGTGCGACGTACAGAAACAGCCAAAGTGGATAGAGAGCAGTTCATCGCTTGTATAAGTGGTGAGCAAGGAGAATAGATAGGTTAAATGTAACGCCTTGTGGACAATAGGACATAATTATTTTAAACTGGATTCTGTGCTCAACTGGCAGTCAGTGCAGAGATGCAAGATATGGCTGTGGTACTTGATCAATTATTGGTATTTAATGGTCTTTGTTATGGCAATAGCCAGAGAATTATTAGCCATTTTGTAGCCTATAGTTCGTTTAAATCAATCTAGCCTAAATGATGTGATTTAGAAGTTATGTAGTTACAATTATCCCAGTCCGCTGCAAACCAGAGTACCGGTATATATCTATTTGTCACTGAAACTAACAGTTTGAAGCAGGCAAGATCGGATTCTACAAATATTCTGAACGTCTGTGGTAGTGAACTTATTGGCATAGGCCTATTGCCTGAAAACTTGAAAAGTAGTTCAAGCGGCTATGGTATGTATACAATTAAGTGACCTGCCCTTAGTCACGTCCTGTTAAATTATGTAGTCAGGGCCGGCCCTATCCCAAAAAATGGAGCCCCTCTGACCCCCACTCCACCGGTAAAAAAGTGAAAACAAAACTGTTAAAATACATTCTGGCGCCCATAGAATTTGACGCCTCAGGCAACTGCCTGCTTTGCTTGTGCCTAAGGCTGGCACTGTATATATACCTGACAACCACATTAGTTGGGCCCACATTGAGCGTACACAGTCGCCCACAGTGGCACAGTGCGGGTCACCTATGGGCCCAATGAAGGTGGCTGTCTAGGATACTAGTCTAACCTGGTAAATGCGTTGGCCGTCTTAATTGTTGGATGTTTATTTTGTGGTCAGGCTGTGCAGGTGAAGGACACTGGAGACAGTTTTAGACGTAGGCTACGTCGGCTACTTAATTGGATTAAGTCTCCAGTAACTCCGTATCTCTGTTCGGCGTTTTCTAAAGTTCTGGTGACCTGTGTGGTTGAAAGGCTTTCTGTCTAACGGAGTCTGTTTGTCTGGCTGCCGATCTGTATCTGTACTTTAGTCGTAGGCCCTATCTGTTTACATACACACTCATTAATCGGTAGGCCTACCATAGGCGTAGCTACATGGAGGCACGAGGAGGCAGTTGCCTCCTCTTGTTCTATTTTTATACTGGAACTTCTATTGACCAATGACCCACACACCCAGGATTTTGCCAATGGTCTTTGAAGTTGCCTCCTCTTGAATTTAAGTCTGGCTACGTGCCTGAGGCCTACATGTAGGCCTATCTCTGCTTGTGTACAGATGTCCGTCTATGTTTCTGTCTGGCAGACTGGCGTCTGCAACAGCTGGGGTAGCACAATTGGCAAAATACAGAGTCCAATGAGTGTGAAAAGAAGGTTTAGGGCCTACTGCAGTTCAAACGTTGGGTACGGGTAGGATTTTTTGCCCTGCTTTTGCGCTAGGGAAGATGACGCTAATTAGTTATCCGAGCATTGTTTTCCTCTGCTGCTGATTAACTGTCTGTCAGTGACAAAAGGCAGGATATCCGGAAAGAATTTCTTTAGCTCAGTGGTCGGCAATGTCGTGGGCACAGAATTGTTTATATGGTGCATTTATTATTATATGCCATACTATAGTAACTCTCTGCACGCCGTCCCAGTGATATATGGCTAGAACAGTACTGAACAATAGCTGCAGCAACCGGTGGTTTATGCCATTGTACGTGGTACATCCTTAATAGATTTCCTTACGGTGATGAATTATTCGTTTAAAAACGCCAGGAGTCATCAGTGGCGTAACTAGGGGTTCGTGCGCCCGGGGGCAAGAATTTCTTGAAACTTTTTTCTGAGTTCCGCAAAAATTTCTGATGACCTTTTTTCCCCATCTTTTTCCCATAATTAAACTGCCTTCAAGCCTCATTTTGCGCCCAAGCCTCATTTGCGCCCCCCCATGCAAAACTCATGTATTAATAGTAACTTTGTGACTATTCGTGCCTGATTTCTTTGATTTCTTTCACAAAATACATTGTCAGAAGCCTAATTTTGCGCCCCCGTCCTGCGCCCGGGGGCGGCCGCCCCTCTGCCCCCTCGTTACGCCACTGGGAGTCATCAGCCGACAGAGTAAAATTTATCTCCCGTCCGCTAAATTAAGCGTCTCGTTTGGAGAAAATGGAGACCAATTAAGTCTCTCAAGAGTCTCAACCTCGATCCTCTGGTTTCTCGTGCAACCGGACTCGGATCTCTGCTGGGTCTCTCTAGACAAGCCCTGGGCTCTGACATGACGTACGCAATTACGCTCGTGAATAAGCTGATGCTCTGCGCTTCGAGTAGAGCTTTAGAAATTTGGTGTTTAGGCCTACAATTAAGAATAGTGCAGGCCTGGCCTACCGATTGTTTTAATGTAGTGTAAATCTTCGAAATTTCTCAGCGCCACAAAAAGGCGCGCCAGGTAGACCATGCCGCTTATTCACCATGCAGCACCAAGTTAGGCCTATATCAAATCGAGTCCGCAATAGCCAGGTTGTTTTGTCCGTTCCAGATCAGAATCCGGGGAAGTCAAGCCGGATGTTCTTCAATAACTTCCAATGTCAATCAGCTTTCACTCCAAAATTCGAACTCAGATTTATATGTATATATATATATATATAATTATATATATAAATATATATATACATACATACATACATATAGTATACATGTATATTATATATAAAACTTACATACATGTACGCTTAAGTACACAGGCCTGTATATATATATATATATATATATAATTATATATATATATATGCTGCCGAATAGGCCTACGCTTCAATATCTTACGTTCTGAGGCCCTTCAAGAATTACGCTAAATAAAGCTTGGCTTCCTCCTAATCCAGTTTCCCCTTAATTAAAATGAATTTAATGGGAGCTACGCCATCTAATGACCCTGTGCAGGCCTATAGGGACTGTGCTAGCCGGAGACCCATATATATATCTGAAATAAGTCGTCATCGGGAGGCGAACCGCGAGCCGCATGCACTCTCGCACATAGTTCCATGGGATGCACGGTTACCAATCAGTGGCGTAGCCAGACCTCTTTTCAAGAGGAGGCACAAGAGGAGGCAAAATGTACCCATGGAGCAAACAAGAGGAGGCAAAATTTATCCATGGAGCAATAGACGAAAATCGTAGACTTTTTTTTTCCTGACGACCTTTTTTTTAGGGGTAGTATAATTCACAGCAATTACTTTTTAAGCATGTCTGAAACTAACAGTTGCTTTTTCAGCATGTCTGAAACTAACAGTTGCAAAGCTTCTGCCGCCATTATTTTAAGTATAGAGAACATCAGTATGTGAACGTAAAAATTTTACGAGCATGAAATTGTGAGAAGTTCACATAAGTAATGAGTTCAACTTGTCTTTCATTGCAGTAATTTTGACAAGTTCTGTATCTACTGACTATTAAAGATGTTAATTTTAGTACGTAACTTATGCTCGACTTCTGTGCTATAGGTGTCACAACCATGTTCAGCAGCTGTCGGTTGACGAAAAAGCCAAATGAATTCTTCTATGCCCAGATCCGTCCCACTTCTGAAGCACTCTGTCTAAATCTACATCAATGTCTCTGTGTATGTAGGCATTGAAAACGTGACGTAAAATTACAATGCTCAGTAATTTTAAAGACACCAGTTAAAAGAAGATTTTGTACAAATTAGTTTTACACTGTGGCAATATATTATTTATGAGCTCTATGAGAATGAAGTAAAATTACGACAGTAATTTAAAAACACCAGTTGATAAAGGAACCATAATCAGGGGCTTCTATCCCTATACACGGTGGGCTCAAGTTGAGCCCAGTGAAAAACAGGGGGGAGTGTTTCTTTTACAAGTTACAGATCTCTTCACTCACAGTAGGGGGGAAGGAGAGGGATTGAGCCCGGTTGTTTAGGGGGGATAGAAGCCCCTTACAAAGTTACCATAATTACTATTTACTAATCCTAACGGTATAACGGTTAAACCCTAGTTTACGTTGCTAAATTATTTTACATTGTTGCTTTAAAATGGAAGCTGCAGGGATTGATGAGAATGATTTCTTGCCTAAATGGAAGTTTGATTAAATAGAAGCTGGATGATGGAAATAATTGTTTCCGTAAGTATATAAAGTTGGATTGATGAAACTAGGTCTTTTCTTCAAGAGAAGCTTCGTTACTAATTATAACTAATAACCATAGGCGTTATTACTAATAACCTGTCGTTACCTGTGTATTTCTTCGCTGGCTTTTGGCTGGCAAAAGATAGCACAATCTGTCGAAGTTTCTTATTTGGCGGCCCCGCAGACATAATAATGACTATTGACGAATTGACGAATGAGTCGGAATGACGATAATACACAATAATTCGATTAGTACAATTTACTTGAAAAATACTGAAGTTAGGCGTTTGTTACCGGAAACGAAAACTGTGTCTGTGTGTCAGGAAATAGTATACGCCGTACGGTACAACATTCGCTTGAACAGTGCAGTAAGTAAATTGCATGCAGATTTGTATGGCGATGGAGTTCGGGCAAGAGGAGGCAAATACGGGAAAATCCAAGAGGAGGCAACTGCCTCCTCCTGCCTTCATGTGGCTACGCCTATGTTACCAATGTAGCTAAAGGGCGTGTTATGGTCAAAACTGTTCTGTTTTATTGTATGCCTCGCTCCGCGTGCTTTCGAAAAGGTTTAGATATAACTGCTCCTTGTCCAGGGTTCAGTTCAAGAATTGACAGTAGGCGCAAAGTATTTGCATTGCACCCCACTTGCCGTTCACCTCTTGGGCAAAGGTGAGCAACAGGAGGGGTGCAGTGTAAGTGCAAATAGGGCCTACCTGTCCTGTTCTTTCCAGTTTACCGTCACATGTTCTGTTAATGCTCAAACAGGTCAACGAGTCAAATGTGTTCTGCATGTCCAGAGTAAAACAATGCACATGGAAAAGTTCAGTGCGAGAAACCTGCGACTTCAAGCTCAGAGGAAGATTCTTGGAAGGATTGCCTCGCGGTGGATAGCCAAGGCCTTTCTGGATGAGGCCAGCGGCCGTCTCTTCGACAACCTTCACCGATTGATGAAGGAATACTCGGACAAAATCACGGCCGACGGATTCGCGGAAAATCTCATAAAGACAGCAGTGACGGTCGTCATTACATTTGGCTCCAACGAACTACAAGTTTCTCAGTCGCTGCAAATTGAACTGATTGCAACACTACGTCGCAAGTTTCGCAAAGTTGCGCTGACGATCATCGCCTTCCACGAAGTCGAGTTCAGTTACGATGCGGAGTTCATTGCAACCGCCATTTCTGAGTGTTGCAGTTTGCTCAAGCGAATCGTTTTCACTCACATGACCGAAAAGTCGACAAAGCGCATCGACAACGTTTTTCGATTAATCGGCGATTCGAATTTCTTGGATGCAGTGTTTAGGAAGGATGGAGTTCACCGAAATACCATGAGCAGAATTGTTGATGATTTGAACGTGCTAGTAGAAAGCAACTCACTCTAATATGGGCCTAACAGATATAGGCCAAGTTGTTTCTGAGATGGAGAGCGACAGTTTGAAACACTGCCAAAGAACCTTCCGCTAGACTGTACACCTTCCATACTGTGTATACGTGTAAATGACAAAGAATATTATTTTGTGTCTAAGGTTTTCAGCCTTCTGCTATATCTAACTGCTTCATTTTTAACCTATTTTGTTATATTCTACTATGTTGGGGTGCAGAACACAAATCTGTGCCGTTATAATTCTAAGGAAGTATCTAAACAATCTTGGAAGTACAACTTACAACTTTAATATGCAACTACATGGACTATTCACTATTGTTTAGACTTTGTCATGTGAATGTTGAGCTCTGTTGCGTCATTGCAGTCTTCTGTGCCAAGTCAGGATTGTCTCTGAGCTGAGGACCTTCTCTCGAGGTGGCGCTGTCTCTTTATAAAGCCGTGATTATAGTTTAAAAATCAAATTTCAGCTCTATAATAATTGTACAGCAGTAGAGAAGACTGTTATACATTCTGCAGTTCTGCTCACAGTAGTAATTGTTGCTGGATACATTTACCTTTATGTATAGTACTAATTAAACGAGGTCAACAGAGAAATACGTTGAGCGGGTCGGATTTTTGTCGTAACTAAAAGGTTACATGTGCAAGTTGCCATAACTAAATCATAAATGCACTCCAAATTCGTTAGTAGTTTTCTCAACACATAAGCCAGTTGTTCTTTTCCATAGCTTTTTGTCCGACAATAAATTTTGCTTGAGGCAATTCGCCCCTGTGAAATAATAGCTGAAACTGACATGACTATAAAATTATATGTATTCAATGTTTGTCTGAATAGGAAATCATGAATGTTGGTTTAAAAAATGTCAAATACATTTGAAAAGTTACCACACTAATGAGGCCTTGTTCTAGAATCTAGATTTTGGTTTTCAACTCAGTACAATGTTTCCAATCAGAGTACAAATTCCTAACCTTACGCAAGTTGAAAGTTGAAGTAACATTATCTTCACTAAACACTTATGCTGATATAATTATAGTTGTTATCATTGCTACTGTCATTATTTTTGCCCTTCTGGGGACCAATAATCATATCAGTTTTATTTCAGTTCACATCATCAAGTTTAATCTGTTAAACATATGTGGCAATTATGTGCATGTTAAACAGCCAGCCAACATAAGCTACATACTTATCTTGCATGTAAACTTGCACAGTCTAACAAACTGGCAACTACTTTATAAGTGTCAGAACCTCATTCTGTAATTTTGCATTTTATTTAAAATATTTTAGACAAATTTTCCCTTGAGCATAAAATTCAGAACATTGTAGCATAGCAGAAGTTAAACTTTTTTTCAAGCTTCAAGTTTCTTCAGAATGCTCAAAACACGAACCAGCAGTATTCCGTCCTCTGGCATGCCGTTGTAAAGTAGCCGCTGAAGGCAAGTGAAAGAAGTCCTCCAAGACTTTGTATGCCTCCCTGCTCTTAACGAACAAGTCACGTGCAAAAGACTTGTCCAGTACTGACCATCTGTGACCTGAGTTCACACAAAGTTCATAGCTTATGTTGAAATTATACATCATAAGCTTGAATTAACACTCCAATGCACCTGTGCTAAATGAACTCGATGATCAGCTATTCATACATTAATTGCAATTGGCTGTTATGTAATGTAACAAAACACTTGTTAGCACATCTTAAGAGCCTCTCAGAACACGGAGCCCTGTATATTTGGGTTTACACCGGAAAAGACTCATGATCCTTCCTTTGGAAGCCATATAAGCAGTGGCGTAGCCAGGAATTTATGATGGGGGGGTTTGGGATTGAGAAATATTTATGTATTATTGTGGTCAATCCCTTCGAGCGTGAACGAACGAGGGTGCCGAAGGCGCGAAGCCCCTCGCAATTAGGGAATTTTTCTAATTGATAGCTTAATATGGTTTACTTTTTTAAATTAAACAATTAAAACAATGATTTTAATATTAAATTTAAATGTCATTTTTGTGACATATGGACAATGCAGATTCCATTACAATTAAAGAGTTTAAATTTATTAAAGACTTTCAACTTTTATTGCCTTATTGTTTCATTGTTGTTATTCTCTTCTTATTATTAGTTACATAAATAAATGACTTATTGAAATTACTGATCGATTAAATTAGATGATTTTATCTATAATATTATTTTAGCTAAGATTGTGGTAAATTAGATGATTTTGTCTGTAATGCTACTTTAATTAAGATTTTATATTCTTTTGTTAATGTGATTTTTGATGTATCCGTCTTATTTTATTTGGTTTTGTTTGTTGTTTTTTTTTAAGCCCAAGGCTTACTCTACTCTAAGTATCATTGACTGTCTTTCTTTCCCTATCTGTATTTTTTACATGTTTAGGTGTCCCTATTTAGCGAGATCCATGATCCCTTCTGGACCTCCTTGTAGCCAGTAGATGTCAAACTGTTACCTTACTGTTTCATTGTTCGGTTTTTTTCTCTTCTGATGGTTACAGAAAGAAATGATGATGATGATGTGAACAACAGTCAGTACCGTAGTCCAAAGAAGAGAAGGAAGCAGAGTTGTATTGTCTCGAGACACTGTCTCGGTCTCGAGACGTCTCGAGACAGATTTTTTGATGTCTCGGTCTCGGACCCCACTGTCTCGGTCTCGGTCTCGAGATCATTTCTTGACTTTTGGAAACTGTCTCGAAGCGAAAGTCTTGTCTTTTTGGAAACTGTCTCGAAGCGAAAGTCTTGTTCTCTTGTAGAAGCGGTCTCCAAAGTTCTCGTACAAACTGTATTTGTTCGGAACTTCGTACAGTATTGCGGTATAAAAATTGTCTTGTGCCGAACTGATAACTAGTTAATCGGAAGTGTCAAACAGACAGGAAGTTTAAAAAGCGGTGTTTCTGGTATTTAAGAGTATTGAAAAAAGCAGTCTTAAGTTTGCACTTTCAGTCCAAAATTTCCAAATATCTGAAAATGTCTCATAAAGAACCCGAAATCGTGAAATTTGCATTCACGCAGTTTGAAATCAATGAAAAACAAAATAAATGGCATGCCGTTCGTCGTTTGTGTAAAGCCAACATAAGCGAAACGCTTGGAACAACATCTAGTTTCTCAAGGTGAGTGATGTGACTTTTGTCGCTAAATCGCTAATAGGCCTAGGGCCTATATGAAATTTTGTTGGTTTAAATTTTAGAATCATTTAGAAGATTTCAGAATGGCTGAAATATTTAATTTCTTTGAAGTTTATACAATTCAGGTGATCGGCTGATTTCAGTGACTTGACCCTTGTATTAGACTTCAAAAGTTGAGAAAAATTGTTTCAGGACTTGGGTCCAATGTGCATTTCACTCGTTTTGAACTGTCTCGAACTGTCTCGTCTCGGTCTCGGACCCGACTGGCTCGGTCTCGGTCTCGAGTTTTATGTCTCGTATACAAGTCTGGAAGGAAGGCCTAGCCTAATTACTATCGTCTATTGTCATTTTATTTTAGTCTTCATCAACCAGCAACAGTTTAGGCTATTTATGTAAACTTTATATAATAGAATTAGCCTCTCAACCTCTGTATTAATTTACACTGTAAAGTCCAAACGTCTTTTCTGTTTGATAAATTCATTTATTATTTCATCTGTAGTTGGGGTATGTTCACGATGGACATTCAGGAGGGCCAGTCCATTGAGTCGTGTTTCGCTGGTAGTGTTTCGCAGATACGTTTTCAAACGTCGGAGAGTTGAAAATGAACGCTCACTCGTACATGTGGATACGGGTAGTGTGGCCAAGATTTGCAGCAGTTTTCTGATATTTGGTTGCAATGTAGCATTACAAACAGCTAGGGCCTCTAACTTTCTAAGGCATTTCTTGGAATACCATCTTGGGTCACACGTGACAGACGACGATACCATAGTTTCATTTCTGTAATAGCTGTTTTTTTAGACATGGCGTTAATGAAACTGTTTCGCTTTAAAGAGCTGTATATTTTTTAACTTAATAAATGTGAACAATTTTTCTAAACCGCCGAAAAATTTATATTTTCGTAAAAATGTATGCTCTCGTTTACTACCGAAACAACAAAGACGCTAAATATTAAATAATGACGTCATTCGCTGTAACCTTAAAGTACGGAGACAATGTATGGGACATCAGAAAAATAACGGAAATAAAATTTAATTATTACAGAAAATATATTTAAATAATACAAAGGGAATAAAGTAATAAAGAGAATAAAGTAAGAAAAACAATTGTTACTAACAGTTGCTTTGTTTCTTCTTATTTAAAAAAATTTTCCCCTAAGCCAATGGGGGGGGGGAGTTTTAACCCCCAAACCCCCTTGTCTACGCCACTGCATATAAGCTACTATGTTATAACAATGTTCTAGTAGTGATATCACATTTTAAACCTCATTGAAATTTGGTCCATTCCTCATTCACTTATTATCAGCATTCCTATAGGGGAGGGGATAGTTCAATGGTAACACTCCCGCTTGAAGAATAAATAGATCTCGAAAGACATGGTTCGATACCCGCAGCCCCTCTAGTTCAACTCAGCCTTCCACTTCCTGGGGCAGCTGTAAAATGAGTGGGTAGTGGGTACCTAACAGGCTGCAACACGTGTGTTGAATAAGATCATGAAATTTGTACCGTCATGTTTCAATGTTACTGCAGTTTGTCTGTGAGCTTGTCAGTTAACACGAATATTATTATAATTATTATCACATAATTATGTCAGAATCCTTTACATCGTAAGCAGGTTTAGACATACATCAAAAGCATAATACAAGTCTTAGTAACAAGATATTTGTCACTATGAAGTACAATTTCAACAGAGAAAAAGACACAAGGGAAGGCATACTTAGTAAACAGCTACATGACTGCAGCCAGTCCAGAGTCACGCCTTTTGAGATGACCTGCACAAGATCCTTCACTGTGAACATGCATTTGGTCGATTATATAGTGCCTTTGACAATATTAAATGTACATGATATACTGTAAGATCAGAGACTTGCTCACTAATCACAGGTACTTAAGGCCGACACAGACATAAAACTAAAACCAGCGATCTAACTATAGAACACATTGAAAACATCAAACATTATTCAGAAAATGGTGTTTTACGTTCTCACAATCTGCTCCTACCTTTATTATTTCTCACACAGTTCCTCAGCTGTGAGGCAAAGAACCGACTGGTCGAGTCTTTCATGCCCAGCTGAATCGCTCCTTGGACAATTGATTCTACTGTTGGAATCTCAGACTTTGTCTGTGAACGTTTAGTAGCGACCAAAGCTTCTTTTTGCATCGACAATATCTTCTTCAGTGACAAAATGTACAAAATGAATAATCAATATCAAAGAGAATAAAGCAAACGAAGATTATTTATAAGACAAGTGCATGTAATTTGTCTTTGTGCATACTTACAGAATAGTAAAATACTTGATACTCAAGTCCTGTCATAATAACCATCTCAGAATGCAAATAACATTGAGTGCAAAACATTTCTTTCACCTCTGTTCCTGAAATATATTGCCAATGCAAATACTTCCATTGAGTCCTGTAACATTTGATAAAAAATTGTCCTGTTTTTTGACTGCTGACATTAAGTTTATAATCCACCTGAACCTTCTTCAACCTCAGTTGAAGAATATCTCCAAGGATATCTCCAAGGACATCTACCGGCACGTAAAATATGAGTGATTCAGATAACTTATCCACCACCAGTCAGATAAGAGACTCATCTATAGTTCCAACAGTTTACGCTCATTCAATAAGTCTTTGAATTCTTTGTCTTATGAATAGAATGATACGGTAGGGATGACTGCATGAAACTCTATATCCAGTGCCAGTCAAATCATTCAATGCAGGTTTATGACACATCTATTAAGAATTAACTGATCCCACCTGCATAGGTCATGATTAATGTACACATGATCACATCAGAAATGCAAGTTGTTGTGTAAGTATTTTTCAGTTTGAAAATCTTAGACTACTTGTTGACCCATGCCAAAACTGAACACAGTGTCACAATAATCTGACTGTAGCACCAGCACAAGAAATCTGGAAGGCATCTTCTGAACCGGACATTAATGGTAAATTGGTCAATACATTGTCATTAATGTACATTAATAATGTCCAGCCACTGTCAAAAAGACATTTCCTGCTAAATTCTAAAAAATCCACACAATTAGAAAACAGAAGTTATGAATATAAACAAACCTGTACTAGCATCATTCCCTGCTCTTTGCTAAACGTTTCACAGGGGCAATCTACTTCATCTTGAAAAGACTTCTGAAGGGTATTTGCTGCGTATGTGTGATCGACTGAACCTGCTGCCTTTTCTGATGAGGAGGTAGCGATCTTTCTTCTTTTTCTTTTCCTGGATGAAACCGTAGCAGACCTTGAAGGTTCACAGACAGTTCCAGCGGCTGCGCTTGCAAAATCAACTGCACCTGGTATATTAGCTGTAGTTGTGTACTTTTGAGATCCAAGAGTCGTATGCAGGACGGAACCGGTCATTTCTGGCAACATGCTTTGCTTTGTTAGTAGGATTTCATCACTAGACAATGAGTCACAGAATGTAATTAAACTTGTGCTAAGAGGCACCGCAACATCTGAATTTGCAATCATGCTCGCTTTGCTTGTTCCATCCTTTAATTCTTCTTGAAAGTTTATTACTGGTACGTTTGTACTAGATGAATCTTCAAAGTCCATATTTGCAGTCCAACCTCCGTTATCCTGGATTGCTTCATCTCGGATCGAAGTATTATAAAACATTATTATATTAGTGTTCACATCAAACTCACCGACAACATTTGAATTTGCACAAATGTTTCCATCCGTCGGAAATGTTACATCACTGGAAGTGTTTTGGAAAGTTACATTTGCAATATAAGGGCCTGTGATACCAGCACTTTCACTTTGGCTTCTATTATCAAGCATTGCTCCAAAACGGGAAGATTCACAGTACGACATCATATTACTTGTATCAACTGGCCCTGCTACATCAGAAGCTTGAGTATTGACTGCTGCTTTAAATGCGGTTGTTTCGTCCTCAGAACATTCATACAAATTTGCAATATCTGTATTGTTATGAGTATCTATCAGACGAAAAGTCGTATGCCAAGACGTATCAGAGACAGTCATTTCAGGGTGAGATTCTGGGTCAGGCACATCGCTTTTCGTTCTTTTAGCCCGTGTAGATTTATCTAGAGCAGCAAAATATGTATGATCAGCTGAGCAACTCTGGTCCAAAATAGCAATTCTTTTTTGTCTGGCTGATAGAAATGAATGCTTAAATTTCCGCCTCTTTTCTGATTCTGGTGGGTCTGAAGCATCAAATATCGTCGGAATTGCCTTCCATATGAGTCGCGACTTACTGGCATTCATGAACTGATCATCTTCAAAATGTTTCTCACACAGTCTGCAGCGAGTATTCAGGTATTTTGGTGATTTTTCCATAAGATCTGGTCGGTTGCAGTTAATAAGCCATTGATTACATCTGAAAAAAAGAAACGTACACATACAGTTTATAAGCATAAACATTCAGCAGGATATAAATTAAGAAACATGTGGATTCAGAGGAAATACGTAAATAAACAAAAATATAAATTTATAACACAAGAAACATAAACTAAAAATATTAGGGCTGGTACTGATTAAAATAATTTTAATCGATTAATCGCCAAAATTTAATCGAGATTAATCGATTAAATTCTATTAATTTGGCCCATGTTACATAAAGCGTGAAAACTGTTTAGACTGTATACACTGCCAAAATCTTTCAATCATTCGACATGCTAAAGTTGAAATTGTCAAACTGAGAAATGTTGTCAGTAGTATCTACAAAAATCTTCAATAATTTCGCCATCTCGACTTTTCCATCAGCATTTACCTTAAATGCAAAATGATCGCTTAATTTTCAACTCAAATGTTTCACATTATTACTGTTCGCCATATTGTTTTTTTTTCCGGAAATAGGTCGGTTGACGCCATAAAAGAAGTAAGAAAATTAATCAAAAAAATTAATCAAAATTAATCGAACAAGCCGAAATTAATCGATTAAAATTTTAAAAATCGATTAATAACGTTAAAATCCGCAGAACTAAAAAATATACATCAGCAACAAGTTTTATGGATTAAACAAAGTTACTGAATTCACATTTAACAGGCCTACAACATACACACTTTCAGTTCTAATGTTACAAGGTGACAGTCATCCCGAGATCGAAATCTGGCACAACAAAACAAATAAAGCACATGCTAAGAAGGGCAAGATGGCAAGAGTGGTGGATTTACTAAGCTGGAAAACAGAGAACATTGTCTGTTACAAAAATGTTATCCTGAATGATTTGTCCACAGTAAACCATGTTAACATTCTCATTTACCAACTGGTAAAAACTGCACATTAAAATTCATACACATAATTATGACATAAATGATTGTTTGAAACTCTTGTTTGCTCTTTCATTTGATTCCCTCACACTAATGCACTTGGTATCTTAAAGTCCAAAGTGTACCATATCAAAGATAGAAGCTACAATTTGGCCTCCAGTCTATGGTAGAACCAGAGTCAATATAATTATAGTCTTCTTTGGGCAAGCCATATGCCAGAACACAGCTGCAACAATTTTTCCTGTTTTGAGCTGGCTGTAATTACTCCTATATAGCAATTTCAGTGCATCCATACTTTCTCCTGCACCGGATTGCCATTCAGGTGCAATATTTCACAGCTATGCCCGAAAGAGCTAGTAGTCATGTCTATTGTTGTTTCAAATACAAAAGCTGCTACTGTATATACATTTCAAAAACATGTCCCTCAAAGTGTACCAGGATATGTATGCTGTACTGTTCAGTACAGCAGCCAGGATTTAATGCCCTGTAATTCACTTTAGTGTCGACCTCATTTTCTGCATTTCTGATGAACAAAACATGAACTAAAAAACTAAAACTCACCTACGCACATCTCGTGGAAATCGAAAGACGTGCAGATTCCTTGTATTGTACTTGCAGTTGGGAGCAGCACAGGCCCCAGGCATTGCTATATTCATCATTAAAATAAGTAATAACAACAGCAATTAATCCAAGCTGATGCAAATAACAAAACATCAAGTGTTCTTTATAAAACCAATGTACAAAAACACGTCAGATACATAAAATAGTGGAGCAGGTGCCCTTCATATTTGTTTGTTCTTGGTATGATCAAACAAGGTCAGAGCAATTGGCAGAACATTCTGACGCTTGAGTAGGCATGCCAAGTTGGCGTATAACACAAACCCTTAAGACTAAATTACTTGCTAAATCTTTTAAGTCTTTAATTTACCACCAAGGCTCTCAACAGGCACAACCAAGATCATGGTCTCAAGACCACATCACTGACTTTGACCGGCCAGAGCAGGTTATGCAGTACATGGCCCCATCCACCAGGACTGATTGACTGATTTTTTATTTGGTAACCATAACAGAAGAAGTACCGTAATAAAAAAACATTCAGTTCATTGGCAGACAAGTATGGATACTCAGTAGACCCAAAAGGGCCAAAGGTACCGCTGTGGGCTAAATACAATACAATTAGATATTTATGGCGCGCTTTAAAAAGACAAGTCTTGCACAAGAGCGCGTTGCCCTATGTTCTTCATCGACGTATATTATACGTTAATGGTGTTCTTAGCCATAGTGCAATGAGAACAGATGAGTTTTAATTTTGATTTAAATTGAGTAGCAGATTGTAGCTGGGAGACTGTTCCATTCTCTGGGTCCTGAGACGGCAAAAGCACGATTTCCAAACTTCCTCTTGGTGCATATAAAAGTAAAAAGTAAACTAAATCCGTCTCTTTCTTACTTTTTTAGATTTTCGGTTTACTATAATATCAAGACCGTATAAGTTGCAAATATCAACGAGAATCATTCATTCCATTTTCCACTGCCTGCCATAAACAAGATTAACAAGATGGCGATGTACACAATAGTTCCTTTAGCGCTATGATTTGCCAATGTTCTACAAATTATAGAATGCGAAGAAGAAAGCGAAGGTGAGTAGCGGTAGGCTACGCAACGGACTATCATTACTGTGCTATGCTCTGTCTGATTCGAAGGGCAACCACTGAATTACGAACGGGGCACGAATGTTCCTTTAGCTTTTGTTGTCGTCGTCTAGCCTACTTGAATGCGCATAGACGGATAGGCCTAGGCAGTAGGACTAGGATATATTAAGGTCTGTGGTATGGCCCTGCATGGTCACCCTCGCAGAGCACAGAGTGTCCGAATAGTCGGAGACTCCTTGCCTTTATCGTCGCCGACACTGGGAGGTGCATTGTGCGGCGGTAGCCTATATATATATATATATATATATATATAATATATATATATATATATATATATATCCACATTTGTCACATGAGCTGCAGTGTAGGAGATGCGCAGCTATAACTATTATTTTATGGAGAAGCTTATAATTACATGAGGCCTATTTTATCATTTGAAAGTACATGCAATTGGAATCAGCCAGTAGCTATCGGTGGCTGCAAAGAACTGCCAAAGATATAGCCTACCGGTAATTACCGATCAACAGTTTTCACATTGCTGTTTCTTACAGCGTATGCTATAGGCTTACAGGTAGACCTACGTACAGCAATAAAAAATCTATTGGATAAGATAATTCAGCCCTAATAGCATTAATCCAGCAGTTATCATCCATGCTACGAGAAAACAGTTACGTCACCCTTATCTCATTGGATTTCTCGCGAGCGTTTGATACTGTCCGGCATTCTACCTTAGTTGACAAACTATCTGCTCTAGACATCCAAGATCACGTCTTCAACTGGATAGTTAGCCTCCTCAGTGGATTTGTCCAACTCGTTGGACATTGGGTTCTGGGGCTATAACCAATGAGATATTATTATCATCACTAGAGCCCGTATGACGTATAATCCCTTGGCTAATTTTTGAAGCCAAAAAGCCCACAACCATAGATATAATAACACCTTAAAGAGAGCTCCGCAGTTAATTTATTTTTAAATGACGCGTTTTGATTGGTTAAAATTCATGGACGCAGTCAAGCTTAAGCGAGACTTTAATTTCTTTTCGAAGCTTACGCCTTGCAAAAAATACAACAGACACAAAATAACAACTTATCGATTAAATAATATTCCAGCGGCCTTGTTTTCTGGCTTTAATAAGTTGCAACATCCACACACTACACAATTTAACTTCGATCGTTTCGCCATTTTGAGAGGTCACAGGGTCAAGGCCGTTGCGCTGACTCGGGGTCACAGCCTCAACAAAGATGGCGGATGCGGGCTCTAGTGATATATTTATATATTGTACATCTCTATGGCTATAACTCACAAGCTATTTCATCCAATATTGCAGAACCAACTTCCAACGAGTTGGACATAATGTGCCTACATCTGGCGAATGAAAAAGTTTAAACTTTTCAGTGTTGATTCAAAACAAAAATGGCGACGGTTGGAGTAAAAACCGGTAGAACTGTAGATTATGGGCCTCGCTCCAAATCTTACCAAACTTCACCCGATGATACCTTGTATTATAAGCATTCAAATGCGCCTATTCCCTAATCTCTAGAATGATCCTGCGATTTTATACAAATTTTTAAATTCGTAAAAACTCCATAGTTATCGCCATGTTTACGCGTATTTCAGATTACATATCGTTCAAGAGAACGCACGGATCAATAATTATTGTGTAGCGACATCTATCGATGGAAAGAGTGAGAGAATAGCTTCAATAGAGTGGAAATCTACATTTAATCTACATTTATAGTTTATTTGAATATTCGAATATGATTGAAGAGGGTATTAATTTTTGTGTTAAATAAACAAGAATACTGAATTATTTTGTTCAATAACAGCATATATTATTTTTTGGGGTTTTGTTTTGTTGTTTGTTTTTTTGAGCCCAAGGCTTACACCACTCTAAGTATCATTGACTGTATTTTTTACTTGTTTAGGTGTCCCTATTTAGGGGATCCATGATCCCTTCTGGGCCTCCTTGTAGCCATGACATGTCAAACCTTTGTCTTACTGTTTAATTGTTTGTTTTTCCTCTTCTGATGGTTACAGAAATAAATGATTGATTGCTTGATATCAAGCATACTAACAGCATATTAATACCTAGAGCACACAACCATACTGTCCCACCCAAGGACAACTTATATAAAATATTTACTAGTTTATTCTAAAACTTTCTAATAGCCCATGAGGTTGACTCAGCCTGCCACTCCCTAGCATGACTGCTATCATCTGTCACTGCAAATGTCTGAAATGAATGAATGAATAACTCTAGAAACAGTACTTGCATTAATCATATTTAATACAGTAATAATCAGTATAACAGTAAACAGTGTTACAGTTGTAGCCTTACTTTTTTCAACAATCTGTTGATATTCATTCTTCAGAATAATGAAAGTAAGTAAGTATATTTCTTATCAAACCAATTGCATATCCACACTCTGGTATACATGTCTTAATAACAATTAGCTGGCACAATTTTAAATGTAGAGCACAAGACTATTGCACGCGTATACAGCAAACGCATCACTTATACTTATATAACAAGTTGAAACATGCCATGGCATAGCATAATAATTCGTTCAACATCACAAACTCATTTAAGTGCGTGTAATTAAAAGCCCTAGAACCGCGCCCACATAGATCACAGATATATGGAGTCCACGCTATCCTGCGAAAGGTCCGTTAATGGAAATAAATAAACGCATTTCTGGATAGATGTCGCTAATTATTGATCCGTGCGTTCTCTTGAACGATATGTAATCTGAAATACGCGTAAACATGGCGATAACTATGGAGTTTTTACGAATTTAAAAAATTTGTATAAAATCGCAGGATCATTCTAGAGATTAGGGAATAGGCGCATTTGAATGCTTATAATACAAGGTATCATCGGGTGAAGTTTGGTAAGATTTGGAGCGAGGCCCATAATCTACAGTTCTACCTAAAAACCTTCTACGGAAAGGCCAAAGGTAAAAAAACATATTTCCTCAGGGGTTACATATATTATTAAAAGCAATCAGCAGTTTTATTACCTAGACATTACTCGTTCTTTTAGTGCAAATTGTAGGCTTTTAACACAATAGGTGTGGGAGATAGGGTTGTCGCAATGCCGTGTCCAACAGGGTGGACTGCGGCACTCAACATCACGCAGAGTCGGAATTTCTTTCCTAGGCCCCTAAGTGTAAATACGTCAGTGTTGTTAGTTAATAATTTACACATTCTGTTGTTTGATCATGCGATAATATTTTACTTCATGGATTGCCAAAAATATTGTTTTCACTGTTGACCAGTGTGCAATGCATTTTTTGTTTTGCTTTGTAGCTAGAGGAATTGATGTACTTGCTAGAATTGAGCAGCAAGATTCTGAAATTTCTGATTTGTCCGACGGCGATGCCGAGGAGTTTCACAAATCGTCGTCATCGTCATCCTCGTCTTCAAGCGAACAAGATAACGACGTTGATTCGGATGATGAAGATGTGCCCCTTTCGACGTTTACTGACCTTAGCAAGAAGTGGACAAAGAAAAGATCATTTTCCCCTAAAATTTCTGATTACGTAGTTGTCGATGATGATCCTCATGCCAGAGCAGAATGGTCTTCGATGGATTATTTTAAGCAGTACATTGACACTGAATTCCTTGAAATGATGTCCTCTTGTACTAATGTCAATTCAACGGTTGCTACTGGTCGAAGTTTGAATACATGTGTTACCGAGATCGAACATTTCTTGGGTGCTAGCATTGTAATGTCAGCGATTCCGTACCCACGAGTCAATATGTTCTGGCAGAACAACTACCGTGTCCAATCGATTGCAGACGTCATCACGCGTAAACGTTTCTTCAAGATCAGATCAAATCTCAAAGTTGTCATAGATTCGGATGTAACAGATGAGGTTAGGAAGGCCGACAGATTTTGGAAAGTTCGTCCGTTACTGGATCGCGTGCGCCGTGGATGTCTTGCTCAGAGTAGATGTCGTGATGTCAGTATCGACGAACAAATGATACCATTCACAGGAGCATCGCCGGCACGACGATATGTTCCGAACAAACCCAACCCAATTGGTTTGAAGAACTTTGTACTAGCAAATCCGCAAGGTTTAGTTCTTGACTTTGTCGTCGATCAAGGAGTTAGTTCTTATCATCCCGTGCCTAATCTAGGTGTTGGTGCTCTGGTAATCGCTCATCTATGCGAAGGACTGACTGCAGGTACTCATGTCTACTGCGATCGATATTTTACGAGCATTTCACTTACAGAATACATGTTACAGAAGGGCGTGTACATCACGGGTACTATCATGAGAAATCGGATTCCTGCTGTTGTTCATCAACTGTCAAATGTTCGAGAATTAGCGAAGCGTGGCAGAGGTGCCTGTGAAATGATCGTCCGCAATGATGGAAGAATTGCGATTGTAACGTGGTTTGATAGAAAACCAATACTCATTGCTTCGGCTGCACATGGCATCGAACAGTTGGACAAATGCCGACGCTGGGACAAACGCACAAAGTCCTACATCGAAGTGGAACGTCCCGAAATTATTAGGCAGTATAATTCGAAAATGGGCGGCGTAGATTTGTGTGACAGGATGCTGAGCTACTACCGAATGAAGACACGAACCCGAAAATGGACAATTCGAACAATTCTGCATTTCTTTGATCTTTGCGTCATCAATTCATGGATACAGTACCGAGAAGACTGCAGGCAACTGAAAACTGCCCGCAAGGACATTCAAGACTCCCTCGCCTTTCGCATGGACATCGGTGAGAAGTTCCTGTCAGCGACTGTTCAAACTGACAGCAGCGACTCGGATGCTCCACCACCACCGACAAAGCGACGTAAATCGAATACACCATCGGAATACAGGCGCTTCTCTGGTGCGAAACATCTTCCGGCCATCGACAACGTCAAGAATGCTGTGCGTTGCAAGAACTCTGGATGCTCAAAAAAAACTAAATTTCATTGCATATCATGTGATGTGCATCTTTGCCTTGTTGCAGATCGTAACTGTTTCCAAGACTACCACACGACCGTGTAGGCTAGTAGGACTGTTTACGATGATTATTGGCATGTGCATACTGTAAATTTATGAATTCAATGAATTTTTCTAATTATTTGTATACTTACTCAACATTTCTACATCTAAACTGCTATTTCTGGTATTCATGAACTACTTGTTTAGTATTTGTCAATTTGATTTGATTTGTAGGCTTTAAGGACCGTTTACGATGATTATCGGCATGAACACACTGTAAATTTATGAATTCAATGAATTTTTTAATTATAATTATTTGTAGTTTATAATTATAGTTATTTCAACATTTCTACAACATTTCTACATCTGAACTGCTATTTTTAGTATTCATGAACTACTTGTATGGATTTGTCCAACTCGTTGGACATTTGATTCTGAGTGTCAATGTCCAATAGGTTGGACATCATTAATTATGCAAAAACTATTATGCAAATGAGCTGAACTTTTTTGTGGGACTTATTTGGGTCCTAGTAAGCCAGAAAATAGTTAAATTATTATTAGTTATGACGCCACTTTTTTCGGCCACTGAGGAGGTTAAATTCCTCTCCTGTCGTCAGCACGTCACTAGGTTTCAAGGCCGGACCTCCAAACCAGCGTCCATCAACGCAAGTGTGGTCCAGGGCTCCGGATTGGGACCCTCGACCTATGACATCAATGCATCAGACTTACATCCTGTCAATCCAGAGAACAAAATGTTTAAGTATGCGGATGATACTTATCTGTTGGTGGGGTCTAGGGCGCGAACAACGGTCACAGAGGAGTTAAACAATGTATCAAGGTGGGCGGCGATAAACAATCTCAGACTAAACGTAACCAAGTCCCGTGAGATGCTCGTTGCGAGGAGGAGCTGTTTTGAGCCGCCACCCCCGCTTGATGGTGTGCTCCGAGTCGACTCTATGCGTATCCTCGGTGTCACCCTCGGGCGCGATCTCAGCGTCATCGGCCATGTGGACGAAATCATAGAGGCCAGCTCTGCCTCCCTGCACGCCCTGCGAGTCCTCCGAGCGCATGGTCTTCCACCAAAGGCGTTACACCTGGTTGCCGAGGCCAGCACCGTCTCAAGGTTGCTATACGCGGCTCCAGCATGGTGGGGCCTAGCGTCAGCAGCTGATCGCAACAGACTTGAACGGTTTCTTGCAAGAGCTGCACGCCTGGGTTATCTACCATCTGGAACCGCAACCATCGAAGAGCGAGTCTCGTCAGCTGAAGACCGCCTCCTCCAGTCCATCATCTGGAATGAGATGCACGTCCTACGACGCTTCTTTCCGCCACCTGTGCTGCGACCCTACGCTCTCCGACCTCGTGCACATGACTTTGTACTTCCTCCAAAAGACTCTAAGAACTTTATACCTAGAGTTCTATACAAGCGAATTTTTAAGCCACCACGTTGACCAAATCTTAAAAACTAACATTACTCCCTTTTTTTTCTTTATAGTAGCCTTTGTGTATATATGTAAGTCGTGAAGCGGTGTGTCTTCGTGCTTGATAAATAAACGAATATATCATCATCAATTTCATTCTGATCATCAATGGCATCCTCCAAGGATATGCAGGGCAGCTCGAGATTATCGTAAACATGGATCCATAAGAACTTCGATCCTCTTCATAGCCTATAATGTTGCTTAAGATCCATTACTAGGCTATAGGCCTTATATATAGCGTTGGCCTATTCCACTGACGGCAATTGACTCAAAAATACTCGCCATTGAATCCAATCGTCACAAAGTTCCATATTCACATCTTTCGAATAAAAACTTATGCAAGAAAACCTTCAGCTTGGCGAGGGTAAGGTTGAGCATGCGGCTAATGAATAGTGCTGTGTACCTGACACCGACGGTGATGGGCGGAAGAGGCTATCAACAGCTGATCACTGCCTCAGCAGAGTAGCCTAGGCTAAACTGTCGTGGGAACCCTAATGGCCTAATTAAGGGAGCTAACGGTCACCAATATCATATATTGTCATGGCTGTTGCAAGTGACTATCGTTGTTTGTTCGCAGTAAAACTAGCGTGTTTAAACATAATACTACAGTCTACATGTTAGCGATGTAACATTTGAAAACTAAAATAATAGTTACAATTACGGACAGTAGTAGAATGTATAAAATTTTCAAGGTAGCATTCTAATGGTAGGCCTCTTATTAAATAAGGGGCCTACCATTAGAATGCTACCTTGAAAATTTTGTTAAATTTTTAGTAGACCTGGGTCCGTGGACCAATTGGACCCGTAGTTAATCCAGGCCTGCTGTCCAATGATAGGGCCTATATAGGCCTATAGTGGGGCCTGGACACTCAGTCATTTCAAGTTTATGTACAAGTTTCGTTTTCAGTACCAATTTGAAGGCAATGGTCTGTAGATCAATATTTGTCCGAGGGGAAAGCAGTCAGATAAAAAAAAATGAAGCGTGGGGGCTCGAAAACCCCCTCTGGCCTATGGGAAATATGCATATTTTCTCAAGTCATTTCCAATGGATGCAAACGTTTCTTATATTCAGTACCAATTTGAAGCTATAATGGTCCATAGATCAATATTGGTCCGAGGGGAGGGCATTCAGATAATACTAATTAAGTGGGAATAAAATAATTATTAGCTTGCCAGAAGACCAGAGCGAGATGGAGACCAAGGAGTTGATACCGTGGAGTTGTGTTTATGATGACAGCAATTGGAAGTCGGCCGCCGAAATAGATGGATCTGTATAAGATTTTTGAAAAGCTTAGCTGGGACTATAGACTATACAAGGTCTTGAATGAAAAGCCTGAACAGTGATGGGTAATGCAGCTTCACAATTTAACATGAAGGTACAGTGAATCATAATTTCCGTTTCAAACAGGCCTTTTTCGACACTAAAGGTCTGCATTTATTATTAGGCCTACTTTTTAAAGCCTACCAGACAATTAATGTATGTTCTACAGCAACAAATCTCTGACTTTGGAAGAAATGAGACAACGCGTGCCACAAACTTACTTAATTACTTTGCGAACTGATGACGTAAATTTTATAAAAACGTCATCTCGCTATTGGTGTTCTGATGACGTCATCTTTGGACCGATTGTTCGTTGCCGTGGGAACGAGTCGTTCGAGCTTTATTTCATTATTTGGAAAATCGACGTGAAGGCGACAACACGTAGCATAGAAGTCCATGCCTAAAGGCGAACATTTCGAGGAAAAATGTCGAAATTCGTCAATAAGGAGAAACAGAAAGATGAAATTCGACGAAAAACGGTAGGCCATTTGGTGACACAAATCGAAAATCGAAAAATCGACACGAAACATAGACACGACGTGTAACTTTGAACAGAAGATAAATTAGATAATCGAAAAATTTTATCAGAACAAATTAATTCGAAATTCGACGAAAAACTGTTCCGTTTGAAGACACAAATCGACAATCTACACGACATTATTAGACTATTTCGAACAGAAACTCGTCGATACTCATCGATCACAAAAAGCAGGATTTCGAAGTTAAACGTAAGTGTTGAACCCCCGGGTTAGAGCTTTTGTAAAAGAGAACCGAGTGAGGTTTCCTATGAAACAAGCTCCGTGTTAGAGCTTTTGTAAAGGAGAACCGAGTGAGGTTTCCTATGAAACAAGCTCCGTGTTAGAGCTTTTGTAAAGGAGAACCGAGTGAGGTTATTCCTATAAAACAAGCTCCGTATTGGAGCTTTTGTAAAGGAGAACCGAGTGAGGTTTCCTATAAAACAAGCTCCGTGTTAGAGCTTTTTTTGTAAAGGAGAACCGAGTGAGGTTGTTCCTATAAAACAAGCTCCTTGTGAGAGCTTTTGTAAAGGAGAACCGAGTGAGGTTTCCTATGAAACAAGCTCCGTGTTAGAGCTTTTGTAAAGGAGAACCGAGTGAGGTTATTCCTATAAAACAAGCTCCGTATTGGAGCTTTTGTAAAGGAGAACCGAGTGAGGTTGTTCCTATAAAACAAGCTCCATGTGAGAGCTTTTGTAAAGGAGAACCGAGTGAGGTTTCCTATGAAACAAGCTCCGTGTTAGAGCTTTTGTAAAGGAGAACCGAGTGAGGTTTCCTATAAAACAAGCTCCGTGTTAGAGCTTTTGTAAAGGAGAACCGAGAGAGGTTTCCTATGGAACAAGCTCCGTGTTAGAGCTTTTGTAAAGCGAACCGAGTGAGGTTTCCTATGAAACAAGCTCGTGTTAGAGCTTTTGTAAAGGAGAACCGAGTGAGGTTTCCTATGAAACAAGCTCCGTGTTAGAGCTTTTGTAAAGGAGAACCGAGTGAGGTTTCCTATGAAACAAGCTCCGTGTTAGAGCTTTTGTAAAGGAGAACCGAGTGAGGTTTCCTATGGAACAAGCTCCGTGTTAGAGCTTTTGTAAAGCGAACCGAGTGAGGTTTCCTATGAAACAAGCTCGTGTTAGAGCTTTTGTAAAGGAGAACCGAGTGAGGTTTCCTATGAAACAAGCTCCGTGTTAGAGCTTTTGTAAAGGAGAACCGAGTGAGGTTATTCTTATGAAACCTTCGGGTTAGAGCTTTTGTAAAGGAGAACCGGAGTGACGTTATTCCTATGAAACCTTTGGGTTAGAGCTTTTGTAAAGGAGAACCGAGTGAGGTTATTCCTATGAAACAAGCTCCGTGTTAGAGCTTTTGTAAAGGAGAACCGAGTGAGGTTTCCTATGAAACAAGCTCCGTGTTAGAGCTTTTGTAAAGGAGAACCGAGTGAGGTTATTCTTATGAAACCTTCGGGTAAGAGCTTTTGTAAAGGAGAACGGAGTGACGTTATTCCTATGAAACCTTCGGGTTAGAGCTTTTGTAAAGGAGAACCGAGTGAGGTTTCCTATGAAACAAGCTCGTGTTAGAGCTTTTGTAAAGGAGAACCGCTCGAGTGAGGTTTTCCTATGAAACAAGCTCCGTGTTAGAGCTTTTGTAAAGGAGAACCGAGTGAGGTTTCCTATGAAACAAGCTCCGTGTTAGAGCTTTTGTAAAGGAGAACCGAGTGAGGTTATTCTTATGAAACCTTCGGGTTAGAGCTTTTGTAAAGGAGAACGGAGTGAGGTTATTCCTATGAAACCTTCGGGTTAGAGCTTTTGTAAAGGAGAACCGAGTGAGGTTTCCTATGAAACAAGCTCGTGTTAGAGCTTTTGTAAAGGAACTGAGAACCGCTCGTGTGAGGCTTTTCCTATGAAACAAGCTCCGTGTTAGAGCTTTTGTAAAGGAGAACCGAGTGAGGTTATTCCTATGAAACAAGCTTTGTAAAGGAGAACGTGTTAGAGCTTTTGTAAAGGAGAACCGAGTGAGGTTATTCCTATGAAACCTTCGGGTTAGAGCTTTTGTAAAGGAGAACCGAGTGAGGTTATTCCTATGAAACCTTCGGGTTAGAGCTTTTGTAAAGGAGAACCGAGTGAGGTTATTCCTATGAAACCTTCGGGTTAGAGCTTTTGTGAAGGAGAACCGAGTGAGGTTATTCCTATAAAACATTCGGGTTAGAGCTTTTGTAAAGGAGAACCGAGTGAGGTTATTCCTATGAAACCTTCGGGTTAGAGCTTTTGTAAAGGAGAACCGAGTGAGGTTATTCCTATGAAACCTTCGGGTTAGAGCTTTTGTGAAGGACAACCGAGTGAGGTTATTCCTATAAAACATTCGGGTTAGAGCTTGTGTAAAGGAGAACCGAGTCCACTTATCGCTCATCAAAATATCGGACGTCGCAAACGTCGCTTAATGGGCATCAGGCCGAAGTGGCTCAAAGTGGGCAGCCCAAGCCCACGAGCCCACTTATCGCTCACCTAAAACTTGGATATTGGTAATGTCGGTTAATGAATGGGCTTCTAACCTCGTTTCTAGATGGGTTCGATGTGGGCAGACCAAGCCCATAAGCCCACTTGTCTCCAACATAAAAGTATAATCGGATAATTAACTCCTCATCTCGTGCCCAGATGGGGATGATACATGTATGAGCTAGTCCGAGCCCATGAGCCCATAAAAAAATTAGATGGGCTCTGTATATATGGGCATCCTATCGGAGCTGGTGGTAACATATGGCTGACTGCAATCACTCTTGTCAGCGAACAGTGTTTAATCTAGACGTCTCTGGGGGGTAAAGTTCCCCCAGGATCGAGTTTCCCCCCCCCCAGAAAAATTAAAGAGATGAAATTTTAGCCCCAAGAAAAATTAAAGACATGTAATTTTGTAGAATATTGTCTTGGAAAACTGTCGATACTACCCCCCCTCGAAAATTCTTCTTGGAAAAAGTGTTGTTACTACCCCCCTCGAATATTGTTGGAAAATTGTTGTTACTACCCCTAGAAAATCCTTGGAAAACTCTCGTTACTACCCCCTCGAAAATTCCATGAAAAATTTTTGAAGTCTTGTTCTTGGTAAAACTCGTCACTACCCCCCCCCGATCGTCACCTTTTATAATAAGCTGGATACCCCCCAGAACCCTCGATTCCCCCCCGACAGCAAGGGGACTAGATTAAACACTGGTCAGCGAAGTGTGACGAAATGTTATATATACGAAGCTAGTCCTTTCTCATGTTGGTCGACCGAGACCGGGCTATACCTGGGGAGGGGACTCGCCTTAGGTCCCCAAGGGACTCGCCGTAGGCTTCAAGGGGAAGCAGTCCTAGTCCTTTCCCATGTTGGTCGACCGAGACCAGGCCATGCCCGGGGGACTCGCCTTAAACTTTATGGGGAAGCAATCCCACTTTGGCCGTCAGCAGTATTTGTGTAGTCATGTCTCCTCCCCCGCCAAGAAAAGTATAAACAGAGCTACGTACGTTGTTGAACACAAGAACACTTGCGCTCAGAACTTGAATAGATAGGCCTAAGGATGGCAGTTGATTGTCGTTGATCATACAAGTTTGCATTGAAACCGTGTTTGTGTTGTCTTCTCATCGAGGCATTGGCTTCACGCATCGTCAGTGGTGTTGCTAAGCCAGATCACGGAGGCTTGACCAAGCGGACGTCTGAGAGAAGGGAGGATTCCGAACTCGCCATCCAGGGGTACGATAAGAGTGCTAGAGAGCGAAGGATCCTCCCAGGAAGATCCCTGTCAACTACCAACCGGTGGTGTCCCACAGAAGCGCATCTCCAACTTCATACTTATTCTGTTCAGCTTCTCTTAACTTTTGCGTGGCACTTTAATGGCCTAGGCCTACACTGTAGGATCTTAGCTAGTTAGCTATACTTACTTACACACTTCAGCAGTTCAGCTATCACATACACTATACGTGTATGTGATAACTAATTAACTATATACGTTCATTCTACTAACAAGATACGCATATAACAGCAGTGTTGTAGTACGCAGGCGGAGATTTCTAAATTATACTCGTGTCTTCTTGTGTGTCGTGTCGGAGTCTATACTGCGTTAGGCGGGAACGCTGCGCTGACGGTAGTGAATATTGCACCCAATGGCGTCACTGCGCGTTTCCGAGTGTCCGATGGCTATCTCGCTAGCCATGTCAACTTGTCTCGTTACATACCTAAAATGGTTGATCTGTCTAATAGTATGTTGCAATGGTCGTTTTATAGAGTCCGGTCTGCCAAAATAATGTAGATCACAGCGCAGAATGGGCTGATAATTAGTAGGCTAGGCCTACATGCAAACAACCTCAACTCAGGTTACGTGTTCGGATATATTCAGAGAGAAATGTCCAATAAGCCTATACTTTCGTGCTTTCTCCTTCTAATAAAGCGGAGTACGTAAACTTTTGTCTCGTAGCTCTATTGTAACATCTGGTGCACTTGAACCCAATAAGAACTGATCGATATTGCATTGATCTTGGCTATCTCAGGACTATCAACAAACATCTTCCTTCTGAAATTCCACTCGACTTACGTATGTGCTTTGCTAACTCGATTCCATAAAATTATCTTGCGACATCAAGCTACAGATTACTGCCGAAATAAACATGATAGTCATACATTCGTTTATATGATCGTGCTGTTAAGTGTGTCGTATAATACATGTAGGCTTAATGGTATTAATTAAATGTGAAAGACCAAAATAAACCATCAACAAAACAACCATAATAATTACTGGGCTCATCTTTTATCCTACATTCACTTCTCAGACAAAATGCAAAAGTCTCAAACTATTTTCAAGAGAATCAACGAGACGGACGGAAAATATGGACAAAAGCAGCAAATCAACCGGTGACGAACTTCCGTAAAGTTGCTTTGAGGAACAATTAACACTGGGTCGACGGGGTGTGTGAGGTGGAGAAGATCAGGCTAGTTGAAGAGGAGGTCCTTGTAGCAGGAAGTGAGCTGAATGATGCTCGTCGTGTAGTTGGTCGTCGTTCTGACCACTGTCTTCCGGTCGGCTCTTTCGAAGTTGGACTTGACCATTTCGTAGTATTCGCCGTCACTCAGCGTCATGCTACGGATCTGAGGACATTTGTGCCTGGAAATAAGACAGTCAACAGTTACTCAAACAGTCTTAAAAATTGAATAGCGTCTGAACAATAGCTAAACTTGTCAAATCTCTATATAGGCTACGCAAATCGCTAGACGAAAGTCTTCATACGGCATCTCTGTAGGGCATTCTCCATGACTTTGTTTACCAGGTTTCGTTCTAAGTTCTAACATTCCAAAATAATATCGCCCACTTACATTTTTGCCTGAAATCAAATACGATATTGTAAATCTGCAATTGCAATTCTTCGAGTTTCCTTTATCAGTATAATAAACCGAATACATATAGTTTGTTATGTAAACAAGACGCGATTCTTCCTGTCCGCCAGACAGGAAACCAGAGGTGCAAAAAAACAAACTTTTTTCAAAATGAAAAGTTGGTTTTTTGGTTTTTTGGTTTTATTTGGTTTTTTGGTTATTTGGTTTTTTGTTTTTGAGATTTTCCTATTTCGGATCATAAAACTCATAAAATGGCATAAGTATACCGTTCAAATTAATCAGATGCATATAAATGAAATAAACTAGAACCCAGTAAAACCGTAGAATGTCATAAAACGAAGTTAACAAAGACCATACAACAATTGCCAAGAGACTTGAAGAGACGACATTTTTTTAGGCATTTATAATTTTGAAATTTGTAAAAAAAACAAAATTTGCAGATTTTTGTTTTTTGTTTGTTTTTTTGTTTGTTTTTTTTTAACAAAAAAAAAACAAAAACCAAAAAACCAAGCCTTTAACAGTCCTGCAGGAAACTAATCACAGGACGTTAAATATTAAGGACTTTCAGACGACCCATGTTCTGTCCTGCATCATTATTGTCGAGTTGTTTTCATAGTTTATACTGTGTCTTAATCACCGCAGATAAGCATCCTGTTGCTCTTAGACTTATTATAGCCAACGTTCCGCTTTTTCTTTTTTTCTTTTTTATTGTTTTTGTTAGGTTTGCTGCCTACTCGTATACATGCTATACGAACCCAGAGCTAACGTACTTACTTACTTACTTACTTAATTGAAATAGGGAAAGTCATCCCTTGTCTTCAAACCCTGAATATGTATCTGTTATGCCTAATAATAGTCCACAATAGACTATAATGTTTTTAATGTAATGTAGACCTAATTAGACCTGCGTAGCCTATAGTAATAAAGACTTTAAATTATATGGGCATACCTAAGTTGGTCGATGAATTTGCTGCTGTTGTCCGAGTATCGAATTGTGTCTGGATCCCATTGAACTTCCAGTCTTTCGAGTTTGAAACAATTCTGCGACAGAGCAATGATGATCTGATCGATATGCACTTTTGTACTCATACGCAGGAACCACCCGTTCGGAGTTCCACAGACGAGAATTCTAGAATTCAGTCGAGCATTATTTTATTAGGCCAAAGTAACGAGAAACTACCTTTAAATTAACGCCCTCAAAATGTCAAAGAATATGTCTTTTCGCAACAATGTTGAGCTCATAATTTGTTCTACACTGACTCGGACCTCCCTCGGACTCGGACCTCCCTCGGACTCGGACCTCCCTCGGACTACTCTTTTGGACAACCCCTCTGACTAGACGCAGCGCTCGTGAATAAGCTGGTGCCCTGCGCTTGGCTTTCGAGTGGCGCTTTAGAAGTTTGGAGATTACGATTACGATTACGATGACTTAGTTCAACTGGCTTCTGCACATGAATATATCGTCCTGAAACGTTACCCGATTTTCAGCTGGGATTGTTTCATTGGCCATTGCTTGTTTACTGTTTAACGACCACTGTGTGGTAAAAAAAGACCATTAGCGTCGCCCTCCTCCTTCATCCAGGCTTGGGACTGGCACTGACAGAGTACGATTCGTGGCGGAATTTTTCAGTGGCACGTCTGTGTTGCATGCTTATCATTGGTGGGCATTCGCGCGCATACAGCAGAGCTACCGAGGTCTGCTATGAGCCTATTCTGGGCATTTTTTTACCGATACGGCAAGCTTCAGTCTATAAGGAAGATAAGCAACTATAGCTGTTAGACTCAACTCCGTCACTTCACGTACATGCCACTAGTGTCAGGCAGTGCCAGTCACAAGTCTGGACAAAGGAGGAGGGCGATGCTAATGATCTTTGTTATAGCACAGTGTTGTTAAAACAGAGCAACATTAGGAGACAATATATGTTGTCCACCTATTTGGTTGAGTTACATATTATGCTGTTGATTATTGCTGACGATAGATTTGCGAGTGCAGACTTTTTACGTTGACGATAGAAGTGCGGTCGTAATTGAACTTTTTGAATTAATTCTAAATGAGTCGAATTTTACTAAATGAAAATCGAAAAGACTATGTGTCTTTCCCCGAGTTAATTCAGCGCAACAGCCAACAAGTCTTGCAAATCCTGTGTTCGACGCTCCTCGATCGATTCGCAACTTCGAAAGGTCGCATCGACGCGTCACGATAATATATCAAAACAATTAGGCCTACTTGATTCTCTTCGTGAACGGTATGACGTTGAGGAAAAACTGTTCAGCCAGTTTTGGTTTTCCGGCGATCATTAGACCTTCGAGAAACCTTCCTCTCTGTCGAATGAACTGGAGAATGCAGTTCTCGGATAGGTTGACCGTGTGGCTGACGTCGATCGCTCGGATGTGATCCAGTCTCCCGGTCTTGATCATTTCTTCCAAGATCTAAGAGACGTACACAAACAACTGAGGCTGGAGATACAAAGGCTTAGTTAAACGCGCTACCATTAAACATCGTTTATTATCAATCGAGTCGCAAATAAGTTTCCGATTTGTTGGTTAAAGTGTTACAAATGATCGAAGCCCCACAAGCATGTGTATACGCTGTACCCGTTATACCACCGTCTCCGAGATTGTTCTTTAGAGGTTCTGATCTGAATAATTTTTTCAAAGGTTTGGTTGGTATAAGCTACCACTTGTGGATTTATAGGGGACCAATGATTCTCCGGCCTGTGTGGGAGGGGGTTGTGGGGGGTTTGCAGGGCAACAAGAAAAGGACTTCCTGCAGTCGGCGATGGGACGTTTGATCCGTCTGCTATATATCTGCCAGAGGACAGCCCAATATTTGAACATCTATGTCACGCTGCTGACTAACGTTTCTTCTATGCGGTCTTGGGAAACCCGGGGCATGTAGGCCTACTTCATGGGCTACTCCCCCCCCAAAAAAAGCCGCTCCCCTACTCCCTGCGCCAGATAATTCATGACGGTTTTATCTCATAAGCGGGCAATCTCACACACAAATCGTTTATAATAAGAATGTTATACTCTGTATAAATGTATGCACCCCAAAGTGCAGATATGAATTTGGTGCAATAAAGAATATACCTACTTACTTACTTAATTCGGTAATGACTCCATTTGAGATTTACCTTGTGTGTGACCTTCCAATTGAACTGTGCTCTATTCGTCATGACCTCCCGCTCAGAGGCGCGTTTACAGAAAACGGGCCCTAGGCGCAAACATTTTTGGGGCCCCTCTGAACTTCGAAGAGTCTGAAACTCTGGTGGTGTTTAGCCTATCATGTGCAAAAAACCTACAAAGTTGAACTTGAAGCCGTTTTTGTCACACACGACGTTTAAGGTGCCAACAATGAATTTTTCTCGTCCTTAATATGACCTCATTCTTGCCAGTTTTTCAAAAAAAGTTTTACAAATTACTTTTTGTTTTACATTTTCTGAGGCTGTTCGTCTTCATAACTTATGCAATGTCAAAATCGCTTCAATACACAAGTTTAAAAGTTTATGTTTTTACCTTTACGATTAAAATGATTATTTTCATTTGAATTCAAAACTTTCGAAGACGGAACAAATTTTTGTTGATTTCACTGCAACTTTTCAAGTAATTTAATTTTACCGCACACATTTTTTTAAACCATTAAACTTCAATTATTCACGTAGCCTAGCGTGTATCTGTAATAGTCCTGACTGTCGATAAATCTGTTGCTGACATAGTGACAGTCAGCTGTTGACTGACAATGCCAACAATTAAAGGATAATAGGCCTATATTTAATCTATGATATAGCCTTGCTTGCTGACTGCTAAGCAGACATCGCAGTTCCATTCTTTAAGATAATCACCTGTAAAAATCTAATTTACATTTAGCAGTTTTCGTAATTATGTCTAAATTTTATCGAATGGATCTCATAAAATTAAAACCCAATGAAGCGTCAGAAGTTATGGGGTGCGACAAACATAGTCTTTGATCCTGCAGAGATTTGCTAGGTCTATTTGCTCTTTTCAGCATTTATTCTTCGTAGGCCTATAGCCTAAGTTGCGTTGTTGTCAACTTTTTCCCTTTTACTAATAAAAACAATTTAATAAATAACAGTCGTTTTGGCATCATTGACCTGGAGTGAAATCAGAAATGTCGCACCTGGGGCGTGGGAGTGGGTGCGTGCACCCCAGTTTCGAAACCTCTGGACACGTAGGCCGAAACTGCAGCAGACGCCCGTTGCTGCTTGTTGCTACCAAGTTTGATGTTATTTTACACCAAAATGAATTATTAGCCCAATTGCTGCCCAAATGAACAAAGCAATTATAAATTAGAAAAAAATTCTTTCACAATTACAATAATAATAAAAGTATATTATTCTTTTATGAGAATGCCAAGCTGTAAAGAATATTAAAAAATTGAAATAATTATATATTTCAAAATGTTATTTTTTATTATTGAAAAAACAACTTTTATTCGTTTGGGGCCCCTCCAAGATTTGGGGGCCCTAGGCGCGCGCCTAGTGCGCCTATTGGTAAACGCGCCTCTGCTCCCGCTTACTTCCCTTAGCCTCAAACCATCTGCACACCTCTGGATCCGCCACTGCCATTACTTTTACGCATGCAGACTTCGCGGAATGCGCCAGAGAAATATTCAAGAAGACTTCTAGCCTAACACAGCGGTTTTCAAACTTTATTTTATTGTACCACCAGGTAAACAAATCGAATGTTGGCGTACCACCAGCATAGGTCTGATAAAAAAAACAGGCGACCGCGAAGTCCCCTTGCAATTGATTATTAGAGGAACTAAAGTTAAACACGTGAAAAATTTAAAGAAAAAGAAGCTCATGGTGGACAAGGAACAGCTAATCAAAGAAAGATGGGTATAAACTCACAGAAATTTTTTGGCAATTTTTTCGCGTACCACTTATAGCGACACCTGGCGTACCAATATAGTGGTACGCGTACCACCGTTTGAAGAGCGCTGGCCTAACAAACTTCAAGGTATAATACCTGATCGTTAAAGAATTCACAGTATCCGAGACCAAGGTAGGTGAAGCCAGGTATGCGGCAGAGAACGTTTTGGAGTGTCTCGGAAGACAGTTCTGTGGATGTAAGGTCGAGTTCGCGAATTTTCGAACTCTCCCATTCCACCTGCTTCATGTGCAGATCCTCAAGACCTGGAAAACATCAAAGGACAGATTCTCTATTGCATCATCCAAGCACAGTCATTTGCAAATTACATCAACATTTGTATGCATGTATTACTGCACATGCGTGTCAACGGTTACAGTCAATCGATTGACAACTTTGGAAGTCGTCGACACAGACAGATAGATAAAGGAAATGAGAGCGAGACAGACAGAGGCAGACAGAGACAGACAGACAGACAGATAGACAGACAGACACACACAGACAGGTCGAGACAGACAGAGACAGACAGAGAGAAACAGAGACACAGACACAGATAGACAGAGACAGACAGACAGAGACAGACAGAGATAGAAAGACGTCTGTATGAAAATTTTCCATTTCACTGCAATCCGTGATTTCAAGTCCCGGATTAGTCTAATAAGAAAAGTCCAAACAACTCATTCAGTAATACAGTGCTTCCAAATCATTTTTGACTGCGGAACTGTTTTGATCTGAAAATGTTTTGAAGGAACCCCGACAGAAGCAAAGTATGCTTCGGATTTACATAGTGCCTGCGAGGCAGACCAATGTAGGTCTAATCAATAACACAATTACGAATAGCTGGATTATCTTTTATCGGGATATAATTATAGCCTACAGTTTTAATTCATATATAGTTTCAATTCATACAAATTAAATTATAAATTATTTCAAATGAAATCTTCCCAGGGTATTCTTAATTGTCTTCAGCTGGGAGTCTGATTTATAATGTAACGACATATCCAAACGTCACTTTTATCCAATTTTCTCACGGAACCCTTGTCTTCCTCTCATGGAACCCTAAGGTTTCGCGGAACAGCCTTTGGGAAACGCTGCATTAATGCTCAGTCCCACTCATAAATTATGACCATTGTTTTTATTGTTTTCAACTGACCGCAATGTTGCAGCAACAGGGTCTTCAGTTTCTTGCATCTCTGGATGAGAGTCTTGAGAGCGCTGCCTTTGACTCGGAGGCAGAAGTTGAGAGCGAGGCAGTCGAGGTGGATGCAGTTGGAAGAGAGCAGTTCCACGTGGCTGTCGTCGACGAAGCTGATGCCGTAGAAGTTGATCAGACGCAGATTGGGAGTGTGCGCTTTGATCTTACCGATGTTTATCACTTCATAGATTTCCTCCTGCGATTCATCTCCCAGTTCAAAGGTTCCTGACGACACAATTAATTAAACAATGGTAAACGACTGACACAATTGATTAAACAATGGTTAACGACTGACACAATTGATTAAACAATGGTAAACGACTGGATGTATAACCATAGCTACCCACCAAAAATTTTATTGCTTCAAGTAGGCAACATCACAACATCACAAATAGATTATACAATCGCCAACAAAATGGGTGTGGGTAGATGGACTGATGAGTGAATGGGTGGATGGATCGATGGATGGAATGGAGGATGGATGGTTGACAGTGGTGCCGCCGCCTATGCTTGTGGTACGGTTTTTGCGTACCACTTCTTAAGGTGGTACAGCAACAGCATATTTTTGCCGTACCACTTTTTGTCTGCTAAAAGCTAGAAATACTTTTAGCCCATTAGCCGTGTATTTTAGATGACCAAAAATGGCACGAAACACTGTCAATATCTGCAAAAAGAGAACGAAACCCCATAACTTCCCATTTTGCGGTACTACTTTTTAAATTGTGGCGATGCCGAGCACGTACTGATGGCTGAAGAGATGAGCGGAAGACACGGATAGATGGATGAGTGGACGGACTGGTGAGTGGATGGGTTGAAGGATGGATGGATAAACGAACGGAATGGACGAACATGAATGGATGGATGGATGGATGAATGGATGGATGGATGGATGGATGGATCGATGGATGGATGGATGGATGGATGGATGGATGGATGGATGGATGGATGGATGGATTGATGAGTGAATGGATGGATCACGATGGATGGATGGATGGATGGATGGATGGATGGATGGATGGATGGATGGATGGATGGATGGATGGATGGATGGATGGATGGATGGATGGATGGATGGATGGATGGATGGATGGATGGATGGATGGATGGATTGATGAATTGATGAATGGATGGATCACGATGGATGGATGGATGGATGGACTGGATGGATGATGGATGGATGATGGATGGATGGATGATAGATGAATGGATGGATGGATGGATGGATGAGTTCTGATGGATGGATGGATGGATGGATGGATGGATGGATGGATGGATGGATGGATGGATGGATGGATGGATGGATGGATGGATGGATGGATGGATGGATGGATGGATGGATGGATAGATGGAATGAGGCGAATTTGTGATGGATTAACTAAAATGGGGAAAACATTAACGTGTTGTACCTATTAGATGAAGGACTTCGAGGGAGGAGAGATGCTGGTAGACCTTGCGCATAAATCCTTCCATGAAGATGACCTCTGAGAGGCAGATCGTGAGGTTTCGAAGGTTGCAGGGAAAGGCGTTCATGTCGTTGAAGTCGTGCAGCTGCATGGCATTCGAGAAATCCAGCGTCAAGTACTTCAGATTGGGACATCTGCAGCACATCAGTCGAAACAAGCATCGAACTCAGTGTGACCCTCCTTAGAGATTTTATTGAGTTACAGTTATAGTTAGTATTACTTTTTAGTTATAGTTACAATCGCTATAGAAGAGTTTGCAAAATAACTAAATTTAATAAAATGTGCCAGTACTACTGGGTTAACAGTAATACACAAATCCAAAATCTGGGCATTGCCTTCTAGATGCAGTATCTAGAAGGTAACGATCCGAGGCGAGCATAGGCTAGTAGTTGTACCACATTTTCAAGTTCTCATGTTTGTCGAAATTGCACTTTGAAGTTTTTGTAATGAAAATAGTGATAGATTTTCGTTAGCGTTATTTTCGTTATAGTTATGGACTTATGGTTATAGTTAATTATATTTTTAGTTACAGTTAGTTATTGTTAACGAACTCATTTTATTTTTGTTAACGAACATTTACGTTATCGTTATCGTTAACGAAAATCACACTGTTCGAACTGCATTTAAATCAGGATTCCTTATTACCCTAGAGCAAAACTGCAGTCCATGCTATATATTATTATCAGATACTTTGAACTTTTGGGGTTTTGTGACCTCTTTCTTCCCTTTCCTATCCTTTATGTTCCTTCCCGTTCTTCCTTGTTCTGCATGCTCTGTCTTGTCCTGTCTCATCCTTTCCTGTCATATCATGTCTGGTGACTCTTGTCCTGTCTTATCCTCTCCTGTCCTGTCATGTGTCATGTCGTGTCCTCTCCTGTCTTGTGCAGCCTTGTTCTGTCCTGTGTTTTCCTCTCCTGCTTTGTCCTGTCCTATCTTGGCCTCGTCTTTCCTGTCTTGCCGTGTGTTGTCCTCTCCAGTTCTGTCCTGTCATGTCCTGTTATGTTCTGTCCTGCTATGTCCTGTCCTATACATCTGTGGAGAAAGCACTTGCTGGTTATAAGCGTTGATCGTAAAGACCGAGGAAATTGCATCACAGCGCTAGCATGGTCTGAACTATATGCAACCCAACAGAGGATAGTCATTGAAAAGGGTGGGAAGGTTTCCGTTCTCATGCCAAGAGCAGCATGTATTCTGACGGAAAAAGAGAAAACAACCTATAGCCTAACCGTTGATTCGACACGTGGCATGTTTAAGATCGTGCTAGTCGCGGGCCTTCCTGTCTATCCTATCCTAGTCCTATACAGGACTGTATATTTTGTATATTATAAGCTTACACCTCTTCAACACTAAGATTGACAACTGGTAATCCTCTCTAAGTTACAAACTGTAGAAGACTAGGGAAACTTCAACCAACTGGTTCAGGCAATCTCCGATTTGTTATGTATTTTCCTCCTTCACGTCCAGTGTTTAATCTAGACGTCTCTGGGGGGTAAAGTTCCCCCGGATCGAGTTTCCCCCCAGAAAAATTAAAGAGATGAAATTTTTGCCTGAAGAAAAATTAAACACATGTAATTTTGTAGAATATTGCCTTGGAAAACTCTCGATACTAACCCCCTCGAAAATTTTTCTTGGAAAAGTCTTGTTACTACCCCCCCTCGAATATTGTTGGAAAATTGTTGTTATTACCCCTTGAAAATCCTTGGAAAAGTCTCGTTACTACCCTCCCCTCGAAAAATCCTTGGAAAACACTCGTCACTACCCCCCCCGTGTCGTCAACTTTTATAATAAGCTGGATACCCCCAGAACCCTAAATTCCCCCGACAGCAAGGGGACTAGATTAAACACTGCTTCACGTCGCTTGTGTCCACTGCAGCTCTTTCCTCAGCAGGTGTCGCAATCAAGTCTCACCTGGTCCTCCTCTCCCGCGGAATGTATACAACGATATTCTGTCTCTCGTATACACTGTTTGGGCGGTATAGAACTCGAGCGTGGTGTCTATATTCAGACTGTTGCTGATGTCTGTGTAAATGTTTAGCTTTAGCCAGAGTATACAGCTTGAGGTCTATCGCAGGGTTTCGGTCTGTTTTCTTCTTCCAGCATCCGATATCTCATATCATCGGTATCTTGAACATCACTGTTTCAATTTTTTCTTTTATATGTGCGTGTATGTGTATATGTAATCATGTATGTGTATATATTAACACATTTTATATATATTAACATATGCAAGAAACATTGCATAGTATGAGCATCTGTATAACAGTGGCGTAACCATGCCCGGGCAATTACGGGCAATGCTCGGGTTGCATTTAATTCTGCCCGGGTTGTGCAAGCAATACCCGCAAGCTCGGATTCGAGAAATTGAGAAATTTTAATTTTGAGTTTATAGTGGAACAATGTTAATATTTTTTTTATCTGGTAGCAAAATTTTGAATGCTATGGTCAGTGAATTATTATAATTATAATAGCATTATATTAGTTGCTAATTTGCCACTTTCGAATTAATCAAAATGTCTACCAATTTCTACTTATAATTATGATTAATGATGAGTTGGTCTGCTGCCCGGGTTCGATTTTGACTCTAGTTACGCCACTGCTGTATAAATGTATAAATGTTCATGTATGTTAATATATATACATGTATAAAAGGTCGAAGACATGCACTGATGGGGTCTCGATACCGTGGTCTTGCTCTCGAGACCAACAAATACGGTCTTGCATGGTCTTGGCATTGGCAAGAGCACCTCTGTGCTTCAGGACTACCAGAGGTCATTGTGCAGTCGGCCGCCTAGTGATGACCGACAAAATCGTAGACTCTATGTCGACATTTCTTCAGCAACAGGTAGCTGCCCCCCCCCCAAGCATCGAGCGAGTGTTCACTCATTCGTAAAAATACTGCAGACTGTACACATATTTTTCACACAGTATATATTAGGCCTACAGCTCTTTCACCGGTATACATAATCCTAACAGCAACCTTTTATGACCTAGATACCAAGATGTTTTGCCGTCGACTCGTAGGCCTAACCAGGTAACGGAAAGGCATCTTCCAATGCTCGTTCAGAAGGTTAACAACGCAATTCAGCGAAATGTTCAGCAAGTGGGATGTCTCTGCTCGACAATTTGGACAGACTGTCGCAACCATACTTTTCTGCGTCAATAACTGAACAGACATTGTGGAGCAGGCGTTTGGTGGACTTTTGCCCCTAAACTATAATTATGTAGGCCTATGTATGTATGAGGCTATGAGCACTTGTTATAACGCCCCTTCAAGATTTCTACTCAGAGGCGCTCCCGACTACAGCGCGGACACTGAATCGGAGTTTCACGCCGAAGCGCATGCATGAGCATGCATGAGCAATTGCGAGTGAAGGACTTGCCCAGGGTCCCTACGCGGCGGCTTGAGGTGGATTCGAACCCGCAACCCTCCGGCTGCATGGCACCCAACATACCCCAACACCACCCGGCCCCACAAATATATATAAATTGCATATATATATACAATTTATATAAGCCTACACTTTGGGCCCAATTGGGCGATTCCATTTCTCGGGGCAGCAACATTTATGCACGAGAGCCCATCACAGTGTACATGTAGTATACATCGAGGCTTATTAATCATGATCGAGACCCATATCCGAATATTTCAGACTGCGAGGAGGGACGTACAGAGAGAGATAGACTAATAGTGGTTGAAAGTAGATGGGAGTGCTCGTTGGGTTTTATAGGTCAAATAGACCAGTTCAAATTTTATTCTGAATTCAACAGGAAACCAATGCCGAGCAGGGATAAGGAGTTTGTACGAGTACAGACACATAGCACCAAGCAGGCCATGGAGTGCATTTTGGATGCGTTGAAGCCTGTTGACTTCAAGGTCTGATATGCCTGCAAACACAGAGTTGGTATAGCCGAGGCAAAAGCAGACAAGATGAGCAGACTATGCATGGTCTGTGACATCACTGACATGTATTTGGTAAGAGCACTGAGCAGACCTATATGTGACGTGTTGCCCTGTTTAAAAAAACAACTGCAAAGGTTTGCTAGGTGGGGTCGAACTGTAAGCTAAGATCTGGGCATACTACCCAGAGTCACCCCAAGCATTTTGACAGTCTTTGATAGCGGAACAACAGTGCCAGCAGGGTCAACGCTGGAATGAGAAGGAAAAGAGCGCATGCAGTCGTTGGCGCGAGTCAAACATGATTGCCTCAGATATATCATGGATTTCAGCCTAATTAATAGATTCCAACACTAGACCTACTTGTTGGCCAGTTCATGGAGGACGATAGGTGTGATGAGTTCAGCCGACAGTTCGATGTATCGAAGCGTATTTCCGAATCGAACGCTGATCAGACCGATCAGAGAGTCGACATTGTTGACGTAGAGTCCGGAGAAGTCCGGACGGAGGGAGACGCGCGTCCAGAGCCGACTGTCGTAGGCCAGGAGGCGCCACTTCTTGCAGACCTGAGCCAACCGACAAAGGTCGTGCAGCTTCAGGTAGGCAAATATCTCCAGCAGGAGCTTGTCCGCCAGATGGTGAACGCTCTTCTGTAAGAAAACACATCGTATACTTATACACTACACGTACAGCTGCTCAATGATGAGACAGAGTTGCTCAATGAGTACTGCACGGGCTTTGAACCTGCTCTAGACACGTTTATATAGCGCCTTCGCTTTTAAAGGTGCAACATAAATGTTTATATGCATACAGTTTATTCCTTTCAGCGTGCCCACATGGATCCCATATAGCCCAGGACCCATATTCCAATATGGAACCATTACAGAGCCCTTATGGGTCTCATCTAATTCCCACGCAAATGATGGCAGGGATAGCATACATACAGACATACATATATGCACACATACATGCATACATACATGAATATAAACATATACGTACATGAATAATTAGATGCATACATGCATATATAAATACATACAGGCATACATACATTGTAATTGTAATTGAACATTTGTATAGCGCCACTCACAGATTCAGAGGCGCTCCCGACCCAGGGCTCTAACAAATAAGATAGTCTTCAGGCGTGTCCGAAACAGAGGAAGAGAAAGGCTGAGGAGCTCAAGACGCAATTCATGTGGAAGATGATTCCAACTGGAGGGGCCGACATATATAAGCAAAGCTTCTGGATTGAGCAGTTGCACCACGCATGCGAATGACAACCAGAATTAAGTTCTGGCGGCAGAGCGCAGAGCAGAGCGACCAGGGAGTGTAGAAACCGATGTGCATAAGGCCTGAAGGTATGAAGGAGCTACCCCGAGCAGAGAGTTGCGCATAAGTGTGAGAATTTTGAACTGAATGCGCTGGGGCACAGGAAGCCAGTGTAGAGTTTCCCGAATGAAGGAAGATATGTGAGAATACTTCGGGAGACCACAAATAAGGCGGGCGGAAGCGTTAAGAATTGACTGCGTTGACATACATGTCATACATGCATACATGCATGCATACATACATACATACATACATACATACATACATACATACATACATACATACATACATACATACATGCATACATACATATACAGGCATGCATAGCTACCTACCTATCTACATACACGCACGCACACACATAAAATTATGTTATGTATGTATGTTCTGACTTTCGAAAGAAACTTGGCCGTAAATCCGGACCCTTTTAAAAACATCATCAAAGCAGGTATGTAGGTATAATCAGTAGCGAAAATATGGAGCCAAAAACAGCGCAACTGAGGGTGGCGCCGACCGGATTCTGAAAAGAGGGGGCCGCCCCTCAGACAATGATAAAGATGCAACCGCAGACTCCCGAGGGTCCATTTAAGTTATCTGAGTAGGGCCTGACATTGAAGTCACGCCACTGGGTATAGCTAGGACGGTGGATGCAGAGGTAGCCATACACAGAGACATGCATGCACACGTATGCATGCACAGGCAGAAAGACAGGCTATTGTGCAGAAGGACAATAGGATTTGTTGTTACATCTGTCTATTCCATGCAGGTGGTGGTCACCACAGTGTACCAACTGTTTAGCTGGAAGGAAATTCCTAAACGTTTAATTATAGGCATTAGGTTAAAAGGAAGATACAGAAGGACGTATAGGCAGAGGCAGAAGGACGTAGGCAGAGGCAGAAGGACGTAGACAGAGGCAGAAGGACTTAGGCAGAGGCAGAAGGACGTAGACAGAGGCAGAAGGACGTAGGCATAGGCAGGAACGGATCGATGTAAACCTACAGATCGTATTCGTAATCTCGAGATTTCTGCAGCGCCCAAAAAGCGGAGTCGCGGGAACCAGCTTATTCACAGGCGCTTAATCGACAGACAGGCAACGAAGGTAAGCGAGTGTGTAAGCAAGACGACAGACGAGTACGTAGGCTACAGGGAGACAAACAGTGCCAAGCACACAGACTATTTGTCCTCCTTGCATACCCAGACAGACTCGTCGTTGCCTCTGTCTGCTTGAAATCCGTCTGTTCCACCGATTGCCAGAAACTTCGATTAGGGAATAACACATGGAAAGATTAGTGCTTAACTAAGCCCACGTGCAGACCTGCATGCTCCACGGAGACATTCATTCATTCAGGCAGAATTATTTTACCATAAGGCTAAGTATTGTATTGTATTGTAACCTGGGGTGCACAGCAGTGTAGTGGTTACAGTGCTGGACTGTCAACCGAGAAGTCAAGGGTTAAAATCCCGGCGCAGGAGGGGCGGGCTTTCAGTGGTACACATTCCTATGACAAGAACGATTAAAGTCAACAAGAAAATTAAAAGGGGCGCAGTCATCAACCCTTGCCAAGGCCGTAGCCAGGATTTTGTTTCGGGGGTGTTTACTCGTTCTTGAATAAGCCGACAAGCAACCAAGTTGCGCTGTGAGCCCAAAGCACTAGAGCTGCAACTCAGAGTGCTCTTAGTTCTTACACCGTATATGTTAGTAAATGCAATATTTATATTATACATTATTTAATTTCTGGGGTGTTTAAACCCCAAAACATCCCCCCCTAAATACGTACAAACCCTTCGTTACGCCACTGGGTGCACAATATAATGTAGTGGCAGATGCCGTATTGTCGGGGGCTCAAATCCCGACGGCGAAATTTCTGTCGAGATTTCGAGAGGTCACTGACCGTACACTGCCAGTGGGAAGATAAGACGGCGATGGAGATGACTATAAAGCGAAGTCGCTAACACTTCATATCTATGGTCGCTTCTGGGAGGAAGCTAGCTTACGGAACTGCTTTTCTCCTTCTATTTAAGCGGGTAGGCCAGATGATAAGAGGCCTATAATATAAGCTGCAGGCCGAGAGACTATGAAGCTGCTACTAATAAAGTTTCTGGTTTGGTCCTACGAAATTAAGCAGGCATTAAATAAGAGCCCGAAATAATTACCTTATCGGCTGAATTAGTTGCTCCAGCTGCCATGTCGAAACGTCAGCGAACAAGGCACAGCGAAAACTATTACGATCTCAATTATCCAACTAATGTATGACTGAGACTTCCTCTCTCAGTGAAGTGCTTCCCTACCGGTATTTCTTCGTCTGCTGACTTGACCCGTAGAGAGCGGACGGGCACTGGCCTATAGAGAACCACCACCTGTTGTCAATCGAACGAATCGCTCATGACCGATGACAGGCTTTCGACCCAACGCAGATCGATCGAAATAAACTAATTTTAAACGAATTTATTATTTGAAGGCGAAAACGAATTCGCACGAATCACCACCACCACCACACGGTGACTGTGTCAACGACAGGTGTAGGAGAAGACACCGCCACAGGGATGAGACATAGGCATCCAGTTACACAGACAGACAGACGGACGGTCGAAAGGAGACGGAGTGCTACCACTGGCTGAGAATAGAATGCTCCGATAACTGCACGAGGCTCCTCGTAATCGGATACAGTCGGACAGGACCAGAACACGGCCACCACCACCACCACCACCTCTGCTCCATCCACCACCACCACCACCACCTCTGCTCCATCATCTCTCCTGCGTGGCAGTTGCTGCTGCTGCTGCTCCAGGTGGAAAAGAAGCAGACGCTCTTCTGCTGCCGGATGATGGCGTCTTAAACCTGCACCTATACGGCAAACCGAGGCAAAGGCATACGGACCTATGGACAGACACGTACAGACATACAGCAGGCAGACACGGACAGGCAGAAATACGGACAGATCCACCGACAGAAACCAAAGTAGAGAGGTTTAATTTATAGCATCAACAGTTGTTTGGGTTTCGTACAATCTATCAGCTCTCATCACATGTTTATAGATGGAAGGCTAGGCAAACATACACAGACACACGCAGACACACCGCAAGGTGGCAGGCACACTCCGTCTTATAAACAGACTACAACAATTTGCGATATCCTCATGAGCCATCCACCGAAAACAGAGTGGAGTAGCAGTTGAGATAGCGCTATTTCTGCCTCTTGCGCGGCCTCATTAGCCGCCGGCCATTACAATGCTATCTCCGGAGTCCTTTAAGATCGACCGCCACGCCTCATAAGAAGCGGTCGCGGCGTCCCACTTTTAAACGCTGCAAATGAGCGTTTAATCACCGCGTGGCGTTAGAAACGAAAGCACTTCACGCGCTATAATCCTCGCAAATTATGAACGCCTTATCTCAAGAATCTCTTACACATCAACATTGCTGATGGGTCTATAGGCATCCCCCCCCCCCCAGGAGCTTACTTAAATGCAAGAGGAGGCAACTCCACTTACTCCAGGAGTCATCCAGATTTAGTGGGGTTTGGTCATTCGAAGTTCCAGTATATATCTAAGAAAGCAAGAGGAGGCAACTGCCTCCTCGTGGCTACGCCTATGCCCCCAAATTTGGCCTGATGAAAATAATTCTTTATTTTAATAGAAGTTGTACTGATGAAAGAAATTCTTTGCTTAAATAGAAGCCGGACTGATGAAAGAAATTCGATCTTTGCTGAAATAGAAATTGGATTGATGACAATAATTGTTTCCGTAAGTAGAAGTTGGATTGATGAAAGAAATTCTTTTCTTGAATAGAAGCTGGACTGATGAAACAAATTCTTTGCTGAAATAGAAATTGGATAGATGAAAAGAATTGCTTCCGTAAGTAGAAGTTCTATTGATGAAAGAAATTCTTTGCATCAATAGAAGTTGGATTGATGAAACTAATTCTTTGCTTCAATAGAAGTCAGACTGATGAAAGAACGTCTTTGCTCGAATAGAAGTTGGATTAATGAGTTATTATGGACAATAGTAGACTGCCTACTTACCGAGTACCGGGAGTGATGTTGGGGGGGGGTCGGTGATATATGTCCGATACCGTTGCTGATGTAAATGGCCGTCTAACGTTTGAAGTCGTGATTGTGGATGGTGTGGCATCTGCTTGAAATACTTGATAAATATTTAACCTTCGTGTTTAGGCTACTTTGACAGAACTACAAACATCCATGAACCAAACAAAACATTCCAGGCAGCTGCGGGAAGGGATTGCCACACATTGTTTACTAAGGAGTGTAGTGGAACAGCTGAAAGGGTTAAATACTGATGTGTCCATTTCAAATGAACTGCACGTACATACTAACTAACTTAAAAGAGACGAAGAAAGAATTCAGAGACATTAGCACAAATCTTCAAATGAATCAGTACACACAGGTTCGAACTACGGATTGTAAAGATATGCGCATAATGCCATTGTTTGAAAATGGTATTGGAGGGAACCATGTAACTAAGTATTTGTCTGCAATGTCGTGGAAAGAATTGATAGCATATAATGGAGCATTTGAGTAGGACATAATAAACAGCAATCAACACCGATTACCTGAAGTCATTCATTCATGTTGGACAAAGCTGTTTGAATTCATCTTCGAGGAGGTATGTAAAGTATGAATACGGAAAAGCTGAGGATTCAGTTTATCTCTAGATTTCGCCAGGAATTTGAACAACTTAAAACCGGTTAATGCCAGACGCCCGAATTCCCTCTTCTGGCTTATTTTGTACATGTAACATGCAGAATAAGTACAAGTCGGTGTCTTGAAGCAAATGCCAAACAATGCCTGAAACTAACAACATTTATCCCCAAATTACCTACAGCACGTGAAAATGTCATCTTTTCAGGTGACCTGGTTGAGTCTACGTATGCTAGCGATGCAAATGAAACAGTCTCAGCTGGTGAATTACAACCTAAGCAGAATGAAGCAGCTGTTCCCTTGCACTAAAACCTTCAACGTCAAACAGTCTTGGAACTTGAGGATGAGCAACAGAGAACGGATACAGTATGTGTCCACGAACTGCTATTCGCAACATCACAATTTAAAGCGAAGTGTATCTCACAATTCTAGATATATATATATATATATATATATATATATATATATATCTAACTTATGTACAGAGCTTCACATTTGAGGCGATCGATCGATCTCCTTTCGATCGCCTTTCAAAGGTCTGGTTGAACGGTAAATCGATTGCGCTCGATGAGTTAAGACTTCAAAAGGAACCTGGAGCCAGGGCCATTATTTTATTTATCTAATTTACATTACTTGTGAAAGTTCAGGCTAGGATCGATACAAAATTGCATCGACAAGCAGAGGAGGCTTATCAACGGTTATAAGACGTGTATACTCTAGCATAATGGACATTGGACAACCATATAATATGCAACTATACGAATACGACATGTAATACACTGTACACAAAAGGTCCTGAGGTCTACCCCGCATTGATCACCTAATCAATCCAGCACGATCAATTTTTAAATTGCCTTCTATTTTCAAATGAGAAGCTCTGTATATATTATATTGTATGATATAGCTTCCTTATTCATAAATTGAACTCATTGATGTGCAATGTCCCGCAGTCCTTGGAATCATAAGCATTTCCTTAATGCTCAACAGACCAGAAAAATCAAACCCTCTACGTACATAGTACATACTCTTATTAACACTTATAACAACGAGAGTGTACTACAAGCTACTGGGAAACCAATGCAGCTCACCGTTAAAGCGTTAAACATACGTCTCCCAACAGAAAAAAAATATCATAAAAAAAATTGCACACAACTGTACAGTACGTTGACTACGTTCATTTGCATTTGGTAAATGTAGACACTGGTCATTAAGTATCACAAATCAACTTTCATGTAATAAAAAAATGTAATAAAACATTTTTACAATTTATTTTCCGAGATGACTAAAGCAAGAACCAGGCAGGTCCATTCTCTGAGTGAGGAACTCAAGTACCATTAGTGGTACCAGGCTTCCTTCCATTCCAGGGCCCAATGGCAATTGTGTAAACACAACGCATTTCAGACTTCCAGAAGAATCAAAAGAAAGTTTTCAGAAGAAATGGACAACAGGGTGTTTTCTAGCTCAGTGGTGGTTTACGCAACTAAGTTAGCTTCATGAAAACGGAGATTCAATTACAATAACCCGACTTAAACCAGTTATTTCAGAATGATTAATCTTATACAGTGTTACAGAATGGAAAATATGATAGGCCTATCTACATAAAATGTTGAACTGATGGACAAATTTGAAAGCATTACCTGTAAAAATCAGAGATCAAATTTGAAAACTCTCAAGTCCAAAACACAGCCGTTATGCAAATATTCATAATGAAGAGCATTTTTAATAGGAAGAACGATGATTACGAAAACAAAACACACTGGCAACAAAGCCAAGTCATTCCACAATGTTCTGTACAAAAGAAAGTCCACGAATACTTTAAGGCAGATGGGACCAGTTTATGGGTGTCTTCCCCTCTTGCACGAGCAGCTCATTGCAGCAAGAAAAGTGCTTACAGCCGAAGAAACCTCGATGAGCAGACAGAGGAGACGGATGAAGGCCTTGAATAACATGATGCTTCTTCTGTTAAACACAAGTTGAAAAAAAAACTAATTGCCATTGGTCAATCACATATTTTTATTAACCACAAGTCAAACTATTTGCTAATCCAATGCAATTAATGTTTAACTATTACAGTGTAACTAGTATACTTTTACATATCTAGGTCAAAGGAGTACTTGGCATCTGGCATGACACCAAATTGATTTTGCTTTGAGTCTGGCATCTGAGGATCAAATGTATGTATGTATGTATGAGCACTTGTTATAGCGCCACTTCAAGGTTTCTACTCAGAGACGCTCCCTGACTACAGCGCGGATACTGAATCGGAGTTTCACGCCGAAGCGCATGAGCAATTGCGAGTAAGAGGACTTGCAGGGTCCCTATCCTGCCTTGAGGTGGATTCGAACCCGTAACCCTCCAGCTGCAAGGCACCGAACATACCAATACACCACCATGCCCCACAATCCTTATGCTTCATCCTTATGCTTCATTTAATATGAAGTTGACAATTCACTTGAGTTATTATATTACCTTAGCTTCATCATACATTGTTTCATTCATCAGGTAAACTTATACAGAACCTCCTCAAGATTACCATCTAAGAGCACAGCATCCAGACTTGGCACAGGAAAACCATAACACACATTAACATACTAGCACATAATATGCAAAACACAACATGTTAATAAGTACATCCAGCATTACAAAGAATACTGGGTAAAATGTTATTTAGGGTTTACCTTGTCTATCTGAGATCCTTTCTTCTGTGCATAGGAGCCCCAAAGAATGAAAACAATTCCATGCAAGTTCTTGTTCAGGTGTGAGATGACTGCATCTGTGAATTTCTCCCAACCACGGTCCTTGTGAGAATTGGCGTTGTGGGCTCTCACGGTCAACACAGCGTTTAACAACAGGACACCTGTTTAAAAACAACTCACTTTTAAAAGACTCTTCTATAGTACAAAGCATCACGGTTACCAGATCAAGGACTCGCTGGAACCTCAAGAGCCTCATTAATTAATGTGGATGTACATTCATGTATACAATTCAATTTTCACACAGTTAAATTTTGAATAGCTAATTATTTTCACATTGTAAACCATCCACATTTATTAAAATGAAGCTTTACCTGTTGAACTATGTGTCAGTATGCTAATAAGTTCAAGCTTTTTCTTTTTCCAGTACACAAAAGTTGTTTTAACAATGCCGACTTTTCCACAACTAACTAGTCCACAATGATAGCTCACTTGCAAAGAAACAAACAGTTTGCTCCATTTGAGGCATTGGGAAAAAATAATCTGGTCAATGCCTTGACATTTGGACACTTGATAACTGAGCGTACACATTTCATCACCTACCAGACAAAACACATTTCAGCTTACAATGTACCTAGCTGCTGGAACCCTCTGCTAGTTTCTGCTTTAAATTTAAAGTATAAATTCTGTTTATGTTTGTCACTGGTTTTTTCATCAAATCTATTGTAACTCCCAATTCTAGACTACGCTAGTCTAAACCATGAAAGCAGACGACCGAGTTAGTCTTACCTTGTTCTGCCCACCCGGACAAACAGCCGTGCTTAGGATGGACAAAACCATTGATGTCAGACAATAGTTCTTTGTACATATTCTCCAGACTGCAACATTATCAATAGGCAGTAAGTTAGGTCCAACACACTGAGTACCTAATAGTTTATCAAGTACTTTTTCAAGTGCAGTCATTATCTGTGCCACCTGGTGTGGCGATGTCAACTGGGCCTCGCCCCAGACTACCTGCGAGAGCTTTGTTGCCCCACTTCTGGTATTCAAGGTAGCCACCCCTCAGCTCTGCAGAGGGGTGCTTCTAGTCCCATCTGCTCGAACTACAACTATGCAGAACCAAGCTTTTTCCACGGTGGGCCAAATGGTCTGGAACAGGCACCCCTTGAGCTGTGCCTGCTTCCTGGGACTCTTACTGAAGCTTTTTTCATTAGACTTAAACTGTACGTTTTGGTGATACTGGAGTCTGGAACACCTCTGAGTAGTCCCTTGAAGGGGCACTATATAAATTCATGAATGAATATCACTTAGGTCAGACACAGACAGTTCCAATGTCTAGCACATCTAGTAACGACCACCAGAAAATGCGAATTTTCCCATCAATAGCATACAGTAAACTGCATCTGCCTAGGACAGATGTTACGTTAAACTAATAAGTGCTTGAACTCAGTAAAATGAAAACACTTTCAGGACATAGATTCTGAATGTTTAATTCAGCAAAGTAACTTGAGAAATAAGGATCATCTGATGTACTATGGCTGTGATCGAATTTTTACAATGTAAGTACCAACCTTGGTGGTGGGACGATGCCTTTTTTCACACTAAAACAAAGACCTACAAAGATTAAAAAATTGCTGAATTAGACATATACAAGAACTCCTCCAAGTTGGAAATGAGGTAGGAAAAATGGCTCTGGAAGAACTACTGTTTACAAAAATGTACATTACACTACAATAGAAAGAACAAAAAATGTAAAAGAAGTTGAAGGAAACTGTAAATTCATAAAAGAAAGAGTAAACATTTACATTACAGTAGAAGAGAAAGATGTAAGAGAAATGCTGGAATGAAACCAGCAGCTCATGTATCTGAAAGATTTTCAACCCAGAAAAGAGCATGGCTATGCCAGACTACAACTCTCAAATTTCCCCTGATGCCATATGGCACTTTTCACCCATGGCAATCTACCATTTGCTTTATATTATACACATCTATATTACAAAACCTCAGGCAAAAATAAAATAAGTACATGCACAAGTAATTACATAATGAAAGTCTGTTTATATCTGAATTAAAAAATATATTCCATTCAGTAATTACATTAATTTATGAACCGTGTTTAAGTATGACTTCAAAAATACACTCCACTCACACTGCTTGTTTATAGATGCATTCATGTACTATATATTCTATTCTATTTACAGACTTATAAAGTGCCTCTCACAGAACAACTTAATCAAAGGCGCTCCCAGTGTGAAGAACCCCTCGCAAAAGATAAATCTTAAAGAGAACGGTTGGAAACAGTAGTGCCCCCAGATAAGATCTCAGCACGAGTTATAGCAGGAAGGTCATTCCACAGCAAAGGTCCAACAGAGGCATAATTTGCAACAGGTGACATAAACCAGATTATGTGCAGTGTTATAACTTTCTGATAAGTTGTTAGCTTCGTAAACAGTGAAGCCAACCATTCTAATTCACTAAGCCTTACCATCCTGGCATAATTCACCCAGTGCTTACCATGTGCTTGGTTCACTCCATGGTAAGGATCCTGGCCTAGAATGACGACTTTGGTCTACAAAATAACATCAAAACAGGTAAAAATCCACAGGTCCAACTGTGGATTCTTTGTGAATGAAAGTACATTTAATCAGTATACATTTCAGGTAATGTAATTGTAAGTACTTATTTATATAGCATCTCTTCAAAAAAACTCATCACAGATGGCCCTGATTTTACTACTAAAGACCACAAGCGGATAGAATGGTCTTCAACTGCTTGCAAAGTAGAGGCATAGCTCAAGGCACAGATTGGATGGAAGCCTGTTCCAGAATGAGAAGCCTGTTTCAGAATGAGAAGCCTGTTCCAGAATGAGAAGCCTGTTCCAGAATGAGGGTTGCTCTGAAGCTTGATGTTGCATGGTGGCAGTTACAGTTAGCAACAAGGAAACGACCAGAATTACCCCAAAGAGATCTGCAACCAGGTAATAATGATACTGGAATACATAGCTCTCTGAGTAGAAAGGAGCTGCCCAGGTAGTTACTCATCAGTATAAGGTGACCTGTAGCTGTCCAAAAGCACAAAACTCCACCACTGCCCGTATTATGTAGTGCCATTCTCAAGCCCATAGAAAGGAGAAGGGCGACGCTAATCATCTTTGTTATGACAGTGTCATTAAACAGAAACTAAATAACCAAAAGCACAAAACAGAGAAAACCAACACCGAGGCTCAAATCTAATGTAAGCAGACTTCATGTACTGCCAATTTATGGCTTTTGGATTAGATAGCAATGTCGTAGAGGAAACAATAAACAGGCCTATATTTAGCTTAGCAATACATCAAAACACAAGCTTGTAAATTGAACTACTGTAAGGAGCATTCTACTGAATGCTACCCAAAGGTAGAGTATGAGTGGAATATTCTAGATCAGCAGACCCCCAATCAAAAAGGCAGGAAGTTGCAAGATAACATCACAAGCAAACACAACTGGGCTTACCAGATGTAAGTTTAATAATACTAATAATAAATAAAATGAATAAGCAATTAAATAAATAAACAGTACATAGAAATGCTACTTTCAATATTGTTTTAGTTATGATGGAATATTTTGAACTTGGATAAAATCAAAATAAATGTGATTCAGCTTTTATCAACAAAAAACACTGAACAAAGCTACAGTTCATTGAGAAATTGGTCAACAGTGTTATGATGGATAATGCAGGAGGATTGACTGGGTAGTTCACGTTGGCTCAACTTTTAAATTCTAAGACTTTTACAAGAACCACTTCAGATTCTGTTTTAAGTATACATGTATATAAACAGATGTATGGAAGCAACAGGAACTTAGGCAAATCAGCAAGAACAGAATTTTTCAATAATTTAGGTGAGTCATGATGAATAGAGAAATACACTGAATGAGAAATTGTGCTGTACAAGACATATTTAGCACAACTGGTAGAAGCAGAATCTGCAAAGGTGGTTCATATGGTCCGCCATCCAACCAGAAGCACGCCCAGGCTGTGGAAGATGAATCAGGAAATCCTGACACAACTGAATCTTCAAATTCTGACTGTGCCTTTAGTATGTGCCCAGCCCAATATGCTGCATCCTTTTGGATTCAGCTACACGAATTGGAAGACATCCAATCCTATACTTCTGCTACAATGATCACTTTAAGACACACAAGCAAGTGCATTGGATGTTTGGCACATACAGCACAGCTGTACATTGTTGGCATACTGCTGCACTCGAGCTCCCACAGCAGCGATGAATCGAGTTTATATAGCATTTATGTGTATGGCATAATTTGTCCAGCTAGCTATTATCACTAACAAACATCAATCACAGGATAACCAGAAGGGAAAACCCAGATCCCTAAAAACATACCTCTTTAACTGGGGTTATGCAAGTCCACGAAAACACCTCGTCAGCTGAGGGATAGACGGTGTATTTCTTTCGTTCTTCTTCAACAAAATTTGCCAGCTACAACAAAATGGCAAGTTTCATCACAAAAATGACAAGCGTGCTTCAAATAACTGAACCACAAATACATAAAACAAATGTAGGCTGCTGAGATTATCAGGACACTGCACATGACATTTATATAGCACCTATTATCTATCTAAAAAATCAAATAAGAAGATGTAACACCAGATAGAGATCACAAAGGATCTATACAAATACAAAATCTTGGAATAGTATTGAGATATATAGCTTTCACGATGATCGCTTGAACAGTTTCTATGAAAAGCAAACATGTATTCAAATATTGGTGTTACTTGAGCCCTCAATGATGCCTTTACATTTATCTAGTTAGTAGTTTTATAAAAATGAAGGACATAAACAAAGGAAGTAAAGTATAAGGTACACAACAGAATTGTAATCTTGCAAAATTTCTGAGCCAAGTCTCAGAAACCAGCTTATACACAGACCTGTGCTCTGTCAAAACACAATCGTTAGGCAAGGTCAGAATCGGTTCCAGGACAAGATCCAATGGTCAGATAGGCAGATAGTCAGAGAATGTGCGAACATGTGAGTAGAGTTGAAACAGCAAGAGAGGTCAGGGAAAAAGGAAGAATCTGGATAGGATTTTTCATTCATTCACTTACTTAATATCGTTTATTTAATGACGCCGTCACATCGACGATAACTGGCGTTCATTCATTCAGAGGACTTATATAGTGCCTCTCCAAGGATTTGTGGAAACAGTGTTTTCAGTTTGAGTGAAAACCTGAGTTGGGATTACAAAAGGAACAGTTTTTGGGGAGTGCATAGGATGGATCAGATAATTATCATAATTCTGACAAGAGTCTGTTCCAGAGCAGCTATGGCTATGCCAAGATTTCAAAATTTTAGAGATGAGGGGATAGAAGGTTGAAGTGCTAGGGCAGAACAGTCCTGAGTGGGTTGACCAGAGCAGTTGCACTGTGAATAACTGACAAAGATATGAGGTTGCAAAGATTGCAGTGTGTCATATATGTTAGTGATGGGTGTTTATACTTTATTCCTTTGGGTACCTGAACCACTGCAGTGAGTTTAGGAGTGAAGTGTTGACTTTTGGAGGTTTAATTACAGCATAAGCAAAAGCATTCTGGACAGTATGAGCAAAAACATGCTGGACAGCATGAACGTAGTTTATTTGGGTGGCATCTCTAATCATAAACAGTTAATTGCAGTAGTCTAGTTTAGCATAGATCATGAAAGTGCTAATACTAGATGCGGTCTTGAAATCAAGCATAGGGTGGATTCTGCGAAGGTCACAGATAATATTATTATGCACAAAGCAAGAGCAGGAAAGATGGGTAATATGATCAGAGAAACTGAAAATACGCTGGATAATCTTTCACTTTTTCTGTCTACACAATTTTCAAGGAAATTGTAACAACACCAGACTAGTGTAGAAATGCCTCCATAAAATCTGCGTTTATTCAGTGACACAGATTAATAATACTAATTTTCTATATTTTCTTGATGTCTATCATGATATCCTTGAGTGAAGTCCTGATATTACGTAAGTTTCAGTGGTGTGTTGATGTATATAAAATCAAAAGCAATAATCAATGCTTTATTTCTACACCAGCGTGGGCTGTTCTGTTTATAGTTGTATGGAAAACATTTATACCACAGCTATCTCTTACCGATACACTAAAAGCAAGGAATTTATATTTAGTGTCCTTGCACTAAAAGATCCTTGCACTGAAACAATAACCTAAACATGTCGATCAATTTAAGCAATTTTTTATTAAACCAGTTAATACAGTCCTTAACCAGCTTTTCATAGGCCTCTCACAGACAGCAATTATGTTGCAAAAAGCATAACACTTACAGTACTGAAATACGGTTTGGTGAACTCTGGCTCCAAAGCCTTGTACCATGATGGATGAATTTTCACAACCAATCCGCGAGTTTTAGTAGCTGCAATTTTCATTTTGGCTAACAATCGATTTTCCTCTATTTTCAAGCGATCTTCTTCGCCCAGACATTTGGTTTCTGCTGCAGCGTTTTCGGATACATCAGGAGGTGAGGTCGTCTCATAGTTTTTGTTAGCATCAAGCTTGCACTTCTTGGACAGATGATCTCCATCCAACTGTGCCTCTTCGCTCTGTCGCTTTGTGGTCTCATTAGGACGGTTTTCTTTCCGGACACCTGCTGACCCTGTGACCCCTCGCGTTGGGGACTGGAAGAAACTGTTAATTTTTTTCTGGCCGTTCATTTTCCAATCAACAAAAATATTGACTGTTGCGTTCGACTGTCTTAATTCAGGAACAAACACTCCTCGGATAAAACTAAGTGATCTAACAGCAATTTTATGCATAAGAAATTATTACTTTCTTGGTAAAAACTTTGGCAAAATTTACCGACCAAGTTTCCCGCGCACATATTAACCCGATGATTTCCTTTAATTTTGTTTAGCGCCAGATTAATTTTCACCAGCGTTGGAGGAATCCGCATTGGCTTCGTGAGTCCTTCGTCATGTTGGCGCTCTTAGTGGTAACACTAGCTGACATTATGCCTCCAGAAAATGCGTCAGGAACTTGTTGCTGCTTTATAAATGATTATGAAACGAATTGGATGAAATCATCGATATGTCCAAAGAAAAAACTGCCATGCAGTTTCTGCACCAAATGACCATTGCTTTGCTACATTTTAAGGACTTCACACAAACGTTACACTGAAGATTTAATAGCGTTTTTAAATTTTCTCAACAGAGCTATAGTTGAAACAACATATGAGCTTATCGGGTTCCAGCGTATGAATTTCGATGTGAAGTCGATGAGAAGGCAATATTATTGTCGCAAAATGAAAATGTAGGCCTATAGGCCTACCCTATAGCGACCGTATATGGCCTTGACGCTGCTCATTTTCAGATTATAAAAGCCATTGAGGTGTACATATAAACACATTGTGTAGAGCACAATATAATAATTATTACCGTTAGTTACAAGAACGACACAATACTTTGGGCCAATATTTGGCAAATTTTACACTCTGACGAGATTTGTAATTCACGGTTATTCAATTGCTGTTTGTATTTGATGTTAACAATTAAGTTACATGTATAATTAAGGCACGCCGTTTTCTGATGAACTCTAATGACGTGAATTAGGACGATTTAAAGCATCTTCTCTAAGAGGAAAAGACAATTAAATCACTGTGAAAATTTGTTTTAGGAGTCATCTTCTGAAAACGGTAGGAGTCAAAACCGGTCGTTGGTCAAATCGTAGGCCTAATCTTTTGAAGCCGTAGGCTACTCAGTATCCGAGTCTCTAGACAAATATTCTAGGTCCTGGCAGTGGCGTAACGAGGGGGGCAGGGGGCAGCCCCCGGGCGCAGGACGGGGGCGCAAAATTAGGTCTGAAAATGTGTTTTTGTTAAAGAAATCAGATAAAAATAGAAAAATAGTAAAAAGTAACTTTTTGTAGGTGAGTGTGGGGTTACAAGAGCGGGGGGGACGCAAAATGATATTTGACAAGTTTTCTTGTTGAAAAACAGAGGAAAAGCAAAAAAAAGTCATCAGAAATTTTGGTCATCAATAAATTTTGGCGGAACTCAGAAAAAATTTTTCAGGAAATTCTTGCCCCCGGGCGCACGAACCCCTAGTTACGCCACTGGGTCCTGCCATGGTCAGTTAAGTAGGTATGATTCTTTCAAAATACCTATGCAAAGCTGTCGCCTCGATCCAATTTTTACATCTGATATGAAAATATATTTACTCCAAAAATATAAATTATTCGTCAGTTTCTCACCCTAAATTCTTCTGTAATCTCATTGGTTTTTCTTCATACATATAATAAACAGCAATGCATTTATGTAAACAACAGGCGAGACCAAGACCGCGTGATCCAAGACCAAGACCGAGACCGCATTGTCCAGGACCAAGACCTAAGCCTCAAGAATCAAGACCATAAACGCAATTCTCAATTGTAGTGTTACATATTTCCATAATTCAAATCAGATGCTTATGATATTGAGATTATAGTTTTTGTCCCAAAGTCTGCGAGGTCTCATGAAGAGCACAATACCGCTAAACATGCTCTCAACAGGCGCAGCTGTTGCGGAATACAAAAAATTTTGCCAGCAGAGAAAAATTCCCCACCAAATACCTCATTTCCAATGCTTGCCTGGCTAGTGATTCTGCCTAGAGAAACTGCATCAGTGTAAGCCTAACTAAAGCACCTGAAGTCAGGGTTAACTGTCTCAACGTTTTCTTGTCGCTTCTGATAAGAAGCCAACAATGAAGTCCTCTCTCACTTTGTCCTTGGCGGATCGTTGCATGAATTCCAAGTCATCTCAGAAATCTCTGAATAACTGGAAATATCGACAACATTTAACAAATACTCCATTCTCGTTCCCACCAAAGGCGCAAGGCCACGACCAAAGGCGAATGACCGAGACCAGACGCCCAAGACCAAGAACGCACCTTTCAAGACCAAGACTAAGACCGGTACATTCAAGACCGAGACCACATTTTTTCGATAAGAAGCCTTAACATAATTTCCGGCCACATTTTTTCGGTCTCGAGACCAAGACCACGGTCTCGAGACCACATCACTGTAGTGTACAAGATGTACAGCAATTGGTCAACAACAGAGCCCTGCGACACACCAAAAGGAGCGGTGACCCAATGAGATCGAGTGGAGCCAAAGACATTGCAGGACATGCACCCATCTGATAAGGAACTAGGCCAACGAAGCAGCTTACAAGAAATATCAAAAGAAACTAGCAGACGTTGAATCAGAATGTAATCAACCATGTCAAAGACCGCACTTGCATCAAACGGAGCCAGGATAACTTCATCCAATTTAAACACGGTCACAACTAGTTGTCTTATGATCACGATTCAAATTCATAAATATCTTGAGTTTTACATTATTTGTCATTTTCGTTGGGTTTCAAGACTTTAAATGAAACCCTTATTCTGCTTCCTACAACAGTTTTCTTGTGCTTTCCTGAGCAAGACGTCAGAAAGTGCCCAGTTTGTCTATGACTAGTGATACAGACAATATGCTACACAACATATTCAACGGTGTTGCTAATAGTGGCTTCAAAGGGAGCACGGGGTCATAATAAAGTTATGTGACATGTCCCTTAAATTTGGAGAGCTAACGTTTTGTCTAATTGTTTTATTGCTACATCGTAGACCTCAGCATCTCACTTGACTCCCCTCTCTAACTTCAAATCGTGGATCTGCCTCAGGCAACCATGTTCATTGGGACCGCAATGGGGCTACAAGTGCCCACCAATGGAACAATGTGGGCCTGCTGTGGCCCAGCAAATTGGTTGAAAAAGACCTGCTGAGAAACTGGACGCAGTCTGAACATGGAAACTAAAAAAATAATGGTACTCATTTGAAAACAGAGCTACTGTGGTAGACGACTGAAACATCTCACCTGATAAAATCAACCGTAATAACAAGATTTATATCAAAATGTTCGTAATAATAATGATATAGGCTGTAGCCACTACACAAAACCACCAATACAACACTATGGCCAAAGCAGGTTAAATTTCAAATAACAATTGGAAACAATTCAGGTGCTAGAAAAGCACCAGAAAATGTTCTGGTTTTCAGCACTTTGTAGATTTAGTTGCACATTTCCACAATGCCAAATGATCAACAAAAACTCAGCTTATCAGATTTACGAGAACATGCCATTCAGAAATCTGGATAAAGCAATTGCCATGTTTTTCAGTTTACTGATTTTGCATTGTGTTACAAAGAAACCAAGTAAATACACAAATAAATAGTAGAAGACACACAAAGTCAAAACTTGTTCTAAAATTGTAAGATTTTAATAAACTTGTTCGAGTGAAGTATGTGGTAATCAGAATGCACAGGTAGTATAAGTCCAGATGCTGAAAGTCTGATTTACGATTATACAGCAACCCAGTTCAAAAACCTAAACAGACGTGTAGCTACTAATGATAATTATTTCCAATGTACAAATAACCCTGTTTCTGACATTGTGTATTTGCATAGCAAAAGAAAAGACATTAAGCTGTAGCAATACAATAAGAATCAGTTAACAGCCTTTCACCACCAACATAATTTAAGGCCAACTCCTTCCTCATTAAAATTTGAATACTAAGAGAAAGGCATTTTTAATAATTTTAGCACAAGAAATTACTTTATTTAGAAAGATACCGTATTATAATTTATTTAACTTTTTTCCTTTGCACGAGACTCATTCAAAAATCTGCTACACAGATGAGAACACTTTCAGATTCTGAGTTACAAAAAATTTAAGTGTGTATGCTTTAATTTAAAAAAAGCCTAAAGTCATTCATGTAATTATGCCTACTTATTTCACCGTACATCTTCAGACGCATTTACATCTTCACAAAATTCAACTCAGTGAAAATGAATGAACCTAGAGTGCTACAGTTTAACAAGCAGCAAACAAAAATTGAAATAAACCCTGCCAAAGAAAAATGCAGTCTGAGGAGAGAAACCATGTGTTAAGATGGGCTTGCAGGTGACGTTGTTCTAATTCGATGTGCTACGGCTGCCACAAGGGCAGCACCTTTACCGCTACCATCTTCAGACAGCATCATGTGAACCTGAAAGAGTTTAAAAATTTAAAGTTAATGACAAGTGCCCACTGACCATACACTAAAATATGTATCCATAACACTAATGATTCACAGATGATGATATCTAAACATTCAATAGCAGGCTATCAGCCAATAGTGTTGACTTAAGTGTTCTAAGTCAATCAGATTCAGAATGTTTCAGTGGATCGGTGTAGTAGGGGCACAAACACACACACACACAAATTTCTTGGCCTGTGATGTTCCTAAAGCATGTTAAAAATGTCCACGCACATATGACATAATTGTAAGGTTTTAATTTGTTTATGTATTGCCGATTGTCTGAGCAGAGAATTGTGCATGTGAAAAAACATGTTGGCATATCTTCAGTTTGCGTGAGAAACTAAATCTACTGTGTTACAATTGGAAGGCAACTTGTTGAAACACATGGATACAATATTATATCACTAAAATAAAGCCCCGATATTGGATTGCATTTTCAGAATTAAACTTCAACATAATATGTTTCAACAACTGCCTGAGGAATGAAGTCAAAAGTGGCCAATGACCAATTACCTTACTCAGTCATACCTTCATTCACATAGGACATATTGGCTTTTTGATTCCAACAAGACTGCTAATTAGATTACTGCCACAGAAGGAAATAAGCAACTAACATATAAATAAGCACATAATCCTAAAATCTATTAAAAATAGTATGTACAAAACATAGACCTACTTTGAGTCCAGGATTGAGCAGATCTTGTGTTTTCTTCAACATGAGTTTGTCGAAGTAAGGATGAAAGCGATACAGACTTCCATCGACGGCAACGGTTATATTTGGCTTGTTAATGCGGTTTATTAGAGCTGCAATGCCTACACACCGTCAAACGATACAGTAAATTAAATTAATTAATGCATGAAATTAATGCATGCGCAAAACAATTATCCAAAAGTCATATGTTACCAGAAGATTTGGTACAACATTCACTTACGTAATACGTTCATCGATATTTCTGTGGAGTAATTTGTATTTAATTGCTCAGTAATAAAGTTCTGCTGTTTTTACAAGCACATGACACAACTCAAATATCTATTTTATCCTTATCACTGTGCAACACAGACAGCCGATGAAGTCTGGCACTGTAAATGAACAGATCAGAAAAACACTTCTCTTCAAAGCTTTCTCTGAACATTCATCTATTTTTGCCAACCCACTTTCAACTCAATTCTTTGTCATAAGAACAATCACATTCTGTTTAACCATGTTTACCAAAAGTATCGTGGCTTTGGTTTACCTGACTTATTGCATTCTGACTCGACTTTGGGAAATATTGTAACAGTGCACTACATGTGTCAGATCAGATCAGATGTGACCTGTGCGGTTATGCTATTACCTCTTATCACGTTGCCACCGCCTCTAAAAGAACTCTAGAAAAGTAACTGGCTGCAAAGACAAGCCCCATCAGTTGTCTGCATTAGGCGAATCCATTAAGCCACAATATAAACCATTACACTGAATAGCTTCTATTTCCATAACAGTGAAAATCTTGATCCATTGTTAATTGCTGCGTTATGACAGCAAATTCTCTGTTAAATAAACGAATATACAATACAATATAATACCTGCTGAAGCAAGAAAAGCTGCCCGTTCTGAAACAGCGCAACAGATTAGTTTCACATTCTGACAGTCTGTCTCTGTGGCGTTGACAACGCCAAGTTCATCCAGAATCTGCTGTGTGTGTTTAAATCCAGCAGCTTCATCATCACTAAATTAAAAAAATTGCATACATCAACACAATCCTTGATGACATCTTCTCAGCAGTTCTGATGCGGTACCTGTCTGAATTTCTGAAAGGATTCTGTTTATTTGATAGCTTTAGAGGTTGAAAAGAAATTAATAGGTGTTGCAACACTGATATTTCCATTCTCTGTAGCATATATAAGTTCTGGTTCTGTTCTCAAATTAATTCCAAATTTTCATTCTTATTCTTGTTAATAGAAACTGATAAGTTTACTTCAAATTCCTATAGATGTCCTTTAATGCAAATATCACTGTGTGGCAGCTACAAATAAAATAGGATCTCAGGAACCTTCAAAACAGATACCACCAATATTTAACCAACAACGAAGGGACATCATTATTGTATGAGCCTAAATGATTCAAGAGTTCTCAGACACATAAAGGGGAATAACAGCAATACTGAAATTCAGAAAATTATCCCAGACCACAGCAACAAGTTTTCTGTGCCAAAAAAGGCAGGATTTATAAAGCAGCAATTCAGGGTAGCTTACATCACTGCATGCAAATGAACAATCAATGAACTGCAATTTATGTCCAGTTTTAGCTAAAACTGGACATAAAAGGTTTCACGAAGCTAGTCAAATTCTTCTCGGTTTGGAACTCACTCTTCTATTTCGGATACGTATTTAGTGTAGAATCGATTTTCTGTGCCGAGATCATCAGGCAGATGACCGTTGAAGAGAATTCCCTCACGAGTGCACTCGACGATCACTCGTCGTACAATCTCTCCCATATACATGCCGGATATCATCTTCTCAAAACTACAAGCAACATCCGTCCAACCAGCATTAGTCTTCAAAACTCAGATTGCACTTAAGAAGAGTCTAACTGATTTTCAAATGAACTTTTGCTCTTAAACAAAATCCCTCTTCCTTCAAGTCTTCCTGACTACTACATTTCTACATCTGCCACTTACAAACGAGAATCATTACGAAACATATCATAGTAATCAGAATTCTTATAATATTTACACACATTCTATCAATCAATAAATCAATATTCATTTACTCTGGTAACTGATTGACACAGACGCAACCAGGTACATGTGGGGATTCTTGGTTCATTTCAATTTGGCCTATCCCTAATGTGAACTTTGCATTTGCTTAGGTTCTGGTGGCAAGTTTTCTTGGGGGCAGTGGATTAGCTAAGCTTCATTATGCATTCCGATACAGCACCCTAGAGATAAAGTTACGATCGTCCTTTGGTACGAGCATGAAGCCATGGGACGAGGAGGGCAGAGGCTATAACTACTTTGACGGTTTGTAGCAAACCACCTCACCACCAATTTTGATCCCTCTATGGAAACTTCCATCTCACAGCTCAACCTCTGACAAACTACCAGAACAAAAACCCAACTCTAGACAATAATTAAACAAGAAAGAAAAAATACATGATTATAAAGTTACTGTCAGATTCACTTCAACTTACCAGAAAAATTATGTTGATAAGCTGGTATCACATATAGGAAAGTCTAATAAATTAAACAATAGTATGGCAAAGGTTTAGCAGTCTCTCTTTTCCCAAGACAAAGCACATTTAAAGACCTGTATGGAATCTAAACACTTACATCTGTCTGCGAGGGTTCAGAGATTTCTCGTCGATATCATAATCTACCTGGGTTCTAAGGAAATCAAGACATCCATTGTCTCCAAATGCACCCCATTCTGTGTTAATTATTACCTGAAAAGAAAACACATTTGTCATATTACTCAAAAGAAAAACAGGAAATGAATTCCAAATTTAGAAAGTTATTGATTCAATAGCATGAATTAAGAATGCCTACCTTGTAACAATATAAGACAGAATGTGGAAAGTTCTGTCATTTTATTCTAAATAATTCTGACATCTTAGGAAAGTGCTCAGGAAGACCACAGTTAATGAATATCAAAAATCTGTAACAGTCCATTTGTTAAAGATCTATCTAAAATGTAGGTAAGCCACTGGTCTAATCCTGAAAAGACAGCAGCATTAGGAATTGAACCCACGCCCAAAATTCTGTTCAGTTTCTCAACGTGATTTCCACTCAATGTTCCCTCTAAGATGTGCTCACGTGCGGCCATGCAGTGGTTTTGTTAAATGTCACAGGTGGGAATTTTTTAATGCTTTGGCATCAGGCAAAAGTTTTTCATTTTTTAAGTTTGAAAAAATTTGAAAACAAATTAAGTCGCACAGCGGCATAGTCATAGTTCACAGCACACTAGACAGTGCTTTAAACAATGGCAAATAGAGTGCATTCATCTGCATCACACGGTCATTGTTAAAACGAAAACTTGTTGCCCATGTCTCTTGCAGTCACCACCCAGCAGATGACATGGCTTACACACTTGCATCTTTGCCTTAAAGAGAACATTGTTTTCACTGCATAAAAGGACCATGAAACACGGGCCAGAAGGACATCATAACTGCTAACCAATTGTTCTTTCCAGAAATCCTGCAATTATAAGATCTTACCTCATCACCACTAGTGTTTCCTCCATTCCATTGCTCAACTTTTGACAACTTTTCCATGTAACACGCATTTGTTCCTGTCCCTAAAAGATATTTAGCAGACATTATTATTTACTACATATAAATAATTAGTGACTACTACTCATCAGATAATTCACATAGCATGCAAAAACACACCAAAACACAGAATAAACAAAAGAACAGGACACAGTATTGATATAACCAGCTATTATCTCATGTTTATTCGATCAAAACGTAGTATATGGCTGTCAAAATGCATTGCCAAGTCATAAATAAAAACATCTGACATCACAGTTCTTCATTTAACAAAACACTAGACTAGTGCTGTCTCAAATAAGATACTAGTAAGTAAGCCAGTTGTTTCATACTGTTAATTGTTACTCAGCAACTTTATTGTGCCAAAGTCTAATGCGCAAGGCATCAAACAACAGTGCATCAAAACAAAGCTGTAATCACAGGTCAACATCCAGAATAGATAGGCAGCCTATGGTGGACAAGCAATTTGAAAAAGGTCTGTTTTCAGTTGAGAACAAAATGACATAAGAAACTGAGCAAATGATCAGATACAGGAAGAGAGTTAAAAAAATCTAGGTCCAGTGTCCAAAAAAGCTCATTCACCAAGAACAGTTCTAGTTTTAGGTATTACCAGAGAAAGATGATCAGCTGGTCTGGTTGAACAAGTCTGGGGAGTAAGGACTGAGTGTATATACTGTGGCTGGCCAACATCCTGTGTTTTACAAACTATAACCCCTAATTTGAAAGAGATTATTTACTGAACAGGAGGCCAGTGCAAAGATTTAAGCAAAGGGTTATATGTCCAACTTTTGCATATTAGTTATGGTTCTAGCCGGAGTTCTGAACTCTGGGGTTTCATCATGTTTAAAACCATATTGTCATCGTTGTTCAATAATCTCCTTCTCACCCAAGATGACTCCGACTTGTGTGTTATGGTCTTTAAATGCACAGGACATGAGACATCCCACAGTGTCATTGAGCAAAGCAACGCACTCAACATCAATATCCTACAACATCAAACACACATCAAGATAAGAAAAAGTAAGCACAGCAAAAGAGGAAGGATACTTTAAACCAGAGATGGGTACAATTAGCTAGAACTGCTAATCGATTAGAATTAGAATTAGCTCCTGAAATTTACTAATCGATTAGAATTAGAATTAGCAAAAGGTTTTAGCTAATCGATTAGAATTAGAATGAGCAGCAGCTAATCGATTAGCAATTAGAATTAGATTTAGATAATCGATAGTTCGATATATTTTGCTTCATGAATTTGTCAAATTGTTCAGAGCACAAGTTACCACAGCAAGTTGTTGTAGCCTATTACAATATGTAAAACTGCACAACTGCTATGTGTGAGAACAGTCCAAAAGCCAGCAAGCAACACCACATCGGTCAATACATGCTGCAATTATTGACATTGCTACTGCTTAAGTTCACTATTGCATTTTGCAATTAGCATGTCTTGAATCAGTGCATCACTTAGCCTACAGAGCCTAAGCGCTTACGATATAGCCACAAAACTAAATACGATGGCAGCTGAGGTTGCAGGAACACAATGATGCTGTAGATGAAGAACATGAAGACATGCAAATCTTTCAGTGTTGCATGAACAGAATCATGGTGTAAGAGTAGTACTATCTCTTACACCATGAGCAGAATGGACAGATATAACCATGAACAGATCATTGCAGGTTTGAAACAGCCTTCAGATAAATAAGTAAGTAAGGAATTTTTGAAAACTCAATATTAATAAACTCATTCTTAATTAATGCATGCTTAGCTTAATTTTCACACATCTAATCGATCAGCTAATCGATTTTCGATTAGAATTAGCTGAAAATTGCTAATCGATTAGAATTAGAATTAGCATCAGATGACAGCTAATCGATTAGAATTAGAATTAGCTGTTTGAGGAATTAGGATACTTTAAACCACCCTGAGAAATTTCTTTCCCGTACGTTCTACTGCCAAAATTGTCACCAGTGCATTTCGACAAGCACCACAAGTACATTTTCAGATCTTTACCACCAGCTCACCTCAAAAACGTTCTTCAATTTCAGATTCCTGCTCGGTAGCAAACTTCATTTAATGTCTTGTGAATTATATCAGTGGTACAATAGAAGTTACAGGATTGCAATGGATTGTTTAAAATACCGGAAAGTATGTGCTTAAGCTTAGAGGTAAGAGGAGATATGTATGGATGTATAGGGCAAGTCTACTCACACACAATTGTCTAGAACCATCAACTGGTGCTTGTCACTAGATACTGGTACAGTAGAAGTACAAGGCATGCAAAATATAATGAGTAATTTCATGTGTGACTGTGACAAACACAGGATTCATTTTTGCCGGCAAGAAGCCCTTTTGCTAGCGAGAAGCACTTTCCTTTGCAAGAAGTGCATTTGTGCAGTATTTAAAATGCATCATAGAAATGGTCAGATACATAAATACATACACTGAAGATCCGTCATAACATGATTCATTATAACACAAATTCTGATACACAGTAGGAACAGGGACCCTAAATTAATTCACGCATAAAAAATAAATTTCCTATAACATGACCTATTGACCTTGTTATAAGGTGGCTTTTGATAGAGCTCCAAAGAGAGCATTAAAAGATTTTCAGGTGTACGTGAAAACTAATGTTGTAACATAACCCACCCCTCTGCGCTTGATTGCCTCCTGGAGAAGCAAGACAACATCCTGACCCACAACTCCATCACACGTGAAGCCCTTCGTCCAACAGACCAGACGACCAACAGCAAGGCCCTCCTGGCGACACGGAAATGAGAACGTAAAGCCGAGGGGTAGATGCTTGCCGCTCAGATGATGGTCTTTCATGAAGTTAGCAATGCAGTTGGCTATGTGGTCAAACAACTAAATCACAAACAGCAACAATTACAAATTACTAAGTAATTACAAGCCTTGGCCAAACAGGTTTGGAATGTGGATAGCAATTCTTGTCAGAACTTGTTTCATATGTTCTATAATGGACATAACAGCATAGCACCATAGGAAACAATTCAGGTTCCAAGATGTTCCACAAGCACATTAAATTAGCCAAAACCTCCTCTAAACCTTTGTTAGAGTGTAACCATAACACTAATAATAATGATTTACTATCTAATCGATCAGACATCTTCTGTAGGCATCTTGGTTTCAAATCAGGTGTGCTAATTTCAATTGAAAGTTCTTGAACCCAGTAACTGAGATGTACTAAACTTAATCCTGTCCAAGTGTTGGTGTAGACTTTAGCCTAAAGATTGTTTAACACTAGAATGTTGTTTTAACTAGGTACTTTGCCCAACACTTGAAAGCTGTTTCTCCATCCTGGGCTGGGCTGGGAACACCTCCGAGTAGGTGTCTGGGAGAGGCACTTATATACATGCTCTGAATGAATGAACACATTTGACGATTATAACAGGTGCAGAAATGTAAGAAATGTCAGGATTACCTTGCATTACAATCATTTGCAATCTATTGTCTCGGACAACCTATCCCAACAATGTGTCACATTAAATCTCTCGTCAAGTGCAGTGGTTTCCAACTTTTTTTCAAAGCAAGGTGTTTCCAACATTTTTAAAAAGCAAGGTGTTTCCACCAATTTTTCAAAGCGAGGTGTTTCCAACCTTTTCAAAATCAAGGTGCTCTTACTAAAAGTCATTCAGACAATGGCACCTGGCCTCAATTTCATGTATTTATCTCCCCCATTAGTTCATTATTTTAATGACGAGCAAGGTTCATTGTATTCAACTCTACTGTTGCGACTATTTCTACACTACTTTAGGTTTTAAAAATAGTTATTAGGCCTATGTCTGTAGTGATAAAAGCGAAAAGATTTAGGTTCTAACATTCAGCCATGGCACCGCTACAACTGAGTCAATGGCACCCAGGTTGGGAAACAGAGGACTAAGGTCAGCATGCTGGACTGTCAACCGAGAGGTCAGGGGTTCAAATCCCCACCGAGGCAAAAAAATGTTTTGAGGTTTCTGCTTCACCTCTGCCTTCTAGTCAACTCAGCTATAATGAGTACACTGGCCATCTTCATATGTCAAGGCTACGAAAAATGAAGTCACAGCCACTTCATACACATGCCTGCCTCGAAGGTTATCTGAAGGGACTGTTCTCCTTGTTCCTGAAGTGTAAATAAAACTTAGGTATGACAAAATATGTAAATTACACATATTTATGCATTTATATCCTACCGCTCAGTGGTTAAAGTGGTTTGGGTCTGCAGTGAGAACTCCGAAGAAGTTTAATTGGAATGCATGCGTTACCAGGGTTCCATTGTATGGTGAGCAATGGAAACACAAGCAAAGAATTTTGAGATGGCGCGTTCCCACCCACTTTAAACGCTGCTAACGCTGATTGAATCGTATATGACTTTCTGAAAGTTGCAAAGTCCAGTCATACCTTCTGGCATATCACTGAGATGTCCTTCACAACTTCATTAACCAGAACAATGATACTAATTAGTTAAACAAGGAATGTGCGGCTGTCTCAAGTACCTGAGTACCTGGTCCAATCATCAGCTCTTCAGAAATCGGATATATCTTATTCTTCATTTCAACCGAAGTTCCTTTGAGCGAGATAAGAAGAACTCGAAAATTGGTTCCACCTAAGTCCAGAGCTAAGTAATCTCCACACTCTGCATAAAACATCAATCAAACTAAAGTGTCACAGGTAATCTTAAACATCATCGACATGAATAAATGAAAACTTGAAAATTATAAATGTATCATTCTAAACAGCTCACCAAGGCTTTTATAGTATTTGTCGTTTGGCACATGAAATTTGACAATCTAGTCTAAATTTTCTCACTTGCTTATTGCTTATCAAATTAACTGCTTAATAACTGTGGATTTTAACATGAGAATGTAAGTTGTCCCATATTTGCAGACTAATGACAGAGAAAACAAAGCGCTCCAAAAGATACATTGCAAGACGAAATACTTGGAATTAAAACTTATGCCATTCGTGGAAAGAAACTTGTAAGACCAAAATTTGGTGATGTTAGTGGAGCTAAAAAGCTCATAAAAAAAGGAGCAAAATCAGACATTAACTTGCAAGTGAACAATGAACATTAACTGTATCGAGATGCATTCTAAGGGAGAGTGGATGAAGAGTGCAAGGGAGTCTAGGAAATAAGTTTCAAAACAATTATTTTCTTTTTCATTTCTAGCTTTTATCAGTGAATGCAAGGTTGGTTGGCATAGAGCAGCATCACTGCTATGTCTCAGTCCTGCATTGATTAAATTCAATAACTTGTGATTTTTATTTTTTAATAACATACATATCACTTAATAAAATAGAAGACCAACAGTGTTTGCAACAGACCTGTTCCATTTGGCAGAGATTGAACATAGGTGACAAACATTTTGACTGTGGCACTGGCATTTCTATTCTTTGAAAGTCCGATGTCCATTTCCTGATTTAGAAGATTGCGAACCTTTGTATATACCTCATCAACGTGAATGTACTTCTGTAGTATTTTATTTAACTGCAACACAAACATAGCATTCCATCAAACACCAGAAATCCCACAAAGAATACAAGCAAATTTATGATAATCTCTGAGTACAGAGAGTAGGTATCTTGGCAAAGAGAAAATGACAATCTCTGAGTAGGCATCTTGGGGCTATCCAAGTGCTAAGAATGAATGGAATAAATGAATGAACAAACACAACACTGATTTAACATAAATCCAATGCTTGGCATAGTAAAGGCTTCATCTGAATTCATACATCTTTGTCAACAACTGGATAACTTAAATTAACTGCTCAGGAAAATAAATTAACATAACAAAAGTAGTGGCTGCACAGAAGAAATCCTTCTTCACTCGTTGTCATATCTGAAATACTGAAGCCAAAAGGCAGAGCTCACAAACTACAGCACAGTAGCACACAGATCCAATAAAACCCAACTACATAGTACATTTATTCCTTACCAAATGCATGGCTTCAGGACTGCTCGGCTATCGGAAAATTGTACACAACGCACTAAGATTATGCAGACAACTCACAATCAACTATTCCCTTCCAAGCTACACAGCTTAAATGAGACAGCTTCAACCAACTCCGAGGTTTAAACTGATTAAGCCTCTAAACACCTTTTCAAAGATCAGTGCACCTTCAAGTGAGTCAACAACTCATCAGAAGAAAGTCTCTAGACCAACTTCTCTGAATGCAGACCACCTCCACGAATTCATAATCACATCAAACTTAATTAATACTACTTCAAGCATCAAGTGGTGTTTATCTTAAGCAGCCCACAGCTAAGCGATTAGAGTTTAACACGTCCTGCTACAAGTTTTAACAGCAAAGAATCTGCTAAGACAGATTCAAATGATTTGGAATGTCTTGAAATAACTGACATTATCAGTGACAAATACCAATACATAAAATCAATATGACTTTATCGAATGCCCACTGGCCAAAGCTCAGAATTTCACAAAAGATCTCTTAGCATAAACAATGACTTGCTCAGTTCAAGCTGTCATGCTGTTGGATTTCTGTCGTCGTGCTTTCGCATCAACTGATAGATCCTTCAACCTTAGGCTATGTCTCTGACGACTACTTATCAATAGATACATGTAATTAAGGTTTACTCGGCCTTCAATTCCCTAGGGGGCGACTGTAAAACGAGCAGTAGGACAGATTGGCACCTTGCACGCTGACATAGTCAAATTCGACTCCTGTTAAACTTGTTATCATCTGTGACTACTATGTCATGTAATCTTACTGTGTTCTTGTCGGTTTGAATTCCTAAATGAATATTATTATTAATAATAAAAATAATAATAATAATAAACAAGTAATTACTTCCATACCATACCTGATACGGCAATTATGCTTTTTAATCATTCAGTAACTAAATCTGAAATCGAAAATGTATGTATGCATGTGTGAAGATTTGATATTGGCCTATACATGTAGTAGCTTTCAAGTAGCTAACAAGAGCACAAAATATCAATCTGTCATCTCAAGGTCTAACGATAACGATTAAATTTATCGACACACTTATATAGAGCCTTGAGAACCAGAAGTGCTGAAAGGCTAAGGTAACAGGCGAGTTTGTACACTTCTGCATAGCAGTGTGGTCATGAGGTTAAAGGTCATTCCTCTGGCGTGCAAACACAGCCACAACAACTGACCGACTGGACACATTTTTAATCTCCCAATTTTCCATGGTACATATTTTTAATCACCCAAATTTCCATGGTGCATATTTTTAATCTCCCAATTTTCCATGGTACATATTTTTAATCTCCCAATTTTTTATGGTACATATTTTTAATCTCCCAATTTTCCGTGATACATATTTTTAATCTTCCAATTTTCCATGGAACATATTTTTAATCTCCCAATTTTCCATGGTACATATTTTTAATCTCCCAATTTTCCATGGTACATATTTTTAATCTCCCAATTTTTTATGGTACATATTTTCAATCTCCCAATTTTCCATGGTACATATTTTTAATCTCCCAACTTGCAATGGTACACATTTTTAATCTCCCAACATGCCCTGGTTGTACCATATGTACCATAATAAATATTAATCCCCAACATGCCCTAGTACACATTTGTAACCTCCCAACTTGCCATAGTACAAATTTTTAACCTCCCAACATGCCCTGGTACACATCTGTAATCTCTGAACATGCCCTGGTACACATTTTTAAACTCCCAACTTGCTCTAGTACATTTACCAACACCAACACAAATGGAGGAATGAGTCAGCACTAGGATGATCCAACAACAGTCACCCAAACAATTACTAAACTAGGCTCAGCATTGCTTAACTTCACTGCACCCACCTGCTATAAACAGCACCAGAGTGACCAATAGCAGCATGACAGATCTGTAACAATAATGCTTTCAATGATCTCATAATCACAACTAATTATATGATAAAGGCTGATGTTCAGTCACAAGCAAAGGATCAGCAACTGGCCCCAGCTTCTCAGCCAGTGACCCCAGATTTGAGCCATCTATCAAACACAACAGGCTCAAGCTAACAATTCCATGTGTAAATGTCAGTATTGCAAATCTGGTCATTGTATTACCGTGCAGTCATTGCTGCTCTAAGGGCCACATAATACAGCTCATAAAGTCTGAATATACATAACAGCTAGTAATGCAGTCTCTCCAGACAGTCAAAACTTAACTGAAAAGAGGTCATTGCAACATAAGTGAATATATAAAGTGTGCAAGAGTGCTAACTAGTATAAAAAGGCTCTCATATTCTCTGGAACACATTGTTTCTAAATCCCAAGTGCTGTTGTAAACAGACCTCAACAAGCCATTCACAGAAATCATAGAATGTGAGATCTTCAACTGTGCTCATTGTTGTCTCAAGTGTATGTTATTAAACTGTTTACTGTCTACATCTTGTTTTGAAAACACATAACATTTATAATAAGCCAGTGGCCTACATAATGTAAATCAAAACCGAACATAAACCTCAACGGCAGTTGCAGACAGCAGACCTGTATAGTGTTAGAGTTCACATTCAAAATGAAATGAAACTTAGGGGCCGTCCATAAATGACGTCACGCACCTAGGGGGAGGGGGTCGGAAATTTGTGACGATGTGTGACATGGGGGTGGGGGGGGGTCTGAGAAGTGTGACATCACACCAGGTCTATGTTATTAAATTTAACAATTAACAACAATTTAATTTTAACAATAACAGCACTAATTTTGAGGATTAAATTTTCAGTATTTTTTTAATTATTTTAATGTATACGGGCACCATTATTAATAATTTTCTAATTATTTCAATATTTGGTCACCATTAGATTTTAAAATATTCATGCTTTCCCTATTTGTTCCATGAAGGAGCATTTTGCTTCGCCATGCAAATTTGGTCTTGGGGAGGGGGTCAGAGCTTTGTGATGTCATTTTCAGAGGGGGTGTTACTTTGTGACGAAGTGTGACGAGGGGAGGGGTTAAAATCGGCCAAAATTGCATGACGCCATTTATCTTATACTCCCATTATTCAAGCCGCACATATTGAAAGGACCAACTGTTTGACTGGATAATACATCAAATAAGCACAAAATGCAGTGTTTTGATGGCAGTCCAGTGCATTTGTACCTAAATGAATTTTAACACTTGTTTTGAAAACACATAACATTTATAAGCCAGTGGCCTACATAATCTAATGCCATTATGAAGCGCACACGCACGCGCGCGCACACACACACATATATATATCAGGCAGCAGAAACATTGTATATGCAAAAATTCCCATTGTGGGCTTTTCCAATAGCTTTGTAAAGTAATGAACATATCTTTGGATATTTTGGACAGACATTTACATCCAGCCATTTAAATCTAGTCACACCCTTTTTGGTCACTGGCTGCTTCTCTGTAATCAAGTGTTTATTATTCATCAGCTACGTCCAGCAAATAAATTATATTGTTCATCCAATGTTTAAAATTGTAATGGCTCTCGAACTGAAACCTTTTAACAGTGAAGAGGTTTCGAGATTTGAGGATAGCAGCAGCAATGAGTGCTATGATGATGGATATCATCATTGATTAGAATAATTAATCAATTGAACTAATTCATTTTCTGCTCTTCAGCTGTTGTGACAAGTTTTGCTGGAGCTAAATTACTATAATTATGCAACCTGTATATACAATTACACATACACACATACATACACACATACATACATACATGTAGTTTCACATACAAGATTGATTTGTTTTCATTAATGTTCTAATAGTATTTTGCCCTTGCTTCTAAATGTTTCAAATGTTAAGCTTTAGTTAGAATATCTTAAGTTGGTCATTCGTCATTGTACATTTGTATTACATCATAGGTGGATCCATCAAGCGGGAACTTTGTCCTTTTGTGTATGGCTTTTGTAACCTACGGCACAGATATTGTATACTGTTCTTAAGACGTTAGAACTGGTTTCAGTAACCTGCGACCCCGGCCTCATGATTTCACCCTGCTGGCAAGGGATGATCAAAATTTCATACCTAGAGTGCTTTATGGTGTATTAAGCTAAACAATCATTTTCTTTAGCAATATGCCTCAGTCTTTAATTAATACATTCCTTAGCCTCCTAGCCATTTGGCTATTATTTCTGTTTAATCAATATCTAAACTTCAGATTTTGTAACCTTGTTGCTCTTGTGTCAACTAGTTTGGGCAATAAAGGAATAGTAGTAATAGTTCAGTAAATGAAAGAAATGAAAATGCATGTATGGTGATGCATCTAACATCTGCATATATAGACATATACAGACATGTAACAACCCATGGCTAAAAGCAAAAACCATTATTACATATGGATTGCTGTAATTTACAGTAGATAACTTCTAGTTAATTATAGGTATGTAACAACCATGTCTAAGAGCAAAAAAATATTACTTTTTTATGTGGATTGCTGTATTTAGGTCACTTCTAATTATCTAAGCTGTTTGCTAACTGATTAATATTTTGTACTTAATAACATTCGATAGGCATCTAGCCGGCAGCCACACGCGATGTTCCATTGCTCATGTCGAATGCTTTAGTTTTTACAATCATACCTACTTTGCGGTTTGTCAATAATTAACAGTCAAAGTGTCTAATAACAATTGTCCGATCTTGTCTTATCCCAACAGCAGCAGGACATTTAAAACCAACCTATATGCCAATATTTCCAGGCGGGATTCATAATTTCTAAATAATTATGATCTTGGTTGCTGTTTAACGACACTGTGTCATAACAAAGATGATTAGTGTCGCCCTCCTCCTTTCTCCAGGCTTGGGGCTGGCACTACCACAGGTAGGGTAGTGGCAGAGTTAATAATTATGATCACATGGGGACCTCTTATATCCTGTTAAACTAGCCTATGTTGGCTGTAAAAGCGCGGTGCATAATTTGCAATTTATGGTCGCACAGTAGACAACCGGTGTCCCATTGAGCATACGACTTGATCAATCAAGAAATCTTGGAAACGTACCTTCGACATTTTAGGCTTGATGGCAGAATATCAACAAGAGCAGCACAGAAACAGTATTAGAAACTTTGACCATAAACAAAGCAACCGTTCAATTCAACTGACGTAGGCCTACTATCACTATCACTTCTGGGTTCACACGCCTTAGCTGTGTAGGATGTATCAGCCCGCCCTGCCACGTTTTAAAGATTAGGCAGTCTATTTTTGGACTAGGGAAATTTTCCATCTAGCCGCTATATAGCTCTATCTACTGATAATGGCTTTAGGGGTGGGGTGTAATTTACACACAGCCTACACACTCTTTATGAAAGAGGATGTTTGAATGACTTAGTCCTAGAAAGACCAGCATCATTGGCATGAAAAGGGATGGTCTTCCACTGAAGACATTTATAATCCAAGAGAACCTATGTTAGGGTACTTATTTTTTTTTGAAAAATAAAAACTACAATTTTAAAGTAGGCCTACACTGTAAATTCAGCCACTTACACACAATAACAAATGCAGTTTTTCACTGTGTGTGTGTGTGTGTGTGTGTGTGTGTGCAGTGTGTGTGTGCCCCTTTTAAGAATCTTACAAGGGTGCTTAATATGGCAATCCTAACAGATCTAAACAGGTACATCTTAAGATGGCTTGAAAATGCTGTACATAAATGAATACACACAGCAACAGTGCATATTTTAACTGTATAACTTTTGGGACAAATGTACCAGTAGTTTTAGAATTTGTCCCAGTAGTTTTAGGATTTGTCCCAGTAGTTTTAGGATTTGTCCCAGTAGTTTTCGTGATTTTTCCCTGTAATAGGTACTCTACTTTCAATGTTAGTTTCCAATAACATTGAAAGTAGAGTAGCAGACTTTGTCCCATAGTCCAAACCCGTTAAAATATGCACTGCACAGCAACATATTCCAAACTGCAGCATTAATAATGACCTCTAGCTGATAACGTGATCAACTGCACATACATGAGTTATAAGGTGATTAACAGCATACAGAAGAGTTTCCAGTTTCCTTGACTCAATTGGTACAGCTCCGGATTGAATGATGACTTAACAAGACTAACAGGGGAAGGGACAACAGCCGGATGGGGTGGGGGGGGCAAGTGGAGTGTACCGATAGACACTGACAAACAGATGACAGGCTTAGGGGTCATTGTATAATTACGTAACGCTTCAGGGTGGGTGTGTGGAGTCCTTGAAAACGTTACGAAACGTTAGGTGGGAGGTGTATGGAGCTGAACGTTATGTAACACTTTTACCAACAGTTTAGTTATAAATTATAGTTATTTATCAGTATATCACTATCTTAAGAAATGTCAGGACAGTATTTAGGACAAAGAATGCTCACAAGTTTAAGCAGGATGAGTAAAACATGAAAATCAAGACACCATTGCACTTTTTATTGGTCTTATGCTTGACCAGATTTGATTGACAATTCATGGATGAGGAAAGACATCAATTCAAGTGTGCTGAAAATTCAGATGTGCCTGAGGTCATCAAAATGAAGCTTTATTAAGAATGACTGGAAGTACGCTTTCACCAACAAAGGGTTGTGAGCAATTGGAATGGTCTCAAAGCAGCAACAGTGTGGTGTAAATCTTTGGTATCCTCAAAAAGGACACCAGACTAGCAATTGAGTCACAGAATTAGGATAGTGGCACCACACCTTTAACTAAAGCCATGCCCAAAAGTTGGTACACTGCATTACTATATTACAACCATTGACCCTGCCTATCACTTAATATAACTAAGCCGATTATGCCACACAATCAGTGCAAAATCCCCTCTTAATCAGGCTGCAGAGGTGATAACATTCGAATGCGAATTATACTTCGGCTAAGGTAAATGGTGCCATTGAACTACACCTCCCAAAACTCAGTGTCGTCACGGGGGTGGGGGTGTGCGAGAGGTATGGGCTGCACCGGGTGACACCTTTACAGAGGTGACACCAAATGAAAAAACGACTGTCTAAACAAAATTTGTCAAGTTTCAGCACAAATTTCTTATTTTTAAATAACAATAATATATTTTTTTCGTAAGTCCAGTTTCAACTTGCGCTTTAGGGGTCCCTGAGAAATGTATTATAATAGATCACACATTAACACTAATCAGCCTAGTTCAATGGAAGAAGTTTAGCACTAATGGCGTCGTGAGGGTCGGTTAGGGTCAGGTTAAGCGTCGTGAGGGTCGGTTAGGGTCAGGGTTAGGGTTTGTGTTGTCATTAGAAAAGCTTCAAAATCGGGACCCCTAAAGCGCAAGTTTGCCGTCCAGCGTACATGCACAGTTGACGTGTACAGTAACATTACTACAAAAACATCACTAATAAGGATTCTGTATGGTCTGGTAAGGGAGGAGGTACATCACCCTCCATGGGGTGACACCACGAGTTACCGCACTGGGTGACACCAACCCTAGTGACGCCACTGCCACAACTGTAACATTTCTCAACTGGTGTGCTCTTGACTACTGATGGAAACATAATCATCATCATCATCATCAGGATCCATGGCAAAGGCTTAGGTGTCCAACGCTTGCATCAGATCCATGGGCTGAGGCCGTTTGGAGTCAATGCTTGCATTGGATTTCATCTTTTTTTCTTTACGAACGGCAGTATCTGCACCCATCCGTTCGACCTTCGCACTTCTCCCTTAAAGAGAGTTCCAGGCTTAGGACTGGCTCTGATATCCACTATCTTGTGGTATCAGAGGCGGCGATGCCCCTACGTTTGCCAGCTTTTCCTGCAGCCTGTCCACCTCGCGTACGCCAGTAAACTTCAGCCAAGACACCACTGATGGCATCCTCAGCAGGCACTCCCGACTTCTGTTGCCTTGTCACCACGTTGATGTGAGTCATACTTTGGGATTTTGCGCCAATCTGCCAATCGCCAAAAAATTGAAACAGAATTTTCTGATAGCAGATATTTTCAGCCCATCATAGCCACATGCCTCTGATTGGAATCGGACCACAGATCTAAAAATAACGTTGTACTCATTTGACAGCGGTTAAAACGTACGCGGTTCTCTTTCGGTTGATCTCCGGCGAAAAACTTTTGCCAAATCGAGTAAGCGTGTGCAAGCGTCATCATTTTTAATAATTGAATTTAATATAACTTGTTTGAGTAAAACTTTAAACTTTATTATTATTTGTACAACTTCCAGAAAATCGGACCGTCACCGTCGTTGTCCTGTAATGGGCGGCGGCACACCTCCGCCAGCCATTGGACGAGAGTTATGTCACGTGATAAATGACGAGATGAAAGTAGGTTACTAGATCACAGGTCACAACGTGCCTTCGATCACGGCCTTCTAAAGTATGTGCTTCGATTCGGTAATCAGTAGGCCTAATAGCCCATACATTTGAATCAATCAATTTCAATCAATCAGCCGTTTATTGATTCAACAACGGCACAAATAATTAACAATCAGTCATTTTCAAAAGTTAATCTGCAACAGGGCATCCGCTAATCCGCTATTGCAAGCTTAGGCTGATACAGATGGCAAGACGATTTTTATGATCATATGATTATAGAAAATTCAACTTAAATAGCAATGTTAGGGCTAAATCCAGGGCTGTTAAAGGCTTGGTTTTTGTTTTTTTTTTGTTTTGATTTTTAACAAAAAACAAAAAAAACCCTCAAATTTTGGTTTTTTCCTTTTTTACAAATTTCTAAATTATAAATGCCAAAAATGTCGTCTCTTCAACTCTCTTGGCAATTATTGTTTATGGTCTCTGTTAACTTCGTTTTATGACATTCTACGGTTCTACTGTTCTAGTTAATTTCACTTATACGCATCTGATTAATTTGAACGGTATTAGGGCATATATGCCATTTTTATGAGTTTTATGATCCGAAATAGGAAAATCTTTAAGACAAATAACCAAAAACAAAATAAAACAAAAAACAAAAAAAACCAACTTTTCATTTTGAAAAAGTTTGGTTTTTTGCACCTCTGGAAATCATAGCCAAACAACTAAATAACAAAACATTGCAGTACAAGATTTAAAACAAAAATCAAAATAAAGCAGATTGTAATGTTCACAGTTGTATCATAAACAATCTTAACTACAGGTAATCGTAATCGTAATCTCCAAACTTCTAAAGCGCCACTCGAAAGCCAAGGCAGGGCACCAGCTTGTTCACGAGGTAAAATCTATCGAGTCATATTCTTTTTATTTGTTCAACAGATGTTTCAGTTCAGCTTTAAATTGAGCCATGTGTAATATAGTACATAATTATCTATAATATTATTGAATGTGTAAGTTAGCGTACCGTTGGTGAAAAGTAACTAGCAGCTACTAGCTACCCCAAAAGTTACTTCAAGGTGTAACCCAAGGACTCTATATTACAGGACTGGTTACTCGCGATAATATCGTGTACTTCCGGTTTAAGGCAACGAGCCTGGCGCCACCTGGCGATGCGGGTGTAAGGAGCGTCTTTGGACGTAAAAATGCATGGTGAACCCGATGTGTTGTTCAGCGATTAATTGCACGAATTTGAGGAAAACAAATCAGAATTATTTTTATTTCAGTTTCTAAGGAACGAAGAAAGGTAAATAATAATAAATGTAAAGATATTTTTAATGACTTTCAGTTAAATAATCTAAACTACGGAGATAGGCGTTTAGCATGGTAAACACGAGCTTCTACACCTTTGTCGCTAGGTGGCCAGGCTCCATGGGCCGCCATTTTCTGTCCAACGCGCTTACATAAGGAGATTCCAGTCCTGTGTATATTGGTCCTTGGGTGTAACCTAAGAGGCTAAGACGAATATAACCATCATCTGGCTTGCTAACAGTGCTCCGTTCAGCCGAAGTGCAGTTATCTTCTGAGTTCTTCGATATACTTTTTAAACGCGCCACGTGATCGTCCTATTATCGCCCTCGAAGATCGTGGTCGAAGATAAACAGAAGAAAAACTGGATATTTTTGGTTGGAAATTTGTAGTGTTAATATTTGCAGTATTTCAAAATTAAACGTGAATCATGGGCAGCGACGAAGAGACGAAACAGGCAAAGAAAGGGTTTAAAAAGGTAAAATAGCGCTCTCGTTGTTTTTGCTCTGCCTAATTACCGCACAAAACTTCAACAGCCACGAAAGGGCAAAGAATTATAAGGATAATACACTACACGCATAAAAATCACCTCGGCAGCGACAGTTAGATAATTTTGTTGGCGCATAACCCAATGAAACAAATGCAACACGATTGAAAACAGTCCTACAGCAAATATGTGTTAATTCAATACTATTCGGTCCGTTTGCCCTCATTCATATACTGCATGTGTGTAAATTAAACGGTTTTGGTCAATCATTGTGTGGAACTTATAATAACAATGTTCTTAGTGTTACTGTAAATGATTTTTGCTACAATGCTTAACTTGTATCACTTTGTCATGAAATGGTATTGATGCATCTTTGTTACATTAGTGATCTAGCCGCATAGCATGTTTGGACCGAGTCTTCTGCAGCGCGCCTCATTGGGCAAATTCCAGAGTATGGTCATGTCTCCAGCTACATCATACTGGAGGTCCTTCACTGGCTCCCTATCTGCCAGTGCATCGAGTACAGGGTAGCTGCCCTGATTTGGCGCTGTCTCCAGGGCCTCGCCCCCAATTTACCTCCATGAGCTCTGCTGTCTGGTTTTGGTTGTCCCAGGGTGTCGCCTCCTATGCTCCACAGAAAAAGGAGTTCTCCTGGTTCCTTTTGCTCGTACCGCAACTTTGCAGAATCAACCTTTTTCTGTGATAGGCCCAATGATCTGGAATGGTCTTCCTCTAGAGCTGCGTCTACACCATGGAACTCTGCCTGAAACGTTCCTCGCTAAACTTAAAACTGTTCTTTATGGGCGCGTTGGAGTCGGGAGCGCCTCTGAGTAGTTTCCTTGAAGGGTCGCTATATAAATTCCTAAATGAATGAAAAAATTAATGAATTACACATGTGCCAGTTTTGCATTTGTTTGTACTCAACTTTTTTGTTTCTGTACTTTTCTGCCTTTGTGGTGAAATTAACGTATGAATTATATCAACACTGAAATTTATTTATAAACTTTAAAGAACTGTGTTTGTTCATAGACCAAAAGTTTAAGAAAGAATTAATCGAATATGCCATTAATAACTTGTAAAGGTTACCAAAACACATGTTTTTGTTATGCTGTTGCCTTCTTTGTCATGTTGCTCTTAATTACAATTACAATATGTCAAGTCATTTACGTAACTGAAAGTTCCCTCTTCAAGTGTGTTTACTTGTTTTCTTATGACTTCTAATGTTGTCTGTACAGAATGACCACATGGATGCAAAAGACTGGAGAGAACTGAGTAAGCATAACACTGACCTTGATTTAATGACAGTCATTCAACTTCTGTAAGAAATTACATTTCTTTAACAAGTTTCACTATTAAAATTTATGAAAGTGAGATCTGTTTTGATTTTGTCTTGATGTTACTGGATTGTCAAAACAAACGCTTCTTTCAGCATTGAGTTCTTTCAAGGGAGAACAGAACTTACAGAAGCAGCTTCACATCACTTGATGTGATTCAGTAGAAACAATTTATGAACTGGTAGGTATAATATTTATTTGTAAAATGCTGACGTGGTATTTGAGAATACACTTTAAAATGAACCTGGGTCAATGCTAAAACAGATGATCTTTTTATTGGTGATTTGTTGATGTAACTTAAGGGCAAACCAGCAGAATTAGGTTATTTAAATTTTTTGGTTGTGCCTCTGAAATGCAAACTTTTATTCTTCAGAGACAAGAAAGCGAAAATTCAAGCAAGAGAAATTCTTGGCACAGCTCGAAAAAGAAATGGCTGATGTCGCAACTGCTTCCCCCAAGAAATCGAAGTTAGACTCTTCATCAACAGTTGGTTAGTAGTGACTTAACTTACAAACTTATGTATGATTCCTTCTATGGTGAAAATTGCTAATAATTTGTTATTTGCAGTCTGTATCTTTAAAGAACCTATCAATAACGTAGTGATTATATTCCCTACGTTATTGATAGGTTCTGTAAAGTCTCTTAATTAAATTAATTCATTCAGAGGATTCATATAGCACCTTCAAAGATACCTACTCAGAGAGGCACTCCCAGCCTAACTTCTGCAATGAAAAACAGTTTTAAAATGCTTATGAAAGGTGTATACAGAGTCCTTGATTAAAAGAACTTGCAGATCTGAAGGAAGGTTATTCCTCGTGGTCGGCCCAACCACTGAAAAGGCATAAACGACTAGATGACTAACTACCATTAACCTCCTGTTGTCTACAAACCTGCTTCTCCTTTCTGTTCATACTGACTACTCCGTGACAGCATGAGATCAGAAAAGATGGTGATTGTGGAAATGATAAGGTGGCTTTTTATGGGATATAAACCTATGACAGGTAACTGCATGAGAGGCGACAGGTTAACAAAGGTTAACAAAGTAAAAGGTACATGGAGTAAATGAGCTGTTAATATTATGGAGGTTACTACTGGATCTCTTAACCAAAATTTTACATTTTAGTGTGCTGCATAAGGACAACTTTGTACAAATTTCCAGCATTAGGAGTTCCACCCAATGCGGCTAAAGTTTGGGAAATTTCATTAACTAAGTTTGCCGGTAATTATAATTATTACTGGACATATATACATATATATTGCTCCTTCAAGAGAAATTAATCCAAGCAGATGGAATGAGCTGCTGCTTACTTATGACTTATCTGGTACTGCCTTTAGTGATACAAAACCTGTAAGCAACGTTGAAGTCCTGTCACTTCTCAGTATTGCCCCTAAAGCTACTCTGACAAATTTCTTGTACATATCACTTGTGACGTATTGTGATGTTTTCTCTGACCCTATTACATACTTGCTCAAATGTTTCTTTTACTGGTGACTGTTTTCCACGTTTCTTATTTGGCTTCGAATTTTGTTGAGAGCTCTACTTAATTTTTCTGATTCATTCTGTAGGGAGACAATACACGATCAGTATTGCTTTACCTGGTTCCATTCTCGATAATGCACAGTCTCCCGAATTAAGAACATATTTGGTCGGACAGGCAAGTCATGTACCTGAACCTATTGTTATAAGAGAAATTTATGCTTAGTAAGATTATTACGTAATAAAAGAACTTATATGGTGCCAATGTAATTATGCTCAATGGATCAGTGTCGATGGTTGCTACTGAGAAAATTATTGTGCAAGCCAAGTTCCAGAGTAAATCCGGTCAAAAACTAGCAAAGGAATCCAAGTGGGCACGGAAACAGTCTATGGAGGAAATAAGTCCAGAAAAAGATGAATTTAGATGAGGTAGTCAATTCGTCCATTTTTTAGAATAATCATACATAGTCTTCAGAGGCCTAGTCTTATCAGTGAGAGATTTTATTGAGACAAACAGTTATCAATGTAATCTAATCTGCGAACTTCTGTAGTGCTCTTAGCATAAATCACACTTCATTGGTTGCATGCAATGGTGGTGTTTAAGTCAAACCTCAGTCGAAAACCATGATCCTATTTGCAAGTCTGGTTATTCAGCAATAGCAGTTTGTGAGTTACATGGCTCATTAAAGGAATTGAGGTGACCATGCTTTCAACGAAAGACGTTGTGGTATAGAGCAGATTTTCATGGTTTGAAACTTTTGAGTTGATATCTGATATTCACCTGCTCATTGACTCTGTGGAGCGAAACATTCATTGATTACATGTAGTACAGTGGAGTCTTTAGAGTACATTTGGATTGATATTTAGTAGATATGTTGAAGAATTATGCCTGTGTTTTAGCGCCTATATGATTACTCTATCTTAGCATTAATTTGGTCTAATTGAATTATTTCAGATTGCCCGAGCAGCTGTTGTTTTCAACATAGATGAAATTATCGTATTTGATGAGTCAGGAATGATGACAAAGTGAGTCATGCTTTTTTATAATAATAATAATAATAATAATAATAATAATTTGGTTTAACCGTTAAAAGATTCATTGCAACTTACAATCCAAATTACCTCCTCAATTTATAAAAATATGATTTGTTAAAATAAATGCATTTTATTTGCTTTTGCTTGTTCTTAACTAATCTTCTAATATGTGCACTAGGTGCAATAGAAGCTACTAATAACAATTATTAGTTGAGCAATGATTTAATAATTTAGAATCAAGAAATCACAGTTAATGCTACATGGTATGTTGATCTAGTCGTTGTATCAATACATATTATTTATGTATTGATTTAATACTTTTATAATCAAGAAAATCAAGATAATTTTTCATGGCATGTCAACCTAATAGCAGTTTTAATTGTGCTTACTGCAATTAAGGTAGTCTTTATTTCTGTGTATTGCCTTCCATTACTTCTAGATATTGTCCAACAGTTTTATTCAGTAACACTATATATAATTTTAAATAAGAAATGTAAGAAATGTACCTAATTAAATTAGAATAATAATAGTGGAATATTTTCATAACTTCAATAGCTGACATGTTTGATCTTTATCAAGTCTATCGGTATCTAATGGAGGAGCCTCTTTTTGTTTTCATAGGGACCCAACTATGGCATCTCCATCACAGAAGGTCCAGTCAAGCATCCAGATGGTTCATATCCTCCAGTACCTGGAATGCCCCCAGTACCTGCGCAAGGCTCTCTTTCCTCGTCACAAGAATCTCCAGTTTGCTGGTAAATTATTCTTTCAGTGGTGTAATTTGAGCGAGAGTTGATTAACCATGAAGTTTCTTCATTCCAGATGTCAGCTGTTCTGCCTTCTTAATGTCTCGTTTAAATGGATTGCTTTTTTTATGACGCTGTATTCTATTTGTTCAAGTATTTTTAGTGAGTGGAGTGATTTGAGGGGAGTGATCTGGTGGTGTTTGTGGTTTTAGTGATAGCGAGAGTATTCTGAGTAGCTTGAAGGCGGTTTATTTGTGCGATGTCCATGTTCAGGAAGAGTGAATTGCAGTAGTCTAATTTAGCGTGAACTATAGATGTAGCGATTTTAGATGCGGTTTTGAAGTCGAGCATCGGGTGGATTCTGCAAAGGTCACGGATGTGCATGAGGCAAGGGGGGAAAGATGGGTGATATAATTGGAGAAGCTAAGGTTTTGTATAGGGCTTTCTAGGTACCTCTCAGAAGTACTATGTGCTTGCTGTCTATTAAATACAAATAATTTCGGAAGAGAATGTTAAAGAAAATTAGTAATTATATTTCAATATAGTTGGTTATTCAGAACGAATCTGCTTAGTATAGAGAATTTTTATGCTTAATTTCAGGCATAATATACAGTTTTGATATTACCAGTAAATTTTCAGCCATAAATAATTAATTAATATACATTTTTATGCTGTTGTATAAGTTTTAGCTTAAATGGAAATTCTTATGCTTGATCTATGTTTCTTCTGATCACATGACTCAATAGTTTTCACTTAATGTGCAATTTGTATTCTTTATCTATATTTCCCAGTCGATATCTCTCATGAAAATTGTTTCCTTTTTGTGCATATTATTTTTAGGATTGCTTAATCCGCTCGACTGTCCGCACCATATGCGGCGAGATGCTGAAATGGAATTCCGCGAAGGGGTTGTGGTAGACAAACCAATTCCACAAGGCAGCGGCTCACTTGTTGATGTTGGACTATTTAAGGAAGTCCAGATAGATCGGAAACTTGTGCCAGGCATTCGTTTAACAGTACAGCTTGATCCAGTCACCAGAGGTATATTTTCTATTAGTATTTTATGTATAGTTTTAGGTATCGAAACACTTAACAACTGGTAGGTACCTCACAAGAGTAAAAATTATACCCTGTATTCCTTCTTGCACAGTCTTTCAGGCAACCGATCCATGAAAGCAAAATTCCAACTCATTTGGAGAAATGAGAAAACAGTTAGATTGTTTTCCAACAATATTCTGTAGTGCTGAAGAAAAAGGGCAATGAGAAAGAACAACAGCAGAAATGGGAGGCATTTGGGGGGGGTGGTTTGGCACAGGGTGTGCTTTGGTACAGGGTGGATGACCCTTAAAGGAGTATTGAGATTGGTGGTCGAAAAGAAATTCCTGGTAGAAAGGAAGTATGAATTAGCAGATCATACTTTGTGTTCAGCATGGTAGTTGGTGGAAGAATAGAGGGAAAGAAAATAGAACAAAGACGGATATTCTGAAGTGGGAGGCATTCAGGACAAAGATTGCCCTGTAAGAAATCAGTATTAACTTCTACTTCTATTTGACTTGCTAAATATCTGTAGCTCAATTGACTTTAAAAGCTCCAAGTTTACACCAAGGCAGCCTCAGTCATCCAATGCTTTTGCCTATCCTATTACTAATACTAATTTATTCAGAGCTGGCAATTACATAACACTCTTTGCCTCACTTCGATTTAATTGGGGTATAAATGTTGTTTTATGCTTCATGTTGGGGTGAGGGGCTGGTTGATGGTAACATGCTGGCACGAAGATCAGACGCTGGTTCGATACTCACTAGCTCCATGAGGTTGACTCAGCCTTCAGCTCCCTATGGGGTGACTGTAAAATGAGCAGTTGGTCTGATGGGCACCTTGCAGGCTGCCATACAGTTATATTAAAATTCGACTCCTATTAAACTTGTTATCACCTGTTACTAGGTATATCATGTAATCTCACTGCTTACTTGTCAGTTTGAATTACTAATGAATATTATTATTATTATTATGTTACATTATGTTTGATGAGAAATTAATAAGCGAACTGTGCATTTAAACTTTGCTATGTCAAATTCAGGTGGCCCTGGAAAAGTAAGAAGAGGAACTGCTGTGCCGTGTTCTATGCCGTCCACGAAGTTAGGGCTCTACTGGGGTTATCGTGCTCGACTTGCTACAAGTTTGGGGGCGATCTTCAAGGACAGTCCATACGAAGGGGGATATGACCTCACGGTTGGTACCTCTGAACGAGGCCAGAGTGTCGATAATTTCAGCCTACCAAAGTTCAGGTTGGTTTAAATTTCAAAAACTTAATGGTTCATTTAGTTCATTTTTGGGACTTCTTTCTGCCACAGCTCCATGTAGTTTAGTTTTTTTCATATTACGTGAAACCCTGTTAAGAATTATGCAACTTTAATTTAATGCCAGCCATGTTAAATTCTGCAGAAACTTCTAAAACATTTGGCAAATTGACGAGGTACTTGAGCAAAAAAATTCTCTCATTCTGTTCTCTTGGTCTGCATATTCTTTTCGTAAGTTTTATAAGAATATTGTTTCATATCGGAACTTTAATTGCCCTTGTAAGTTTTATCTTTGCATGTTTGAAAGAACTTGTACTATCGAAATTCATTTAGTGCTTGCTATTTCCAAAGTGGTTTAAGTTTGGGAGCCAGTTTACAATTGAGCAGAGACAATGAATGATTCAGTTCACTTGTATGCTGATGGTATTAAGGCAAACATTTGCAGCCAACTTGTAGAGAACCAAGAAATTTTTAAGTCATCAGAAATGTTTTGACATTTGCATGCAAGAGGTAGGAAATGTCAGCATTGTAAAAACTTTTGGAATGAAAATGTTACAGTTGTGCAGGAAATTGAAAAATGCTGTTAAATGTTTTGAAGGCATTTGCTCGTAGTATTTGGAGGATTGAATGGCTTGGAGGCAGGCCTCGATGCCGATCCAGATTTAGATGCGAAGGAACCGAGTGAGCTGTTTGATCACTACCTTAACACTTGTCCCGGCCAAGGATCACGAACCATTCGTACTGAGGTATTAACCTACAAAAGGCATTTCATTCGTTCACTTAACATCATATGCACAACACAGTCTTGAGAGTTTGATGGTCAGTGAGTGAGTGTGAATGAGTTAATGAGTGAAAATTTACTAGTGAGGGAATGAGTGAGAAATGAATGAGTGTGAGTGAATGAGTTAGTTAGCAAGTGAATTAGAGAGAGTGATTGAGAGGGAATGAATTAAAAATTCTGGTAAATTTTCATCATGGACACAAATTATTTTTTGCATGTGGGTAAATGTGGACCAACATTAATATATATGAAAATGCTTGAATTGTTACTTACTTGCATACTTATTGCTGACTATGGTTAGTACTTGAGCCTGAATCTGCATTTCCTTCAAACTGCCTATTTCCTCCAAGCAGGCATTCTCTCACAGCTCCGGTCTGTTTTGTAATTGCATATTATGATTGTATTTTAACACTCTTTGATTGTTCTTGTTTCGATGTTCCCACAATGCGTTTGCAGGCGGTTTAATAAAGTACATACTTACTTTTACTTTATATTGCACCAGTAAGTATTGAAGAATGTACAGTTGAAATATCCTCTGCTAATGACGTGATATTTTACAGCATCACTGCATCTGTAATTGAATGGGTGACTGATACTTTTCATGCTGGATGCCAACAGCGAGGAAGTCATTAGATCAGATTACTGCTCAGATTAAAGTTAAAATGTGACAGATGAGTGGGCGACAGTCATCCTGGTTTCTGTGAACAGATAACATAACTCGGTACATCCTGTTCTCATTCAAGGACTGTTTAAGCGTCATTGCATACGAACAGATACGTGGAAAGTTCACCAAGGACACTCACTATCAGTGCTATGATAAAAATATTCTTAATAATGTACATAATCAGTAGTTAACTTAGGGATTCTGTACTGAATCTGTGCCCATCGAAGAACATATGCAGGGATGTTGGGGTTGTGTAGTGAATCTATACCCTCCACAAACATATGCAGGGGTTCTGTGTTGAATCTATTGTGGATGTAGAGGGTATGTGAGGTATATACGCCCCCGCATAAACTTAGGCGGAAAAACCTGTAAGTAGAGGTATCTACACCTTTCCATAAACTTAGGCGGTAAACCTTTTATCAGATTTTAACGGCACATTGTGCCTCTCCCTTAAAGTTCAATGCTGGATGCATTCATGGTTTCCTACAACACACATTCGATTTGGTTATTAATGTTATTGTCACACTTGGGAAACATCTAATTAATTAATTATCATCTTCATGTTTTGTCAAACTGCTTTCTACTAGAACAACATCTAGTTGATTAATGTCGCTTTCCATCCTTTGTTTAATCTGCTGGCCTGTATTGAGACCACTGCTGTCAATAGTTACCAGTGACTGGTTCCTGTAAACAGATAACGTAAACTCTATGCATTCGTCCATGACTTCCAAATTGTTTATATTCAGGTGGACAATTGTTGCTGATGTATGGCAGGAGTCATAGACGCAAATAACAAAACAGATTGATCGTTGATTGATCGTTTGTCTTCTAAAGACTAAGCCTAGAGCCTGTGAAAGCAGAATTGTGGTGTATATTCTGACCAGTTTCCGGTTTATTTTTAATGTCAAGATAATATGGATTAGTGTGCAAAAATTCACATTCTTATTACACTGACGACTATTTGTGAAGGAATTATCTAGAAATACATTACAATTAATTGGCACACTTCAGATAATTAATTACCCTATGATATATGCTAGAGCACTTCAATATCATTCACTTTTCTTTCAGTTACTCTTTCTGTGCTACCAAGCCGCAACAGAGTCACACTGAATATTTTGCTTATGCTGAGGCACTTGTACAAATTCGGTTTCCTAAAGGTGCCATTAGGCAGGGATGGGCAAGTTACTTTGAAAAATGTAATTGAATTACAAATTACAAATTACTTTGGGACATGAAATGTAATTTCAAATTACAAAATACATGGGAAATGTAATTGAATTACAAATTAACAAATTACAAATTGCGCAATTTCAAGTAATTTCAATTACGTAATTTCAATTACTGCCCATCCCTGCCATTAGGTCGTTATAAATTTAACTGGGCAGCAATTTTGACTCATAAAACTCTGGACTATATTAATTCTTGTTTACAAAGAACAGGAGGAGTATTAAAAATGACCGTAAATGACCCGCCAACCAGTCGCTTTGCTTTATGGCAGTTTAGTTTGTTTTTCTGTATTGTGTGAAAGTCACTGCAATGAAAAAAGGATTTATTACTATCACTTCATTGCAGTATTTACAGACTCTGCCTCATACACAGGACGTTCCCGTATGAAGTATCTCATTTAAAGCGGAAATATAATTCAGTTTATTACAGTGCAGTCTTGGTATTCGATATTGTTGCTGAAAGTAGTGTATCTAAGGAGGTGCCAGTGTATTCATGCTAGCCATGATACAGATAATTTCCCTTAAATTAGCTGTATTTTCTGTGTTGCAGGAAGCCATTTTGATTACGCTGTCTGCATTACGGATGAAACTGCCACCACTGCATAGCTAGTAAAAACATACATTAACTGAAACCGTGTTAATTATCACTGACCATATTCATATAGTTACATCTGTATGATTGTTACTTATCGGAATTTTAAATTGTTTAGATGCTTTTACAGCATGTGCCATTCCATTCTCCTTCTCGGGCTGCAAATAAATTATTTTCGTTTGCAGTTTGTTGAAATGCAAGTCTGATTTACTGAAAGCTGTAACACTGTTGAATCTTTGCTTGCCATAGAACTACTTGACGTTAAATATACCGATAATCTTCAAGGCTATGAAAGTCATGCGGTTATTAAAAATTAGTTTAGTCTCTTGGCAATGTAAATGAGGCTGGGTGTGCAGTTTCCATGCGGTCGTGCATGACACAGATCTGTGTTCAATGACTGTGTTATTTCTGGAAGGTATATTCTGCTTGTGCGACCTTGAGTGGACTGGTGTATTTATGCGTATCCTTGGATAGAGCACAGATGTAGGCTAATGGTTGATTTTATCTGAGATGGGCAGCTTTAAAAAATCAAAAGAAAAAACAGCACGTGTTCTATACATCAATCTATTGATTGTTAGTGCTCAACTTTCTGAACCGTTGCCTGCATTGTCCGCACATGTTGTTCTTTTAAAGTAAAATTTCTACAATGTGTATCAGATGTGCACCTACATTCAATATGGTTTTAAAGACCAGAACGTAAATCTGGTTACTGATGTGGTAGTAGTCTTTAAGTGTTAACAATTTAATTAATTTAGATTGGTGTCAGTCTTTGTCTTCGTTACTATCTGGACCAGGGACCTGGAATACAGGCCCCCTCTTACACGAGGATAAGAATTCATTTAACAATCTCTATAAGAATGCTAAGTGATCAAGAAAAACCTTTTGCAAAGTTAGCGAATGGTTCTTGAACAAAGGAGGACTACCCAAATACATACATATAATAGGCATAAGGTGCCTCTCTGTTGCTGTGGACTGGTCTGGATTGTTCTTGATCTGAATGCTGCTTGGTTTTGGTGTGCTATCGACTGATGCCTTGGGCTTTGACACGGCCACAATGTAAGTTAATAATTATTACTGATAACATGCATACACAATGTAAGTTGCTAATTAATAGTAATAACATGAATACGTATTTCTCTTGATAGTTTGAAGTACAGCGTGACAAGTGGGCAAATAATCTAAGACAGGTGCCCACTCTCGTGCATGAAACACGCAGACTTGTCAGACACAGAACAGTCTATAATATAGTGTACCCTACGTAGACTTTGAGGGACATATCCCTCTTCACTGATCCAGACCTCTGATACGAGCAAAGCAAGCAAGTAGAGCAAGTGCTGCCTGAAGAGGATTCATGCATCTTTAGATATAATTGGGACATAACCAGATACCGATAGTATGTCCCCACTCACCAATACGTTCTTCTTTACTTTTCCATTATTTTGATCCCTTATCACTTTTGTAGGAAGGGAAAGTAGGAAGCATTTCCCTTCCTATAATTAGGCCTTTTTGCCTCTATAGATCAGTGGGATGTTGCCAACAGTGCGGAAGTCTCAGCACAGAATAGATAAAGTCTGAGTGAGCATTGATGACTTTGAATGAACGCTGTAATGAACGTGGTATTCTTTGGCCTGTTAAATTTGCAAATGTAATTTAAAACCAAATTGCAACTCGTGACGCCGTAGGCTTTCAGAAGGGTTGTTGAGATACCAAGGCAGTGTATAACAAAGTGCATTTGGCAGGTGACCAGAGAGACAGACAGAGAGATGAGAGAGACGGAGAGTTGGTATACAATTTATGGTATCGTCATTTATTATTTCAAACTGACACGCCACAATATGATTACAATTCATAGTATGAACGGATGATCAGTTATTACAGGAGTCGACTTTAACTGTTTGACAGCAATGCAAGGCGCCCATCACGTCCTATTGCTCATTTTACCAACGCCATCTGGCGAATGAAGGGCTGAGTCCGTTAGTCGACTTGTGGGAGAGTAGCAGGAAGTGATCCCGCGTCCGTGCTGATCTTCTGATCCACGTACCAGAGTGTTAGCATTACCCTAAAGTCTAAACCCCTCCCCCAGAGAAAGAGAGAGAGAGAGAGAGATGACATTGTTCATTTTCGATTTGCCGCCCTCTCAGTTGTGCAGCAGTGTATACTTATTGTGAAAGTTGATTTATTTGGTCAGGTCCGACCGATGAAGCGGGTGAATTAGGCCTATATTATATGGCGCTATATATGTATATCAATCGATCAATTCATTGAAAAATGTGCAGAGGTCGAGGCCATGCAGTTGCTATAGAAAACAGCGTAGCCTACATTTAGCCTACATTTGTCATTTTGGCTTTTGTTGCGGAAATATTGCCCTACAGTCCAGATCACTGAACCGTTTTGTTTTGGTGTTTATGCATGCGCTGGGCACAGTTTTGTGAAATTATCCGCAGTGTTCATTGTTTGACCAGCGATATCTGACATGAATACGTTGAAATTGCTTTTCAGCAACAGAAAAACAACCTGCGCGTCCTCATTCGCACGCACAGCTGACAGAAATGTCGGTGAAGTGTCGTATCATGACTCGTATGAAGTACTAGGCCTATCATCGGATGGAAGTCCCATCTGGCAGTGTTTAATCTAGTCCCCTTGCTGTCGGGGGAATTTAGGGTTCTGGGGGAGTATCCAGCTTATTATAAGTTGACGACCGGGGGTAGTGACGAGTGTTACCAAGAACAAGAGTTCAAAATTTTTTCCACGAATTTTCGAGGGGATAGCAACGACCGTTTTCCAAGGATTTTCGAGGGGTAGTAACGAGAGTTTTCCTAGAATTTTCGAGGGGTAATAACAACAATTTTCCAACAATATTCGAGGTCGGGTAGTAACAAGACTTTTCCAAGAAGAATTTTCCTAGGGGGGTAGTATCGAGAGTTTTCCAAGACAAATATTCTACAAAATTACATGTCTTTCATTTTTCTTCAGGCAAAATTTCATCTCTTTAAATTTTTCTGGGGGGAAAAACAATCCTGCGCGTCCTCATTCGCACCACAGAGACGTCTATCATGATTAAACACTGGTCATCGATGGATGTCACTGTGGCGGTGGGAGGGAGGGGTAGGAGGAGGGAGATGTATTTGACCCCGTTTGTTTGTAAGTAGGTCGTCGACTCTCATCGTCGCTGTTTCGGTTGCGATTGATCGCTGCATGGGACACGTGCGAGTCATCAGTCTCTATATTTGTGAGTCGCGATATGCTCCACATCCAATGATCGATAAACAAAATACCTTCCTTTTCTGTGGCTTGCACGCAGGTGTGATTGCAAAGAATCGCCCTGTGCGGAAATCAGTTCCGCATAGGCCTGCGTCGTGATTGGTTCACGTGACGACGCGGATAGGCCTATTTGTTTCTAAAAATAGAACTGCCGTTTAACAGTTCGTAAAATCGTGCCTTGTTCTCAGTGACGTAAATCATGGGGGGGGAAGGGGGACTGTCCCCAAAGTTTTGACTTAAGCCATTCTGTCCCCAAAAAATCCGGCCCTCGTCGAATCTTTCCCCAAAGTTATGTATAGATTTTCGCCTCTGCTTGTCCTGATTACAGCTGCGCTACTAACTACAGACTGCTTGGGCTTCTGGTTTAACGCTTTCTAAAACATTGTTTCACACCAGTGTTTGCTCTAAAACTAAAAGCACCACAGATATTCCGCACCTTTTCGTGTCCTCGATCCGCCATCATTGCCAATTGCCCACCATCATCTGCCTCAGGCTTCTATTCATCAACCCTCGGGCTTTCCACTCAAAACTACAGTCTCACCTCTTCAAGAATTCATACCTCGACTCATCTGATTCTCAGATTTTCAATTCTCTATCTAAACGACACCGTCCTTAACATCTAGGCCTAGGCTACTCTGCCCCCTCTGCTCCTCTGGAAACCTCTGGACTCGGACCTCCTTCGGACTACCCGTTGGATAACCCCTCTGACTTGACGCAGCTCTCGTGAATAAGCTGGTGCCCTTCGTTTGACTTTCAATTGGCGCTTTAGAAGTTTGGAGATTACGATTAAAATTCGCCTCATTAAAGCCAAAAGTGGGCAGAGGGAACATCTTCTCCGATGAACCACTCTGGCACCACACCCACGTAATTATTGACCGCGAACGACTGGCTGGTGTGTTTACCCGACATATCCGCGATAGACCGTTGCTACGGGGGTTATTAGCCCTAGTTAGTTTCAGAGGGAAGGAGATGGGTCACGGTGTCTGGCGACCCATCATCTGAAGTCGGCCTTGACCAAACATTAAGTGTTGTGGTCCGTGAGCACTTAGTAGGCCTAATAATAGGGGGCCTCTGTCGTGAAAGGGATGAAGTAGGCTTCTCGTAAACATCCGTACAATGGGTGATCAGCGTTGGGTTACGAGAGGGGTAGTTAAGTCCAGGATTGTTGTGACAGTTCGTTGCCCCATCTCATGAAGACAACCGGGCTGTGGATGGGAAGCTGACTGCAATTATCTATTTCGGTTGACTTTGGATGGAGTTGGGAACTTGGGATAATAACGCGGACAGTTGAACAGCAAGATCCGAATGGGCCAATTGCTGCAACTATAGCGTCGTAAATATGATACCTCATTTTATGGCTGGCTGGTAAGCGGGACAAGTCTTAGAGCACGTGCAGCTAAACGCACGCTGTTGACTATAGGCATAGACTACGTGCAGCGTTTAGACCTAAAACAAGTGCACTGTCTTTATTCCGTTGCATAATGATAAACCATGGAAATATAATTCTATCCCTGCCACCACACCACACGCAGCCAATATAGGACCCATATTCTCACATACAGCCCATATGGGGATATGGGTCCCATCTACATGTATGTATGTATGTATGTATGTATGTATGTATGTATGTATGTATGTATGTATGTATGTATGTATGTATGTATGTATGTATGTATGTATGTATGTATGTAGCCTTGTATATGTAGTAAGTATGCCCCTTCAAGATTTGTATGTAACTATGTATGTATACTCAGGATTTGAAGCTAACTCGACGCTACAGCTACGGACACTGAATCGGAGTTTCACGCCGAAGCGCATGAGCAATTGCAAGTGAAGGACTTGCCCAGGGTCCCTACGCGGCGGCTTGAGGTGGATTCGAACCCGCAACCCTCCGGCTGCAAGGCACCGAACATACCCTACACCACCGCGCCCCACTACCCTACAGTAGGCTACATAATGCCCACTGAATGCAGGGATAGGCTTAGGCTATAGATTTTACTTTGTACCAGGGACTTTAGTAATTAGCAGAGCCAATGTAGTAGTATACCCCACACGTTTTCTATAGCGGTCGCCGGTCGCATGGCCAAGATCGTGCTCGTTCTTTAGTTAACTTATCGGGTGAGATCCTTTACCACTATTATGCAGTAGTTACATATTTCTTCCAGTAGCCCTGTTCACTTATTTATTTTTCGTGGTTTTCTTTTTGCATAACTCGTCCTAGCGAAACTGATTGACGCAAATTACATGGGCGGCCGAAGAAAGTTGTGCAGAGGTTCTACGTCTGATAATTCTGATGTGGGCCAAAAGTGTTGAGGTGTCAATTCCAGGAGTCAAGCTGATTAGGCTGCCAACATAAGTTGCTTTTCGCTTTCCGAATTGAGATTGGGGCCATTTGGGCTGAAACGTTTCAAACGGTCGAACCCAAAAAAGCTGTGATCCTTAGGACACAGGCTTACCGCTTACGAACTGGCCCAGATGTAAACTGGCAGACTGATATAGGCCCTACTGCCCGTTCTAAGCGGGTCTGCACAGAACACTCGGGCCCAGTTCATTGAAACATGAGCATGGGTGAGGTCATACGGTCGCTTTTTAAACATGCGCATGCATTAATTTTACTCTACGACTGTAATTAAGGAGCGCTTAAACAGCGGAACAAGGGTCGATTTGCAGATCGATTGACACACGTCAGCGCTCGTGAATAAGCTGGCGCCCTGCGCTTGGCTTTCGAGTGGCGCTTTAGAAGTGTGAAGTTTACGATTACAATGTCTCTACAATATCTCTGTCTGTCTGTCTCTGTTTTGTCTCTGTGTCTCTGTCTGTCTGTCTGTTTGTCTGTCTCTGTCTGTCTCTGTCTGTCTCTCCCTCTCTCTCTGTCTGTCTGTCTCTCTGTCTGTCTCTCTGTGTCTCTGTCTGTCTGTCTGTCTGTCTGTCTCTGTTTCTCTCTCCCCCTCTGTCCCTCTCTCTCCTTTGCTATATAATTATCCTCTTCATGTGTATCCCTTGATAGATACCCTTTCCCCCTTTCCATCTGTGTTCCTTGATAGATGTAGGCCCTACTCTTCATCTGTGTACCTTTTCATTTCTACTCATTGATAAATAGCCTCTTCATCTATATCTCTTTTTCAAACGCTCCGGTCGAACGCCTCATCAACTGTAACTCGTTTAATCACCCTCTGCGGGAGAGGGCGATTAACCTAGTTGCACTTGACAAGCTGCAACCACTCCGATCGTACCCATAATTATTGATGATCTGTTTTTCAATAGTTGCTGCAGCTGTTGACTCCGATATAAGGCCAATCCATTCATTTCTGTCTGAAACATCTGTTGATGGGGGACCATGGGGGGAGGACCGTGGGCCACGCGGATCTTCATGCATTAGAATTACCCGGTCAATCAGGAATGCATGCTCATTGGCCCGTTAAACTTAGGTACACGTGGAATGTTTTTATGCTGGCTGTTTATATATAGTTTTAGGCCGGTGCTCTGTTGGCCTAGATAGGCTTGACTTGATTATAGAGGGCTCCAGGTATTTTGTGACCTTCGAAAGTGAAACAGTCGATCCGTGTTGTGTTGTGAACCCTCGTAAACATGATGACTATGTCACCAATACGTACGACAGGTACACCATGCACAGTGCACACACACACACGGATGCAGACACACAAACACAGAGAGAGAGAGAGAGAGAGAGAGAGAGCACACACACACACACACACACATACACACACACAACAAAAATATGTAAAGAACTAGGCCTTTATGGCTCTATAGGTGGATTATATTTAGTATTATTATCTACAGGTCTAATGGAGTCACAGGTCACTGGATATCATGTTGTGCAGGCTCTACATATATATCTATTTAAAGCCAGAGCTTACTTATGACGTGGTCAAGGTTAAAGCTGAAGCCGATTGCACCGGTTTGCCCGATCTTGCCGTCGACAGGACTGCAAACATTATTACAACAACAGCGACATGTATGGAAAGCCGCCGATGTCGCGATGACTTGCATGAGCTATATCTATGGAAAGCGAGTGGACAAGCAGATGGCTCTTTTGACTAGAAAACGCACTCAAGGCACTTCTCACACGCACGCAATCAGTAGCCTACTGAATCTGAGGCGATTCAGAATAAGTGCATGTTTCTACCACTGTGGGATGTTGGGAGAACGATCTTCCACGGTTGCCAGAAGTGGAGGGAGGGGTTTAACGTTTAGGGCATTATACAACTGCATCTGATATCACCCTTCTTCCAAAGGTGGCCCAAAGCTCAGAAGTGCACACGCCTCGGCGGCACAGATGCAGTTAGCCTATATTGCAGAGCAACTGTGCGCGAAGGACTTGCTCACACGGTTCCTACACAGTAACCGCCCCGGACGAGGATCGAACCCGTACTCTGCGCGTTACAGGTCAACCGCTTTAACCAGTCGGCCACCGTGCCACACCAAAACTGGGAAGTTGTTGATCTCAGATAATATCTTCTCTTCTTCTTTGTTTCTCCTCCGTCAGGCCAAGGCCAACGATGAGTCCTCAACTTGTCGTCTCCAGAGTTCTCTATCCTTGATTTTTTCCTTTGCTTCTGCAATGTTCATCTTCATTCTCTCCAGATCCTCTCGTATATTATCCATCCATGTCTTTTGTTGTCTTCCTTTACTCCTAGTTCCCTCCACATATCCGTGTAGAGCCATCGATGGTAATCTATCATTGCCCATTCTCATCACATGTCCCAGCCACTTTAGCCTTTCCTTCCGATAATATGACGACCTGCAATACGAAATTAATACAATCGGCGAGAATGGAGAGTTGTTCTCCCATTTTCAGGTGAGTGGTGGGGTGGGTTAGACGCCACTGTTCACTCTACACGGACCTATAATATAGGGTTAGACTTAGACTAGCTTATCTCTTAGCTCTTAGGTTAATCTTATCTGAGATAGATTAGATTATGCTAGTCAGACTTCGATCTTCACTTGGTATCTATATGGACATACCTTTTTGACACGACGTAGCGCTCGTGAATAAGCTAGTGCCCTGCACTCAGCTTTTGAATAGCGCTTCAGTATTCTGAGATAACGAGATTACATGAGATTAGAGTATAGGCCTAGTATAGGCTATAGAATAGAGTCAGCTACAGTATATCATAATAATCAGCCCAGTTCGGGTTAATCCGGTTGCAGTGTGTCATCCATAGAAATCTACCCCGACTGCTGCAGAGGCCATGACGAATGAAGCAAGCGATCGTCTGTTCAAAGCTGTTCAGTCATAGCATTATGTCTTCGTGTGTTAGTCGCCCACGGTCTTCTCTCCATCACCAACGTCTATTTGATGTTGTTCGAGCTACTACCCTCACACGGCTAGTCTACGCTCCTCTGTTTGGTGGGGATTCGCGTTATAGCCTTAACGGTCTCCTGAGAAAATTGACCCGTTCAGGCTTCCTCCCTGCTGACGTTTCTTCCTTTGAAGAAGATACTGCTCTAGAGCTGACTTGCTCTTTCCACTCGGTCCAATCGGTCCTAACGCATGTCACATCCTTCACGACCTCCTCCTCCCCCGCAAGGTCATTGCAGCAGTGTGATTCTCGTTAACGATAACGAAAATGTTCGTTAACGAAAATAAATTGATTTCGTTAACGTTAACTATAACTATAACTAAAAAATATTATTAACTATAACTATAACGAAAATAACAATAACGAAAACTCATCTTTATTTTCGTTAATACAAAAAATAAAAATAGGAAGTGTAATATGGACGATTCGAAATAAATGAGAACGAAAAAATGCGATATTTTTATTATGCAATTTGTCAGTTAGTTTGGAAAATCGTGTATTCATGAAGCTGAATGCACCCATGCTTCAACGGCTTTCAAAGCTCTGAGCAAATTGTGAAACAGCGTGTTAATACGTACAATTTTGCTTATAGCCTTAATTATTGTAACTATAAGTAGTAACTAAAATTAACTAAAATAAAATCCATTAACTATAACTTTAACTATAACTAAAAAATAATACTAACTATAACTATAACTATAACTAAAATAAAAACCATTAACTATAACTGTAACTATAACTAACATAAAATCTGTAAGGAGAATCACACTGCATTGCAGTAAATCGCAAGGAATGGCGACCGAATGAAAGCGCCATGGCGGCCATGCAGGTCGCCATTCCTTGCGATTTACTGCTGTAACCCATTTACTCAGCTTCTCCTCTCGCTTTCCTCCAAGAGGAAACTGATAAAATTTAATTTCTTCATCGTTTCTATGTCTCTTCGTACAATCTTTGACACAAGTCGACGGCATTTTGATATCTGTTTTGACTTACGTAAACATTGTCACGTGATCCCAGTAAATGCTCCTATTGATGTTATGTCCTCATTTATATTGTCTATCCAGCGTAGCCTTGGTCTCGATCAAAGTTCGACCGTACGTTACAGCAGAAAATAGCGTACGCGTACGGTACGTAATTTACTAAAAATAATAGCGTACGCGTACGGTACGTTCGTATTCCGTACGTATGAGCAGCCTTTAATATTAGTTGCTTCTCGTGACGTCACAATTTGTCTCCTCATTTTCTCGTCGTTTTTTTCTCGTCGTTATTACGTCACTTTACAGTTCTTATTTGTAGTTCCGTTTCAGCGAAGAGGTAAATTATTATTTTGTTTTTATTTTGTATAATTTGATTATTTTATCTACAGAAATAAAACAGGCTGACGGATTCATATTTTTCTTGCATGGGTTACTGCTGGAATTTAATCAATTGATGACCGTAGTTTATTGTTAGAAAATTGACATAGAAATACACAATTCTTCACGGAATTGTTTTAAAACGTTTTCCATTCTTTAATTTGTAATTTTGTTATTCCTTGTTAATTCTATAATAAAAAATATAAAAATTAGCGTACGCTATTTATTAATTTAGCCAAAAAATAGCGTACGCGTACGGTACGCATTTCAGCAGAAAAAATAGCGTACGTTCCGTACGTACGGTCGAACTTTGGTCTCGATGCCTTAGTTTCTTTTTCCTTCGAATCTTGCATGTAGTGCATTGTGTGGGATTCAGTCAGCTGGCATCAGTGTTGACTGCGCTATGTTTTCCCATCAAGATCTATGTTTTTCGGCGAAGGCACTTGTATGCGAACAATTCCATTCTGTACTTGTTTCAAAGCTGATATATGGAGCCAATAGAGTTTAGTTTATCATGTTGGCAATAATAGAGTTGCAGTGATGTGGTCAAACTTGAGCTTACCTACAAGCTGCCCCCCTCTGTTGAACTGTTCCACCTCTTCCAGGAACACTTATTTGCTTCATGAGCGTCATATCCACTTATCGATTTAGGGGTCATTAACCCCCTCCCCCAATTGGACAGTGGACTGCGGATCCCAATCTTAATTCAACTGCGGCTAAGAATTTGACGGCCTCTGAAATCGACATTTTTGTTCCGTTGAACACAAAGAACACGTCTAAAGTAGACATGTAGGCCTATACTGTATGACTAGGCAGTCTATATAAAGCACTGGTAAGCTAGGCCTACACCCATAGCCCGTCACAGGAAATGTAGGCTACGCGTATTACTGAAGCCGTCTAAACCAGTTCTATTGCCTAATGGTCTTTCTCAGTATTTCGTCGAAAGTTCGTGAAACCTGCTCTACGTTTAGCTATAGGCGATATTGGCATAATAATTTGCGTCATCGAAAGTTGTCTTTAGCTATACAATATTCTCTGTAAAACCTTTCGTGATGTCGCTTTAGTTGGTTTTAAAATTCTATGGAGCGTAAATTCAATCTTTCTTTTGTATTAAAGTGGGTCCTATTGTGTTCGAGGTTTTCTATGGCCAACTATGTATCTGAGTCGTGACTCGTGACTGAAGATCTGCATCAGACCAAAATGAAATGTCTAAGCCTTTATATTTGGGTCCACGACTCTGCATATATAAGGCTTACCTCATAACAATATTACGGAGTTTATTGTGGACCTTTTCTTCTTAAGGACACGTCTGCATGTATAGTGAATAGACGGATTATGGATAGGGCGAAACCAAAAATGTATACAATGACACTCATCTGGGCGTATATACTATAGGATGAAATCTGAGGCAGTCGTGAATTGAAACCGACGTAATAGTTTAACACTGTAAATCCATCAATCCACTTTAAACAAGCATCAAATTGGAAATTCTGCATGTTAGAGCCGCTATTAGAGTGGCATAACTATAGGCCTAGTTATGTATCTAAAATAAACAATGCAGATAATAATAGAACGCATTAAGTATACCCTATGCATTATTACAATTATATAGAACAATTATAATGGTTATTAGCCTATAGTAGGCCTATTCGACGGCAACACGACGTAATTCATATTCCAAAAATAGACCCTTTATTGGCCAGGTTGTTAGCCCAGAATGTGTAGGCTACAGAGGTATACGGATAGTAGGCTATAGGTCTGAACTCTGAAGAGGAATCGCAGGACTTTCTCATTTTTGTCACCCGAGCCCAAGATAGCTCGCGCACAGCCTAATTGCAACAACAGGCCTCAACGAAATGGAAATGTTAAAGGGGTTTGTGTAACTAATGACGAAGTCCTCGAAGCGATTAACTGAATGTTAGAATTATATATAGGCAGACATGACATTAATTAAGTTGCGTTAATTTCAACCAATAAACATGTTGGGAGCGATCGGTTTGTCTAAGGCGTTTCCCCTCCTTAGTTACGCTACACGTGGGCGTATTTAGGGGGTGGTTTTACGGGTTCAAACCCCCAAATAAGTTTCCTAAAAAACTTTATGTGCTTTTACATGCAAAATACCCAAAAACCTTCATTTTTGCGACCATCTCCAATGGACCCCCAAATCTTAAAATCCCCTCCGAAATTTGTTCCTAGCTACGCTCATGAGGCTACACGTCTCTCGTCACTAGCCCGGCGTCTCATCTAGGTGAGATATGTGGCTGGAAGCAGTGAGAGAGTGCATGGGAAGAACTCTGCAATCTATAGATACGGAAATGTGTTCTAATGGAGATGGTATGAGCCATGAAGTGAAGCGTGTTATTTGATACGTTTGCTAAAACTCCAAAGTTAACCCCGTTGTAGATGATGCCGGAGTTTCATCAGATTAACACACAGAATGACGTAATTCAATGGTCCCTGAGATCATTGAGCCGTTTTGGCCTTCCGTAGATCAAACGATTAGTCTCGCATAGACTTCGCATTTTGTCCGTCTGATCAAGTACGCTCTAAATCCCACTTAATCCAAGGCTTAGCAGCACTCATCAGCAGATACACCCTCGATTGCCTCACCTTCACTGTGCTTCACAGTCTGAGGACAAGGACACAAATATAGGCCTAAAATAGGCTTTAGTTAATATTACGTATTTATTAAGTGCCACTATCTAATGGCCAAGCATCAGCAGTGGCGTAAATCATGGGGGGGCAGAGGGGGACTGTCCCCCCAAAGTTCCGACTTAAGCCCTTCTGTCGCCCCCCAAAAAAATTCCGGCCCTCGTAGAATCTGTCCCCCAAAGTTATGTATAGATTTTAGCCTCTGAGCATCAGTCGATGGCACTAAGCAATTGTGATTGAAGGACTTGTTTATGGTCCTTACTCAACAACAACCGTTGCAGAAGAGACTTGAACCTGTACTCTCCCGTTACAAGGCGAACGCTCTAACCACTATGCTACACCGTGTCCTACAATGCAGTAAGATCAGAATAATGTAGGTGTACAAAGACCTATTTATAAATATAGACCTGCAGGTTATAAGAGCACACGAAGACGTATATCGGCCGACAGACATAGGTTTGCAATTAGTCATGGAGGTAACTTTCCTCATAATTTTTATATGAATATAATATATAGCCTAGTTTGCAAGTACACCTGTCTTATATTTGGCTACAGTCACTGAAACTTAGGAGTATATTATACTCCTAAGTTTCGGCGACTGTATAGCCAAATATAAGACAGGCGTTCTTGCAAACTAGGATAATAGGTCGCAATACAGTAATTTGACTACACCATAATTATTTTTTATTATTACGTGTAAGCCTTGTGCTACACGTCTTCCTTAGGCCTTTATTCCCTTAAGGCTAATATCTGCGTGTGACATTTCAAATTATCAAAACATTGTCCTATTTGCTTTTAGGCATCATAATTCAGCTGATGGGATGGCTACGAATAAACATTGGCCGACTAAGTACCATAATTATATGAGATTTAGTTTTATAATTATGATCCAGGTGTGCTAGCCTACGCCATGTTTGTTTGGCGTCTTCCATAATTTATGAAATAATTAAGTTGTCACGAAATTCAGAAGAATTTCTATTTCGTAGACTTTCTGTAACTTGTTTCAATCCGCCATTCGAAACCAATATTCTGCTTGAGGCAAATGCAGCATATGTGGGGATGGTGCATTGGTGCACACATATGGGCGTAGCCAGAAAAATTTCGGAGGGTTTTAAGATTGGGGGAGGGGGTTAATTGAAAATCGTCGCAAAAGTCCAAGTTTTTTGTATTTTGCATGTAAAAGCATATAAAAAATTTTCGGAAACTTATTTTAGGGGGTTGCACCCGAAAAACCACCCCCTAAATACGCCCATGGGTGCACATCACGGTAAACATTGCGTCTCAACTTGTTTCGGAAACACATACATGTAGACGTCAATGGCGATCCCAGAACTGTGCGGTTTGGGAGCGACTAGGGTATACGTACTCTCTAGACTAGAGACTTCTACAGCTCCCCAAACGCGGTCAATGGAACCATGCAGCTTATTCACAGACTAACAGCGCCAAGTGTCCGGACCGTTCTAGCCCGAGATTTAAATCTATGAAATAAACCAGCATCGGAAAGCAAACCGCGATCCGTACGATCTCTAACACATAGGCGCATGGGACGCAACCTACGCTCTAACCGATATAGCCTATTATAGTAGGGCCTATAGCTAACTGGGCCAATGAAGTGAAGCTAAGTCTGGTGCAATAACGCTTTCGCATCTCATAGCCCGAAGCCAGAGAAAATGGCAATATGGACAAATGCCGAAAAACCTGGACACTGCTACTCTAAACGCTGCATGATCGTAACAGCCAGATCAATCAATCAATCAGCCGTTTATTGAATCAACAACAGCACAATTAATTAACAATCAGTCATTAAAAGAATGTTAATCTGCTGATGCCGTCAACAGGACAGCCACAGTATAAATAATTATAGGACTAATTATAATTATTTATACTGTGGGACAGCCCTAAAGGATAAAATAATCCGCTATTGCAAGGCTGCCCCTTTTCCATATTACATTTACTGATGGCAAGACGATTTTTATGATCATATAGTTATAGAATTATATTATAGATGCTCTCTTACAAGAATTTAGTTAGGTAGTAAGTAACTAGAATGTAAGGTAAAGTCGATGTCAACGGTCCCATGGCTGTCGTTAAGCACTAGAAACACTGCTACGAGAATTTAGGTCGACGTATCTACAGGCCGTATACGCCATCAGCATTTCCACAGGCATTAAATGCAGGGTGAGAATTGTCGGGGGTTGGGGTTCAACCCCCCCCGAGTCCTTCTTAGGATCCCATAGTAAAGTCTAGCCTATATTTCACACCAAAACTGCACATAAATCAACGTCTAAACCCCCAGTTATTACAATTCCCATACTGAAATTTAAATGGGACCCATATAATTATGGTCACCGATGATTCAATTCTTGAAGTGTCGCTTTGTAAATGACAGATTGCAATTACAATGGGTTCTTTGCGAGTCCCATATGAGAATACGGTTCTGCTGGTAGGGCATATGATATCGTATATATATCGGATATCGTAGGCTTCATATCCTTTACACGTCCTACACACTCTCACTCTCTATTCCCCTCCCGTGTATACGCAGAATAGACCTGTGGGCCTACGTATGTATGCGTGCATGCATGCCTTGTGAGAGCGGCAGTTGCGTTAGGCCACGGGTCCGATGATCTGCTTGATAATACGACTATATCCTTCTGAATTATATCCACCGTGCTTGAGACATGCGGGCGTTTGTCTCGATGGAAGTTTCTCACGGCATAATTATCATCACCATCATTATCATCTATTCCTGATTCCATCCGTTTGGCGGAGATGGGTGCGAATAAGTGTCGTCAATTATTTGTTTCGGAAACTTTCGGTCATATGTCAAGTTCAGTGCTCCTATCAGGCTTGGTGCATGTCTTGTTATGTCTTTGTTTAGGCCTACATTGTTCATCCTTGTTAGTGCTTGTAACCTGCTGCGTTATGACAGGAAGAGTAAATGAATAAACGAATCGTAAACTCGAAACTTCAATAGCGCCCACAAAAGCGAAGTCGCGGGAACCATCTTATTCACAGGCGCATGTATACGAATATACATATATGGGGCCGTCCATAAATGACGTCACGCTATTTTGGCCGATTTTTGACCCCCCCTCCCCCCTCGTCACACTTCGTCACAAAAAGTAAGACCCCCTCTGAAAATGACGTCACAAAGCTCTGACCCCCCCCCCTAAACCAAATTTCCATGGCGAAGCAAAATGCTCCTTCATGGAACAAAAAGCAAAAGCATGAAGATTTTAAAATCTAACGGCGACCAAATATTGAAATAATTAGAAAATTATTAATAATGGTGCCCGTATACATTAAAATAATAAAAAATAACGAAAATTTCATCCTCAAAATTAGTGCTGTTATTATTAAAATTAAATGGTTGTTAATTGTTAAATTTAATAACATAGACCTGGTGTGACGTCACACTACTCAGACCCCCACCCCCATGTCACACATCGTCACAAATTTCCGACCCCCTCCCCCTAGGTGCGTGACGTCATTTATGGACGGCCCCTATCCAGCGTAGTCAGGGTCCTCGTGTTTCTCCATCTTTGAAAAACTTTAATGTGGTGCATTGTTTGGGAATCGATCAGCTGGCATGCTTTCTACTGTTCTACATGGCCAAACCATCGCAATATTCGCTCAACAGCCAAGTTGTTTACACGTCTAAGAACTACCTTGAGTCTTAGTTTCTACATAGTGTGTGTGGCAATCCTATAATTTTATGTAGCTAGCTCATTTCTGCTGCGGGTATTCCAATCTCATCTTGCATTCGAATTACACCAGCATTCTGATCTATATGGGAAAATTGGTTGTATCATTGTCTCATATAATCGTGTCCTTCTTTGTATTTAACCGCTTCTCCATATATCCTGTTCATTCTTCCAAGTTCTTGTGATATGTGTCCAATTCTCCTTTTCAATGGGCTGCCCTTGGAATTGCGCCTGCTTCCCAGAACGCTCTCTGACTTATTCTATGTTAACCTGAAAACTGTTCTTTTTGGCCGTGCTGGAGTCGGGAGCACCTCTGAGTAGTTACCTTGAAGAGGTGCTATATAAATCTCCTGAATGAATGAATGAATGTCTTGTTTTGTTGCCGTCTGCAGTTGTTATTGTACCTCATCAAGATCGATAAATTGATTTACCTGTTCACACTCCTCCTTGGATGCTGCTTGGTCATTTGTTTTTCAATAACAATTGTTTTAGTCTTCTCTGCGTTGATCATTAGCAGAATCGTTTGCTGCTTTTGTCTGCTTCGCAACATCATTGTAGTTCTGGTCCGCTTCTTATAGCGTGAAGGCCAGACAAATCGAAGATTATTCACCGGTCGGTCCTTCCACCATTCAATCTGATTTCTCGGTGTTGCTTTGGCCGATTGCCATTACTGCTTCTAATACTACACGTAGGTAAAACAGGTGTAGTGATTAGATGCATCATTGTCATACTTCCATTTTCGTCTGCTAGTAGCAGTGGCGTAACGAAGGGCTTCAGCGCCCATAGGCAAGAGTTGATGACTGCGCCCTTTTTATTTTCTTTTTGACGTTTAATCGTTCTTACTGTATTGTATTATATTGTATCTAAAGATTTATATAGCGCCTCTCTCAGAATAGCTATTCAGAGGCGCTCTCAGCACGAAAACCCCGGGGGAAAAGAAACGTCTTTAAAAATGAGAGACCAAAGAGGAAAAACTAGTGATTAGTTTAGCCCTTAATGAGGGGGGGAAGGTCATTCCAAGTAGAATATCATAGTACTTGTATCTAATATCATAGTATCATATGGCTGTGAACGTTTATCATAGTACTGTGTAGTGTGTACCACTGAAAGATAATTTTGCGCCCCTTGTGCTGCGCCCAGGGGCGGTTACCCCCCTCTGCCCCCTTCGTCGCTGGCCAGTAGTGACCTATAGGCCCTATATTCTGTTGTCTTTTGTCTACCTTTATCAGACTTGACGATTGCAGGTAAATCTCTTGTACCGTTTTTACCAGTTTCTATAGTAGGCCGATTTCTACATTTTGCAGGAATATCCGAGGAACGTTTGCACATTCCGCGTCATACCATAGAAACGCTGTCGCAAACGGCTGCACTGTCTCTCGATGTCGCAAACAGAAGCTCTGTCTCTCTTTGAAATATATATTTGAAGTTGAAGCAGATTTTCTGGTTGTGTTCAACGGTTTTCTCAAGTACCAATTTCATCGTCAGTTAATTGTACTTCTTCTGGTCTGCACTTGGTCTGGTCGGTACTTATTTCTGGTCTGCACCTGATTTTTCTCCAAACGCTATCTCAGAAATTTTTCATTTTTTTTATGTAGCATTTTTGTGAACGTGTTCCTCTGTATAGGCTTGTTGCTATGTAATTATCCAGCCTTGCAAAGCTACTTTTCTTTTGTGTAGGCCCTATATTAGGACAATAGAATATTTTGTTTTCAATGTAGGCCTATAATGTAATGTAATGTAATGTAATTAGCAACTTCTATTGCGCCGGTGTCTAATGCACAAGGCATCAACCGATGGCGCATCAAAACAATCCGGGTTATAATGGGCCAAACTGTGTAAAATCTTGGACACATTTTGAGCGTTGATCCGTCTGAATACTCAAAGGTAGTAGGCTAGATGATACAAGGGATTGAGAAACATTGTTCATGCTAGTTTATTTTCATGCATATAAAGACGTCTTCTTCGGTCACAAGTTCGGTGTGATATCAAGGCCCCTGCAAGCAGAACTATGAGAACTGTACATAGTCACGCGCTTAACTCGCATCAACGGTAGCGTAATTTCTAGTAGTCAAATGGTAAATTGGTCTCGTATAATATTATAGTGTGAGAGACACTGCATGCATCCGCGTGAGTTGCAACAGGACACTTCAAATCAATCGCCTTTTCAACCGAGACATGTTCTTCGTCAACGACGTTTCTGTTGCTGCGGTATGTATGCACGTACGCACGCATGTATGTAGGCTACGTATGTACGTATGTATGTATGTATGTATGTACAGTATATATGTATGTATGTATGTATGTATGTAGGCATATATGCTAGTACATGTATGTATACTATACTGTCTATATGCTCGTATGTATGTTAACTTGTATGTATGCATGTTTGTACGAATGCATGCATGCATGTGTGTAATGTGTATGCATGTAGGTATGTTTCTTCTTCATTACCTAGATGCATGACCCTATTTATCGGGATCATCCATCCCTTCAGGGTCATCCCCTTGGTAACCACAACGCTGTAAGCTACTATGCACATTGCCGTAATTGTCAAATCTGTGATATGTTGGTTACCGGAAAGCATACAATTGAATTGAATATTAAAATGTATATATTTCATTCATTCATTCATTCATTCATTCATTCAGAGGACTTATATAGCGCCCCTCCAAGATAACCTACTCAGAGGCGCTCCCAGCCCAACTACGGCGATAGAGAACAGTTTTATATGTACATGTATGTATGAATTATCTAGCTACACGCTATCTTCAATGCATCAGTTGCTTACGTAGTAATCGAGAAATGAAAACGAATGTCTGTGAGCGCATTTGTGTCTGATGCTATCAGTTACTATTTTAAAGAGTGCAGAAACGTTCAACAGAAGTAAACAGGATTATCTCAATTAGACTTCAAACGATCAGGACTTTCGATAGAATTAACGTTTGGTTGGGAACCGGATTTGAATTAAGTATTCAATTTACAAAAACGATCCAATCAGTGAATGAGTGTCTGTGTTATGTGAGTGTGTGATCCTGGATGGACGGACGGTTGGATGGGTTCGTTTAATAGATTAATAGGATTTTAAAAGCGGATGAAACATTCATATTGTAACTGATTGACCGCAAATCCTTGTTGCAGGTTGCTGGTGCCTGGTGGGTTAAGAAATACCAGAACCAGATTACACAGGCCAATAATAAACTATACCCTCGGATTTTTAACAATAATAACAGTGCGGGTTGCAAAATTTGCTCAACGCACTAAATGATACTTGAAGGACCCCTAAATCCACCGCTGGCTATCCGCATTCTTCCGACATTAGCAGTTGTAAGCATTAAGAGCAAACAAGGCAAGCTGTCAAACATATCCCTGAGTTCCACAGCAATTTCGAATGATGCTGGCAAACAATTTAAACCCCCATGTCCCAGAGTCAAACGTGGGGAGGTGATCATACAGTTCCTGTTGTTTTTGGCCAGGGACGTAACTAGCGTTGGGCTTGGGGTGGGGGCTTAAGCACCCCCAAACGAAGCTGAAGCCCCCGCCCCAAAATGAATCAAGCCTCTGGCTCCACTATAGGCTCAGGCATCGACCTATATCAATATAGGTCGATGGGCTCAGGATACCGCAGTGACCATGTTCAAGGCTTAAACCCCCCCAACGAGAAGTCCTAGTTACGTCACTGTTCTTGGCAGCGATTTTGTAATTACAATATTGTATTGCATTATATCTATCAATTTATATAGCGCCTCTCAAAGTGCACACCAATCAGAGGTGAAAATGGTGGCAGTGATTCGATCACCATCATCCGTAGCCCACTTTCCAATGGGACCAGGGGCGCAACCAGAACATTTTCCTGGGGGGTGCTCATATTGCAAGCGCCGAAGGCGCGAAGCTGCGAGTGCCGAAGGCGCGAAGCCTATTCCGACTAGGGGGTCTGGGGGAGCGTCGTAAGCTCCCCCAGCGGGGTCTGGGGCGGAGCCCCAGAAGCCAACGCATTTTGTAGCATTTGATATCACATGGAGCACGTTTCAGGGCAATTTAGGCCATTGTTTGCAAGCTCGGTTTCTGAGCGATAAAGTCATGAAAACTTCAATAAGAAATTGTATTTCCAGATTCCCAGACTCAGGGTTGCCACAAGATTAATAAAACAAAATTCTATGACCTTTTTCAATGACATTAAGACTTACTTTAAATTTTGAATATAGATATGCAATCCACACTTTCCAATATCCAATAATTATTGCTTATAATCAGTTTGTTCTGAAAATGTACCAGAAGTTAAATCCTTGTAAAATTCTAACCAGTACTTCTGAAACTTACACTTCCCAGGGATATTTAATGATTTTTCCATTTTACATGACTTTCCATGAGCTAGCAAAAAATCAAATTCCATGATGTTCCAGCTTTTCCAGGACCCATGGCATCTCTGCAGACTAACAGCACAACAAATTCAAAGTTTAATTTAAAGAAAGGTTTCGTCTGTACCTTTTGCCTTTCAGCTCTTTCAGACATGTCCAATTAATTTTTGCAGTCAAAACATATTTCAAAATAGAATTTTCCTTTCAGTTTTGGTAAATTGGTCAAGCATTTTGAAATGAGTTAAATCAAAACTCAACTCATGCACCTCACAATGAGTTGAAACTCAAACTCAACTCATCCTAAGTGAAATGAGTTAACTCAAACTCAGTTGTTAAACGAGTTAAATCATAAACTGACACGTCTCATACTAGCACGTTCTACTCGAACGTTGTACAAATACACAGTTACCAGGAAATGGTATCGTAAGTTTATTATTACTAGTATAACTGTTATTATTATTAATGGGATAATGTAGAAATCAAGTTATTATTACTGAGTCAGAGTTATAAACACCACAGTCCACATGTTTCACATCTCAAACATGACTGGTATTAGCTTTAAGCAGAAGAAGTTTTTCAAAGTTGGTGTCTGACAGCCTGTTCCGATATAAAAAAAACGGCTTGTTTCAACATATGTGCCGAGTGAGTTGAGTTTAAAATAATTGAGTTATAACTCAAACTCACAGAAAATATGAGTTAAATCAAACTCATAACTCACACTCTTTAAGGTGAGTTAACTCAAACTCATAAATCACAGCAAGTGAGTTAACTCGTGAGTTTCAACTCATCTGAGTTAACTCATACCCAACACTGACTATATGTATAGTTCAATTACACACACTAGGTCAGTATTAACAATTTTTATTTGTTCGCACTGCTGCATATAGGTTCAGACTACAGGGAGCAACAATTTTATACTAATATGATTGTAAAAGATAAGACAAAGCCTATATCCAACAGAACCAAAAATTGGGCATAGACTACATGATAAACTTGAAACTTCAGTCGCATTGTGTACAGTCCTATAAGGCCTATCAAGTATCAACTCTGAAGTGAACTGTCTCTCCATCACTTTATATCTCTGTCTCTTTCTGTCTCTCTCAATCTCAGTCTCTGTCTCTCTCTGTCTCTGTCTCTGTCTGTCTGTCTGTCTGTCTGTCTGTCTGTCTGTCTCTCTCTCTCTCTCTCTCTCGATGTCCCTTCCCCTTCTCTCTCTGAAGCCAGCCAAGGAACCATGGGCTCATATTTCTATACCTTATGATGGTTTTACAGATGATTCTGACTTATAACCACTTCTACAACGAAACTATGCACATTTATATACCGTTTGAAATAATCAGAGTTACTTGATAGTGTAGTGGTTAGCATGCTGAACTGTCAAAGGAGAGGTGGGGGTTCAAATCCCCGCCAGGGCAGAAATTTGGTTTAAGATTTCTGTTCACGTGCGCCTCTGGCCAACTCAACAACAACAACGATGAGTACACTGACTGTACATTGTCTGTTGGATGAGACGGCCAGGGAGAGGACTGGCATGCCTGCATGGCTACCCGCCGTCGATCGTATGTTGTGGTTAGTCGTGGCTAAGAACATGAAGTCAACACCACTTCACACCCATGGTTTTCTCAGGCTAGCTTCAGGCATTGCTCTTCTCGTCTTCCAATATTCAGATTATCCCAATTGTCTACAACTCTTCCTGCAGGGATTATCAAATACAATCGTTCTAACCGAATCTACAATTCTCTAATACACTAGTGAAAACAATTAAGCACGATCCTGACACAAGAATTTTCTTCAACAATAAATAATCTAAAAGAATGGAATCACACTACTGGTAAATTCTAACACATACTTTTAACTTGACACAAATATGCACTAAAGTCTAATACGTTCAAGAGCAGACTGAGCCAAATATGACTGATACGGTGCTAACTCAACTGACTCCTTCAAATCTGAACTCAAAAGTTATTTGTTTTCTGAGGCTTACCCTGCTGTTAGTTGGCAAGAGGTAAAATAGTGTGCACTTGTACTTACCATCGAGCTGCAGTGACTTGATTCGAAAAACGACAGATAATATTGGTCAAATAATTTCAAAAGCGCTCCGCTAGGCAAACACTTTCTTTATTTATCAATTTCAGTTATTTAAAATTTATTTATAATCTCCTGTACACTGAATGTGGCTGAGAAAATGAAGTCGAGTATTGAGATGAACTGAGCTAATCTCTCTGTCTCCTCCCACTCTGCTAATCTCTCTGTCTCCTCCTATATATATATATTTTATATATATGTCTCCTCCTATATATATATATATATGTGTGTATATATATATATGTATGCATGCCTGTATGTATGTATGTATGTATGTATGTATGTATGTATGTATGTATGTACGTATATATGTGTATATATATTTTTATATATGTATATATATATATATATATATATATATATATATATATATATATATATATATATATGAATCTAATACATATCACAGCTGTCTCAGTTGTCCTGCATGTCTCATATTTCGTACCACTCTGCCCTACCTAGTAGAATGATAAATTGTGCGTCACATTCCTCCTCAGACCACATCTAGGCCAACTCCGGCTTTGAAGAAAATCTATCTGTCAACGACCAAATTTGCAAATGTGGTTTCCAGTGGAATCAGGCTCAGAGAGTAAGGTATTCAGTATCAGTGCAATATATAATCCTACAAGACTGCAGTCGTCTTGCTTCCCTACCAGCTTTGTCCGGCTTAAGGCATATCGGTAATTCTTGTATACCCCACCCCCCCCCCCCCAAAACTCTTCGGATTTGGAAAAATTGCGTGGGTCACATTTTTAACCCTGGGGGTGCTCAAGCACCCCCCAGCACCCCCCTAGTTGCGCCCCTGAATGGGACCTATTAAAATATCTAAAAAAGATTAATTAATACGAATGTGAAATTGTGACCACTGAGCCTGCTAAACGAGTAACATTGAAAACCAATGGTAAACCAACAACAGCAACACTTCATGGAATACTACCCAGGGTTCATCGGTAAGTGAACCGGAACACAAAGCTCTTTAATGTGTTCCGGTGTCCCGTGATATTCTATCCCCATAAAGCATGTCCCCCGGATGGAATAAACCAGTGTAGAGTATCCGGGGGGGTGGCCCATAAACAATTCTATCTCCATCGTCATACTACGCATCATGATAGCCAATACAAAAATCCACTCAAAATCCCCCAAAACGAAGTAAATTAATTTGAGGTCGACGTACAAACTAAAGATACGCAACTTAAAAAATGTTATGTGTACAAACAGTACGACTGAATAAGTTACACTTAGAAACCGCCAATGATGCAAACTAAACCGGATCCTCCATTTCGCTAAGAGGATACTCATTTAAGGGGAAGGGGATACTCTATTTCGTGACAGTGACACCGGCGCAATGCCGCCGATCGCGGATTGTCCAGGTGGTATACAATCTCGAAACGAATCAAAAATGCGTCCATAGGAAATTAATTAGTGCAGTGTTTCTCACAATTAGGCATAAGGTCCTGAAGATGGTCTTGTTCCGTACAGGGTTCGTAGCTTTTACAACAACAGTCTCGTTCTCTGTTTGCGCGTCTTTCTTACTATTGTAGGTCTACGGACTCTTTCTCATTCAACATTCTACATCTCGGAACTACTGCCATTAGTAAGCCCTATGTGACACTAGACGTTCTTTGAGTTACTGAGACAAGAAGGCTCATGCCAGGTCTCTGCGTCTGCCTGCCATATATATGCCTATGCGCATGTGTAGCCTAAGGGGGCGATGCGCCACGACAACCATCCAACATAATTATCCCCCCATTTCCCAACCCAACACGTTTGTTGGTCATGCAAACAACTTGAATGTAGAGTAAGGTTCTCCAAATCTGGCTCTGTGTTGTGGTTTTTAACCAACACAGTCATGAACCCTGCTTCTGAAGATAGCGGAAGAGGTCTCTACAAATCGGACAGTGAAGATCCTCTCTATAACACTTTTTGCTATTTGCACACAGAACGTCATCCAATCTATGTACGAGGGCCCGAGATTGCATTCCAGTCGCTTATGTATTAAAGCTGTGTATTATGACAGGCATAATTAAATGGAGTCGGTATCAACTATCAACCGTATCGACTCCTTCTACCTGGGTAGCTAAGTCCGGACTTAGACCACGTTACGACATATAGACGAAGGGGCTCTTCGCTTCTATCTGTCGTAACTCGTAACCTGGTCCCGTTCGGGGTGCTAACTCTCGAAGTCTTCAACTTGGAGCACAATCCGCATGAATAGCTCCTATACAATGTCGGCAAAATATGTGGTGGGCGTGTCCTGCCAAGAGTTTTACACAACCTCTTCTCGCTATTTAGAATTCAACCCTCACATGTCACCCTTGCACAACAGGGTGAGTCATAAAAAAAACCTTAAATCGGATCCGCTGATACGGTTTCTGAATCGAAAACAGAGAACGTTACGGTTGTGACTTTGCCGGAACGCACTGATCAGTTGGGTTCGTCTCTTTGTAGGCCTGAAAACCTGATTATTCCCAGAACCGGTCAGGATAGATTCTATACTGTTGCTCGGCAGGGCTCTGATTAGGCTCTTGCTGGACGCACTCTCGTCCGTAAATATGTATTTCATAACTCGCCAGAACCCGGACTCTGATTTGTAGTCGCTATGTTCGCCCAGCTCCAAATATTCATTATATTTTCCAGTAACCGCACGATACCCAGATTCGTCTTGTTTACATGTAGAACGCTCTACAATAAGAAGTGCAACAGAGAGCACAGCCAATCTTTAGTCAACCTATGGTGTAGCTCGGACGACGTGTTTTGTCTTCCGTACACATTTATTGATATCGTGCGAAACAACAACTAGGCCCCTATTCACATGTAGAATGCCTTAATGCTATAGGCTATGCGAGGGCGCCATAAACTTAGACCATTAACCTAAAAACGATGGTCGACGTTCCTTTGATCGAACGTTTCATACAGAAATTAGCTGCTGGACACTGGCAAAGGAGATTCTAAGATACCAGGATTAATAAATATGTCTCACATTCAATTAATAAATAAATCTTTGAACTGTTAGAAATAAACCAAATCGGCAAACTGAACATTTAAATAAAACTATTATGTGACTAGTGGCCTGCCCTAGGCTCGCAGAGATAACGGTCGGACGGAATTAGCCAGGGAAGGAAGGCCGGAAGGACAACCAGAAGGACAATTATAGGATAGACCGACGGATGAACATCGCGCCTATCAGTGGTTGGCCCCTCGCTCTGGAACGGGCTCCTTTGGCTCTGCGCTTGTTGCTTCCCAGCATCCACTCTGAATCTTTCTATTCTTACTTCAAAACTGTCCTTTGCAGCCGTGCTGGGGTCGGGAGCTCCTGCAGAGTGGTAACCTGAATGGACGCTATATAGTAAGTAAGTAAGTAAGTAAGTAAGTAAGTAAGTAAGTAAGTAAGTAAGTAAGTAATGAATGAATGAATGAATGAATGAATGAATGAATGAATGAACATAAGATCACTTGTACGGCACTTGTACGGCACTGCATGCTTGTAGATCCGCGGTATGTGAACGTATTTAGGCTACCTATTTACAAAGCCATGCACGATGCATATCGCATCATTCCGCGTGTTTGGATATCACAACGTTTGTTGTGTGGTCACTGTATCAGTTGGTTCCCGCGACTTCGCTTTTGTGGGCGCTCTAGAAATATCGAGTTTACGATTACGATTGTCAATGGCATTCGGCAAACATGTAGTCTTCAAGACTTTTCGTTGTCTCAAGACTTCTTTCTTTTCTCTGGGTCTTTCGCACTGGGAGCGTCTCTGATTGGTGTGCACTGTGAGAGGCGCTATACAGATTGATAGATACAATACAATACAATACAATACAATAACACCAAAACCATCCACCACCACCACCACAACCACCACCATCACCATAATCAGCCATGCACAGTCCCTGAAGTGGCCGATTCAGATGCGGATAAGGTTTCGAACTTATGAAACTGCCTTAAACTTAGCAGACTAGCATAATGTCATATGCCTTATTTATTTCGTATGTTGGCACACAAGGAACGACGATTCTTAATTAAACATCACGCATTAATGTGTGCTTCCACAGCTTAACTAATTTAAAGCCCACACGCAAATTATAGTTGTCCATTTTGCGCATCCGTAGATGTGCCAACAGAGTAGGCCTACGGGTGAGTAACCTCTGGTTTCTTGTGAGAAGTATGAATCAGACGACAAGAAAAAACGCCCTAGTTTCATAATAATAATAATGTGTATGGCTGGTTGCATAACTGGTCTGCCCTATCAGACAATTAGTCATTCGGATATAAGTGCAGTTAGCCTACGTTGGTGTAGCGGACATTGGTGGGTGGTTTTATTTAAGGAATGTTGACCCATGCGTGCTACCATAGTTTTTCCATTGCGCATCTGGCGCCACTTTCAATTCGCGCCTAAATTGAAAAATCCGGATCGTCTTTGCCGCCATCACCGCTGCCGTCTGCTGCATGGAAACTGTTATTTAGATAGAATCTTATTTACATAGTAGATATCGCGTGTAATTCAGGTGAATTGTGTCTAAGAAATATAAGAAAAATAATAGTTAATTTTCTGATAGCTTTTGAAAACAAGAAATGATCATATTTTGTCTCTGTTGTTTAGCATGAAAATCCATTAATTTTGATCAAATTCAGTTGAATTGTAGGCCTAAAATGATCGTATCTTTTATTGTCTTGCTATATGCAAGGCTCACCTGCCGAACGCTCGATTTATTATTTATGCATATAATAATATTATTATGGGCACATTTATTATCCTATTTGGGCGATAGCACGTCTTTATAAATCCACAAACACCGTATACACGCATTTATTGCATCAAGAGCATGAAAGCATCTGACTCACGCTAGCGGGAAACTGCGTGAGTCATGTATGGGTCATAATGTTACCTGTTCTGGCAATATTTCGTGTTTCAGGCACGTGCAGCGCTACGTAATTTCTTAGAGGATTGAACCAGAACCGTATATATATGGATTGACCGATTCGGCGTTTCGTAAATTAGGCAGACGAAAAGACCGGCTAGCGTTAGAGGTTTAGTTAGGAAACCTGACACTCGCACCAAGTAGGATACTATTAGTTAATTATAAGAATACAATACAATACAATACAACTTGCATTTAAAACGCGCCTTAATAAAACAAAGTCTTACTCAAAGGACGCGTAACAATGTACTTACTAATTATAGTACTTAGAGAAGAGATACGTTTAAAGTTTAGATTTAAAAATATTAATTGAGGATGATCATCTTCGGATTAGTTCTGGTAGAAAGTTCCATTCAGCTGGACCAGAACTTCTATGGCGCCATCGCTTATGCTCAAGGTATCAGTCGATGGTCGCTATCAATAAAAATCGCCGGGACTAAATTCCAGGGCTAGGATAATCTGCCAATGTTTTCTCCATTGCTAGGGTTAGGGTCACTGACACTCATTGTCAAGAACAAATTTTATATATAGATCCCTTCTGTCAGTGCTATGGTTATTCTGAGTAATTTAGTATCTTGGTCACCGTGTGACTAGTCTCAGTGTTTCTCTTATCGTTGTATGGAGTGCCTGTCAAGTAGGCGTCACTCGTACTGCACCAGGTGTGATTTAGACATTCTCAAGGAAGCCGTTACCACGGTTGTTGTCGTTGCTAACTCCGTTCATTTGCTGTTTCTATTTCTCTCTGTCTCATCAATAAAGGAAATCCAGAATGAAAGGTGGGATTTCTTATTGTTCTCGCTGCTTCTGCTGCTGCTGCTGGTGTTTACTGGATCGTGTTTTGTAGGCCACCTGCGACAAGACCGACTCGAAGTTAAACGGTGTCGCGGAATCCTACCGGCCGCGTGCGTCGATCGGTGTCAGGCCCCGCCGTCGGTGTCCCTCCTTCGTTCAGGCCAGAGGAGACACAGGCGCCCTATACCCAGATGCACTTTCTGGGTCGTATTGACTGAGCCAGAAGGATCGACGGCTGCAGCTGCCCTGAGGAGGCTGGCCGTCGAGCCGCCGTAGAGGCCTGACAGACCCGCCCGATGAAAGGTTATGACAACGTGGGAAAGTGAAAGCGCGTGCGAAGACAGAGACCTAGAGGAGGAGGTCACTGGGAAATAAGTAGAAACTATTGAGAAATATCGAAGAAGTAGATCGTTGGCTGGACGTGATTTCATGTAGCTCGTTGTCGGGGTGAGTGTCTTTTCGCTGGTAATCGATTGTGTTTGCGTTGGCCAAATAAGAATTTTATATTCGGAGTAAATATTGGAGGTTGTTGTCATTGACCGATTAAGTAAAGTACAGAGATTGCCTTGATTCTGCGGTTAAGCACTGTGACAGGTCGGATGAGGTGAGGTGTTATTAAAAGACGCAGTATTATGGAACTTTGGATTCGGTGCATTTGTGAGCCTTCTGGTGCTTTTATTAGGTCAAGGATTGAAAACTGTCTTGTTCCATGTTGTGTTGCTGGGCCTGCAGTATGAGGGTGTGGGTGGGCTGGGGGGGGTGCAGTATGAGGGGTGGGGTGTGGGGAATGGGGGTGGGGAAGGCGCAGTATTAAGATACGATTATGTTACAAAGACAGCAGTAGGGAATCAGAAAGTGCTTTTTCACAGAGAATAATTGTGTGAATTATACTATTCAATTATAATACAAACCCTTGTTGGGAATAATAATAATGATTAATAGTAATAACAATATAATAATGCTGTGAGGCATAGTTAAGTTGAATTTAGTTTTGTGTTTAGCTTAGGTAATTTCATATTCACTATTTTTTTCTGAATTTCTTACCCAGTTGCTGTGATGATATCAGTTTCTGTTGCTGTGAAAAAGCTCAAAGATCAAAATAAGTTTTTAAGTAGAACAGAACAGTACACATTGTGAGTAGCGGTTGGGAGCCCTGTGTTCAGATATTTCTAGACACAGAACAGTTAAGTCAAGAGTCCATTGTATTTCTTGCAGTTGTAGTTAGTTTAGGACAATGCTTGACTTAAAACTGGCTGTGAATACGCTGAAAAATGCATAATGGTCTATTGTCTTGAACAGTGACTTTTTTAGGTACAGTAAGGTCAGTGTCAAAGTCACTAGTGTTGTTAATCTCTCGATACTGCTACTGGCAGAATGGCAGTTTCACTTTGTCCTGAAGAAGAAATGGAGCTGACTTAGTTGAACTGTAGTAAAAGGAGTCAACATTTGTTTGAAATTATTTAGATTTGGCCTTGGGTTCAACTTTGTGCCAAAGCAAATTATGTTATATACATAGTACTGTAATTGTCTAAAGTGATATATACGGTAAGTTGATTTAAATTTAAGTGAAAATCACTTTTTGATAACAGGAAAATATCTTGACTTAATGTTGAAATAAATTAGGCCTATTTATACAATATATTTGTGTGTGTTTGCTAGGCCTATTTATACAATATAATTTATTTGTGTGTGTTTGCTTGTGCGTGGGTGTGTGTACTGTTTTTCTATAATTATGAAATCCAAATTTAAGGAAATTTATTGGTGCATTTGATACAGCAGGCTTATTATGTGGGGGATTTTTGCGTATTTGCTTTTCACATGAAATTGACTTTGTAAGCATGCTTTCTCGCTAACAAATTACTGCATTGCATATTCTGATATCTGTTAAACTGTAAATAATACTGCATTGTCTGCCATCAGCGCGACCATAAAACTTGCCAAGTTGACTGCCTGTGGATAAAGCCTTCTCTGGTTTCGCTTTCTCTTCATGTATCCGGTTTTTTCTGTGTAGTATAGCCAAACTCCAACCTTATTTCGGCCCCAGGATATCTCCCATAAGCCAGCGTTAGGCCTGTCTGTATGGCATGCCAGCAGATATAATGCCCCACTTGTCAGTAGCTAATGACAGTGCACATCCATGCTGGCAAAGTGGCTGATCAGTTATCTGGCATTATACTCTTGACTTGGATTGCCTGTGACAACCGTAGTGAGGGCTATATGACTGTGAAAGCTGTTGCTTCTGTCAGCTTTTGAGTTTATTAGGTATACTAATCACATTTGTTCAGTTTCGGAACAGCATTGAGTACTCCTGTCGAGTTTTCCTGCTAAGGTAAATTATAATTTTTAGAAAATTCTAACTACGAAATTCATCGTGTTTAAGTTTTTTTTTATTGTCCTATGTTATTGGGAAATTCTAATTACTGCATTTATTTATATTTCAGGTATTTTAATATAGATCTTTAGTTATTTATAAACTTTAGTATTTAGGCTTTGCTGTACATTATAGGACTGAGTTTTTTGCTGGAAACTAAGAAAATACATTATTGTAGCCTTAGCAATCATCCTTTGAAAGAGTTTTGGCCAACAAATATATATCAGTTGGGGAATTAAATCTTTTGCATATAAATTCATTATTTTTTTATGCCGTTGCTAAATCAGCTTAAAAATTTGATGACATTACCTGAAGTTCAGGGTGGCTGTAGCTGCTGAAAATCTTTGATTGGTTAGCAGATTTATAAAAAAACAATTGATTGTGCTTCAGTTATAGACTGCATTGTGCAAATTGGCACCTTTATGTAAATATCGAACAATGTCCATGTTGGTTTTGAATTTAAATAGGGAACAACCGGGTAGACATTTTCTACCGGGTAGCAAATCCGAGTATTTGGATGTACTATTTGCCGGATCCGGGTACGAACCGAGTACCGTTTTTTACATGTAATAAAAAAAGATCAGCATAAACATTATTTTTTTACCTGTAATAATGAACCAATTAGATATATATACAAATACGACAGCGACTGTAAGAAATTTAGTTCAGTTGTATAATTTATTTGTAAATTGTAACTATAATCTTGAGATTGATCGAATTCCAAAAATTGTAGGTATTTGCGTGGGTATTGTTTGCCGAGGCGAATAGTTCCGAAAAACCCGATATCCGGCCGGGGCAAATTGCCGAAGCGATTTCCGGTTGTTCCCTAAATTTAAAGAATATTTATGTAATTGAATATAAGGTTGTTTCTTTACAGGATAGTAAGATGTACTATTAGTTTTTGGCTAATTAACATAAAAATTTAGGGTATTAACTATTAAGGTAAATCACCCTAATTTCATGATGGCAAATGTATTTGAAAGCCAGAAGTTTATAATAGTAATTACTTAGATTATTTTTTTGGTGGATATACATTGAGTTATATTGATTTTAATAAATTATAAAACAAATTCTGCTGAAATGCATGCTTAGACCTTAGGCATGAGTATCAAGAATAAATGTATACACTAGGCATTATTATAAAGCTTGAGTAGTTAGCTTAAACAGTTTACTTACAATGAATCTGCATAAACTCATTGATTATATTATGAGTAACCACTGATTATTGCCAATTATGATTGCACAGAAGGTAATAAGTCACGATGATGTAGTCATAAATAATGAACGTGAATTTGGGACGAAACAATTAAATATTAGTACATTTTGAATAGCATGCATAGACATTTGGAATCTGGTGCTGAGAGCATATATTTTTAGATATGTCTGTCTGTCTCTATCTCTCTGTTTGGTTGATTGTCTCCTTGTGTCTCTGTAGTCTGTCATTCAGGATCCCTTTTAGCAGTCTTTATGGTGTCATGTTGAACTGTAACCATCCATACCATTTGTCAGCTGTTGATGGGAATCCCTTGGCTGGCTGCTCTTGTGTGCGTGGGCCCGCCATTGGTGACTCTTCTTCTAGTTTACGCTGCATTGTTTTACTACCTGATGTAATAATAATCTTGTTGCAAATGACATTTAACATCATACAGGTTAGCATAGGGAAGTGCTTTTGTGAGATACTTGAAAGTGCACTATATTAAGTTTCTTGATTACCTAGGTATTTTAAAACTTCATCAGATAAAATTAATGCAAACAGCTGAATTTATGTACCGCTACACTAAGAGAGAACTGCCAAATGCATTTGATAATTATTTTGACCTAGTCATGGACATCCACTCCTACCATATAAGAAACCCAGCACAATACAGAGGTGAATTTGCTCGCACCAATACAAGGAGCTTCGCAATTAAAATAGCAGGCCCATCTCTATGGAACAGTCTGCCACAGGTTCTCCGTGATATTCCAAGTCGTCCCCACTTCAAGAGGGAGCTTAAACTTTATATTATGAAACAATATTAAGATATTTGATTAGCTGCTTTTACCATTGTTTTGTTGATGCATCTGTCTCTAGTTAAGATAGCTAAGTTTAAATAAAATAATGTCCTATGTTACTCATTATGTCAATCACAACAGCTTATAAACTGCTGTCTTGAATTGATCTAGTTACATAGGTGGCCCTACTTAGCGGGACTATCGTCCCTTTTGGGCTCCTCCTTTTGGTACCCACTGAATGTTGTACCCTTTGAATGTTGTCCAGCTTTATCTATTATTACTTAATCTGTTTGATATATATTTTATGAGATGCTTATTTTCTGTTATGTTGCAACGTTCTTTGGTGCCAATAAACATTTTGATTGATTGATTGATTGATTGATGCAGTGATACATGCATAAAAATATGGACTGGATGGGCCTACAATGGCATTATGGGACTTGGTTTTCTAGTTACAAGATGTATTGCTGAATATAAACATTAAGCCAGCCAGCCGAAAAGAAGCAGTTGAATCAGACTGAAAATTTCATATAGCTTCTGTAAGGCCTGACCTGCAGGGTTTTCCCCTCTGAAACCATAAGTGTTTCTTTAGAAGTTTGCCGCATTTATTACGTATTGTGACCATAGGCGTAGCTACATTGTGGCAGTTGCCTCCTCTAGCCTTTTTTATATACTGGAACTCCTATTGACCTTTGACTCCAATGACCAGGATTTTGCCAATGGTCTGCGAAGTTGCCTCCTCTTGAATTTAAGTCTTGCTACGTGCCTGATTGTGACAAGTGTAAAAATGGACAACTGAGAGAATTACATAAGCTGAGACATGACCAAAGCTTTTTATTCTTTGTTTACAATTTCTTTTAAATGTTTAAATAAATTCTCAAATTCTTTTTTCTTTTGTTTAATTCTGCTTTGCTCCTTCATATTTCTGTTTTTCTGCTGGTTTGTGTTTGGCTAAGTTTCTACAAGCTGGGATTTTATTTACGGCTTGGTTTACAGAAGTTCTCTATTGTACTCGAAGACTGCTTAGAGTATGGTTCATTTTAAGACTTTGTGAATGTTATGATCGATGAATTGAAAACAATAAAAACAACAACAACGACAACAAAGAGTGCTGTTTTTAATGTTGTTGATAGCACAAAGTATGATAAGGCAGGTTTCTTTTGTGTCATTGATGCATCTATGGTATTATCTATTTTCTAATCCGACCTTATATAATCTAATGACTTCTATTCTAATCTAATGACTTCTATTCTAATCTAATCTAATGACTTTATTCTAATCTAATGACTTCTATTCTAATCTAATGACTTCTATTCTAATCTAATCTAATGACTTCTATTCTAATCTAATCTAAATGAATTCTATTCTAATCTAATCTAATGACTTATATTCTAATCTAATGACTTCTATTCTAATCTAATCTAATGACTTATATTCTCATCTAATCTAAATGAATTCTATTCTAATCTAATCTAATGACTTCTATTCTAATCTAATCTAATGACTTCTATTCTAATCTAATCTAATGACTTCTATTCTATTCTAATCTAATGACTTCTATTCTAATCTAATCTAATGACTTATATTCTCATCTAATCTAAATGAATTCTATTCTAATCTAATCTAATGACTTCTATTCTATTCTAATCTAATGACTTCTATTCTCATCTAATCTAAATGAATTCTATTCTAATCTAATCTAATGACTTATATTCTGATCTAATCTAAATGAATTCTATTCTAATCTAATCTAATGACTTATATTCTGATCTAATCTAAATGAATTCTAATCTAATCTAATGACTTATATTCTAATCTAATCTAAATGAATTCTATTCTAATCTAATGACTTCTAATCTAATGTCTTGATTGTCTTCTATAGCACCTTTGTCATAATGTCCAGTCAATGGTTGCTTAGAGTGAAAACGCAATCAAAGTTGTATTGATTGTTGTAATCTAGAATTCTAGATCAAGAGCAATAAGTAGTTCAACAATAGGCAACTGCTTTATGAGGTCCTTTGTTTGCGTTCTGTGGCGAATTATTGATCCGGTACATAAACGAAGCGATGAAAACAAACACAGAAGATTTTTCATATTGTTATTTGTTGGGATAATTCTATGAAAGTTTTTGGAGCCAGGAGGTATGCTTATACATTGTCCGTATGTCAGGTCAAGTCCACAGCCTGAGCCAGGTTGGTTTGATCAGTTTTGGTGCCAGGTCAAAGTCTAGGAGGTCAAGCCACGGTAGGCGGCATGGTGCAAAGGTGGAAAGTCTTTATGATGGCATTGGTGGTTAAAGGATGGTGCTAGATCAGATGCAGGATGAGATCATTTGTCATGGGAGGACTTACTGGGACAAGTGTGCATGCTTCTAAAGTCTGACTTGAGTGCTTTAAGTAAGTAAGTAAAGTCGGTATATTCTTTATTATACGAGTTGCCTAATTACCCTCTGGTTTACATAAAAAAACCAAAAGGGACATGAAAGCTAGCAGCCAACAATGGTGCCAATCCCTAATCAGCTCTAGCCTATGATGTCAAAGTCACCAGGACAGACAGAAAATTGATTGATGTGAGTTTGGCAGAAATTGTGTTGTCAGGGGGTTAAGATCTATCAATAGCTCTTACTTAAATTAACAAATGTGGGCCTTTGCTTAGAATTCTGTGCTATAAACAAATTTTAATAGCTCTGCATTTGGACATTTAATAACTTTTTATTGCAAGGTATAATATAGGATGCTGCACAAGGTCATGTTATTCTGAAATTACATTTAAAAACAGGTTAATAGCTTTTGAGATCTATGTTCTCAACTCCACATGTTGTCAAAATTTGTTTAAAAGTTGGAGCATTTCGTTAGGTAATTACAGGTCATCTTATTCTGATGTTCATTTTTGCTTTTCAAGTGTACTGTACCACTCATGTGTTTAATATAATGACGTAGGTTGTGATTTATGATTTTCTGGAGTGTGTGAAGTAGCGAGCAGTAGGAAATACCTAGCCGTGGTTGCTTACGTGATAGCTTTTGTTTCTGCTTTCGCCTACTGCCAATCTGCCACCCACCCAGATTCTTTCAAGTTTGACTTTAAAAGCTGCTGGGCCGATTATTGACTTTAAAGCTGGTGCACAACTGCACATGTTGTTGTGTGTTGGGAAGCACTGTGTCGTGTAGGAGTTTACTGGTCAAGACGATTGTTTTGTGATCGTTTCTAAACCTGTCTCATGTCAAATTACATTTTGCTTCTTTTCAGCTCTGTTCAATTTTCTGTTCAGACTCTGATCCTGTTGTTTTTAACATCTGTAAGATTGTATTTAGATCAGCCGATTCACTTTCGTAGCTGTATGAATAATCTTGGTTTCTTTTCTGTGCTTTTATCTGGCACATGTCAGTGTCACTGATTTTTCAACTTGTTGAAGTATCATCAGTTGTGTAGTCTTTTGTCTTGTTTTTTTTAAGACTGGTTAGCCATAATGTCTTATCAATTCTTATCAAATGTGTCAGTCGAGTTTAATTAATTTCATGCTGCTTGTCCAACCTCTTTTATATCTGGATTGCTTGGTGTTGTTGACCTTTATGCTATAAGGTCAACTGTAGGTGTGCTTGCTGGTCTAATGGTTGGCTTGCTGGACTGTCAACCTAGAGGGGGGTTCAAATCCCATCAGGGCAGAATTTTGAAAAATGCGTTCATGTCCGGGTGTCAGCAGGTGTATGTGTACGTGATGACCAGCTGTGGGAAAAAATTGAACAATGAAGAACGCTTATTGAAAAACTCTAGAGTTTTATCTTCAGAAGATTTATAGCTCCATCAAAAAATTATGACTTACAAGCACTGAAGTGGTATGAATGAAAACTGAGAAAAAAACTGGGGAAAAACAAATCAATAGTTTTCAATAATTAAGCAAATAATTTTGAACTATGACTACATTGACTAGCCAATTCAGCTAATTCAACTTGACAAGCCTGTAGCTTTGTCCAAGGCTCCGTGTTTGTCGACTTCAACCATAACAAACTCCTCGGAATTCGGCAGTTGTAACCAGTGTTTCCATTAACGCCCAAATGGCCGGTTTTACATCCGTAAAAAATGTCCAAAACGTCCATATTTTTCTGTGTGATAGCCGAAATACATGAGCTACGTCCAAAAAATTCTAGGTCATGGCATAAATACGTCCTCTTTTTGGACTCTAATGCAAACACTGGTTGTAACGATCAATCGGTTTCCTGCACTTGTGTGATAGAGATTCATTTGCCAGAATTCTCTCGCACAGTCAGCTGAGGCTCACACATGTTGAAAATATTTGGATGTATTTGCAAAAAGAAAGATACATTGAACCGCTGAAACCTGTGCTGGGGGTTTAACTTAGGCCCCAAGGTATTTGTGGGAATTTACTGGAGGGTTGAAAAATGAATGGGGGGGGGAGGTGAACCCTCCTAACCCCCAAACAATTCAATCGCTGCTTACATGGACTAATGAAAGCTAATAATATTATGTGTACAAGTTGCAGTCAGTCACTGATATTTCTGTTGCAATAAATGCCTACAGTGCAGAGCAGTTGCTGTGATCAGGTAGAAGGAGAGCAAGATCTAAACGTGAATAGGTCATCATGCATATAGTACTATACTGTATCGAGTCTGTGCTCACAATATTTACTTAGGTAGTCTGGACCATATTAATCCTATATTAAGCCAATTCTGTTAAGAGTTTTTAAGCAGTTCACAGCAGCCAGGCGTCGCTGTGGTGATCAAGTACGTGTACCACTTCATTTTGGCCTTTGAACAAAGTTTGGTATTGTGTGCCTAGGATTTTGATATGTTGCCTTGAGACTATCTCTGGGGAAGACCGCAAATGGTTCTAATTTGCCTGTGCAGATGACCAGTTTGTGGCCGAGTTTGACAGAGTTTTTTCCAAGTTTTGGCTCTGTGTCTTGTTTTCTTCAACCTTTTATATGCTATATTTATTGTATTGTTAACTGTTTCGTGGACAGCACCATTATATTTTTTCAACATTGGATTTTTGTGTATTGTAATTAAAATGCCTGGGCTTGTCATCTGGATGAAATTATATTAAAAAATAAGTGGGGGTATCTGGAAGAATAAAAAGGAATATTGATTAATTTGTCATATTTGATGTATTGAATCTATTGATAAGTCTAAAGTGGGCCAGTAAATAGTTCAATTAAAAATAGAAAACACTAGATACTGATCTGTTAAATGATTGGTTATTTTGTGATATAGTGCGTGCAGCTGTTGTTGGCCGTTGAATATTTAGCACGCATTTGGGTGGAAGTCCAGTTCGTTTACTTTTTCATACCTAAGCGGACTTTGAGATAAACGTTGTGGAAATTGACAGAAACATGAATGATTTGTCCTTTTCAGGTGGTGGTCCTTATGTATGGGGCGTGGGGAGTGGAGAAAAAACAGTGCGCTGCAGCTGTGCCTTATTTGCACTCCTCCAGCTGGGATGAATGGTTTTAAAAATATGCGACCAAATGCTGAACATAAACACAATATGGAGAAACTGTAAAGATGTTTTAAGCTCAAACAGACACATTTAGGAAACTGACAGAAGGGTTAGATGTAGCGTGTTTTCGTTTCCTTGATGAGATTGCTATGATGTACCCCAGAACCTCGTTAAACCACTGACTTGAAGAACTGTTTTGCAATGAGTTTTTTTATAATGAGGTCATTTTTCCATAGCTGAACTTATTTTGGAGGCATTGTCCATGATCGCCTTTTATCAGAATTTCTATTGTAATGAAGCATGTTGTGGGATTCTGCAGTGTGGTTAGGTATAGAACGTTTAATGCTGTGCTCGGCATTCTAATGGTGTTATTTTTGTACTGTATTTTTCTCTGCCTGCCAATCACTAGACTGTCCCTGCTTTAAAAAAAGCCTTCAGCATGCTTGCTAACCACTAGAGCTTTGTGAGATTGTTAAAAGGCGAGATATAAATGCTTTGATAAATTTTTACAAGAGTGTTAGACGATGACTAATCCCAGATGAATTAAAACGAATTAAAAAGTAGTTTATCTAAGATAAAGTTCAGTGTATAGCTTTCTTGTGCCTGGTATTATTCAAGGATGAAGAGAACTGTAAGTGGCAGAGTTATAACGGGGCTGGTATGTCTGGTATTTTGTAACTGATATTGAAAGTCTTCTTTGGGTCAACTTGATCTATAACAGTTTCTTTTCCTTCCTGATTGGTACAGATTTTGTGGCTAAATCTTGTGTGTTTCTTGCTTGTTCTTTCAATAAACGACACATTAATTATGTGCTAAAAATAAAGTGAAACAATCCTGACGAGGCTTCAGTAGAAATAATTAGCTTTTGCTAAGTGGCTCTCTGAAAGAGGAAGAAGCTTTCAAAGTCTGGCCTTAATGTTTTGTGTTGGTAAACACAGGACTGACTTCCTCGTGTCCGTTGCTAGCGATAAGTAATGCTAAGCAAAAAACCCTGGATTTATTTCTGGAGGAGCAAAGACTGTTGTCATGTGACTTAGCTTAAACATCAGGCTGTTTAGTATCGCAGAATGTGACTCTGAACAATCACAATATAATTAGCAAGTGTTCACGAAGAGTAATTGTTAAGCGATGACCCACCGAAGGTCAGGCCTAAAGATCAAGGCATGAATAGACTTATTTTAATACAACATAAAAGTCTCTGTGTCTGGGCCCTGAGATGTGTGCATCTATGTGTATGTATTATGCCTATGTATGTATGTATGCATGCATATATCTGGCTTATTTATATGGCACCATTTAATTGCAGGAAGCCATTAGAACTAGACTCTACCCTCCACTTTCGTTGCCAAAGGTACCGGTATACATACTGAAACTTCAGAGTTCAGTACATTTTAATAATTTTTGCAATTAGGCAGACATGATTGTTTAATTGCTTCGGTTTAAAAAAATTATTTCATGTTGACATTTTGAATAATTACGTTTATTGTTGGTATATTTCGTATTTGTTTTCATTAAAACTGAACAGTGTTTATGTTGCTGTTTGTATTTTTAACGTGTTTCATTTGGCGAGTTTTGCACAAGTTGAGACTGGGAATTTGTTTGCCTAATTTTCAACATGTGCCTAATTATTGTTAATGCTAGTGATTAAGATGGTATTGTTTCTGTATTTATTAAGTGAAACTGTCATGTGACAAGGCCAGATGTAATCAATGGCACTGAGCAATTGTGAGTGAAAGAAAGACTGAGCAAGTCTCTCTCATTGTCTCTCTGCCCAGTGAGCAAGCACACTATCAATGTCTCTACCCTATCAGTGTCTCTACCCTATCAGTGTCTCTACCCAGAAACTTTCTTGGGGGGACTTGAATCTGTACACTGCAAACCATTAAGCCACTGTTTAGTGTCTGTGCCGGTATCACGAAAATAGAGTATCCGTCCTAGGACTATCCGGGCGGATGTATGAATTTATCCCCCCGGATGGAATAAACCGGTTTAGAGTATCCGGGGGATAATTGTAATTGTAATTAGCAACTTCTATTGCGCCGGTGTCTAATGCACAAGGCATCAACCGATGGCGCATCAAAACAATCCGTAATCAGGTCAACATCCAGAAGATCAGTCCGTAAGAGACAGAGAGGCAGCCTAAGGTGGATAAGCAATTTGAAAGAGGTAAGTTTTCAGCCGAGAACGAAACGACACAAGCGACTGAGCACAGCGCACAGATACAGGAAGAGAGTTCCAAAAGGCAGGCCCAGCAACCGAAAAAGCTCGTTCACCGAGAACAGTTCTTGATTTAGGTATGACCAGACAAAGACAATCAGATGACCTCATTGAATAATGATAAGTCAGAAGAATAAGAACAGATTTTAAATATTGTGGTTGGCTAGAGTTCAAAGTTTTATAAACTATGAGCCCCAGTTTGAAACGAATTCTTTCATGAACAGGAAGCCAATGCAGAGATAAACCATTCTATCCCCCCCATCGGTATACGCATCACGGTAGCCTCGGCGAAAATCCAGTCAAAATCACCAGAAACGAAGTAAATTGATTTAAGATCGACTTACAAACTAAAGATACGCAATTTAAAAATGTTATGTGTACAATAAATCCAAACAGTACGACTAAGTACACTTAGAAACCGCCAAAAATTGCAAATTAAACCGAATAAGTCCATTTCGCTAAGGGGGATACTCATGTATGGGGGATACTCTATTTCGTGACAGGCGACTGATATTCTGTTGTTTTGCTTTCTTTATTTTCTTTGATCAGTTTTCATCACGTTTGCTTATGAGTGAATTTAGTGAGGGAAAGTAGAAGTGAATCGTTGCTAAGTGATACTGTTGAAGAGTAAATAGAGTAAATAGTAAATAAGACTTGACTTGACATCAGCTGTCATGCAACTATACGACGTCGCAGATTTACTATAGGCAACTTTCGTCATTAGTCCTGGATTTTGGATGTTGCATTGCCGGGGTGAATGACTTCTCAAGAGTTGTTCAGTTATCTCAACTGGCTTTTTGGCTGTTGTCAAGCAACTAGTACAGTATGGCCTTGAGCGCTCACCTGCATTAATCCTTTGGGTGGGGGATGGAGAGATGGGTGGGCAGGAAGCGGTTCTGGGTCGTCTTTCACATTGGATTTGCATCCTGGGTTGCCAGTGAGGGTAGGGAAGTTGAGCAATGTTCTCTTCCGGGGCTTTAACTGCCTTCAATTCTTAAGAAGACTCTACTTGACCGAGGTGCACATGTTTGCAGGTCTCGCCTATTGACTCAATGGGCTTTGCCAACGGATTTTTATATAGGCTGTGGCTTATTTTTAACATGGTTGCCCTGTGCATTATGTCATGTTGCTACAGACGTCATTGGATTAGGTTGGATTAATAGCCAGTTGTCTATACGCTTAATGTCATGCCTTTCAAGTGGCTCAAAAAAGTGCTACCTATGCTAGCCTCGACCTGTTTGAGAGCACTCAAATATCCAGCATCAACCTGATTAGTTTTTGTGTTGTATCGATAGATCTGTGAAAAGAACTGGTCTTTTGTTGTGTAGCTATTAATACTGCACCTATACATGCAATTTTATGTCGTGTAATGACAAAAATTCTATACAATAATGTCCTATTGTCCGTGGGTTTATATTTTCAAGAGGACGAAACTGAGAATGCGGTGGATGAATGCGAACAATCTTAATGGTGATTAAAGATTGGTGATAAGGCTAGAACTATGAAAGAGAATTTAAATTATGCATTGATGGAAGGCATAAACATTCTTTCAACAATGAACAGCCAAGAAGACAGACATCAGGGAGAGGTATCCCATGGGGAACAAATGACAATTTTTAACGAAGCTGGCTTTAAATTTAAGGATGGAAATTATGATGGAAATTAAGAACCAGAAACAATGAAGACAGAGGATGCATTATGATGGCTTGACATGGGTAAGATAAAATGGGTAGGCAGACAGTGCATTATGAAGACTTGGCATGGAATTGCCCAAGAGGACTTGTGCAAGTAGTATGGAGCTGGTCACAGTGGTCAGTTCTCAACATTGAGAGTACACATCTTTTCCTATACTGACTTGTAGAAGTAACCGGTGGATTCAGAAGTTTACAAAGACATTGGCCGAATGACAGCGGCCATCTGTGACTTTGTTGAGCAAATTGTTACAACTTTTTATTCAGTGTGGAGTACTATTGATGTCAACATTATATATCATTGAAATTTCTGTCGACCTTTTGTAGTCACTTGTTTTTGTGGGTTATTGTCCCCTTTTTCTTTTGTTTTCGTCTGCCCATCTCATAAACGTTCTGTCAATATAGTAGTAAGAGTTGTTTTCTGTCCAGTGAGCAAGCACACTATGTTGTTTTCGTTTTTTGCATCATATACAGCACTCTGCTCAGCCCAGCGCGCCTGAATAAGCTGGTGCCCTGTGCTTGGCTTTCGAGTGGCGCTTTAGAAGTTTGTAGTTTACGATTACGACAATGATATATTGTTTGTAAAATAATTTTAAAATTCAGAATATCAGATATGCCAAACTTTTCCAGTCTCAAAGATTTCAATGCCTATGGAAATGTAAGAGTAGTAATAAATAGGAGGAATGGGCAAGGAACAGAATAAGGATGGAAGGAAATGGAGTAAGATAACCAGGCAGACACTTCCCAACAGGGAAGACCAGGTGAGAACAATTAGAAACGAAGTAGGAATTTTCCAGTGATGAAATAATATGACGCGGCCCGTTTTGCTTTGTCATCGCTGCAGGAATGGTGGGTGAAAACTGCACTGAGTGTCGTGCTGACGCAAACGAGACCAGAGCAGCGCGGCCTTCAATTGTTTGCCGTATTTTTCTCCGATTAGCCGTCGAGTCTATTCTTGGTTTCACTTTGCTGCGGCTATCAGTTGCCGACCGACCGACCGACCGATCGGGCCCTTGCGGCGGGCCAACGACCTACCGTATCTCCGCCGGGCTTACCTGATCATAGAGAGCTTGGCGGTAGGCGCACCTGAGGACGAGGAGAAGGGGGAGGACGAGAGGAGCGCTTTCGGTGACACGTGATCAGACGCTGCTTATAGATCCGCCTGACAGATAGCCGCTTAGATTTCTGAAGGTAGCTCGCTATGACGCTTTGACTGTCCGCGCCTCTACCTCTGTTGTTCTGCCTGTCTGTCTCTCTCTGTTGGCCACACTCGCTGTCTGTCTTGGCCTCTCTGGCGTTTTTGGTCGTTGACAGAACTGAGGGAGGGGGAGGGACTGGCAAGGTGAGCTCTCTCTGTTGGTGATAATATTATTAGTCTCGTGGTGCGAGTGTCCTATAGGTGCAAGTAGCCTCACGACGGCGGCCTCCAGAAAGCGACATCACACAGGAGGCATGCGCAGCATTACGCTTTCTGCTTAGGTCGAAGGCACTGACTGTGTTTACGGTGTTTACGGCATTTGGGGCTGGTCAGTGCTTGTACAGGCAGGACTTTTCTGAGCTATTTATATTCGGTGGTCGCGAAGGAAGGGGGGAGCGAGGGAAGCAGGCGTCGAAACAGCTTTCGCCGTCATTATCTTTGGCCAGCTTTCTGTTCCCGTTGGCAAGCAACATCAATTTTACACTTAACGTTTATATTATGGGCTTTGCCGGTCAAGATGAGTTGACACTGTAGTTGGTGTTTTAGCTCATACAGCTGCATCTTGAATGGGGAACATTATACTTTATATTGTTTACTCTGTGAACGGTTGGTAGTTCTTCTAGTAATGTTTTTATAGATTAAAATTTAGGTGTGATTGTTATAGTTACAAACTGATGTAGGCCTATGCTTAGGATTTGAACTGTGTGTTTGCGTTTGATGTGCAGTTTAATAATAATATTATTAATAATAATAATAATTATAGTTAATTGTAGCTTTTGGTGTGGATGTTCATTGATGGAGAAAATAAATAATGTTATAATAATAATAATAATAATAATCTTTGTTTTTTGATTCAAACTGACATGAATGCAGTTTGATTACAAGTCAGAGAGTATAAACGAGTAACAAGTTATTACAGGAATTGAATTTGACTGTATGACAGCCTTGCAAGGCGCCCATCACATCATACTACTAATTTTACCAACGCTATCGGGTGAATGAAAGGCTGAGCCGACCTTTTGGGGTAGTGGGAAGTGATCCCGCATACATGCTGATCTTCTGCTCTTCATGCCGGAGGGTTAACTTTTAACCTAAAGTCCCTCCACAAATGTATAGAATAGTTAGATGGACATAACATTAGCAGGCTACTTGCATACATATTTCGTATACGCAAGTAACCGTATGTGTCTTTATGTATGAGTTCATGTGCATGTTCTAGTTTCAGTCTTAATAACCTATTGACTCAAGTATGTACTGTGTATTAGTCCTTGTATATAACTGTGTCAATGTATGTGCATATATATATATATATATATATATATATATATATTCATATATATATATATATATATATATATATATGTATATATATATGTAAATGATTAAATTACACTGTTGGTTGGTGTATGTATATTTATGCCCTACAAGTGTCAGTGTGAGTGTACACTCAAGCATGTATGTGCATGTGCTTGTGAGTGTACTTTGCTTTTGATTTGCATTTTTATCTTTGAGAACCCGGACTTATCGCTGATCGTTTCGCTATCCTTTGAAGATCGTTTTCGAATAGAAAATGACGTCTGCTTTTTCTCTTGGTTACAGCGTCGTGAATGTAAGCGAACTACCGTACGATTGCTAAGTGATGGATGATCATGAGGACAGCGAGAAGCGTGAGCGTGTCCTGTTGCGGCCATGGCTGGAGAACCTCATAGAAAGTGGGTCCATTCCTGGTCTCGAGTGGATAGACGGCATGAAAACGACGTTCAAAGTGCCGTGGAAACATCGTAGCAAGAAGACTTGGTCGCTGCGTCACAGTAGTATCTTTCTGGTAGGTGAATAATTATTATTACTGTCATTTTTTTTCCAGTTAAAGTCATAACATGGATTAAATGGGCTGTTCAGTGTTGGGTTGTGTTGTATGGTGTTGTGTATTGTGTATTGTTGTTTGTGTTATGTACTGTTTGTGTTGTGGTGTTTTGTACTGTTTGTGTATTGTTGTATTGTGCTCTGTTGTTTGTGTTGTGGTGTATGGTGTCGTGTATTGTGTATTGCTGTTTGTGTTATGTACTGTTTGTGTTGTGGTGTATTGTGGTGTTCTGTTCTGTTTGTATGTTGTTGTATTGTGCTCTGTTGTTTGTGTTGCTATGCTGTCTGTGTTGTGTTGTATAGTGTTATATTGTGTTGTATGTGACATGTTGTATTGTTTTGTGCTGTATATTGTGCTCTGTTGTTTGTGTTGCTATGCACTGCTTGTGCTGTGTAATGTTGTATTGTGTGTTGTATTGTTCTATGCATTGCTGTTACGTTATTTGTGCTGTGCTATTTAGTGTGTTGTTATCTGCTCTTTGTCTCTTCTTGTATTGTGCTGTGTAGTGTAGCTTTGTTCTATGCTGCATAAACTCGTCAGAAACGTGGTTCCCAGGTCGAAAGGTGCTTTCATCAGAGGCATGACCAGCAGTTCATTGACTCGCATCCTCTTATTGTCTTTGGCTCCATTGTATTTATATGTTGTGACGACATTGTTTTATATTGTGTGTTTGCAGGCTAGAGACATTTTATGTTGCGTTATATAGTGCTGTTTTGTGTGTATTATTGAAACTCGTGCCAGCTATTGTTTTAATTCAATTCCGAATCAATACCATTTCCATAAGCTGGCAGCCATTGAATGTTAATTTTAGTTATCCATAATTTTGCCCATAATTTTACCCAATCATGACATTGTAAGTTGATGCGGAGGGTAATTTTCCCATCGAAATAAAGTGGTTAGTATAAGCCTGGGTTACTGCCAGATAGCTGGATGTAAATTCTGGCAGAGATGAGACCAATAAAAATGAAATTTAAATGAGTGGATGTCCTAGAGCTTTTGATGTAAGCAAACATGCTGTCATGCAATAAGCATTGTTTAATAATCACAGCGATAAGGATGATAATTACAATAGTAATATATATCTATTATTTCTACACTGATATTAGAAGTCCTGGCAGTGTTATTGAGTGTAAGTCGGTCAGTGTCGCGAAGTTGGAAGCGAAAGCAGTCTTGCAGTTTCGTTAATGCAAATGAGAACGAAAGAGCCAGGCGAAAAAAACAAAACTGTTTATGCTGATTCTGGATTAAAAAATGGTGTCACTTGGGTGAACAACCGTTGCAGCATAAATTGATCGGTGTTACCTGTAACGTGAGCTGACTATATAGGTCAAATGCATTGACGACAGGCCTACGCGATCATCAGTGCGTGACAGCAGTTGCTCTGTTAAGCATTGACCTGCTTTCATATATAGACCTCTGTGATTATTATCGGCTGTTGCAATATTTTATGCTTCACCCGCCTCTCATATACGTCAGTGCAGCAGGTCACTGGGGCATAGCCATAAATTTGGTATTCTGTGTATGAATTTATTCGTGTTTAAATATACCACAGTGAAGTAAAATTCTACAGATACGTGGCCTGGAAAGTTGACTTTGGCAAAAGGATGTAGGCTGAAAAGATGTTATGCCACATATCAAAATTTTGCCAGTAATAACATTGACCTGCATTGGACCTGTACATTTAAGGTCAATAGTTGAAAATCTATTGGGTTTAGTTAATGTGAATATAAACGTAGATGTTTTTTTCATCGTGACCGTATATGGCCTTGACCCTGCTCATTTTTCAATGAATTGTTTGGGTGAGATCCTTCACCACCGCTTGCCCTTTGAATGGGCGCCACTCCATTTAAGGTCCTCGTGCATGGACCTTAATAACGTTATGTGATCGGGTTTAGTAACATAATGTGTTCGTGTTTAGTAACATTATGTGATCTGGTTTAGAAACATTATGTGATTGGGTTTAGTAGCATTATGTGATCGGGTTTAGTAACATAATGTGATCAGTTTTAAAAACATTATTTAATCGGGTTTAGTAATGTAATGTAATTTTTTAATTTGTGTACTAGTTTGTGCACTAATTTACGTGGAACTGTGCTATTATAACTTGCTATTAAAGTTAGAATCAGTGTTTTTCATTGTAACCAAGGCGGCTTTAGAATAAGTTAATCGTAATCGTAATCGTAATCGTAATCTCCAAACTTCTAAAGCGCCACTCGAAAAGCCAAGCGCAGGGCACCAGCTTATTCACGAGCGCTGCGTCTAGTCAGAAGGGTTGTCCAAAAGAGTAGTCCGAGGAGGTCCGAGTCCGGTTTCCAGAGGATCAGAGGGGTCAGAGTAGCTGCTAAGGTGGGTGTCGTTAGGTCGAGAGTTTGAAGGTAGATGATCAGTTGAGTCGGGTAAGAGTTCTTGAAGAGGAGAGACTTTAGTTTCGAGTGGAAAGTCTTGGCGGTGATGGATAGAGGAGCCTGATGCGGATGATGATTGGTGATTGGAGATGATGGTTGAGGAACCGAAAAAGTGCGGAATTCAGGAGGTAGGTCGTTCCAGAGACGTGGTGCAGTGTTGGATATTGCTCGGTTGGAGAACTTGAGATGAGTAGTGACAGGAGGTCGAGAGAGAGTGAGAATGGAGGAAGATCTGGTAGAGCGGGTTGGCTGGATGGTGAAGAGGTCGCGAAGATATCTGGGCTGGGAGTATTGTAGAGAGTTGTAGGTTAGTGATAAGACTTTGAAGTGAATTCGCTCTGGGATTTTTAACCCATAATTTAGCTTATGAAATCGTGGGCTGTTTTGCCGAGGGAGTTTTCAGACTTTCGTTTGTTAAGCGTTGAACTTGTTGTCTGGCTTTGGGTGTGGGGTCATGGTCTAGTGAGCGTTCCTGCATGTACTCTGCTGGGCAAGTTAAAGAGGTTTTGTGTCATCGGTTGTTGTGCAAGACGTGCTCTGTTGTCCAGTTGAAGAAAGGGTGAATCATTCATTTAACAATTTGTTGCAAAGTTATAAATAGTCTTTCTACAAGATCAGATTGATTAATCTCTGTATGTATTTTGGTTCATAATTCTGTAAACAATGGAGCGTAGAGGTGATGATGATGTTGCTGATGATGACAACGACAATGATGACAACTTTGACAGCTGTGATGATAGGGTGACTGAAGTATTCACTCAACGGTCTTGTTTTATATTATTTTATTAATATAATGTTGAGTATTTAGTATAAGCTAGCTAATTTAATATGGCACTTAAAACTTAATGAATACAGCGCTATAGAAATGATAGTTAATGATTCGTCAGTATACTAACGACAGTTGACTGTCGCCATAGCATTTGAACTCTTTAAACTAATGGGATTGATTAAACTCAACGACAGAAGAAATCAAGAGTTTTCCGCAGGAAGGACTATCTGGTATTGTTGTTTGACTACAAATAAACGATTGATTGATTGATTGATTGATTGATTGATTGATTGATTGATTGATTGATTGATTGATTGATTGATTGATTGATTGATTGATTGATTGATTGATTGATTGATTGATTGATTTAATTGCGATTAAAATACGTGAAATATCTGCAGATTATCAGCTATTTGGATTGATTTATGCTTGTCTACTAAGGTAGCTGTAACAATGTGTAACATTGCCTTGTTGGAATAACTAAATATTGTGAAGATTAAGAAGTTATCTTCATTGTACAAACTGTGAGATGAGCTAGTAACTATGTCTATTGCCAGTCTAGAAAATTATACGGCTTAGATAGAACACTGGCATTGAGTTGTGAATTAGTAGTTCTGTGGAACTAACTACTGTATTGAAGATTGAACCGTAAGTTGGACAGAATGATAAAGTCAGTTATTGAACTTGATAAAGAAGTGAAAGAAGCAATAGGTGCTAATTCTTCATCTGGAAATTTCTACGCACTGGTATATGATTCGTGTGCATTTGATTGACTTGTTTCAACGAGTAGAGAGAGAACTCCTTGTCTTCAGAGAGTCAACAATATCTATCACCTATCTGCTACAACATACCAGGACTTATCTACGAAGTCGACTATAGACTATGACCTCTGCAGTTGAGATAAGAAATAATATTAATAAATGTAATCAGTGCCATATAGGTACTTTAGGGAATAATTTATTGACCAGTGTGACTTTTAATAGGTTCGTAATATATTATCAAAATTTTTCTGTTTTATGACTGATGTTTGCAGCTGTCTACACTTAACATGATGTAATTTATATTTCCTCTGACAACCAAGTACTGATGTCAGGTAGCACGATAATGATGATGAATTACAATGTGCTTTTTGTTTTAATCTTATTTTTTTATATGCTTACTAGCAGTTTTTACCCGGCGTTCGCCCGGGTTTTCCTCAGCGCCTGTGTATTTGAATTTAACGACATCTTCGTCAGCGCCCGTGAATTTGAATTTAACGATGTGCACATTTTTCGGGTATCCCTCTGGCGAATTTACGCGCTGGCTTGAAATTGTAAAAAAGCAACTCTACGCAACATATACTCCTAGATTTCAATGGCGTTGAAACAGACTATGACCACGTCGAAACTTAAAATGTCCAAATATCGGAATTTAAAGTAAATTTTGAGTTGAAATAAAGTTGGGTTGAGATCTATAGAAATTCAAATGAAAACGTTCGTTAAAAATTTCGTATCCCTAAAGTTGTGCATTCATTGGCGAATTTTTAAGTCCGATGACCTATAAATTCAGCCGTGGGCGTGACCACTTCTGATTTGAAATCAACGGTCATCGTGATTGGTTGCGAATCAGAGCGTTGACCTAGATCCTCCGTGTGACGTAAGATTGCATATTAATTTAAGCCTTCGTGACGTGAACAAATGGCCATAGTTACTACGGCTGCTATTATAAGATAGCCTCGTCGAAAAAGTTGTAAATTTAAAATGTCCATATATCGGCGTTTAAATAAAATTGCGAGCTGAAAATAGTCGCGTTGATCAAGACGTGGCGTAATAATGTTTTGAAAAATTTTGTAAATCGCTAAAGCGTTCCGTTTCGGAGCCTTTAGCCGGATGGACAAACATACGGAAGGACACAAAAAACTGACTTTGGATTATATATATAGATTCGCTGAAAAACGATTTCGTGAAATTTTTTCACTGTTCGTACTTTCGTTTTTGTTTGAGTTGGAATTGTGTAGTTTTTTAAGGCTGACATATTTAATGGTTGATCTTATTTCTGGCTAAGTAAATTTATGTTGTGAGTGATTAAATATTTTTGCTGAAATATTAAAACTGCCAGCTGATATTAGTAATTTCAAGGCTACAGAACCCTTTTAATCTTAAATTTTTTTAATGGAACCCCGGCCTAAACAAAACATATTCTGGTATGTTTTTAAACCGCGATTGGAGTATATACAGTTTTAATATAAAAAAATTAGATTATAAATTATTGTAAAAGAAATTTTTCATGCAGAACGTCTGGCTTCACCTGGAGTCTGATTTATGATGTAACAACACATACAAACAACACTTTTATCAAATTTTCTCATGGAACCCTAGGGTTCCAAGGAGCACACTTTGGGAATGCTGACTTGAACAGTATGTAAAAGTTTATTTATGCATATATCATACAAAGTTAATTTGTCTGATAGGAGTGGGCAAAGAATACGGGTCGGTGGAGTGAGGGAGACCCAGAACCAAACTATGCACAGCTCAAGACTCGCCTTCGATGTGCCTTCAACAAAGCCCCAGACATCGAAGAAATGAAAGAACTTCACCGAACGAAATCCGAAGAGCCTTACAAAGTTTACAAGTTCATACCACGGAAAGGTAACAGTTTGTCATCAGATTTCTTCCACTTGGTACGTTCCTTTGGTGTGAATATATGATATTTGTACGCATACTCCACACACGCACACGTGTTTATTTGTGTACATAATGTATGTATATAATTATGCATTTACCATGTATAAAGTCTTCTGATATTATTCCAAAATATTTTGTCTTAAAACACTGATGAGTTCCCTTGAAAAATAAATTTCCTTTGACAACTGCATTTAACAAGATGATTTGTTGCAGTTTTATTTCCTCTCTGAACGCATATAAAAGGTTTCTATTTTAGCTACTTTCATTTTATCATGACAGTTGTGTGTGGTCTGAATTTTTGACCCGTTGATTAAAACTCCTTCATAACATTTCCGTTTTGCTGGCAGACACTGCGATGTTATCTGCAAACAACAATTTTTTTAGATCTATGCCCTACTGCATATTCTTTAGTATAGGGGCGTAGAGATAATGTTCAGTTTCTTTCTCTAGATGATACTACTCCCATATTCAGTTCTCAGTGTGGTGTGGATTTTTCAAGCGTGGGCATACAAGTACTGACAGATATTAATGACTAATTCTGCCTCGTTGCCTTTTTACATGGGCACACCATGATGATGTGCCTGTTTCTGCAGCTGTTGATGCTGTACCATGCTCTGTATATATGTAGCAGGATGTCATTATTATAATGTGACAGGGTGTTGGTGTTGAGCCCTATTCCTGTCCTGTTCCGTGCCATGTTGCGTAATCTTTAGCAACACGCGGGTTGTCTCTGTCTCTCCCAGAGACGTCTCCTGTATTATTTGATGCGAAGGTCTTGTGATTACTCGTAATATAGCATCGTCACTGATAATTTGTTATGTGTGCTTCCAATGCTGGTACACCATGCCAAAAAGAGTTTCAGATTTCCAAGTGATTGACTGAACTGTGTAATTTAGAATGACCAGACTACGTTACGTCCGTTTCAGAGGGTAATTAAAATAATGCGCCTAATTTCCAGACGGTATCATTATTCATCGGGAAGTTTTGCAATCAGTAAATATTTGTAAATGAGACAACTGCCTGATTTGTCAGGGCCTTTATGCAAACTTAAACTGTTGACTCGTTGCATGAGACCACAACGGTTGCAGGAAGCCATTGTCCAATCAAATTTAAATCCAAAAATTTCTTTCACTTTTGGCAGTGGAGGAAATCATAACTCCAACTTCTGTTTCAACTGGGCAATGTTGATAATCACAAAGCTATACTGAAATTTGTGCCAAGAATATATGCACCAAACTGTAATACATATGACTTACTGCATAGACTCTGGAACACATCATGACTTACTGCAACTTGTGTTGTAAAGAAACCTGGTTGATAAAAATGTGCATACTTGTACATATATGTATGGATATTTGTGCAGCTCCTGCAAGCATGATGTGATTATTTTCAAGCAGTTTAGTGGCACCTATGGAGGGTCTGTCATATGTGCTGAAACGTGGCTGAGGAAAACAGAGTTGGAGACAGTATACCAGAGAGAAAGTACAGGTAGTGGGTTTCTCAAACAGTGGAATTGCATCTGCTACACATCAAATCCTTTGTGAAAAGGACCAGTTGTTTTACAGCTGTACCTGGAAAGCTTTTTGAATGGCTTATTTAAATACAGAAGTATATTTTGCTCTTCGCTTTGCCTTTTATAGAAATTGTTAGATCTTAAACGACTAAATAGAACCCACCAGATGATGTCTGGTTGCATGGTTCTAAAGGAAATAGTCGGTTCACGTGGTATACAGAGGTTGAAACCCTGGAAATAGTGGTGAAAGACTGATGTATTACGAATTACTGGTAATATTGCATTGATATTATACTAATTAATATAGAGCTTTGAACTACGGAAATACAGGTCCAGACTGACACATCGCCAATGACTATTTCATTAATATTAAATTAATTAATATTGTAGAGATTTAAACTCTGGAAATAAAGGTAGAAGACTGACGAATTATCAATTAATCAATTAATATTAGTTGACAACGGCAGCTTTAGATGTTACAGTTTGTGCTAGTTAATATCCGTGAGTCTTTTGGTCCATTATCGTCCCACAATACCAGACAAATTACCGTTGACAATTTTAGACTGTTTGAACCATTAGCAGTGTGAGGATATATAACTGTTTGATCTTTTGCGTATCCTGCAAACATCCTGTGTTCCAAATCCTGGCCAGCAGTAAAAATTCAATTTCGCTATACAGCCAGCACTGCTTTGAAAGTTTGAAGAGTAATTAAGACTGGATATGAGAATTATTATAGTAATTAATAGTTTTATTTGAATAGAGCAGTGAATTTGAAAGTGCACTAATCATTTGGGTTTGCCGCTTGTGGTAGCCTTAGTGGTTTAATAAGTGCCATAAATACCTAGTGTATGCCATGCCTCTTCAGCATGGTATGTACGGTTGAATGTCCTTTGCCATCTTCCACCAAACAAATATACTGAATGGAGCGTAGAGTATACCAAGTCTATTGCAAGACTGCAGTTCTTGAGAAATACGAAACATTGTTAAGTGAGAACACTCGTAAATGGGTTTCTTCAAAGCCACACTTTATAAATGTTCTTTTTCTCAGAAGAAAAAGAACATTTTAGGTTTATGTGATCATAACTGTAAAATTGGTTCGATATATACATAGTTTAATACACTGCTCTGTGGATCTTCTATAGACATCCTGGTTCACTTAGTTTGATAGTTTCATGACATCATAATACTTTATGACTGCCGATTATGGGAATTAGCGTTAATTAATGTCTGGTGTTAACTGGACTGTGAGTATAGTTTGAAATTTTATTGTGTAGGTTACATAATTAGTGCTAGTACAATAATTAGTTTAAAATGCTCAGTAGCAGTAGGGGTTATGAAAAGCAGAGTTCAATCCAGTATGGATGAAAAGTGTCAAACATTGAACGTTATCGCAGAAAGGGCAGAGCTCTGTAGTAATGGTTTAGCACATAGCAGTCTCATCACAACAGATCCTGTAAAGATAACATTATTGGCCGTGACTTTGCTGAGCTTGGAAAACAGGCAGAGACCGCACCCAACGAATATGACCCTTTACAGGCTGTGAAGGAAGATTAGGAAGTTGAAAACTGAGTCAGACCTATTTGACTTCAAGTGAACCTACACTGTATGAACCTCATGACTGAGTCAATGGTGGGAACTGTGTTTTTCTAATGTAGTAGAGACAAAATAAACACGCACTTACGATACTTGACCGAGATCCTGTTGACCAATTTATAATAATAATAATAATAATAATAATAATAATAGCGACAGTTTCTAGGGCGCCGTAACACAGCACTTGCCGTTACAAGGGCGTCTTCAAAAGCATGTAATGGTGCTTCATATTTAGCAAAAGTTCTTCAGAGATGGGAGGACATGTAGTGATGATCTGGTTCTAGTGATGGTATTGGCAGATGCTTATCAGAAAAGCAGGAACTGAGCCAGAGGTGGCTCATTATAGTTTCTCTTGTCTTACTGATGGTATGGTTTAGCTTGATCTCCAACCAATAGGTTATCTTATTTGCACACTGTTTTACTGGAGTGCGTGTTACGAACGTGTGATAACGTGTGTGATCATTCTGTATTGCAAGTGCATGATAGAGTGAGAATGACCTTTTCAGAATGGATCAGAATGTGGCTGAGACTAGTTCTTCATGTTGTCATGTGCCAGGGTCTGTGAGAACTTGAAAAAGCTAGACAGATTTTTGCTTCACTTGTGAGGACGAGGTTAGGCATTGTCCCGAATAGGCTGTGCCCTAACACTGTTTGTGTGGTCCACATATTTCAGTCTGCATTGTTGTGGCTTGCTGAGGTAACTGGAATGGACTGATACTGGTTTCTTTTCATGCTCCATCAACCATCGTTTTGGTATTGGACCGTGCAATGGTTGAGTGATGATGCCTCTGTGTTGTCGAAGTGTCTGGTCTGAAGAGAGCTTAGAGAGGTCACCTTTACAGATGCTGTTGTGTTGTGTATGGCCAAGTGTGTTTTTGTGTTCCTCATATGACCTGGCTTTGAAGTTCTACTGTGTGAGAAGAAATTCAAACATCAAATGATACCTCTCCAAATGAAGGGCAGCGGCTTTGAAGTGGTGTGTGAGAACAGAGTTAAACATTTCAATCGGTTTCTTCCCAAATGATGTGGTTTTGAACAGGTATACGTGAGAATACGTTCACCTTTCTTCCCCGGTCATGTGCATTCCACTGGGCATGGATGGATTGATACAATGGCTTCTTGGCAGCTGTCCTGCGCCAAAATCTGCTGCATTTCCCAAAGATAGGTCGCTGAAAGGGAGATTTTGAGCTGGATGGTGGCGAAATGAAGAACAATTGAGTTTGAGGGAAAGATGGGGAGATGAAAAACTGAAAAGAGGATGACAGAGATGTTGACGAGTTGATTTTAAAGAAATTTAGATGACCTGTATAAGATGAGGAAGATTTCTGAGATGCCTGCCAGGCAGTGCCAGCATGGTAACACTGGAAGAAGAGCGTTCAACCATTTGGATGTTCATGTCAGGTTGTGTTCAGGGTTTTGCATCATTGGGGTTTAAATTCTCTTGACCCCCTATTTGAACATGAGGTTTGTGCTATATGCATGTGTTTTGAAAATATACTGAATGTGTCATCTCCAGATTAGAAATTAAAGATTGGTGTGCACCTATTCGTGGTCATCGAATGGTGGGCTTCTGAAGACTGTGTCAACCTTATAGGGCTAGTGGGTATCGAACATCCTTCTGATCTTTGTTTGTGCCAGAACTGGCAGCGGCAAAGTCATGTGGTCTCTGACTGAAGTGTAGTGGAGAAGTTTGATTGAAGTGTAGTGGAGAAGTTTGATTGAAGTGTAGCGGAGAAGTTTGATTGAAGTGTAGTGGAGAAGTTTGATTGAAGTGTAGTGGAGAAGCTTAATTGAAGTGTAGTGGGGAAGTTTGATTGAAGTGTAGTGGGGAAGTTTGATTGAAGTGTAGTGGGGAAGTTTGATTGAAGTGTAGTGGAGAAGTTTGATTGAAGTGTAGCGGAGAAGCTTGATTGAAGTGTAGTGGGGAAGTTTGATTGAAGTGTAGCGGAGAAGTTTGATTGAAGTGTAGCGGAGAAGTTTGATTGAAGTGTAGCGGAGAAGTTTGATTGAAGTGTAGTGGAGAAGTTTGATTGAAGTGTAGTGGAGAAGCTTGATTGAAGTGTAGTGGAGAAGTTTGATTGAAGTGTAGCGGAGAAGTTTGATTGAAGTGTAGCGGAGAAGTTTGATTGAAGTGTAGTGGAGAAGTTTGCTTGGAGTGTAGTGGAGAAGTTTGATTGAAGTGTAGTGAGGAAGCTTGATTGTAGTGTAGTGGAGAAGTTTGATTGAAGTGTAGTGGAGAAGTTTGATTGAAGTGTAGCGAAGAAGTTTGATTGAAGTGTAGTGGAGAAGTTTGCTTGGAGTGTAGTTGAGAAGTTTGATTGAAGTGTAGTGGAGAAGCTTGATTGAAGTGTAGTGGAGAAGTTTGATTGAAGTGTAGCGGAGAAGTTTGAAGAAGTGTAGTGGAGAAGTTTGATTGAAGCGTAGTGGAGAAGTCTGAGCTTTTCAGGAATGCCACATTATCTGTCTTACAGTTCTTTTTTCACCATTGAATCAAGAACTGAAGTTTATCACACAAATCTAACACCTTTTGAAAGAAATATGGCTTGAATTAAGTACAGTTTGCTAGTGCCGAGAAAGACCGCTTCCTTTATTAAGTAGTTAGACTAATCAATGAATAGTAAGTTAAGTGGTCAGCTGTCATTTTGAACTAATTGTTGATGAGCCAGGCCTAATACTTCACTATATCCAGACACGCACATTAAGGTTGTACCCGGATTCTAATATTTGCCAAACAAGCTGCTAAATTGAATATGGACATTTGGCATGAGTTTCGAAAATTAGACACCTCTCTCTCTCGTGACTACTACCAGTCTACCACATTCTGTTTATTAGATTTTAATCTTTCTTAATTTGCGCCTGACCAATGTGCCATGTTTCTGAAGTTTACGACTTGCTAATTGCTTGCGTCTTCTCGAGTTCTCTTCTCGCTGAAACGCTGTCCAAAATGCCATGTGACTACAATGTGTTCAATGAAGCTGAGAAAATGTTTAATGTGTTCCATACTTGTGATGTTACACTGCTATGTCACATGTTGCATTTTAAGGATGTAACATTGTAAACTTGTTCACTTGAATATCTGAAACTCTATACTGCAATAAACTTTGCGAGAGAAGTTTATTGTTAAAGGGTGACACGCAAAGTAATAAATGAATGATCCTCAAGAGGAGGATTCTTTTTCATCATCATCATCATCAGTTCCTGATGCCAGCCATTTGGTGGCGATGGGTGTGAATAAATTATCTCCATTGTCCTTGGTCACTTGTCAAGTCCACTGCTCCCCTTAGTGTTAGTCCAGTTATGTTCACACCAAGTAATAAATAAATAAATGGTCTTCAAGATAATTTTACATTACTTGTAAAATTGTGGGGCGCGGTGGTGTGGGGGTATGTTCGGTGCCTTGCGGCCGGAGGGTTGCGGGTTCGAATCCACCCTCAAGCCGCCGCGTAGGGACCCTGGGCAAGTTCTTTACTCGCAATTGTTCATGCGCTTCGGCGTGAAACTCCGATTCAGTGTCCGCGCTGTGGTCGGGAGCGCCTCTGAGTAGAAATCTTGAAGGGGCACTATAACAAGTGCTCATACATACATACATACATACTTATGTACTGTAGAAGATTCTGCATATCTTGTACTTACTTACGTGAGAGGTTGTTGCAATTAGTTACTTATTTAGTGTAGCCATATTTACGTACTATTTGAGATTCAAATGATGACACCTTGCAGTTCCTGACGACGGATTTAGAAAGTCTTAGAAGACTGAAAAGATCACTGATGTTGCACAGATTATTAATTAATTAATTAATTAGTCATTTCTGTAGCACTGTTGTCTAATGCACAATGCATCAACTGATGGCACACCAAAGCCAAGCCGTAATCCATAAACTCAGTCTGTTGAGCCAATGGTCGATTAGCAATCCGAAAGAGATGAGCTTAATCAATCAATCAATCAATCGTCGTTTATCGATCCATGTGTGCAGCTTTAGTACAGACAATAACAATAGAGGATTGAACAAAATAAACAGTTAAATTACTAAGATAATTAATTTAATGATGTGTCAGTGATGTTAAATTTATGTACCTGACAAAAGGAAATCAAGCTCTCGAAACTGACAAAAAGGAAATAAAGCTGTCCCACAGCACTGACTTTTTGACCCGAGTCTTATCTAAAACATAGATTAAGTGACAGTTTATATGATCTGATCAGACTAGTGACACATTAATAATGGTTGCTAAGTATGGCAAGTTCATCCAATGGCAATTGAAGCCGTTGATTGGCTAATATTGCACACGTGTAAACCTGGCCATTCGATTCTCCTTTAGCTTAACAGTTCACAGCCATTCAGAGCGATTATATATTATGCATATATTCGGGTTTTTTTAGATTGCTATTCGGCTAAGTTACATCCTACAATCTTTAAGTTTAAATTTACTCAAATTTTGAAAATCTGTTACAGCCATTTGTAAATGGGATACATGCATAGTCTCGATGTTTGTGTCCAATAACACTGGACAACAAATTTTTAAAAAAGTCATGTTACTGAAATGAAATTAGTCAGTTCTTATCAATTTGTATGTGCTGAACACGAATATGACAGTGAAATTGCAGAATTGGCTCTAGTTTTTTGTAATCTCAAATGAAGTAATTTTATATCGCACAATGCATTCCAATAGTGATACACTTACGGTTAATATTTGTAAAAACCAGGTCATAGACTAGTTCTTAGATTTTTTGCCTGTCTCTTGTACAGCTGTTCGGGAGCATCTCTGCGGAGTGTCCAGCAGTAGTCAGCCAACATTGTAGTGGACCATTTTCCCTGGTACCTTTGCTCCATTGTTGCGATATCTTGATGAAAACGTTCGCCATGTTCGTCACTAACCATACCACAGTTGTCAGGGAATAAATCCAGATGGGAGTGAAGGAACTGCATCTTCAGAGACATATTGCAGCGAGATTTATGGTACTGCTTGAGCATGTCTTCTACTAGTTCTTGTAGTTTTCTGCCCTAACATTCCCCAGAAAGTCTGCAGACACTAGACGAAAAGCATTCCATGCTTGTTTCGCATCACCCTCCAGCAAGTTGTTGAAGCGGTCATCTTTGAAAAGTTCTCTAATCTGAGGACCCACGAAAACTCCCTCTTTAATCTTTGCTTCGCTGAGTCGAGGGAATTTTTCATGCAGGTATCGGAAAGCTGGCGAAGTGCGGTCCATGGCTTTCACGAAGTTCTTCACCAAACCTAGTTTGATGCCTCGACCAGAGCTGGGTGCTGGATATTCTTCTGTCCAACTGCCATGTTTTGTCTGGGAGTCCATTCCTTCCGCACGTAGTGCAACTCTTTTGCCCGACTATCCCACTCACACAAGAAACACATATATTTTGTATATCCTTGCTGCAGTCCCATTAAAATGGCAACTACCTTCAAATCACCGCACAGGTGCCATTTGTACCTGTTATAGTCAATGTAATGCAGTAGCTGTTTTAGGTTATCGTATGTCTCTTTCATGTGGACAGCATGCGCTAATGGAATAGATGGAAGACGGTTTCCATTGTGCAAAAGCACAGCCTTAAGACTCAGTGTCGAAGAATCTACAAAGAGTCTCCATTCTTGTGAGTCATGAGTGATCTGTAAGGCATTCATGAGGTCGTCAATATTGGAACAGAATACCAGATTACCTTCCTTCATGAAGAAAGGTTCCAACTGCTGATGGCGCTTTCTACATGAAGTGATTGTGACATCTTCTTCTAAAAGATTCCATTGTTGGAGTCCTGATCCTAGCAACTCTGCCTTGTTCTTGGATAAGTCCAAATCACGAACAAGGTCATTTAGTTCTTTCTGTGTTATTCTGTGTGGGGTTGATGATGCACCACAGTGAAAATCGGGATCACTGCACGCTGACGGACCAGGAGAAGAACATGTCGGCTCACCCTTGTCCTCATCAGATGAATTAACGAAAATATATTCTGCTGGAGGTTCTGGAATAGGAAGTCCATCACCATGTGGAACTGGTCTCAATGCAGACGGAATGTTTGGGTAGACTATTGTCGACTTCTTTTGCTTCGTTATTCCACCGGAAAGAGGAGGAACCAAGCAGAAGTAACAGTCATCTACGTGGTTGCTTTGCTCTCTCCACATCATGGAAACTGCAAACAGCATTGATGGTCTTTTGCCATTCAACCACTGTGAAAGCTGTGTTGTACATGTAGCACAGCATATATGCGGGGCCCATGGCTTGTCTTGGTCACCAACCTTGCATCCGAAGTAAGCATGATATGCCTTCTTGACTTGAGAAGTGATTGGCAAATGTCACTTCCTCACAAATGTAACAAAAGTTGTCCACAGTATTTACGCACTTCCGAGGCATTACTGTTCTGTATTGTATCTCAATGATAAAGTAATAATAGCTAGTTTTATAAAACAGTAACTTAAACTGTCTCGCACAAAGTCTGTAATATTGTAAATGCTCAACCGTTCCGACTCGGCTTTATATAGTACACTGCTGACGTCATCTTACGTCAGCAGCCGACTGGCTGCACTTTTACATTGCATCAGAAAATGACGTAATAAAAAAATGAACTGTGCATGATGTGTCCATGATGGGATTATGCAATGAGGGGAATATTACATCATTCTAGACTTATTTAGGATATTGTCGCAGTTCTACTGCATAAATTTACATGGTGAAACATAAGAAATGAACTATATGAAATATTTTCAAAACGAGAGCCAATAAAAACTTTTTATGGTTATATTCGTGTTCAGCACACCAAGATGCTACACATTAGGGCCTTTTCCAGTCAGTAACGATTTCTATGTTGACCAGTGTAATCGAGAAGTACTGATGTTGCAATCTGAGAGTTCTTGCATTTTGTATCGTTAACACTTCAGACCCATGGCTGCTTCACCAGGTTCACTTAAAGGACTCCTCTTATTCTTCATGCTCCTCCTGCTTCTCCTCCTCCTCTTTCTTCTTCTTCTTCTTATAGTTTGAACTGTATAGCATTATGTGTGTATTGTTGCATAATGTTCCTCTTTCAGATTGCTTATCCACCTTAGGCTGCCTCTCTGTCTCTTACGGACTGATCTTCTGGATGTTGACCTGATTACGGATTGTTTTGATGCGCCATCGGTTTATGCCTTGTGCATTAGACACCGGCGCAATAGAAGTTGCTAATTACATTAATGTTCCAGTTTAGCTCCTAATAATTATATGTCTCCTAATAATTATATGTGACTTAACTTTACCGATGAGCTGCATTGTTTTCCCAGTCGCTTTTAGTACATGCTCATTGTTAAAAGTGTTAATCTTATAAAATATTCAGTTGTCTCATCATGTATTTGATAGAAAAACTGGTGGGGGGATAGTATAATGGATACTTCGTGCCTGAAGTTTTCACGGACCCAGTTCTATTCCCGTAAGGCCCCCGGGTTTAGCTCATGCCTTCATTCTCTAAAAACAAAGTACAATGAGCTTGCACCTTGCATGGCTGCAACTTTGTTGATTTATGTCTTCTGTAATTTGTGTTCTTGTGAATTGTTTAATCGTCATAACATCTACAGCGCAGTGCGTTTGTCAGCCGCTTCATTAAAGAATAAATATTATTATTATATATATATAAAATACACACACAAACATTTGATGCATATCGGTATGCTGTAAAAAATTGTAAACTCAACATTTCTAAAGCACTACTTTAAAGCTAAGTGCAGAGCACGAGTTTATTCATGAGCGCTGAGCACCAGCTTATTCACGAGTGCTGATGTATATAGGTAGACATGATGGGTAATCTGTAGTCACTATCAGTATAGCTGATAATGGGACTTAGCAGTGTATCACTTTAACCAGTGTATCGGTGTATCGACAGTTTCTAGTATTAGAACAGAGGAGCCTCGATGGACTTTGTCCTGCGTGTCAGTCAGGCTGTATAGTTTATGATAGACGTCACTTGGCCTGTTTGTTAATGTACTCTTTCCAGTTCAACACTACTGTTATTTAGACCCGACTGAGATTTTGTGTCTGTTGTACACGATATGTCAAATGAGTTTTAGGCAAATGAGATTGCATAGATAAATATGCATATTTACATACATTTGTATATGCGACATTGTGTGGGATCGGCTGTTGTTTCCAATGCTTGTGTTTGGTAGTGTTTGTTGAACTCTGCATGGTATACATTTTATCATATACCTTAAGTGGTAGCAGTCGAAGTCAGGTAGATAGTCAGGTGAAGCCTTATTATAGTCATCTACGCAGCACTTTAGGAAATTCTTGAAAAATGCTGTGTCCGCTTTTTCGTATATGTGTCCATATGTCAGAAATCTTGCCATTAAAGTAAGAAATATAATAGTTACAGCTGCTGATCGTGTCTTGCTGAAGGCCACTGAAGTTGGTTGAGTTTGGTAGCCATTGACATGAGTGCCATGAGCAATTCACGATAGAATTTTGATTATTTTTATTTGAAATCTTTCAATCAACCACCAGCTTCAAAATGTGCTGTGGGTCCATGCGGTTACGTATGATAAAAACCTTGGTCAGGCCACAACTTTGGATGTTGACTTGGCTTAGTTGATACAACACTTGAAGCTGTTGTGAAGGTGAGACAAAGTGGGTTAATAGTTGCATGGTGTGGAATAACCAGGCCACCTGTTACCCAAGGCTGGGTCCTTCATTCTGTTAGAAGTTTGTAAATGAGATGGCTAGATAGGAATGGTCCTGTCCTGGGATATCTTGTTATCCTGTTTGCTCCCACCTGAAAGATGGACCCCATCCTTTCTCAGGGCTTCTATAAAAAGGTATGTAAACAGGTGTCTACCTTTTCAAGTTGTTTTTTACATGTTAGCTGAGTGGAAAGTAGTCCTTTGCCGGTATGTATATACATGTATATACACTAGGCATTGTATAATGATTCTTAAAATAGAAAGGATAAAGGATACAGACTAAATGGGACTGATGATGAAAAGCATTTGTAATAAAGACCTCAATTATGGCCTCTGGCAATTATGGTGGCTGCTTGGGTGTGACCTAGCCTCACCAGTCTCCTCTGCAATTAGTCTTAGGAAAGCAAACTAATTCCCTGAGGATCAGTTATTTTCAGTATAAACACCTTCATATAGTTTATCAGTTGAGCACTTGCAAACAGCTCAAGGCAAGTCACACAGGGGCACAGTGTCTGCCAAGGAGGAGCGGGGTTTTTAACTGCCACGGGTTTCTTACTTCTTGCTGGGTGGGATGCAAATGAAAATGAATCATGTACTGAAAATGGTATGGTGTAAAGGATGTCAGAGAATGGGTCAGATTGATGTTGCATCCTCCAGCAGGTTAGACAAACCAGTTCAAAATAATCCACTTCAAGCATCCAGCTTCAAGCCGTGGTGTATCAGAGTATCATCCATGGGCTGTTGACCGTTGACTCTGATCTTGACTACAGGCTTCATACAGGGGCAAAAATCTATACATAACTTGGCGGGGACAGATTCTACGAGGGTCGGATTTTTTTTGGGGGGGGGGACAAAATGACTTAAATCAAAACCTTGGGGGACAGTCCCCTCTGTCCCCCCCATGATTTGCACCACTGGCTTCATCTTCAACGTTTGGTTTGGATTCTGAGCCAAGTTCAGTATTTTGAGGTTGATGTACTCGACTTAACTTCCGCCGCTATTTATATAAAATTCTTGAAACTCTAAGTAATGCTTCAAATTCACCGGTAGCTATTAATAGATCTGTCTACAAATGACTAGGCTTCAGCAGTATGCTGACTAACCAAGCATTATTCATTTCCGGACAGCACAAACTTGGTCACACCCTCAGTCTGCTATAGTTTCTCTGTTTATTTGTTCACTACTCGCTGGTTCTGTGTGGGCAGCCCACCAGTGCCCTTACATCTGCCGCTCCTCATCAGAAAAAATGCACCAACAAAATACAATCACGGCATTAAAAACATCGGAACTATATATAGTCTGCGTGGCATGTTGAAGTCCTGTGCAGATCATGACACATTGAAGGTGCACACAGTTCAGATGTGGGACCTACAGAAGCAGGTCAAACGAATCACGGGTCTAACCAGATGACGTGTGATGGCTATGAACAGATGTTGAAACTGGTATCCAAAACTGGAGGTTTGCATGGTCTGGTTCGTGTATGGTATGGTACTTCGGTGAGGTCTGTCTGTTGTCAGATTTGTGATCTGATGGTTATGCATCTGGAGAATGTACGTCTGTGTTATAATTATAATGATTCAGTTCAAAGATTCCTGTTTTGGAAGAAGAACCTTCAGACAGAATCACTAGGTAGTGACTTGGAGCAAGTAGTGTCCTGCGATTTCAAGCTGAACAGTTCGAATCAAACTCGTTGTTCTTTATATTTAATCGAGTTTCGAATCGAAGACCTGTTGAGCATAATTTTGTAGTCAGATGAACTGTGGTGAGTTGATGCTTGAAACATCAAGATGAGAAGACAGACTTTTGGTCTTGATTGACTCAGTTTGGACTCGGTCCATCATTATTGTAGGGATACATGAAATATAATAGATACAGACAGAGACGGAGAGACATGCGATAACAGACATATATATGCGATAACAGACATATATATATATACAATCAGAAAACCTAGGTGTGTCTAGATGGTAAATTATATCTTCATAATCGTAAACTTGAAATTTCTAAAGCACACTTTTTGAAAGCTAAGCACAGGGCACCAGCTTATTCACAATCACTAATGTTGAACTCACGTGCAAACTCTGTTTATCCGCTATGTATTAGACTGGTGTTGTTTCACTTGTTGCAACAATCAAGGGAAACTCTCCTCCTGTAGCTGTGCTAAGTAAGCTTAATTGTTTCACACATATTAACATTATTGAACGTTCAGTGAGACCCATGAGACTTCCCAGACATATCACTTTAATGGGAATAAATTAAAGCACAAAGAAACTAACTGCAGTCATTAGTGTAGCTTTGTGCTTTTCAACATTCAGGACTAGGACTAGATAATGAGTCAGTGTTAGGCCAAAATGATGTGACTTTTCCACGAATATTATGTTACATGGTTTCTACACTTTCGTAATAAGGAATTTTGCAGAAAAGAGCAACGTAGTTGCAATTATAGTGATTGATGTGCTGTAATCTTCCAACGGTGTAAAGCCAGATTTTACAGTTTTTGGAACTGGAAACTGCTGTATTGGTGATGAAGGGATGCAGATAAGGGATGAGGCAAGTGGCAGCTTTGCATGTGGTTAGATGATGAGCCTTAGTGCATCAGGTGTTCTTGGATGGAAATAGAATAGAATGGGTAGTACCGTAGTAGGAGTCAGATGGCAGATCCAGACAACTGGGATAGAGGTGATGTAGCTCATCAGAATGTCAGGATTTGAATGGAAGGAGTAGATGTTACAGTTGGATAGTTATCAAGTCCATTCAGTCTCTCTCTTTCTGTAAGAGACAAACAGACAGACAGACAGACAGAAAGAGGCAGAGACAGACAGAAACAAACAGACAGACAGAGACTGAATGGACTTCGTCATGATCATACTTCACTCTGTACCAATTTTTTTAACCTCGGCCTTAGATAACAGCCAGAAAGTTTGAAAAGGAAATAAATTTTATTCAGCCATATTATTTTGTTGTTTAGAAAGCATGTTCTCTGTTGATGTTACTTTGGAGTGATAAATGGTGTTAGATTGGTTTGAGATTGCATGATGAAGATTGTTTTGAGTCTGTTCGGAAAACATGAGATGCGGAACCAGTTTAGATGACATAGCCAGATTGGGAGAGGGGGAGAGAGCAAGGGAGAAAGAGAGATTTTAAAGTGGGATGGGCAGAGCAGGGACTTTCCAGAAGCCTACTGCATTTTTTTATGACAGCAGACAATCTGAAGGTCTGCTGAGTGTGTGGTGGTATAGGCTTATCTGCCAGGAAGTTTGGTTTCAGTTTGTCGTCAAGACGGATGCAAGTAATAAGTTCACAGTAGCTGCATAGTACACTATGGCCGGGTTTTTGGAAAGTGATCTCTTTTCCGAGAACAGTGGCTACCGGGTAATTTAGATATCCTTAATCTTCACGGAAGTAGCTGTGGACGATACACTGTCCTCAGACCTCAGAGGTTTCTCACAATGTTCGGTGTTTTCCGAATTCAGGGTTTGAATAGCCGAGAGTTAATTTATTAGAGACAGATAAACAGAAAATGAAGGTAGAAGAAAGAAAAAATTGAAATACGATGATGATATTTGAGCACAAATGCTACTATGATGTTGTAGCAATGAAGTTTGCCATAAAACCCGGCCATAGTGAGCGCCTCTGATTAGTGTGCACTGCGAGAGGCGCTATATAAATTGATAGATACAATACAATACAATACAATAGTGTATGTAAGTTGCAGTCAACTCAACATTGTAATTGTAATTGTAAATGTTCAATTACAATTACAATGTTGAGTTGATTGCTACTTAGAAACAACATTGAGAAGCTGTTTCAGAATGATTTTTCAAAGGATGGGCTGCCTGTAAAAGAAACTTATGTGTTAAGGTCAATTATACTTGATGCATGTAAAGACTTGAAGGCCAGAAAAAGGCTTGCATCCAGATTTTTAGGTCTATATGTAGTTTTGTGATAGCTGTTATCTGCAATATTTTCTCTGTATTTGTCATTTATGACTTTTGTTTGTGTTTTATGGTGAGTGCAAATAGTTTCATCATGGTCAAATGGTTTTCGTTTTTGCTTTTAGTAGTTTTTTTATGGCAAACTTGATAAATGATGAGGAATGCATTCAATAAAAATCCTGCTAATATTTTATCCATTCAAATATTTTGTTGTCAAATTGAAGTCATGTTGCTTGATTCTCATGCATTAGTTGAAATTCCTTTCACTATCCTTGCATTTCATGCATGCATTTGTCTATGTGTATTGTAATCTACTTTCCAAATCTAGAATTTAATGGTGTTTGTAATGATATTTTATTTATGTTATACAATGCTGTGTGAAGGTGAAACTTTAGTTATTCCCCATGCTGAAGGTGATACGCAATGTGTTTGAACCAGCTTAAGTGAACTGTGTGTTTCAATGAAGACAGTTAATTTTTTGCCATCTTTGACTTTTCCATCAGCATTTACCTTAAATGCAAAGTGATCACTTAATTTTCCACTCAAAAGTTTCACAAATGTTGTCATTGTTCACCATATTGTTTACTCCAGAAATGGGCCACTTGACATAATGAAATAAGTTAAAAAAAATTAATCGAGCAAGCCAAAATTAATCAATTAAAATTTTTAGCGCTTACTCAATTAATTAATCGTTAAAGCCGCAGTCCTATTTAAACTACATGATTCTGCCTGTCTGTATGATGCAGTTATTGTAATGTTAATGATTCTGAACATTTTCGTTAAGTAGTTTAGTATTTGCACTTGTATTTTGAAATGGTTATTACATTGAAATATTAATTATATAATTGCTGCTGGTTTGTAGGTTGTAAATTATGTCATTTTTCACTCTATCTGTATTTCTTGATGTGTCATGTTTGGTTTGCTTGACTTATGGCCTTGGCGATGCTCCCGCACGCATAAGCCGCTCGCTTATGGAAGACCTCCATCCCTCTGTTGTATGCCCGGTGCGTAGCCTCCTGTACCGACCAGCCCATTTACAGATGAAGGCAATGCACTACAGTCACAGATAAAGATGTAGGAAGCACTGTTAACATTGGAACTGGATTTCATTTGTGTTTTTACAGTAATACCTGTTCATTTTCAGACGATTAGATCCTAATTTAACTTTTAAAGTGGATTTGTTTTTCCAGAGAGTAAATTATATCCGTTTGGTCGACGACCGCTCCGTAAGACAACCGTTCCGATCACTGTCCGAAGAAGACGTTACCTCATATCTCGCATCTCATCGGGCAGTGGTGCTGGTCGATTTGGCATGTCTGATGGATCCGCAATCCACAGAGTTAAACAGGAAAAAGAGGAAGTAAGTTGAAAAATTCTAATATGTGTATATGTTCATACTTGATAGTCTTGTTGATAAGTTGCCTTCAGGTTTTATTTGGCAGACGGTGTCTTGTCGAGAATGATATTCTGAGGGTATTCTGTGATGCGAGTGTATGAGGTGGTTTTGTAAGAGGGTGCTTTCCCGAAGGTAGTTTTTCTGAGGGTGCTTTGTTGAGGGTTTCGGTTGAAGTATTTGGGGTATGTTGGATAGAGTTTGCTTTGAAGTGTGTATTGTTGGTTGAAGATATCATGTTATGGATGTAATGAACAATTTTTGCCAGTGATATCTAGTTTTAGTTTATGGTTTTCTGTTTCAGTATGTAGGTAACTGGGAGTGTGTGGTAGTCTACTGCTTGCTTGGCCAGGTTGTAAGTCCAGAGGTTGAGGGTTCAGATCTGAGACAGGACAGAAAGATGTTTCAAAATATTTGCTCCACTTGTATTATGCCTTAGGAAACACAGGTGTAAATGAATACACTGACCATGCAGTGCAGGTGGGAAGATCACGCAGTTAGGCCATCTGCTATCATGGGCAGAGGATAGGACAACAAAGTAATCGCTAACTCTTTGTTCTCATTGCGTCTTCTTCCTTTGGGTAGCTTAAGAAATTATTCTTCTTTGTCTACAGTACTCTTCTTTGGTAAGTAGTCCGTTTTTCTTAGTTTTTATCTGTTCGTTGTTTTTTTTCAGATTACAGACATGAATTGCGTAGAATTGGCAGCAGACAGAGGTTTCAGTAAGTTTTGCCTAGACAATGCAATTACCTTTGTTCTTGACTCCTGTTAAAAGCTATGGGTAGGAATGCTGAATAATCCCATCTTGTTTGGAACAAGGCTTGGTTTGAACTGGCTTACTGTCAAGATTGCCATATCTCATTCTATTGACTGCCCGTTATCCAATTTAAAGTGTACTGCCTGATACAATTATAAGGTTGTAATGCTTGTTATATATACTGAATGTTCTCTGTCTTGGCAGTGTCTTGTTGTTTTTATGTTCTTATGACGGTGCTTAGTTTTGTTAGCATTTGATTTTTAGTTCTTTCTGTTTTTGTTTCATTTTCTTGATTTAGTTGAGTAGGGATGGAATTCCCCTGCCGTCCATTTAGTTCTCGAAAATAACTTGCAAGTTTTGCTATACAGTTGATGCAATTAGGCCCCTATTCAGCGGGACTTGTCCCTTCGGGTGTGGCCTTTGCTCCCTCATACCATCTCTTCATAGATAAACTTCTGTAATAATCTGCACTATGTTTGTGAAATTTTATTTACTGTAGTTTCATGTTATTCATTTTGTTTAGTTTCTGGGAACAATAAATTGATTTGATTGATTGATTGATTGATTGATTGATTGATTGATTGATTGCAATTATTTAGGTAACCATGCAACATAGAAGATTATTATTATTATTTTTTACTTTTGTTACTATTTTTTAAATTATTTTTATTATTATTATTATTATTATTATTATTCTGATAGTTCATTATGTGTTGTTTATTTTGTAAAGTACTGGGAATCTGAGGAGTGGAATTAGACAAAAACTTGTGCTTATTAATGGCAAGCATTCCCTTTGAGTATTTGTCCTGCTAAGGCCATCTGAGACTCAAACTTCAAGTGATTAGTTTGTCAGGAGAGGAAAGTCGTGATTGTGGTGACCCAGTTGGACTGTGCATAAGCGAATGACCGTGAAGTGTCATTGCTTGGCTTTTTTGCACATTGGCAACAAAGATGCCTAAATATTTTATCATTGGAAACAATTATGATTAGCTGCGATTATGATTAACAGATTATGCTTTTTGCATACAATCCCACTCGAAGCAACGATCGAATGATGTATTGTGCATTTTGGTAATGGCACTACAGAAGTCGTTAGATTAGATTAAATTAGACTGCATTAGATTAGAAATAAAAAAAATTCTGTACATTTTGTTTTCAGGCGTTTCTACGGACAGCAAAGACTGGACCCATTCCACTTGGCTCTCGGAAAAAGAGCGAGCGGCTGAAATCGGAGCAGGTGGAGCCTGGTATGACCATGAGGCAGACAATCCGACTGTTAACCGAATCCTTCCACTGATTGTTGAAGAAGAGAACTATAATTCGTCCACAAGCTTCGATCTCGATCTGCCTCCGGCCAATCACAGCGAACAGGAACCGAAGAAGACCAAGCGCTCGATCATGCCTCAGATGAGCAGAGACTCGAGCAGTTCTTTGCAGGATGAATCGATGATCAGCATTCCTAAGCTGTTGAGAGATGATCCTAATGTAGCGAATGTCAGCCTTCCTTTTTATCAGACTATCTTGCCTTCGCCTTCTCTGGCGCCTGAAAAACGAGAATTCTGCCGGACTTACGACAATGCCCATCACTATCAGGACTCAACATCCATATACGGTACTTTGCATTCAATATATTTAAATTGTATCTATAACTTTGGCCTTGGTGGTAGATTATGGCCAGTTTCGCTGCAATCCTATTGGCAGCCGTGGCACATTGTCATTACGTTTGCCACTCTGATATGTTCTATTCTAAGCTCAAAACTGTCCTTTTGTCACAAAGAGATGATGGATTCTTCAGTTGATGATTGATTGATGACTTGTTTAATTACTTTTTTATATGTAAATTGATCAAATTTTATCGCTCTGATCATTTGTTAAATTTGATTGCTCTGAATATTTGTTGCTTAGTGCACCTTTGAGAGATGCTTAAAAATTCATCATCATCATCATCGTAAACCATGGTTCAACGCCCGTAGGTGTCTGATGCCGTTCTCACTATCTTCTTCCACTGCCACCTAAAATTAAAAATTGCTTCACATATATCCAGATACAGAGGCTGCTCAACAGATTATTATTATTACAAACATTTTTAATGCACTCAAGGTCAGACAGAAATGCAAATCAGAGGCACGGTTAGTCGTTCGCCAGGTGAAGAGCTGTAGATATTGTTGTGGCTCGTTGTCTAAGGGCTTCTTATTCCGTTCAAAGGAAAAAGGAAAACTGTCTATATTACCTCGTTGTCCCAAATAACACCGTTGCAATTCGACACTGAAGAAAAAGTCAATTCCAAACTGTTCTTAAAACACGTTCTTTGTTTCAACGTAACTTGCCGTAAACTGTTCATATCATGTCTTTCTTTAACTCAACGTAGTTTACTTGTTTTACATAAGAACGCATAAGTCACTCGAACCATACTACTCTTTTAAAACTCTAAAACTTGACAAAGTCCGCTATCACCTTTCTCTTCAACCTCACTCTTCTCACTCCACTCAACAACTACCAAGGTGTGTCGTCTGATCCACCCCCTAACGACTAGACTCTATATTCTTCATCCCAACAATATTCAAATTCGTGAAGGCCAGTTAGAAATAGTGAGATTTTAGGTGTTCCTTAAAGGAAACAAAAGAGTTTGAACTTCAGACAAACATTGGTGGATGTTGGCATCTTGGAAGATTTTTGCAGTGCAATCACATAGGTAAAACTTCAGAACAGTTGTTTGAATTTGAACAGAAAAGGCAGATTGGTGCTAGGATTTGCTGATCCTGATATTTATCTTTTTGTCAATTACAGTCAGCAGTTCTTTAGTTGATCTTCCACGGAGTGACTCGTTCAACTCTGGCGACAATCACCGTATTCTTCCTCGTGCTGAAGGCTACTTACAAGACCAGGCAACAAAGTATCACGGTATGAAGCAACCTACTGCTGGTGCCGCGTCCTTCTTGGTACCAGAGCAATGGGTTCATGGAGTCACAGAGAACAGGCAGCAGATGAAAAAGCGGTCACATGAATACAGCAGCGTTCAAGAGCATCCATCAGATGAGTCTTCAGACAATTTCCATCGGGACCATGTAGTATCTGGACGCCGCCCGACTCTTCTACCTGCGGCGCGACTCTTTCCACTGAAGAATCGTTACAACCTGTCCCAGAATGCTTTCGGTACCAGCCGTGAAGTGTCACCAAACGGCGATGTCGTCCCAGGCCAGAGACAGAATGCAGTCGTGAAACCAAACGCTGTGGCTCAGCCGCAGATTGCCGTGGCCACTCCGTATGATGGAAAACCCAGCCTAGAAGATGAATCTCTTTCAATTGCTGGTGGAATTCCTGAAAATGTTAACAGGGATCTCCTGAAGAAATGTAAGTTTTTTTCTTACGATTCTAGATTTTATGCTTATTAAATAAATTTAGAAACTTCTGGACTGCCATGGAATTGTGTAAAGGGTGTGAATGTGTGCGACATAAGTTTTCAGTAACTTTAAGTTCTAAGTTGCTAGAGTTGTTGATCTCAGCAACATATTTTTTGCTTCTTCAGCCTTCAAGGACTAATGGTGATTTAGTCTAATGGTGATTTAGGCTAATAGGACCAAGTTAATCCTAGCTTTCCGTGCCTTGCCTTTTCTTGCACATATGATGACTTCCCAGCGATGTGAAGAATGCACTATTTCTGTAGAAATTCAAATCACAACTCAAGATCTGTCATTTTAAACTATAATATGGCTGTCACTGATTTTTGATCTCGTGCACAGCGCCCATGTCTTCAACCTTGGCTGCACTAAAATAATTATTATTATTATTATGATCATCATCATCTTTATCATTATTATCATATAATGATTTTGTTTCTCCTTAGTGTGGACATAATTTGTTAGTGAAGAATAATTGATGGAGATCTTATTGACTTCAATGTAGATGTTGACTCAAATGAAGCGGATTTTTCAACAGAAATGGAAGTCATGGATCTCAGCACAAAACTTCCAGATAAATTGGACTCGGAATCAAGTGAGATTATCTTTCATCTTCTCTGCCGTCTCCTATAAAATGCGCTTTAAAGTGTAACACCAAGCTGTGTCGGCAATTTGCACATTCCACTCTTCAAGTGATATGAGGCTTATGGTCTGCCTGCATATGTCACATCCTTCTGAAAAATGCTGTAGTTTCTTAATTTTTTGGTTTGTCTGATTGTGTCTATTGAATTCAGTTTTGCTTAACTGATTCTTTTGTTGTCTTGTGTTATTGTCAAAAGCAAAAGCTAAGCTTTACCTACAAGCTACATGCTTGTCTTCTAATGTGTGTTTTTACTTGCAATCTAGTATGCATAGGACATGTATATTTATTCCGTGTATGCATGTGTGGAACATGTTTATGTGTTCAGAAGTGTTGGACTTGACGAAGAAAATGGTTGTGACTCCATTTGAGCGTGATTGTCACGTGAATTCGTCTCCGGATGTTTCCAAGAGCAACCTGCTGGACAGTGGAAAGGAGACTGGAGATGACCTACTTTCATCTGGTATGCACTGCAAGTTATGTTTTTGCCTTTAGCTGCTGAATAGGGCCACTGGCAGTGGGATAAGATTAAGGCAGAAAAAACTACAGCCTCTCCATGTTGAAGACACCAGTTCCAGAGTCACCTTTGAGCCCAGTTCGACTGGGTTAGTTGTAATGTTGAGGCTGTTGGCAACACAATGGTGCTTTGGGTAGAACATGTTCAGCATGCTCTTTCTAATGATGCTGGGCCATTTGAGTGGGCCTCTGTCACCAAGCACTTCTATATTATTTTATATTTGGTTTTTTCATCAGCTAGAATCTAAGCACCAAGTCCGACTTACCCTATATCCAAGATGTTTGGTCTCATCTCTTATTAACTCATGGGTCCTAAGATAAAGAAATGAGCAGTGAAATAGGGACGTGGTACTATACTTTATATAGTAGAGTTATTGTACAAGCAAAACCTTGGGCAATTTGGTCCTGAGATTGTCAGTTCCTTATTCTAACACTTTTGAGTGTTATAACTACAATCTATCAATCATCAGATAAATCTGTATTCGAACCCTGAACCAGGCAGTTAAAATCTTGGCAATTAAAGAGCATTGGTTAAGATTTGTAAATTATCACTAGTCTCAGTTGTTTCTGAATTTGCCAGATCCTGCTTCAACAGTTAGCGAGATTCTGAAGTTCAAGGCCGACTACAAGCGCAAGAAGCAGCTGATTGTGACGAAGACGATGATTCTAGTGGAGAAGGAACGAGAGCTGAAGGCACGGGAGAAGCAGCTGGCGGCTAGGGAAGAAGCACTCTACTGGAAGGAGAGCTATCTTCGCAAAGTAATGGTCGGCACAGATGTTGGCACTATTCCGAGCATTGCCACGACTCGAAATGGCGCCACGGGCCCTTTCAACTCGCTGTATGAGGCTTCTTTGCCTGTTGGTCTTGTTGGATCCAATGAAATGAAAGATGGCATTCCTCGTCCGACTGTGCCGCTGCATCTGCAGCAGACCAGTCCGATCATCATGTCCGCGGCGGCTGCAGCAGGAGCCAGAAATCGGATTCCAATTCCAATGGCAGCTGCAGTGACCCTGGCAAGGCCTGAACGACCTGGTTTCATGCCGTATTACCAGATGAGCTCAAGACCAATCCGACCTCATCATGTGTCATCAGTGACCTCTGGTCCACCTGTGTCACTGTTTTCTCATGGTGCAATCTCTGTATCCATGAATAGTGCCCGGCTGGGGGAGGTTGGCGACCCAAACCTGAGCCAGAAGGCCGTCGGTTGTACGATGCTGCCACCTGTTAAACGGTCCACTGGCAATGAGACGACAGACCCAGGGCTTGAACCGGAGGCCAATGTCGCTTTGGGTGATGCCAACCCAGGCAGGAAGTCCTATTGCTTTTCCAACGAGAAGACGGAATCGGAAATTGCAGTGGAACTTAGCTCTGCGGAGGACGTGCCTAGCCAGTCTCTGATGATGGTGCGTAAACGAGGTCGTCCAAAGGGTTCAAAGAACAAAATCAAGTTAGCGAGGCTGAATGCTGACTCGGCATTAAGACAAATGCCTCCTTTGCTGATCATCCGATCACCGCCGCCTTTGAAAGATTCTGCCGGTCTGGATCCAAATACACCTAAATCCTTACCATTCCATTTAATCAGGAATGCTAACATACCTGGAATCGCCTTAAACGCAAGAAAATCAGCTGATCATCTATCATCTGCGGCTGGAACGCAAGCCATGGAATCAGGCAGAGACCAGCATCCTACGACTATCACCATCCGTAGCAGCAACTACAGCACAAGCCGTATCCTTCCGCCCGTGATTTCAAACTCTTCTGGCGACTGCTCCAGTCCACACTACGGCATGCCAACCCCAGAAGTTTCCAATTCCACTCCCGCAACCAGTGCGTCTCATTCCTTTTTTGACCACTTACCGAACAGAGAAATCATGCCCGAGACCGTCCGTCAGCTCTTGATGTCCGCGTCAAAGCCGGTCAGCAATATCCTACCCCCGCTGTCGCCTCCCAAATCTCCAGAGGAGTTTTCACACGAAATCCCTGCGGATGCCATAAACCTTTGTGACGAAAAGGCGTCTGCTGACGAAAACAGAATGATACACAGCGTTCTTTGATTTTGACCAGACGAACAATTTTAAATACAACTGAATACGTTGGAATTCCATTTAAGGAGCTCATGTAGTTGCCTTGTGTCCATACTACTATGACAGAGTAATGTGTTTTTAGGAGGACTGTTCTAACAATTTATAAATCATTGTGAGCATTTGTAAATTTCAACTTTTAATGAAATATGAGCCATTTTGTAGAAATTGAAGAGGAGCTTGTTTACTGTTGTTTTGATTTTGCGCATTTAAGCTTGTTTTGGTTGTCTGATGTGTAAATATAGATCAATTTGTATGTACTGTACGTGTAAATTGTGCACTTACATTTGTTATACTATGAAAATTGGGAGTCTATCCCACAACAGAATTTCAGAAATTGAAGCCAGTCTTTATTTCATGCATTTGAGTTTTTGAAACAATAATATTGATAAATTTCGAACAAGAAAGAGAACCTAATTATGAGCCTTTCAGCCACGGTGACTGATGAGCAGCCAGTGGAAGATTGAGGTGCTGGAAATGAGGTGTTCTAAGACAGTGCTTCCCAAAGTGGTGGTCCGCGGACCGGTGCCGGTCCGCGAGCCCTCAGTTGCCGGTCCCCAAAGTGAGTCAAGAAACTGGTAAAATTGTCTCGGAATCAAGAAATGGCTATTATATTTTTTTAAAGTCATAACAAAAACACATTAGGCAAGCACTTAAGGGCAATAAAGTAATAGAATTGGCTTGACATGCATTTAAATCAATTTTAATACATTTTGTGGAATTAAAGTGATCGAAAACGAAAAAGTGAAATAGTTAGGCTAATAAATTTGGCAACAGTCCTCCTGCAGTGGGAAATTCCTGCCGGTCCGTGACACTGAAAGTTAATTCCTGCCGGTCCGCAACACTGAAAAGTTTGGGAAGCGCTGTTCTAAGAGATACCCAGTATCTGAAAAATTGGACCGATGGAATTCTTTAATAACTGAACAATGTTTGTGGCTAAGGACTGATCAAGTTAGAAAAGTGTGGGTGATTGGACTTCGATGAATTTTTGCACAAGTTAACTTTTGATGAGTAGGGGCATTGTGTGTGCATGCATGTGTGTATAGCCCCTTTTTAAACGTCATACAGATGCTATAAGAACCTCACAAAGGTACTTAAGGAGCCTCTCACACTTTTATGTAAATATGGACAATATATATACCCATTTCCCATGTGTTAAACATTTCTTTGTTGTTTTGCTGTTTTCAGTCTCACGTGATGTTGACTATTTAAATTAAATGCATGGTAAAGCATGATAATGATGATGAGGATAATAATGTGTAACAAAGGTACTAATACCGTAATAGTTGTTTTAATTTGTTTTAATCTGACATTTATGTTATTGTTGAATACGGTATGAATTTGCCAATGGATTTGATCCATTAGTCACATTTTGTTAAATGGGTGTTTATTTGTAAACTTTTAGCAATATTGTGCAGATACATATGGCATTTGTTATAGCCACATATGTCAAGTAGCATTTTGCTGTAATTTGGCCAGAGACTTAATTATTGAAACTGTATAATTAGCCTAGCTTCTTTTGTTCCTTGCAGCTTTTCAATGCACTATACTCTTGTACAACAGGGTTTAGCTGTAATCTTCGTATCAGCTTAATGTGCATGTTAGCCAGAGTGTGTATCTGAATTTGGTTGGTGTACTAATAATGGACCAGTCTGCTCTGATTAATGCGTGACTTGTTTTGAGCTTAGCTCTGCTGACCAGTTATTATAAACGTTCCTTTTCATGAGATGGGAACTCCGCCACTGCTCGTACTCTGGCAGTGCCAGTCCCAAGCCTGGATAAAGGAGGAGGGCAACACTAATGATCTTTCTTGTCACAGTGTCATTAAATTGAAACTACTACTACTATGGGGATTCCTGCTTTTAGATATGGTTTAGGCTGACCAACAGATTGTGTTGCAGCAGTGACGAACTATTGAACAGTTTTACAGACTGTGTCTGCATAAACGTTTCATATATAGTCTTGAAGAGATCGCCGGTCAATAGATGCTGTCTGGCATTTTGAATAATAGTTAGCAAAACTGCCTGCACTGAATATTCTCTGTTGCAGTCTTGGACTCAGTTTTGAAGCAGGGAAGAAAAGAATTTAAGTCCAGCAACAGAACAAAAATAAGCCAGTGAGAAACCAGCTGTTTGAAATTAAGTTTCATGTGCAAAGGGTTTGTTGTTAACTGTTGAAAGACGGCCGTTAATATTCAGGAAATTGATGTGCCTTGGATTGATCATGAGAGTGTACTAAAGCAACTGGGAAACCAATGCAGCTCATCGTTAAAGTGTTAAGTGAAGAAATGTGAGACTTTATGAGGCTTAAACTGGAATTTGAGCAAGACAATTTAATGTAGTATTATGTCATTGAATCTTAATAAATCTAGAAAATAGGAGACCTGCCCCATATTATTGTGGGGCACGGTGGTATAGAGGTATGTTCGGTGCCTTGCAGCCGGAGGGTTGCGGGTTCGAATCCACCTCAAGGGGTATATTTGGTGCTTTGCAGCCGGAGGGTTGCGGGTTCGAATCCACCTCAAGCCGCCGTGTAGGGACCCTGGGCAAGTCCTTCACTCGCAATTGCTCATGCGCTTCAGCGTGAAACTCCGATTCAGTGTCCGCGCTGTAGTCAGGAGCGCCTCTGAGTAGAAATCTTGAAGGGGCGCTATATAAATATCTGAAATGAATTATAATCGTATTTCCGCATCCCTTGAAGTGACAACTGTCTTCGCTTTGACTTTATGGGTACAGGAACAAAGTCTTGCATTTCTTTGCTGTGAGGCACACATTTTTGTCAATGAGGTTTCAAAGTTGGGTTTAGTGTTGTTGCTGTGATTGTTTGTTTTTGTGTTGCAGAACTGAAGTGCATTATATTGTTATGTAAGTTGCAGATAAACATTTGTCTTAGTCAGTTGAGGATGATGATTTTTGGCGAGGATGTAACCATGAGAGAAGACGCAGTGCAAAGGCCTTCGTTGTTTCTAGCTGTTGTGTGTCGATGTTATGCATTTGAATATATTTATTTTCAGACACCATTGGTATTCAGTGCCTATAACTAACTTACTTTATGTTTGTTATCAATTCCCATTTAGATTTTTACTTCTGGAGGATTTTTCTAACATTCCTGTTGTCTACATAATTATATAAGCATGAAATACATGATTGTGAAGTATATACATGTGTAATGACCGCCTTGATGTTTATATATATTGTTATATATTATATAATATATTATATTATATATTGTTACCATATGGAAACTGGAATGCCTTTGTGTGATAAATTAATGTCTTTATATATTGTTAATGCAGGCTGTTTTGTTATATGTAACTCTGAAGATATAATTTAGATGTTTGGAAAATATTTGTATATAAGCACTTTGGTTTCCTTTCATGCTGAGGTACAGATATGCGCTATTGTAATGTTTTACGATATGCCATTTTAACCGTTTATCAAATATTCGTAATATATGGATACAGTATGAAGTAGTTTATTGATGATTTTGATACACTCATGTTTTTCGTTTGTAGCTGACAGTTTCCTTAATTTTTCAGGTGCATTTGGTAAATTTAGGTTAAATGTTGAATTTTTTGTCTATAATTCTTTTATTCGTACAGATCAACTCCATAGCATTTGTTTTACTTGAAGCCTTTTATTAAGTATTTAATTTTAAAGTTGATGAAGTCAACATTGAAGAACTTATCAACGGTATAAATATACTGGCAATGACTATGGGGACACGGTATATAATATGTTATATATTATGTTAAGTTACATTAATAATATATATAATATTATAATTATTATATTGTAACTACTGTGTTTTCTCACACCCTTTTCATTTTATTCTTTAGGTTGAAAAATTGTAATAATATGTTATTATTGTGATTTGATGGAGCTGTCACAGTAAGAGTGACTTCGATGTGAAGCACAGTTTCTTTGAAATTTTTTCAGTATGATGCAGATGATTAGGTTAAGAATGACTGTGATTAATGACGACAGCAAGTGTAAATGCAGTGAAGGGAACAGAAATTCTGGAATCCAGAAGTATATGGTATCATGTTGTTAAAGCTCCTGTAATAGAAAATTACTCCGAGGCGAGTCGTGTACATATATAACAATTGGGTACAATGAGCCATTTTGTCTTGAAATGGCCTGTTTATTGTTATTAATCAAAGTTTTATAATGACAACTGATTAAGTTACCTCAGTTATCAGGTATTATCGGTTGTGGGAAACGACCTAATCATCAAAACAAGTTTCACGTGGTGACGACTTCACAGGAACCACCAAGTGACGATGTAATGGCCAGCTGCTTAGTTTTGAGTATGTTTCTGAAAGTTCTAGAAAGAACTTTATAAGAAATTCATGACAAACTAGTGCAGCAGTTGAAATATGACAAAACCTCAATGCATTGCCTGGTATGCAGACGACACAGCTCCCTCAGCTCTGCAGATGACAGTCACAGAGTCTGAGAAATCAGAATAGGTGATGTATAGCATCAAAGGCTGTAGACAATACAGTACAGTGCCACTGTGCCAACTGCACGTGACAATTGTGAATGCGATGCAAAGTCATACCTATCTGAGCTATCTCTGATGCAGAGTTGTGAAGCTTTATATAACGGAATGTGTTGGTTTGTTTCAGTGGCCAACTTTACACCATGTGGCTATGTATATCTGCATATATGTAGCAATATATAAATAGTGTATATATATATATGTATTATGTATAGGAACATGCACTATATATATATATAAGGTATTTGAGACAGATTACATTTCCACCACAACCTGTATCGTCTACAAAGTAGCCTTCACTAAGTCTTAATGTGGAACAGTGAAACTAGTTGGCATAGTTCATATTGGCTGTTTTGTTAGGCTTGAGTCAGATTGATGATGAATGGTATTTTACATTCCAATTCAGTTCTGTAGGTGTAGCACGTACTTGTTTTCCACGTTTCTCTGTCAGTTTCCGTCTTTAATGAGCAGTGCCTTTTTCGTGGTTTCTTCGTGTTATATCTAGACATTATACAACCCACATGAGAACATTTCAGAAACTAGAAGTTTTGCTGGCATTGGTTTGCGCTCATTGGATAATTCAAGTTGTTTCTCATATTTGACTGAAGTAGGTAACGAAAGTAAATAATAGTTTATATGTATTTGCTTTATAGTCAACGTACAATCCTTATAAAGGCATTTTTATTTTGTGGATAATGCGTGACATGTAACAAAGTCACTTGGAATTTAACTTTGATTTCACCTCTATGTTATGATCTGTTGCAGTCAAAGTCTTATATGAGCTCCTCTCTTTGTAGTTGTCATTTGTACGGCAAAGCAAGATTTATGAAATTCTAATGAAAAACTGTGGCAAAAGCGAAATGAACTTGCAGGGACATCCCGTTGTGGACCGTAACAAGTGTAAATATAATGTAAAATCTATATCTCATTAGAGGAAATATCATTAGAGAAATATAGAGAAGTATTATATAGCACTTTGTAACACCATTATTGTTTGCAAGCCAGTCGAATGACGCTAATGATGTTTGTTATGACACAGTGTCGATAAACCTAAACTACTGTCCCATAATTTCAGAGAATAAGAATCAGGTGTCAAAAGCCAGTAAACTGATAGACAATCACACAAGTCAGGAGGTTCAGTAACCAGTCAGGCAACTGGCCTTCTGTGTATTGTCTTGAAGTCGCAACCTTTGTAACTACTGCAGGACTTCTTTTACGAAAAAGTATCGCTGTATAGTGATATTGAGGCAGAATTATGTATTTCTATTTACCGATGCAAAATAAGATGTTTTTGCTCAGTAAGAATGCCCTGAGCTGCTGTGGTTTTTCAAGGTTAAGATACTTTAGTTGCATGATTATTATATTCTCAGTGATCTTATGATGCTCTATTTTATGCTTAGTAGCAATAATTCACTTGTGTGGTACATTGCTTGGATTTTGTTAGAGGTTGCATTTCATGTCGTTACACTGAAATAACATTTTGAATTTATGTTGTACGGAGTGTTGCAATGTTTTAATTCAGTCTTGGCTGTGCATGAAATTTGATGTTTAATTGCTAGGTCTATTTTTGAAGACTACTTGCCAATGGTAATTGTAACAGATGGTAACTGTAACAGATGGTAGCTGTAACAGATGGTAGCTGTAACAGATGTTAGCTTTAACAGGCGAAGCTAAATATTTACTCCAGATAATATTTGCAAGAGGAAAGCTAGGCCAGCCAGTGTTTATTATGCACAGAAATTGACATAATTTGTTGCGAGATTTTTAGTCGGTTTGCTTTATTAGACATGATGATGTGAGCCATTGTTGTTTAGCATTGTTATATTTAAGAGGAATGTTATTTTGTTTAATTTGTTAATGGTTCATAACCAAGGCCAGTAAAATATTTTGTTTATGGTTATGTATGTTGTTGACATTTTCCAATAAATTTATTTTTAAACTATACTTCTACTCTGTTGTCGGATATATTTAAGAGAAACAGGCGGTGCTTATCAGGCTGGGCACCCTCTTACCTGCGTGAGCTATGCCACCCTCTTTCCACTTGCACAGGCCGCCGAGCACTGCGCTCCTCTGTCCACGGTGACCTGGTGGTCCCATTCGCCCGCTCTGCAACAATGCAGAGCCGTTCCTTCTCTGTGGTTGGTCCAACAACCTGGAACGGGCTAACATTAGATTTATGACACCTTCCAAACTGTTCTCAGTTTCACCAACTGTTGAAGACTGCATTCTTCCATATGTGGCCTGGATCGGCAGCGCCTCTGAGTAGGGATCTTGAAGGGCCGCTATATAAATGATTGATGGATGGATGGATGGATGGATGGATTGATTGATTGATTGATTAATTGATTGATTGATTGATTGATTGATTGATTGATTGATTGATTGATTGATTGATTGATTGATTGATTGATTGATTGATTGATTGATTGATTGATTGATTGATTGATTGATTGATTGATTGATTGATTGATTTGAGACATGGAAAATGATGGGAATAATTTTGGAAGCTAAAACGATTTTATGGCTTCTTGTTTTCCAAGCACATTTCGTGCAGGTTAATCAAAATTATATAGGCCTACTTTCATTGAGTGTGGATAAATTTGTCTGATATTTTGAGCGTTTTCTTCAAAGATTTTTAAATCTTTGGATTCCAATTCGAGTCGCTGAGGTGAAAAGCCAGTAGAAGCGTGACATTGTCTCCTTCTGTTGTAGTCTGTACAGAAGTGTAGGCTATTCTGCCGCGCAGGATTAGGTTGGAATGGGATCCTATGCTACGTTTCATGGTCACGCGTATCGATCGTCTGCTTATGGCTCAGCGTCTGTTTATGTTGTGAAGGGTCGAAGGAATCGACCTCGAGGGCGTCTTTGGTTCCGTGCTAAGACGGTCACCCCATTAAGTCAATGCGTAGCCGACGGTTCTCTCGGATATTGACTCGAACCTCCAGCCCTCCTCCACGCACGACTTAAAAGGACGCCAACGACGTTCTGATAGATTGAAGTGCGACATTCTAATGAAATGAAGGAAGAGGGACAAATACGGACAATGAACCTTAGGTCTATTAGCCTATTAGTGGTTGGTCGGTTTAACCGATAGGCCCTAATGCTTAAAAACGGTACGGTATCGCGGTATTCAGATAGGCCCTAGGCCTAAGCCGAAACCGACAATGAAGTCGGTAATAAAAACACAAATATTTCAAATAATATATTAGGCTTAAATGTAAATATATTGTTTTTCCTCACAAGTAGGCCTAATATATTTTCATTCACTGACCATTCCTTTTAATTGTTGAGGGTAGGCCTAAGTGACTGGCCAATAAGCTTATTTTTGTCGTATTATAGGGTATAGGGCCTATGCCTACCGTTAGGCTACTGATAGGCCTAGTCTATAGGCTAACAGCGAGTACGACTTTAATTCATTCCTCCTGCTGAGAATCATGTAGGCCGGCCTACATATTCTTTTTCCAACTTACATTTTCGCTGCATTATAGCTCTGTCTTCTATCCGTAGGCCTGTCCTCTCTTCTTGCTCCAAATGGCAACTGCTTTTCCACATATACTCTTCATCCACTTTCCTCGTTCCTTTTGTTCTAATGACATTTCTGTCAGCTGCATGTCTTACACTTCCAATCGCCTCTTCTCGGCTGCTTCATTCATTTCCTGTATATACAGCCTACAAGACGCGCGGCTTCCATTCGCTCGAGCGTCTATCTTGCTGAAACTGCTGTTACTGATCTCAATTTGTTTCCTTTGCAATTCCAGTCCGTCCTGCCTCGCTTTTTCTGTGGAGCTTCTTTCCATAGTCAGTGGCGGCGCAAGACATTTTTTGTAACCAGTGCATAGCTAGGGCAATCATAATCAACCAGTGCAGGGGCGGTTTATGCCCCCAAATTAATTCTCGGCAGAGCAAAATTTCTGGCAGGGCAACGATCAGGGCAAAGGCTTTTTAACAGGGCATTTGCCCTGGCTTGCCCTGGTGTAGTGCCGCCACTGTCCATAGTCTCTGACTTTCGAATTGTTCTGTCGCTTGCTCCAACCAGTGGCGTCTAACCCTCACCTGGATTGGGAGAACAAACCCCCACACCCGCTTAGGGCCTATATCGTCGGAAACCAGTTTATGTCCATAACGTACGTTAAATCCCCCACTTTGAAATTCGATGGAGATCGTTCTCCAAACCCCACGGTTCCACCCATTGGTAGACGCAACTGGCTGCAGCCTCCTTAATGCATGGGCCTCGAGTAGCTAGCTATTTCTTTACTTTCTAATAATATTCGTTCATTTCCTTTGGATTTTCAATCGTTCCCTTTGAAGCTTCAGCAGATCGTGTCTTTCTTTCCGTTCGGCCTGTTCTAGTCTTTCGTGTCTACCAATTTGCATTTGTTCCCTTTCACAGATCGCTACCAAAGCGGGAGATTTTTCCACTGGCTCCCCTTCAGGCTACCCTGCCACATTATGCTTTATAGCCTTTCAGCCAATCTTTCGCTATATAGTGCTTCTAATAATGCGTCTCCATTCTGTTCTTTTTGTTTGCTTTGCCTTCAAGCCACACTTAGGCTCTCCTAATTAGGGCCGCCTATGTCGCTCATTGTCCAGTTTATTTCTGTCTGCATGGTTTTCTGCTGACAATCGTTCGATCTTATTTAGCCTACTTAAGTAGCCTTTTGGCGTGATAAATTTTTGCAGGATAAGCAAAAGGTAATTCCTCACATTGTATTCAAAGATAACCAGTGTGATTCTCCTTACAGATTTTATTTTAGTTATAGTTAGAGTTATAGTTAATGTTTTTTTATATTTTAGTTATAGTTATAGTTATAGTTAGTATTATTTTTTAGTTATAGTTATAGTTATAGTTAATGGATTTTTATTTTTAGTTAATTTTAGTTACTGCTCAGTTGCAATAATTTAGGCTATAAGCAAAATTGAGCGTATTAACACGCTGTTACACAATTTGCTTAGAGCTTTGAAAGCCTTTGAAGCATGGATGCATTCAGCCTCATGAATACACAAGTTGCCAAAGTAACTGACAATTTGCTAAATAAAAATGTCGCAATTTTCGTTCTCATTTATGTCGAATCGTCTATATTGCACTTTCTACTCTAACTTCTTGTATTAACGAAAATAAAGATAAATTTTCGTTAGTGTTATTTTCGTTATAGTTATAGTTATAGTTAATGATATTTTTAGTTATGGTTATAGTTATCGTTAACGAAATCATTTTATTTTCGTTAACGAACATTTTCGTTATCGTTATCGTTAACGAGAATCACACTGAAGATAACGTATTTCCTCTGCCAGCATGCTCACATCGAGCCCTTATAGGATCCGACCCATATTCCCATATGGACAGTATGAGAATTGTAGAAAAAGACTGGGACCCAGACTTTGATCCATGTGGATTTGGTGTGTTCAATGAAGATTTAACAATGGAATACTAAGAAAGACTAGTGGGGTTGAACCCCCAATCCCCGAACAATTCTCACCCTGCATATGGAAACCGTATCTATAGAACCTATATATGGGTCCATGATCCATGGGCGTATTTAGGGGGTGGTTTTACGGGTTCAAACCGCCTCCGAAATAAGTTTCCGAAAAAATTATTATATGCTTTTACATGCAAAATACAAAAACCTGGACTTTTGCGAGAATTTTCAATGGAACCCCCCCATCTTAAAACCCCTCCGAAATATTTTTCTGACTACGCCCATGGGTCCATCTAATGTCAAAGGAAATGCTGGGCATTTCAGGGTCAGTGCAATAGTAAGTAAGTAAGTAAGATTGTCACGTTCTGAGTTACCGTACTAAAATATCCCCCAAATACAGAATGTGTATTTTAACCTGTATTCTACTGTCTTCTATAGACCTATGGGACATTCTCTTCTTCGGGTGCTCGAATTTGACATGGACGTCTTCCTGTGCGAACAGCTTTCTTGCTCTCGACTACGACGTACAGCATCTTCCGTCTTCCAATGACTCCATAATTATGTATAAACTTACCGATCAAAGTTAATTGTGTTCTTGAAAGTTGACGGCCACAATTCACCGTGTTGATTGTCGAATTTCGAACATCAAGGGCTCCGCTTGCGTCGATGGCTGAAATTGTGCCACCATCAACGTAATTTTCGTATGAATCTTCGTTCCCCGATTGCTTCTTGACCCAGGTTTTGACCCATATTTGTCTCCCAACTGGATGTTCGGTGGTCTGTCGTAGCTCCACTATGGTCCGCATCAACAGGTGACGTAACATGATAAAATTAATTGTTAATGGTCGACATTCCTGAGTGTGAAAATCGTAGGCCCTATCAGAAACATTCCGCTTAGATGTACTTTAACTGAATGGTTACTGAATATGTAGGTTCCATCTCTGTGCCTACATTTAGCCAATTTTATACAGTAGGCCTACATGTGAAGTTCTGTTATGTGCATAAGTCGGTTAAGTGCATAGGTCTAAGGCAGTCCCGAGGATAAGCACCTAAGCGACGTCGACAGTACTCGCAAAATAGAATTCCTCATGAGAAGAAGCGGTCAAATGAGAGAGGCGATGACAATAGTATAGTGATATGCTTGAGGTATAATAGGTATTGATTGTTTACTTGCCTACTTTTTGGCTGCGTCCGATGTGCAGGACAGTGCAGCTGGCGGTTGCTCTTCTGTTGGTAACAGTGGCTCTACCATTCAGAACAGGAGCTGATGGAGACTCACGCTCCTCTGTGTTTGCAGTTAATTCAGCTTTTACCAGCCTTAGGCAACCATCGTAATTCGGTGCAGACTTCTCCTTAAGTGATCTGGGTTTTGGATGATTTCGAAAACAACTGACATCGATGGATCATTGACTTTTATTTCGACCCCACAGAAGGAGTTCCTATTGACTCGAACCAGTTGGTATAAATTATATAGACATGTAAAGTGTTGCTATTTTATGATAGGTCGCTTTGGCAGACGTGTCTTAATATGGAGCTACATATTAATTATACAGATGCGTCGGATTTAATTATATATTTTATCGGATAAATTGAAGAAGAAGTTCACTGAAAGCGGATTTGAGCAAGAGCAATGGAGATGACGAAGACCCAGAGGTAAAAACGGGGGATAACAATTGTCTGGTTGAACTGATCGACAGCGGTCGAACAGATTGCGTTTGAGTATCCATAGATTTCCAGGTGGTAGTTGAGTATCAGTCCATTCGTACTGCGACAGTTGCTGACGGCAAACAGTACATTCCTCGGTTCGTCGTAGCGTCTCTCTCCTTGGCACAGCAGCGTCCTTCCGCCCACCGTATCCGTCGTCACGTTCTTCGAGATGCAACCGTTCCACGAGGACCGGAAGCCGAGGTCGAGGATCTGTTCCTGCGCCTTCCGCGACCGGATCACGCCCTCCTTCTCCCAGCACGTCTGGTCCGGCTGGATCTTCGCGGCGTCGTCTTCGCTGTAGAGAAGGACGTTCTGGGTCTGCATATGGTAGGGGTAGGAGAAGCGGTAGCGGAAGCCACCGCCGCGGACCAACGACGCGTTGACGAGGAACCCGTACCAGAAGAACGTCGAGTTGAGGTCACCGTCGAGGACACAGACGGCGTCTGAGAAGGCCAGCTCCGATGACGATGACGAGGAGGAGTCCCTGGGCATTAGGACCGATCGTGGATTCGACAGGGCCGACGAGGAACCGGGTCCTGCATGCGAAGACATCGACCCGTGACGACCGGAGGCCGTGGACCGCGACCGACATTCGCCCAAGTGTCCGTGAATGACAAGGCGATACTGAAGGTCGAGGCCCTGCAGCGTGGCGCAGTTGCTGACGGCGATGTACCAGGTCGTCAGAGAAGCCCTGGCGGAACCGGGAAGGCCCGAGGTGGAGGGCGATTGCTGGTGATGCTGGAGGAGATGCTGCTGCTGGTGCAGCTGCTGTTCGACCGTGAAACTTCGTCCTCCCTCGCAGACGTACGTCGGTCTGCCATTGGGGTGTGTCATGTGGCATCCGGACCAGGAGAAGCGCGGCGTGAGACGGAGGATCTGGTCGTCTTCGGGGCGCAGCAGGTACTCCTTCTGCCAGCAGTTCATGCGGGCGCCGATGATCGAGATCTGGTCTTCAGTGTAGAAGAGAATGTTCTGGCAGCACTTCTCGGCCGGGTAGGAGAACTCGAAGGTCAGGCGACCGGTGCTGGCGACGCTGATGTTGGCCAGGTAACCGAACCAGTTGCGTTCCGTCTTCAGGTGCCCGTCGTGGATGCACGGAACGGCCCCGCTTCCCTCTTCCATCGAACTAACTGGATCGAAAGATGCTGCATCAGCAGCAGCTGCTACCAGCAACAGCAGCAGAAGTGTCCAGCTGCATCCTCGTCCAGTTGGGTACAAGAGAAAAGACGATGCGGTGATCATCTTCACTAAGAATCTGTGACGATCAAGAGTTGCATTCACCTGCAGAATGTGATGCATAGCAAAATGATATATTTACATAAGCTTACAGGTAGGGTCGAGGGGCCTAGTAGTAGTATTCTGGGGGAATGTATTGAATTACACATTACTTTGGGACATAAACTTGAATTTCAATTACAAAAGCAGGTCATCATGAAGCACCCACAGTCATGGCACTTTAACAATACACACACAGAAGTTACAACCAACTGCTATGCTGCCTATGCACATGAGTTTCTGTTGAGTCAACTTCATTCTGTCAATATAATTATAATCTATAGAGGACTACCGAAGTCGCTTTTTTTTATTCCGACGCGATTCGTTCCCGGGATTGAAGTTTTAGTTTTAATGTTCTTAAACGTAAACAAAGCCTAGAACTTCGCTGCTTTCCGATGCTAAGAAAATCTGCCAACTTGCTAAAGAAAGGACTGGTAAAGATCGGTTTTCGTGTGTATCAGCACCGTGAATTGGGTAGGCTAATGGTATAATGATGATAATAATAATAATAATAATAATAATAATAATAATAATAATAATAATAATAATAATAATAATAATAATAATAATAATAATAATAATAATAATAATAATAATAATAATAATAATAATAATAATAATAATAATAATAATAATAATAATAATAATAATAATAATAATAATAATAATAATAATAATAATAATAATAATAATAATAATGGGTCGTGGTCATCAAGATCGAACGCACCTCCTCCCGTCGAGCAGAAGGCTCATATACAAAGAGAATGGGACAGCAAACTGATCTCACATGCACTTCAAGGCCTATCAGAAAGAGCGAGTGATTCTGCCGTTAAAGCCAGGTTGTTAGCCGTGCAATCGCCACACTCTGGAGACTGGCTTCATGCTCTTCCCATTAGGACAGCAGGATTGCGGATGTCAGGAGAGGTGCTAAGAATCGCATCCGGTATCCGGCTGGGCACTGCATTGTGCGAAAAACACACTTGCAAATGTGGTGCCATAGTAGAATCCAACGGCCATCATGGATTCTCTTGCATCAAAGGAGCGGGAAGACATCAACGGCATGGAATGATCAACGACGTGATTTGGCGGGCCTTCACCAGAGCCAAAATACCGGCCATCAAAGAGCCCAATGGCCTCTCCAGATCTGACGGCAAAAGGCCTGACGGAGTCACCACAGAGATGGGCAAATTACACAGTGAAATGTAATTGAATTACAAATTACAAATTACTTGGGAAAATGTAATTGAATTACAAATTACAAATTACTTTAGAAATTTTGGGGAAATTACAAATTACAAATTACGTAATTTCAATTACATCAAATTACAAATTACATGCATAGTTGGGATCAAGAAATTCAGTCAGGAAACACATGCTTTGTTTCCACTGTTCATTTATATTCGAGTGTTTGAAACTGTTTATTTAATATTCTCTAAGAAGTAGCAACTGTTCGAACAGGTTATCCGATAATCGGCATCTGTTTGACCTTACAATCATGCTTTCAAAACTATAATGAGTTTGCGTACCAGCACAGATGAAGAAAGTGCAGAATTAAATTGTATAAATAATATCTTTAATTGCAGATGTCTGGTCTACTAAACACAGAAGTTAGGCCTACATGGGAGTAACCTGTCACTGGATCGATGCATGTGCATTTGAGCGATGCTCAGTTGCCTTAGCATGCATGCAGACCTTTTGTTGGATCACACACGTGTGATCACACACATGGAGTAGCGCAACTCATCTATGTAATACATTATGATCTCGGTCTGACACATGACAAAATTGTTGCTACTACTTCTGACAATGACTCCAATTTTGTTAAGCATTCAGAGTTCAGTGTTACTATTTTTCATTCCAGAAATACTATAGTGAAGGTGATCAAGATAAGGAAAAGATGCTTTCAAAACTGGTCTGGTTGTGGAGTCTCTGGTTCTAGTTTGTTCAAAGTAATTTGATTTTACAGATGTAATTTGAAATTACAAATTACATGAAAAAATGTAATTCAATTACAAATTACATTGATCCAGAGCAACAAATTACAAATTACCTGTGAACAAATGTTTTGCATATATAATGAGCACAGGTGTTCTTTAGGTTGATATATATATAATGTGTATCGATTGTTAAGCGTTTTAGTCTTAGGCCTTAGTTGCGCTGTCGGCTCGTGGGCGCTTGGCCTAAAGTAGCCTAAACATTGGCTGACGGTAGATTGTTTTACACGTGCAGTTAGCGCGCCAAACTTAGAAACTGCTGATGACAGTGAATTTGAACAATACAGTGTAGTACAGTTGTTTTAAGGCAAGAGTGTAGTTTGTTGTTATTAAACTGTGTTTGAAGAAAGAAAGAAACATTCAAAGAACTGTGTCAATTTAATTCTTAAACAGTTAGAAGACGTTGAGCAATTTATATGTAGAGATAAGGAAAGTTCTTGAGGTAGGTCACAACTAAGAAAGAAAAGAGTTGGTGACATATTTGGTGGCAGCGGTGGGATTCGAAACAACGTCTGGGATTCGAAACAACGTCTGGGATTCGAAACAACGTCTGGGATTCGAAACAACGTCTGGGATTCGAAACAACGTCGACTGGTGAATACGCATTTGAATCATTGGTAAATTGACGACAACGAAAGCCTCAACGACAAAGGTATAAAAGTTGGTTGTTATCAAACAAAGAACAATCCCCAATACTTCAAACACAAAAGAAAACTCGTGTTTTCCAGAAAGGACAGCACTGAAGTAAAGAAGTAAGATGGAGAAATTAAGTGTCAAGAAACAAGCAGAACTGAAGAAGATGTCTTCTGAAAGATTAAAACAGCGTTTGTTAAAGGCTGGTTTTGAAGAAGAGAAACTGGAAGATATGTCACGTGAGGACATGCTAGAAGCGCTAGCTGAAGTCTGGCTTAAAGAAGAAGCAGAAGAAGAAGAAGGTGCTGTCGGCGGTGCTGTGGAAAAGGTTATTGAAAAACCGCCTGGACTTATGTCTATGGAGATGATGATGCAGTGGATGATGATGAAAGAAGAAAGAGAGGAGAAACGGAGACAAGAAGAGAAAGAGAAAGAGGAGAAACGGAGACAAGAAGAGAAAGAGAAAGAGGAGAAACGAAGACAAGACGAGAAAGAAAGAGAGGAGAAACGGAGACAAGAAGAGAAAGAAATAAGACAGGAAGAATTACGTCTTCAGAGAGAGAAAGAAGAGAAAGCAGAGAATACAAGACAGGAAGAATTACGTCTTCAGAGAGAGAAAGAAGAGAAAGCAGAGAATGCAAGACAGGAAGAATTACGTCTTCAGAGAGAGAAAGAAGAGAAAGCAGAGCAAGTTCGTGTGGCAGAACTTGAGTTACAAAAGCAGCAATTTGAGATTCAATTAGAGCAATTGAGAAGAGATCGAGAAGATGCTGAAAGGAGAAGATTAGAGCAGATGATTGAATTTGAAAAGGCGCGGAAAAGTGACGAAGAGATACGTCAGCAACAGATTGAAGAGAAGAGACTACGTGAAGAAGAAAAGGAAAAAGTGCGAATTTCAGAGTTGGAGCGAGCAGAAGAGGTTAGACAAGAAGAACTGAAATTACAGAAAGAAAGCATGGAGAAGGCGGAAGAGGAAAGACAAGAACGTTTAAAGTTGGAACAACAAAAAATAGCATTAAAAGAAGCACAACTCAAAGAGGAGAAACAAAATAGAGAAGCACAAGAACAAAGAAGGCAAGAAGAACGAGAAGAACAGAAAAGGAAACAGGAAGAAAGTGAAACGATGGTGTCTAAAATAAAGAAAATTGGTGATGCCATGAAACATGTGTTACCCAAAATGCCAAACGATATGATGGAGGTGCCATTATATTTCGAAACGGTTGAGAATGCGTTTCGTAGTTTCAACGTGCAAGAACAATTCTGGGTGAAGTTACTATTGCCATTGATGACTCCGAAAGCTAGAACTGTTCTAAACAGATTGTCATTCGATGATTTAGACGATTATCAGGTCGTGAAACAGCACTTGTTAAAAGAATTCAAGTTGACACCGAGAGAGTACAGATCGAAGTTTATTGATGCGAAGAAGACAGCTGAAGAAACATATACAATGTTTACAGCAAGGCTGAAGAACTTGTTGAACTACTATGTGAAAAGTCGCAAAGTGGATAAGAATTTTGAGAAGCTGTTTGATTTATTAGTGGCGGATAAGTTGAAAGAATCACTACCACCAGGTCCACTACAGTTTGTATTGTCGAAGGAAGGAACTGATTGTTACGAAGCTAGTGTTGTGGCAGACCTAGCGGACATTCATGTGAATAATAGAATTGGTTTGGCAATTCCGAATAAGACAAGTTTTGGTTTTGTTCCCAATGGCAAAAGAAATCAACAGTCCACTTCAAATTTTGGTTTTCATTGGAAGAGCAATCAAGAAACAGGAAATCAGTTCAGAGGTGCAGAAGTGAAACCAAATTATCCGGTAGTTCACGAGAACAAAGAGTCGATGATGACCAGACAACGTCCGGTATATAACAAATCACCACCAAGGTTTGTCGCGAGAGAAGGCAATGCATCGTTTACTCCATATAAGAGAAAAGAAAGCATCGAACAACGAGGTGCAGTGGTGAAACGTTGTCACAACTGTGGATCAGACAGGCATTTAATGAAATTCTGTCCAGTTCCTGTTACAACCTCAAATTATGGTGGAAAACAAGAAAATTCGAGGGTGAATCGAATTCAAGTGGTTGATAATTCTGAAAGTCAAGCCACAGAACATCAGAACAATGAAACTGAAGTAAAGTCAGTGATGAAATGTCACCTTTCACCTGATATTCAGAAAGAAATTCTATTGCACAATGGAATGCAGAAAGAAATGGCTGGAAAAGATGAAAGTACAGCATTGAAGAAAGTGTTATTACAGTACGTCGAGGTAGAGATTCGTGGAACAGCAGGAAAAGAACCAATAAAAGTAAAAGCACTTATTGATTCTGGAGCAGAGGTTCCGGTGATTAGTGAAGAATTACTGGAAGGCATGCAGGTGGAGCAGATTGGAAAAGTGAACTTACAATGCGTGGCAGGAGATGCCATTCCTGCAAAGCTAGTGAAAGTTGATGTAAGGCTGTGTTGTAACGATGTGGAAGAAGAGGTAATTCCGCATAAAATCAAATGTTCACTTACACCTTATGTAACATTGATGTGTGCTAGTATTGCAAAAATGGGAAGCACAGAAAGATTCTTGTTGCATCCAGAAATCATTGCAGAACTTAAAGCCGTGCCACAAGTGAAAATGATACAAGGAGATGTGCAAGCGAATGTAACGACGAGATTGCAGAGTCAGCGAAAGAAAGTGGTAGAAGTCGAAGATGAAAGTGAAACTGAAAGTTCAAGTGAAGAGGAAAACGAAAGCGATGATCAACAAAGTTTAATGCAAGACGGTATAACAGCAGAGATGAATGAACAAGAGATGGCTGCATGCAAGAATGGTAATGTAAATGAAACGAAAGAGGATAATGAATGTGATGTTGAGATAGGAGATTTGTTTGAAGAAGACGAGAAAGATGAAGAACAACAGATGCAGATTGCAGACGCAAAGAAATTCGAAGAACAGCAGAGACAAGATGAATCATTGAAAGCATGGTGGAATTTAGCGCCAGATAAAGAATCTGAATTCTGCGTGGTAAATGGCTTACTGTACAAGAGATATCGAATATTAGAGCAAACGATATATCAATTGGTGTTACCAAAAGAGCGACGAATGAAAGTGATGGAGTTGGCTCACGAATCAGTATTTGGAGGACATCTTGGAGAAGAGAAAACTAGAGAACGAATAAAGTTGTCTTTTACCTGGCCAAAGATGAGAAGAGATATAGTGAAATTTTGCAAATCATGTGAGAAATGTCAGTTAAAGGCAAGAAGTTTGGTGATGGACAGGGTTCCTATCACTCCAATTCCAAGAGAAGATGTAGCCTTTAGAAGAATTACAATGGATTGTGTAGGACCAATCGAGCCAGCATCAACAAGTACTGTTTATGTATTGTCGATTCTTGCACAAGATGGCCTACAGTGTTTCTGTTGAAATTTAACTGCGAAAGCTGTGTGTGATGCTTTGATGGAGTTGACGTTGGTGTACCTTCAGTGATCACAAGTGACCAAGGAACAAATTTTACTGCAAATCTGACAAGAGAATTTCTGAATTTAATGGGTTGTAGTCCAAGATTTGACACGCCAGGTCATCCAGAGGCAGCTGGAAGTGAGTTGGAACCAAACATGGATCCATCAATTGTTGACAATCCAAGAATGGCACAAAGTAATTCTTTACAGGTTCAGTGGTTGAACTGCTGACAAAGAATGACTTGCAAGATGAAAAGAACTCACTGAATCTTGATCCCGATCAGATTAACCATTTAACATTGACTCAACAAAAACAATTACTGGAAGTACTGAACAAATATTCTGATCGATTTTCTGAAAAGCCTGGATTATGTACATTGGTTGAACATGAAATCGAACTGAAACCGGAATTTCGTGAAAAAGAATTTATGGCTTACCGTATTCCACTCATCTATCGAGCAGAAGTTGAACGACAAATTAAAGAAATGCTTCAAGCCAACATTATAAAACCATCTTCGAGCAGAATGGCAAGTCCGTTGGTAATTGTTAAAAAGAAAGACGGTTCTCTGAGACTTGCCTGCGACTACAGATACATTAACTCGTTCACCGTGGATTGTAAATATCCGATGCCGATTGTGAAAGATGTTTTGCACAAAGTTGGAAAATCAAATGTGATCTCGATTTTTGATTGTCGAAGTGCTTACTGGACTTGTCCTGTTAAGCAAACTGATCAATGGAAAACTGCTTTTGTTACTCACAATGGACTGTACGAGTTTACTCGTGTTCCTTTTGGAATGATCAACTCAGGAAGAACATTTGTTAAAGCAATTAACATGGTTTTACAGCCTATAAATGAATTTGCTGAGCCCTATGTAGATGACATTGCTGTGCATTCAGATGATTGGAAGATTCATTTACAGCATTTAGATGCATATTTAATGCAAATGAGACTGCATAACATTACTCTGAACTTAAAGAAATGTATCTTTGGTAAGAGTGAGGTAAAGTTCATCGGTCATGTGGTTGGTTCTGGAACGATTCAAATGAATCCAGATAGAATTGAAAGTTTAATTAATTTGAAAACCCCAGAAACGAAGAAACAAGTTAAGCAGTTGCTTGGATTTTTTGGTTACTATAGACAGTTTATCAAAGATTTTGCACAGATTGCGAAGCCTCTATCTGATTTGACAAGCAAACATGTTCCAGATAAGATTGATTGGACTGATAGACATCAACAGGCATTTAATTTACTTAAAGATGCTGTACGCTCTAAAGTTGTTCTATATGTTTTTGATGTTGGAAAACCTTTTAATTTGTACTGTGATAGCAGTGATTTTGCAGTAGGAGCTGTTTTAACACAGCTGGATGATAAGGGAATAGAACGCCCTGTATCATTTATAAGTCAGAAATTGACTGACACCCAGAAGAGATGGGCAACTGTAGAGAAAGAAGCCTATGCTATTGTTTGGGCTCTAAATAAGTTGAAAGAGATAATAATTGGATCTAAAGTTCACATCTTTACCGATCACAATCCTTTAACTTATCTGACTGAATCTATGTCTAAGTCTGCTAAACTGGTGCGTTGGGCTTTAGCACTGCAAACTTTTGATGTAGAAGTTAATTATAAGAAAGGACGATTAAATGTTGTAGCAGATTGTTTATCTAGATTATAAGATTGTTCATTTACTGTATTGTATAGTATTAAGTTTATTGCATAATTTAGTATACGATGATTTCGCAAATTTTTAAGTTTAATTTGCTCAATCCAAAGAAAGGGAAGGAGGTAATGTGAACAAATGTTTTGCATATATAATGAGCACAGGTGTTCTTTAGGTTGATATATATATAATGTGTATCGATTGTTAAGCGTTTTAGTCTTAGGCCTTAGTTGCGCTGTCGGCTCGTGGGCGCTTGGCCTAAAGTAGCCTAAACATTGGCTGACGGTAGATTGTTTTACACGTGCAGTTAGCGCGCCAAACTTAGAAACTGCTGATGACAGTGAATTTGAACAATACAGTGTAGTACAGTTGTTTTAAGGCAAGAGTGTAGTTTGTTGTTATTAAACTGTGTTTGAAGAAAGAAAGAAACATTCAAAGAACTGTGTCAATTTAATTCTTAAACAGTTAGAAGACGTTGAGCAATTTATATGTAGAGATAAGGAAAGTTCTTGAGGTAGGTCACAACTAAGAAAGAAAAGAGTTGGTGACATTACCAATTACAATTGTAATTCAAATTACGTAATTTCAATTACACCAATTAAATTACTGCCCATCTCTGAGTCACCATCAGAGCCGTTTTAAGGAGTTTGTGGGCCCTAGGCACAAACCCTAACCTTCCATGGTAACAGATTTTCGCCTCAATCTCTCAGTCTCAGATATTGGATTAATGCATTGCATGTGCATATGTCATTTGTTAAATTTATTACTATAGTAATAAACTGCTAACACAGCTAACACAGCAATCTTTGTAGGCTACTAGACCTACAAGTGTAAAATAAATGTTTAGTTTAATATACGTCAAAATTCTTATTGTCAAATTGTTATACAAATTAACTGAAAGTGAGATTGTAATGGGTAAATGTTTGCTATTGGCTACATGGATTGTCAGGACATTTGTTAACAAACACCGCTTTCGTATTTGCTCTCAGTAAACTCTTTTATAATATCATCAAAATTCAAAGACTCCAAGTCTCCAACACATCTGATTCTATGATCATGGCAGACAGGCAGTTTAATCGTTCTTGCATCATACGGTTGCGAAGCTCGTTCTTGATTAGTTCAAGTTTTGAGAAAGAACTTTCACCGGCAGGCTACAGTTTGTCGCCATCATTGACAGAAACATTCTTATTGCAATTTCAACGTTTGGAAACATTGATTCCAGACTGTCATTCTTTATCATGGCATATCATTATTGACATAGATGGCACTGATGCTTTGCAAATGAAACTGACATAAGACTTAGGCCTATGAATAGTATTTCAGGTGTTCACATTCTGTAATTAGTTCTTGTCGGTCAAGATCTTGAGGAGAGAACTTTGCAAACTTTTAAAATTATTCTGTTATTTTTTGAACATTCGTATGGACCATTGAGGATGTTAATTTGCTGCTGATTTCTTCATAAGTTTCTCCACGTCTGTTTAGTTAGAACATTGAGTCGGTGATTGGCAAGTAGGCTACATGTAGGTCTGAATTTTATATTTTGTGTTCGCGTGTCAGTTGCAGGGCTGTCCATAGGCTAAATGATTAGGCTACGCTTTGTTATCATTTGAAATTTAAAACAATTTAGAAAATGACTAGATTATATAACAGAGAGAGATTTAACATTACAAATTAAAATTAATTTACCAAGACATACAAAATTCTTTGATTTTTTTAGGTATGCTAGATTATAAGAGAAAAGTTATAGTTCTCCCTTCCCCCATCCCTGGAATCGAGCGGGTCCAGGAGATGGTTATTTTGGGTGTCACTATCTCTGATCGGATTGGCTTTGGGGCACACATTGACAAAATATGCTGCAAAGCCCGACAATCCATGTTCGCGCTACGTGTTTTGGTCGCCCACGGTCTCCACGGTCAACGTCTCTTTGACGTTGTTAGAGCTACTACCCTCGCACGGCTACTTTATGCCTCCCCTGTTTGGTGGGGATTTGCCACTGTAGGGGAGCGTAAACGACTTAACGGTATTCTGAGAAAATTGACCCGTTTAGGCTTCCTCCCTGCCGATTTTCCTAGTTTCGACAAACACTGTGCTAGAGCCGATTCTACTCTTTTTCGTTCAATTCTCTCAAATCCTTGTCACGTCCTTCACGACCTCCTCCCTCCCCGTAAGGTCACTCCATACAATACGCGGCCCAGATCACATGATCTCACCCTACCTAGAATTGATGCCTTTGCAAAAAGAAGTTTTATTATGAGAATGTTATATGACTTTGCATAAATGTTTGTATTATTTATTTCTTCTGTAAGCTACTGTGCGTTTGCTGGTAGTCAATTAAAGAATATTCTTACTTACTTACTTACTTACTTATCTATAGCCATCAACGTATAATAGCCTATACATAAACATCGATGTCTATAGCGTTGCAAAAAGCAGACGAGTGAAAGCAAACAAGATATACAGGGAGCTGTGTGGGCAGCGTGCGCCATGCCTTAAAATTATTGATTTATTTCAGTCTAACTTCTAGAGCGCTCTGCACAGACTGCGCTAATCACCAATAATTAATTAATTATAGTACTGTTACAGTAACTAAAATGCAGGCGTTTGTTTAATATTGCTCTTACTTTGCAGAATTGTTAGATCTTGTAACATTGTTCAGTAATAGGCCTATTATCGTATTGTTATTACGTGGTCGCGATGTAGTTTTTGTTTTGTTTTTGGGCCGCCGCGGGGCCCCTCTGTTGCGCGGGGCCCTAGGCACGTGCCTCGCGTGCCTAGGCCTTAAAACGGCACTGGTCACCATCATACATTGGCAAAGAGGTCGCTGCTTGGCGTGGGATGTTACGGTGCCAGACACTTTCGCTGCAACTTACGAGCATTTAACATCGCTAAACGCAGGTGCGGCAGCAGAAAAAGCAGCTCGCAATAAGGAATCCAAATATGCCGCTATCTCACAGTCCCATCATTTCGTCCGTATTGCAGTCGAAACTTCAGGAAGTTGGCATGCAGATTCACTGACGTTTGTTCAAGAACTAGGACACAAGATATCAGCAGCGACGGGCGACCAGCGTGAGACCAGTCATCTTCTACAACGCTTATCAGTCGCCCTACAGATTTGAAACTCTCTATAGTTGTCTGATGGTTTTAGCCACCGTGGACTGCAACAACAGTAGCCCAGGACTGAATGACGGCTTATAAAATTATTGAAACAGCCATTTTTAATCAGTCTGTAATAAGTTTGTTGGTTTTATGAAGAAATAAATTTGTCTTATAATAATAAAATAATAATAATAATAATGATAATAATAATAATAATAATAATAATAATTATTATTATTATTATTATTATTAGCCTATATAGGCCTAATTATATTATAATAATGATAACAATAATAAAAATTATTATTATTCGCCTATTATGGGTAGGGCTATATTAGGCCTACTATTATAATTAATTCAATTTTGTAACGCGTGCACGGTCAAACCGAAATGTGAATCCGAGGCGCGGAAGATTCATAATTTACATAGGCCTATAGCCTAGAGCCTAGGCATACGAACAGATCCCATCTTTCCTTCTGCATTATTTTAATAATAGGGCCTAATCTTTCAAATTAATTATACAATCAGATGCAAGTGACCATCGGTTGGTGCTTTACCCGTAATAATAATGGCGCTATAGAAGTTCTAAAGTACTTCTTCGACCTCAAATAGCAGTGGATAACATCTATATCTATTGACATCTACAGACTCCTTATTATTTACTAAAAAGCACCCATTGATGGTTCGTTGGATAAGCCCGGCAGAAATTTATCCCACAGGTAGCCTAACAAACGATTGGGGAAATAATCTTAGGCCAATAGGTATAGCCTACATAATTTATATGCTATGCGCTCAATTGTTTTCATTAAAAGCTTAAAATTGTATCAGTTAAACGATTTAAACATTTGTTTAATTAACAAAAGTCTTTAGAAACATATAAAGTCGTGAAGAAAAAAAGTTAAAAAAATGCAATAGGTGTGGCGACGACCAGACTGGAACCGAACCCGAAGCAGCTTCGCGATTCAACCCAAGCCTTAATCGTCACTGTAGCTCCGGCTTCTTACGAAGTCAGCCACAGTGCCACACCGTTAAACAGTGTTTAAAATCCATAGCTATTCAACATTTAGTTGATAAAGCCTTTTTCACTGTGACGTCATAAATGTCATCCGGGCAACCTGTGGACGGGGCTATGCAAATCGCATGTTTACAAGATTCAAAGCAGAAGTTTGATCGTATAATTTCAAAATTAATCAATTGAATTTGTTGTTAAGTTTGTAGGCTATTTGTATGATTTGTGATTTATGCATTTAACACTGGAGCTTCATCTAGCCTATATCATGACTATATTAATTTAAACTAGCAAACTAACAGAACAGACAGCTTGCAATCAGTGCCGTTTTAAGGCCTAGGCACGCGAGGCACGTGCCTTGTGGGCCCCGCGCAACAGAGGGGCCCCGCGGCGGCCCAAAAACAAAACAAAAACTACATCGCGACCACGTAATAACAATACGATAATAGGCCTATTACTGAACAATGTTACAAGATCTAACAATTCTGCAAAGTAAGAGCAATATTAAACAAACGCCTGCATTTTAGTTACTGTAACAGTACTATAATTAATTAATTATTGGTGATTAGCGCAGTCTGTGCAGAGCGCTCTAGAAGTTAGACTGAAATAAATCAATAATTTTAAGGCATGGCGCACGCTGCCCACACAGCTCCCTGTATATCTTGTTTGCTTTCACTCGTCTGCTTTTTGCAACGCTATAGACATCGATGTTTATGTATAGGCTATTATACGTTGATGGCTATAGATAAGTAAGTAAGTAAGTAAGTAAGAATATTCTTTAATTGACTACCAGCAAACGCACAGTAGCTTACAGAAGAAATAAATAATACAAACATTTATGCAAAGTCATATAACATTCTCATAATAAAACTTCTTTTTGCAAAGGCATCAATTCTAGGTAGGGTGAGATCATGTGATCTGGGCCGCGTATTGTATGGAGTGACCTTACGGGGAGGGAGGAGGTCGTGAAGGACGTGACAAGGATTTGAGAGAATTGAACGAAAAAGAGTAGAATCGGCTCTAGCACAGTGTTTGTCGAAACTAGGAAAATCGGCAGGGAGGAAGCCTAAACGGGTCAATTTTCTCAGAATACCGTTAAGTCGTTTACGCTCCCCTACAGTGGCAAATCCCCACCAAACAGGGGAGGCATAAAGTAGCCGTGCGAGGGTAGTAGCTCTAACAACGTCAAAGAGACGTTGACCGTGGAGACCGTGGGCGACCAAAACACGTAGCGCGAACATGGATTGTCGGGCTTTGCAGCATATTTTGTCAATGTGTGCCCCAAAGCCAATCCGATCAGAGATAGTGACACCCAAAATAACCATCTCCTGGACCCGCTCGATTCCAGGGATGGGGGAAGGGAGAACTATAACTTTTCTCTTATAATCTAGCATACCTAAAAAAATCAAAGAATTTTGTATGTCTTGGTAAATTAATTTTAATTTGTAATGTTAAATCTCTCTCTGTTATATAATCTAGTCATTTTCTAAATTGTTTTAAATTTCAAATGATAACAAAGCGTAGCCTAATCATTTATGGACAGCCCTGCAACTGACACGCGAACACAAAATATAAAATTCAGACCTACATGTAGCCTACTTGCCAATCACCGACTCAATGTTCTAACTAAACAGACGTGGAGAAACTTATGAAGAAATCAGCAGCAAATTAACATCCTCAATGGTCCATACGAATGTTCAAAAAATAACAGAATAATTTGAAAAGTTTGCAAAGTTCTCTCCTCAAGATCTTGACCGACAAGAACTAATTACAGAATGTGAACACCTGAAATACTATTCATAGGCCTAAGTCTTATGTCAGTTTCATTTGCAAAGCATCAGTGCCATCTATGTCAATAATGATATGCCATGATAAAGAATGACAGTCTGGAATCAATGTTTCCAAACGTTGAAATTGCAATAAGAATGTTTCTGTCAATGATGGCGACAAACTGTAGCCTGCCGGTGAAAGTTCTTTCTCAAAACTTGAACTAATCAAGAACGAGCTTCGCAACCGTATGATGCAAGAACGATTAAACTGCCTGTCTGCCATGATCATAGAATCAGATGTGTTGGAGACTTGGAGTCTTTGAATTTTGATGATATTATAAAAGAGTTTACTGAGAGCAAATACGAAAGCGGTGTTTGTTAACAAATGTCCTGACAATCCATGTAGCCAATAGCAAACATTTACCCATTACAATCTCACTTTCAGTTAATTTGTATAACAATTTGACAATAAGAATTTTGACGTATATTAAACTAAACATTTATTTTACACTTGTAGGTCTAGTAGCCTACAAAGATTGCTGTGTTAGCTGTGTTAGCAGTTTATTACTATAGTAATAAATTTAACAAATGACATATGCACATGCAATGCATTAATCCAATATCTGAGACTGAGAGATTGAGGCGAAAATCTGTTACCATGGAAGGTTAGGGTTTGTGCCTAGGGCCCACAAACTCCTTAAAACGGCTCTGCTTGCAATACAACGGCGCTAATAGCAGCCTACAAACATATCCGCCCAACGGGGGCTCGAACTCGGTACCTCTCGGTCTGTGTGCCAGATGTTATCCAATGCGCCACGGGCATTTAACACTGGAGCTTCATCTAGCCTATATCATGACTATATTAATTTAAAGTAGCAAACTTTAAACACGTCTCTCGCAGGCCTATCAAAGTATCAATCCCCGCCACATCGAACTGAAAGACACGTGAAACGGTGAATGATTTTTAATTTTACCATAATAATAGTTTGGTGTCTGCTTACTCGTCTTAATATTAATTATTGGTCCTACTTATGATCGTTGATGCAAACAGATGGCATGTAGGGCTTGTAGGCCTAGGCCTATCAGTTACGCTTAAAATTAAGTAAAACAACTTTTTATGTCTTGATGATGCTTTAAAAATCTTCGAGTTTACAATAATTTGAGGTTAGGCGATCGATGCCCGATGCCTTTAGAGACTTTCTCTATTTTCGACTCGCTGCTATCAAACTTGTCCAGCACTGTTCGGCGTTTAATTTTCTGTCGTTTATTTATTAGTAGGGGGCCTAGGCCCTATATGCCTAACATATGAGCTCAAGGATGACCGACCTATAATAGGCCTATGCACTATAAGTTATCTACGGTATCTGTGCTAGTCAATATAACTTCCCAAGTGCTATAGGCAGGGGCGCAACCACGGTCCAGAAGTTTGGGGACCTACTAGAATGTGTGAGTAGGGCGGGGGGAATTGCGAGCGCGGCAGGCGCGAAGCTGCGATTGCCGAAGGGAAGAAGCCCCTAATGACTAGGGGTAGGGTATGGAAGAGCATCGTAAGCTCTCCCATCGGGGTCTTTGGCAGAGCCCCAGGAGCCGACGCAATTTTGAGCATTTGATGCCAAATGGAGTGCATTTTGGGCTCTTGTTTACCTCAAACTTTTTAAAAGTTGGAGGGGACCGTCCCAACCTGCTCGAAAGTTGGGGGGACGCGTCCCACGGGTCCCATAGGGTGGTTGCGCCTATGGCTATAGGCCTACATGTAGCTAACTCAGCATTGATAATATATAGACCTAGGCTTATAGGTCGGCATGTACTTTGGCAGCCTGTGCTGAATGATTCCCACCCACCCTCGTAGGCTATGTAGCCTATGGGAATACAATTATCCAGAAAACTGCGTCTGCAGGATCTGGGTCTGCTCACTCTGCTCGTAGTTTGAAGCGGTGTGTTCGGTTGTGGCATTTGAACTGCGATATGACCTGATAACTGCTGCAGTCTGGTTTTCAGGCACAGTCAATTGTGGCTCTGATATATTATACGGTGAATGCTACTACATTTATAGCCTGCATGGTTGCTATCGATACAATTTATGACTGTGCTATGCTTGGTTCTCTTTACGTGAGCGTGCGAATCAGGTAAAGACTGGGGTCAGAATCCATCAATGCATGGCCCTTGCAGTCCGCTATAGAGTCTTTATCGTCATAGAGGCTATCTATGTATAATGTGTTTCACGTGCAACAGCGATTACACACGTCTAAAATGTGATGCTCCTTACAGATTTTTGTTTTAGTTACAGTTACAGTAATGTTATAGTTAATGGATTTTCATTTTAGTCATAGTTACAGTTATTATAGTTAGTATTATTTTTAGTTATAGTTTATAGTTACTGGATTTTTATTTTAGCCAATAGGGTCTAGGGCCTATACTTGTTACAATAAGGATAGGCCTATACAGGCATGTAGCCAGACTTAAATTCAAGAGGAGGCAAATTCACAGACCATTGACCAAATCCTGGTTATTGGGGTCATTGGTCTATAGAAGTTCCAGAATATAAAAAGCAAGAGGAGGCAACTGCCTCCTCATGCCTCCAGTTGGCTTATCTAAGGCACCTGGCGCCCAGATTTCAGCCAGGTCATAATGGAGACTATAATGGAGTCGTTTGATGTTAGACTGTGGGTAATGAAGTTGAGGGGTCACGCCGACCCCCGGGAGTCGGCCAAAGTCTAGAAGCATAGGGGTCAAAAGATGAAGCTGGGAATCCAACCCCCGACCCAGTGGCGTCACGAAGGGGGCAGAGGGGGCAACCGTCCCCGGGCGCAGCAAAAAGGGGCGCAAAATTAGCAGTTCTGTGACAATTAAGAACGATTAAAAGTCAACAAGAAAATTAAAACGTGGTGCAGTGATCAACTCTTGCCCCTGCATGGGCGCTGACACCCTTCGTTACGCCACTGCCCCGACCACTCCGGCAAATCTGACTCTAGACAACCGTTACATGCTTACAGAAGTATCCTCTGTGCCAGAAGAAGCATCTCCAGACAGACGTATAGAACGAAAGACGACGATACAATAATAGTTATTTATATGCTTACGTACCTGCTGTGGTTAAAGACTGATGCACGCGACGGGTCCTGATGCTGCTGCAGCTGCTGTTCCCTGCTGCTGCTACTGCTTCTCAGCACCTGGCGTTGTTATTATAATGGGTCTCGTGTTTGCCAGAACCGCATCGCCACCACCACCACTACCACCATCATCATCACCATCGGTCGGAACCGCATAGACCGAGGTCAGAGGTCAACGAAAACGCAACGCTGCACTTCTTCACTCCGTTCGACGTCCATTGGCCAATCGCATCAGCGGCACTCGCAGTTGATGCACAGATATCCTGGATCTGAAGAAGGAGGACAAGGAGAAGGAGGAGGTGGAGACGGCGGCGGCCATTTTGGATCTGGCTGCGTTAATATTCATTGAGTGGAGGACGATTGAAGATGTATGTGTACGTGCTCAGCGAAGGCGACCATTATCCTCCGCTTCTTCTTCCTCTTCCTCCTCTTCCTCTTCCTCTTCCTCCTCTTCCTCTTCCTCCTCGTCGTCGTCGTTTGCCCGAGATGCAAACCGTTCGCCGATCGATGAAGCACACGATTAGCATCCGTCAGACGATGTCCAACGCTTTTGGTGGTGGTGCTGCAGCTGCTAGCACAAGTGCTCGTGGTACAAGTGCTCGTGGTACAAGTGTTGGTGTTTGTTATATAGTCCCATCACCGCAAGCAACCGCGATGGTCGGTCGCAGCAGGGGGTCAGTATACTGTATAGTGTATACCGCCGCCGATTGTATTTACGTATAATGCGTCGGCATTTGTGAGAACGTATATATCTTTCCAAATAGTAAACGCTTTCAACCTCTCCTCCTCCTCCTCCTCCTCTTCTTCCTTCTCCTCTTCTTCCTCCTCCTCCTCCTCCTCTCCTCCTCCTCTTCCTCCTCCTCGTCCTCCTCCTCGTCCTCCTCCTCTTCCTTCTCCCCTTCTGCTCATCCAGTGGCGGCTCGAGATCTACAGCACTAACAGCAGGGCAAGCAAGGGCAAATGCCGTGGTGAAAAGCCTTTACCCTGTAGTCGTTGCCCTGCCACAAGGCTGCCAGAAGTTTTGCCCTGTCGAGAATTGATCTGGGCATAAATCGTCCCTGCGCTGGTTTCGTGTATGACTACCCTGGTTACAGAAAATGTCTGGCGCCGCCTCGAGATCTGTGCTCATCCTTCTCTACTTTCCCCATTCTGCTCATCCTTCTCTTCTTTCCCCATTCTGCTCATCCTTCTCTTCCTTCCATATCCTATTAGCTTACCTCCTGTTCCTTCTCAACCATCATCTTTCAGACCGACGTCTCGCGCAGTTTTCCGGGCTTTTCTTTATTCTCACCATTTTCTATTTTTCTGTCACTGTGTAGTGTTGTTTCAATTACTGTAAATTGCACCACATTGTATATATATATATATATATATATATATATATATATATTCCGTCACGTTTCTCCGTTTCACTGTCTGCAGACCTGTTTCTCAGTTTCAGTCTCCGGTCAACACGCTTTCTTGCTCCTCAACCTCCTCCCATTTCTCTTGATTCTCACTTTATACCCTAATTAATCCCCAACTTTTACCATGTTCTTTTCACTTCATCATCATCATCATCATCATCATCATCATCATCATTATCATCATCATCATCATTCGATTACATTTTTTTCTTCCAATTCTTAATTCATGACCGTTTTCCTCTTTTTACTCAGATCTTCTGTCCGTTCTCGTCTTTCATTCTTATTGTTCCCTTTTCCATTCTTTCGTCAATTTCCTCCTTCCTATATTATACCGTCCCTGCCAGCAAACCCACACGCAGCTACACATTGGACCCAAGCTCGAGGGTAGGGCCTACGTACCATACGTATTCTATTTTTTGAAAGGTACGTACGTTTTTTAACGTACCCTATTTTAGGGTACGTAAACAATACAAAAATACGTTAACCACGTCATTGCTCATTATAAGAATGTTCAATTTAATTTCAGCAAACAAACCATAAATACAATTTTCGTGTATGATACGTAGGCCTACCATACGCGTATTCTATTTTTTGAAAGGTAGCCTACGTACGTATTTTAACGCATTCTATTTTAGGGTACGCGTACCCTCGAGCTCTGCATTGGACCCATGATTTCATTCCGCTTGAGAACCGTGTAAAATTCGTACGGGTCCCATCTAATGCCCATGGAAATGCTGACAGGATACTCTTCCTGATCCTCTATCCTACCACCACATCCTCCTCTGTCTCCTACGATATGACCTTCAATTTCAGTACCGTCTAACGAATTCCTGCCGTGTAAGACTTCCAAGTATTTCGCGCCTAAATCACTGCAATCCAGAGACCGACAATAAACGGGTCTTTAAAGCCGGTTTCTATGACGGATGGCGTTCATTTGGCTTTTTAATGGACCGTTAGGCCTATATCGCATGACGACGTTAACCTCAGACAGTCACGCGTCCTTTGACCCGGTCTGGGCCCAAAGCGGCTATTCACAGGTCGGGATCCCTTGGGCGTCAGTTTTATCGGGAACATTAAATTGAAGTGGCTGAACAACCATCACACATCCGAATATGGATAAGCAGACGATACAGATATGCCTATGCCATGGCTCTACGAGTAGCCACAACGTTGGGCTTGAGTCACCACCATCAGTGATATAACATTGATCATACATAGGCTATACACACGTACCATTCACTCATATCGAACATTTATACTGCGCCTCTTAAAGAAAACTACTCAGAGATGCTCCCGACTGCAGCAAGGCTAAAAAGAACAGCAAACACACACACACACACACGTACGTTTACACTTACGCTTACTCTTTTACACACACACACACACACACACACACACACACACACACACACACACACACACACACACACACACACACACACACACACACACACACACACACACACACACACACACACACACACACACACACACACACACACACACACACACACACACACACACACACACACACACACACACACACACACACACGTTTACACTTACGCTTACTCTTTTACACACACACGCACGCACACGCACAATCTAGCCTAATTGAAAGCAAACTGCAGCTGCATGTTTAATTGTCAAGAACCACATAAAAGGTCTCACAAAGTCGCGCCTGTCCCGACTCCTATATGGACCGTGTAACAGTAGCGAGAATAAATAATCTGATTCCATCCTTCACGTCCAGAATGGGTCGCAAGATTTATGGCCACTGCAAAACGACAATTACAGGGTTCCAATCAATTCCGCCGGAGACCTCCGACAAAGCCAACAACGACAAATAAAACGCACGGTCGGACATTTGATAAATGCCGTCTAGCTGCGCGTATCCTGTGTTCTGGGAAGGTCGCACAAAGGGACAGGACCGATTGATCATCATCGACATCCACCGTTTAATACACAGGAGGCCTTCCAGTCCCCGCCGTCAAACTGGCGCCGCTCCGCTTCTACCATGGGACATAAACTGGACGATGGATGGATTTCGACCGAACACCTGCATATAGCGACCTCTATCGACCAATCGTCAGGTTTTAAATCGTTCAAACTTTCATTTCATTGGCGATTTACACTGGACTCTCAGTGGCTCACATCCGTCTTTTGATAAACGAGTAACCCCGTAACAATAGCTAGGTTACTGCAGCCTTTCCATGTCTAGTAATCGTAATCGTAAATTTATATAGCGCCACTTCAAGAAATACTCCTCAGAGGCGCTCCCGACCTGACAACACCAAACCACGATCGAAAAGAATGGTTTTCAAACGTCTGCGGAAAAGGGGCAAGGAAAGACCAAGAAGCTCATTGCGTAGGTTGCTAGGCAACCTATTCCAGAAAGATGAATTGAATAGTGTGTGGCTTCTATAGGCCTACTTAAGTTAGTCAAGTCCATTAGGCGTAATTTACTTTGTATTGTGTCCGTGTTCTCTGGTCACCACCACTTTGTATTGGATCAGATGCGTCCGGATAGGAATTCTTTAAATGAGGAGACTACTTTTGAATGGAAAGCCCGGGTGATAGAGGAGCCTGAAGCGGATGATGAGGAATTTGCGGAATTCAGGAGGAAGATCGATCCAGAGTCATGGTCATGGGCGGAGACTTGGTCCTGGGTTTGGGGGGGGGACAGATGAATGAGCGGCCGAAAGGGGGGTATAAGCAGCTCCATCCCCTCCACCTCAAGTTTTTGGGGGGGACCGTCCCCCCCCCCAAGTCTCCGCCCCTGGTCATGGTGCAGTGTAAACACACCACGGTACTGAATGTTTGCTTATAGCAAAGAATAACTTGGGTTCATACTGTTATTTTCGTGTTTTGTATTATTTTGATTTTTAGTTCAGATCAAATTCTTCTTACATGTATGTAAAAGATTACTGAATGATGTCAGCTTAAATCATTCATGTAGGCTACAACATGAATATTCATATTTATATTTAATATTTATATTCATGTAGGCGGCCCTAACCAGCTGGACTTCAGTCCCTTCTTGGTTCCCCTTTGTGCCCATTAGAATGCAAGTTCTGGTGTCATGACTGTTATCTGAACTATGTTTTGGACCAATAAAAAATTCATTGATTGATTAATTGAAATGGATGAATGTTAACTGTTCACCAGGCACAACCGCAGTCCTTTCAGCGCACTTTTAATTACAGCAGTGAGTATTATAAATGGTTAAGCACTTAAACTTTAGCACACATGCAATTATGTCACATGGTTAGCCCAGTTAGCTACTTTGCATAGAGCATTATGTTCCACGTGCCTCTGCGTTAAACAGCGTGCGGATTGCGGTTCGCCTCCTGAATCCCGATGCTGGCTTATTTAAGATATTTGAATCTCAGGCTAGCACGGTCCATACACGGCGTAATGCCTATTCAAACGGGCAACGGTGGTGAATTAATTCGTTGAAAAATGAGCAGGATCGAGGCCATAATATGGTCACTCACTACATTACATGTACATAGAAATGTACCGAATGTATAAGGGTCAGAACGGGGTTTGAACTTGACGGTGTGACACCTGTTTTACCAAACAAGTAGGCGACGACCATATTTAAATTTACGTAGGGCTAATCATATGTACGTGACCTCAGTTAAACGGGCGTTGCCCTCGGTGACGGATGACGCGGTAAGGGCCTTTTGCAGTGAGGGCGTTGGCATAACAGAAACTTCTACATTTACATGAGGTGATACTAGTGCACAATGCACATGCAACGGCAAGACTTTTATATCCAAAACAGCGAATAAAACTAGACCTTTTGAATAATCAAAATCAGTAAACTGAATACTGTATAATAAGATGTCGGTATAATCGTTTGGGTCAAAGGCATGTTTGATCTTCCACTTTTGACCCTTTAATGTAAAACCTTGCAGTGCCTGCCTAATATTAGATTTCAAAACAATTAAAAGCCTAAGAAGTCTGCTGGTCTGAAAGTGGAGAGATGGTGTGTTTCTAAAGGGAGACTAGATAAACTGTAAAAAAGTGATGAGCTAAAGTCTTAAGAAATTTTAGTGACTTGCAAATGGTCAGATAAGTCTCAACAACCAAAACAGTCATCAAAATATTTTGCAACACAAAGGACATGTCAATTCCTTACTTGGCACCACCACCCCTCTCACTTCTGGATCTGCTGTTCAGGACCTCACTCCAAAAAACATGCCATCGCCCTTCATTGGATTGTCTAGAATCTGAGAATCACAAGCGCTAAGAACATCAACAGACTGAATCAAACTCAATGACCTCAACTGTGAAACAAAGCAGATGTTTGTTGTAATGCCCTAACAAAGACAGTGATCTGCAACAGCACTAATCCTCAATCAAATGCATCTTCTTATCAAACACTGTTTAACATTCGGCTGATTTTTTGTTTAATTTGATCAGCAACTCTACAAGCATCGACCATCACTTCCAACCTCCAATACTTCCACCCTGGCATATGAAACTATTAATTAGTAACTTCTAAAGCGCCAGTGTCTAATGCACAATGCATTAACCGATGGCACACCAAAGCCAAACCGCAATCCAGAAGATCAGTCCATTGGGAAAGAGAGACAGTCTATGGTGGATATGCAATCCGAAAGATACAAGTTTTAAGACAGGAGAACAGGTCTGAATTTCAGTACTCAGCAGTGAATAGTCTAAGTATATAAGTGTGTAATGCAGTTACCACCTGCCAAATACCACCACAACACCACGCAATCAACATTCACTCCCCTGAATACAACCGAAGCTGCACCCCAATTTCATAAACATCAGTCCAAAAAAATACTGACACTGCAACTTTAACATGTATGAATCAACAATAAAACACAAAGAACAGTTTAGCAACAACAGCTGCACAGTGCACAACCAACAGTTCTGAAAAGAGACTCCTTTACACCTTGTCTGAAAGCCAGGCGGGGGGGGAGACATCAGCTAAACTTCTACCCACACAGACCTGAGGAGGATCTACTGTACAGTGTAACTGGATGATGAACCTCACTAACTCCTCCCTCATCAGATTCACTTGAACCATCCGGTCTATTTTGGAAGAAGTCTCACTGTAAAGATTTACTGTAGATTTCCTAGCAACGCTATGACAAATGTGACAAGATCACACATCTCATGGAATCTGTGTGATCTATGTGGAGAACTGTTCTAATGAGGTGGAAGCCAAATTTCAGCCAGGTATCCTGGGTAATTTTGGCTCTAAATTCATTTAGGATCCACCAGCCGCTGCTCAATCATCTGCACCTGCGCACTGGTACAATCACTTCACGGCCAACAATATAAACAATGCAACGAACTACCATAGAAAATTCCAAGAAAATATAATAACAAATGTGTACAATTTCGTACAAAGACTTATGTCCCGCTGAGCAGTTTAGCCCAGAAACCAAGAATAAACAAACTTAAACTCTAAACTTATTGTGCACGACACCTAACCTCATGACAATGGCATCTTATGCACCAAGCACTTTTAGCTGATGTACCTTCTCTTACATCAGTCACTGACAGTCAGATAAGAATGTTTCAGTGCCTTCAAGCATGCTGTTTCATTGTCCCAACTGATGACAACATACGGGGTTATGCAACACTACCCCATCATAGAAGTACCTCTCGTCTTCTATTTTCAGTTTTCAGACTGTGCAAACAAGAACATTAAAAAATGAAAGATTTAATTGCAAACAATGCAACAAAGAACACTTTTTAGAACAAAAACAGTGACTAACTTTTGCACTTTCTGTAGCTTTCAATACTTAGAAAATAGAAGGATCTGTGACTTTAAAACTGATACACATTCTGTGTATTGATACACACTCATCACCCTTAAACCATCTATCCAGGTCGACTCACTGGTCCATTCATATATTTGGACCTGTGTCACTAGGTACCTACATCAGAGAAACTAAATGGAAAGTGGCATTGGTGACTGGAAACAAAGACTTAAATCAATGGTTTTGTGATTTTATTTATATTGATGTGTGTGATACCATGTTTCAATGGATATATTATTATTGTTACACGGACATTTTTAACATGCACATTGCACAATTAGCACTGCCTCTAAGGTTGTGCTAAGTGTGTGCACCATTTGTAAATTCAACTACAGCGGGTGTGAGCCACTTCATAAACGTCATTCACTCATTAAGACACAGGCACCTTGGTATACCAGTAATTTGATACCATTGTGGCTGGGAAGTAAGTGTTAAGCCCTGCTATGGCCTAGCTTCATATCTAAGAAATTGGATTCAACTGCTGTCGGCTCAACAGCATAAGGAAATAAGTTGTCACCTACTATGACCTTCAGTGGAGTACAGGATTATTTCATTTGCATCACTTGGTTCGCCAACACAGTAGGAAATATGAACACACCAATGAAAACGTTACATAGCATCATACAAAACAATGGTTCCATGAATTTGCTAGAAAGTCCCTAATTACTGACAGTAAAGTTTAGTGCTTCCCTCTTCACTGGTAATACCCAGGATCCCAATTTTGGAAGTTCCAATTTGCTATCCTCCACTACTTACCTACCAAAAAAGCCACGTTTGAACCAGAAGAGAAAATCCAGAGGCTATACATCATACATCATTAGAAATAATGCCTGCTCAGAGTATAAGCCTACAGATGCAAACGGGTAAAGCTACAGCAAGCTACATGCCTCTAAATGAATTTACAGCAGAATATAACGAAGCACTTCAACTAATGTTATCGTCATTTTCATTACCATCATCACCGATGCACTGCAAGTCTAGTACTTTGCTCCAAGTTCAATGCTGATAAAATAACAAAACCACAAACTGAGAAACCCCTTACTATCTGTGCAGCCATAATATGGGGTCTGGCAATTTAAGATTGTTCAGCTTTACAGTGCAACAGCAATCCAAGGACAACAGCAATCCAAGGACAAGAGGACTGCTTCCTAAGTACTATTATGCTTCAAATGAATTTGCCTTTAAACAGCAGACCAAGGCAAACTGGTTATGGACAGTTAAAAATGCAGAATTAGTAACTTCAATCCACATGTTTATCCTTAGTTAGAATTTTTATTTTTCCCTTTGTATTTCTAAATCTTTTTTAGGTTCTGATAAATTCAAAATACAATTTACATGTAAAAATGATATACTGCCTCTATCATCCAAATTTGGCAAATACTTAAATAGATGTGAAGTATTTCTTAATTTATTTTCTTAGCTGAGTTCAACTAATTTTCTAAACAGTCTGTACTTTTATACAGTTGCCATGAAGTGAATTCAAATTCTAATCATGGCCAAAGATGTCTGCCACTGAAAGTCCAGCAACAGTCTTTCAAAGCCTAGAGTCCACGCATGATCACTACACGAAAACGTTCACATGAGTTCGCTAAACACAAATAACGATTCGCAAAGCTACAAACAGCTAACTTATAGTTTCTTGACCACTTAAACATCAAAAATTATTATTAGTCACATTAGGTCCAGCAAAAATCCAGATTCTCACAGAACGACTACTTTCTTGACTTGGCCTTTTTCCCACCTTTTTTCTTCTTCCCGGCTGCTGGAGACTTCCCAGACTTGGGCTTCTTTGCCGGCTTCTCATCTTCCTCTTCCTCATCCTCTGACGATCTAGCATTGACAGCAGGAGAAATATTAGTCACTTTGTGGACCTGCTTGCCGCTACCAGCTGAACCTTTTTTAGGAGCCGTCAAGACGACAGTAACTTTAAGTCCTGATGACTTGGCCAACTTTGCTGAACTCGACTCTTTCTTCTCGTCATCATCTTCGCTTGGCGGCTGGGCTCGCATTCTGGCAGCGGATCCCAGACGTCGACCGGACTGTGTACCAGATTTTGGAGTGACAGGGACAGCAGCTGGCTCTTCCTCACTCTCGCTCTCACTCAGCGCTTTTGCTTTACCTTTTGCAGGTGCTTTTTTAACAGGTGCTGCCTTAGGTTTCTTTCCTTTTCGACCACCTTTTCCTTTTTTGGCTGGTTTTCCTTTACGAGGTGGACTCGCTTGTGGCTCTTCCACATCTGAATCTTCCTTCTCGTCTTCACTCTGTTCTTTGCCACCCTTCTTTTTACCCTTTGCAGACGCTGGGGCTTTGCGCACCGGAGACGGAGGAGTCTTTGCCTTTCCTCCTCGACCTGTTCTTCCAGCACTAGCTGACGGTGCACCGCTTCCGCCCCGTGAAGTTGTCCTTCTCGGAGTGTACGCCTCTGGCTCACTGTCATATTCTTCGCTTTCACTTTCGCTTGCTGCCTTCTTGGCTGCAGAAGCAGCTGCTGGTGTTGCTCTTCTGGCTGTAGGTTTTTTCGCAGAGGATGCCACCACTTTGGCCTTCTTAGCCTTTCCAGCGGCAGAGGGTGTAGCAGGTGCCTTCCTCTTGACAGGTGTCTTCTTGGGCGGCTCCTCTTCGCTCTCTTCATCCTCGCTCTCTTCGTCTGAACTGGCAGCATTTCTCTTGCCAGCATTTCTGCCTCCCCTACCGGTAACCATCTTCTTCGCGCCTCTGCCTTTTGGAGCCCCCCTCCCTGTTTGAGGCGGCACAGAAGCTTTGGCACTTACATCCAGACGCCTAATGGCTGTGGCATTACGCCCCATGCCTCGACGCTTGGTTGGCCGTGGTTTGTAGGCATCCTGAAAGGCCTCTACATCTTCGACCACTTCAATATCAGATGCTTCATAGTCACTGGTCGAGTCTTTTCCCTGTAAGACGGTCGGGCTTGGAAGAAATGGATCTACGAGCTGGAATGTACCAGATGCTCCAATTCCACTCAGCTGCCTGAAAGAAAAGCATTTTGTTCACAAAATAGGTTAAAACAGAAATGTGGCAATATGAATAAATGATGAAGTTTAGCCAATCCACATATTTGCTTCTCTAGAGCATTTTCTAAGTCCTGATGGAGCACATGCACCTTGAAGAAAATAATTATAATAGCACTTGCTTCTTTCTCTTTCCATAAGAACCAGTGGTTCAAGGCTTCATAAATTAGCAAGACACATTGCTGTGGTTTGCTTCTTGGGGTCAAAGTTAGCGCTACCATTAGGTGCCACTGCAGTTCAATGGTTTTGGCCAGTGGGTCCCATAATATGTATATTCGTTTACTCAATTCATTCTTGCTGTCATAACGCAGCAAGTTACAAATGATATCCTACAGGAATTATATAAGCATAGACGATGGATTTTGGAGTCAGTACGGTCAGTACGCCTACCTATTTGTGAACGGCATGCCACACAGGCCTTGGTAGGACTGCTAGAACATGCTGCTCAAAATGACATAATCTGGCTAGCCCTTGAATTCACTCTGCTAAAGAATCAACTCTTTAAAAGAATGACTCCTGAGGTCTGATGACAAGCACCCAGATGTCAAGACTCTCAAACACTGGTAGGTGGACACGACTCTCTCCTGTAATCTCACTGTGTAGGACACCATGGCTGATTCTTCTTGTCTACTTCCTACAGCCCCTTCTGCAGGTGCTCTCTCCAAGCTACATATGTAGCTGCTCAGAGGAAGGTTGTCTAGTATGAAAGCCTGCCAGGTAAGAATCAGTTTGTAACATGGGCAGATTTAGGGCGTGGTTTTACGGGTTCAAACCCCCCCAAAGAAATGCATTACTGTTATTAAACATTAAAAATGTGGAAAAATATGACAATTTCCAATGGAAACCCCCAGAAAACTTAAAACCTCTCTGAAATTTTTCATGGCTATGCCCTGGTTCATCACCCTTGCCTTTGAGACACTCGGCCTGATAAACCACTAGGACTTGGAGTTCATCAAGTCCCAAGGAAAACTTCTTTCCTCTTCTAGTGTTTTGCCACAACAGTTCAACGTTTCAATGTGATTGCTTTCCAGGGTACATCTGAGAAGCCAGACAAACGTGCATCTTCAAACCATACCAGAAATTCACTCTCCTGTTTCATCCTTTGGGTTTAACAATAATAATAATAATAACAATAATAATAATAATAATAATAACAACAACAAAAATAATAACAAAAATAAGAATACCAATAATAAATTGTGTCAGTGCAGTTATTTATCTGCATGACATATCTGAGTTTATCTTAATTTAAGAGAGCAGTTATATAAATTAGGGTACAAAGAATCAGATAAACGTTCCATTAGCTCAGAAACTTACACAATCTTGTTTTTATTAACTGCTCTTTGCAGCGACATTTTGAATAAGTGCGGCCGTTCAGCAACTCGGAAGTTGGGATGGTAGTCCTGTACATATTTCTTGAGAAGAAGGGCAGACGACTGTTTTGGCTCGGTGCAGGCCACAATTGCATTCATTACTTTGCCTGTTAGGTCATCATCTGTAAGCAACAAAGGTTCCACATCAAAATCATGTAAGTAACCCTTTAGTACATAAGGCTCCCTATCCATTGTACTGGTCATGACCTGCACCCACGCACACATAACCGTGTTCTCCCTAGATTTGATTCCCTCACCAGGCGCAGTTTCATGGCTAGGATGCTGAACATTTAGACTTCTGTTTTCTAGTTGACTTTACTTTGTGCTCTAAATTATTGTTTCTTTACTGCAATTATTTTTAACTTTATATGTAAAGCACTGATCGCTTGCTTGCATTTAATAAAGAACACACTTACTTACTTTATTAATGCACGAAAAATGCTCACATTTGACTAAATAAACAGTTGTAAAATGCTACTGTCGTTGGAGCAGGGTAAGCCCTCAAATGGCCTATCAGCTAGATACTAGCACCTACTCTGAGTGCTTCTGACCCTTGCTTCACGATGGTAAACTGTTCAAAGAATGGCGAGTTCATGGTAGCTGATGCTGTGCAGGTTACATATTTGAAGTATAGAGCCAAATAACAAGACAACATTCACGATATTCTTGGCAACAGTTGTTGTGATGCTGGAATCTGTATTGTCTAGTTTTGAAGGCTCGCAGGAGATGCACACTGAAAGACCAGACTTCATTGTTAGTTGCTACCATTGTAAGTTATTACCAAATGAAGACAATGACCAAACTCTAAAGTTATAACTTTTGCACCACAGTTGCAATAACACACAAGACATCAACAAGTGGTGCATTGACAATTTGGAAATGAGACAAGAGTACAATGTAAATGATGATTACCGGCCAGTGGATCAAATTCGTTGATGGTAAGGCGAAAACTTCCACTTCCACTTCCGTGCCCTGTCACCTGGAACCAGAATCCGTGCTCCACTCCCGTGTCCAGGCATTTCTTCAACCTGGTAGCACAGTAAAAAAATTAAACACTTTATGACAAACTGGAAAAAACTTTAATGTTCATTTAAGACTCTCCTATCTCACTGCTTATAACTGGCACTACAGAATTTATGCTCTGTTGCAATACAACTGCAGTCATCAAAGATGCTGTCCTGGAATTTAAAGGTCTTTTGACAGAAATGCAAGAACAACAGATTCAAATTTTTCCTTACTCGATGAATTGCATGATCATACTGTCTGATTATAATTAGAGAGAGAAATGTTGATCAGTACTTCTTCACAAATGTAACAGGCCATCTCAACTACTTTCAAATCTAAGTTAACAAAGAGCTCTGTTCTTACATTAACAGGAAGCCAAATTTATCTTAAATTAGACAGTCCAAATTTTTCAATGACGTCAATGAATAATCCTTAATGCTCAGATCTTTCCAATTTTCTTATTTCCAATACCATTTACCTACCTTCTGATTTATTGCTATAGAGGCAGGTGTAAAAGAAGTGCAATTATTCAGGAAAAACTCAACGAAGCCATGTGCAGCCCAGTCCGTGAGGAAAACAGGATAATGATAAAATAACCTGAAGTATTCTCTAAACTTTTACAATACAGTATGCCTATCTACCATCACTTTGTTTCATTAAGCAAAATTAAAGTTTACACGAGGCTTTAGATCTAATATAAAAAATGCATAATACTAACTAACACAGCGTGTTACTAGCTTTGGAGACATGACACCACTTTGTGCTAAGTGGAATCACAGGTAAACTGGTGCAGTTTTAATGCATCCAGACTGTATGTACTGCATTAGTAAAAGAATGGTTGTCACTGCTATCAAGATCATCTGTGCTCCTAACTATACAACTCTTCTGCCTGATTCGATATTCACAAGGTCAGCAATATCACTTAGACTCACTTTTCAATAGAAATATCCTCCTTGTAGAAGTCCTTAATGTACTTTCGAATCTTTGCAACAGATGCTTCTTTTGGTTCCGAGTTGTAAGTCATTGCCAGAGCAAATGTGTCCTCAATTTTCTGTGGCTCACTGTGTGCTACATAATAGTCTTCTACAACACAGTCACAATTAACGCTATGAAAAGTTATGGAAAATGCATTTCAGGCTTATACAAGTTTTCACAACATATATCCCGCAAGTTTTGTCAACAATGATAGTACTAGGTTCTCCACCTCACGTAGCTGACAGGCTCAAGGATAATATATTGACTGATAGAGAATCAGTTCGATATTCAACAAATGAATCAGTGCAGCACCTTTATGTAACTCAACTCTCATGTAAAAAACCGCGACCTATAGTCTAGAAAAGACAGTGTTTAGTTTCCGCTGCATGTATCAAGGTATGATTGACCAGTCATATCCACAGTTCATCAGTGCCTCTCAAACTACGCTATACATCCAAATTAGTTAATAATAATAATAATAATAATAATCTTTTCTTTAATTTAGCGCCTGACAAACACACTGCGCTGTACATTTACATGTTATGCAATTGAACAATCTTAACTAGTTAACTACTAACAGAACAGACAGCTTGTAATACAACAGCGCTAATAGCAGCCTACAAAGCAAATCCGCCCTAACGGGGCTCGAACTCGGTACCTCTCGCACTCTTCGCCAGATGTTATCCAACGCGCCACCGGACCCCCCCAACGGGTCCACAAGGCTGTATGACAACCTGCAAAAAATTAACAATTATCAGGCACAATATTCCCTTTACAGCAAAGCTTGATTAACCTTCTACGTTAGAATTAATGCCTCTGATTCCTCTTACTCTGAGGCTTCTTGCGTTTCTTAGTTTTCTTCTTTTTAGCAGGCTTCTCTTTTGCTGCCTCTTCAGTTTCCGCAGGTTTTTCTTCATCCTTCTTCTCCTCAGCAGCCTCTCCTTCAGCGCCTGTTTTCTCAGCATTTTCATCCGTCTATCAAAAACAAAAGTGTCGTGTAATTCAAATAGCAAAACAAAGTACTATTCAACTACATTCATTGAACTACATTCACTTTTAAAACAACTTTAATGGGGACCTGAGCGGTTCCTCAAATGTGCTTTATAAAAGTCCAGGTACAACTATGTTTTATTCTGCATATGTTAGGCTTTCCTGAGGATCCATTTTTCATTACAGCATCAACTTCGTTCTTCAAAGTTTATTCATGATTTTAGTAATTCATAATATACTTAATACTGAGCACCTGTGAATAAGCTGGTTCCTGCAACTTTGATTTTTAAGGGCAATGTAGATATCCAGAGATTATGATTACCACGCATGCGTATAAAAATACCAGCTCAAAAAACTGCAAAGCCTCCTCAATCCACACTTTTTAAGACAAGAAACAAGCTCTGAACAGAATGCTATTTAACAGTCGATAAAAATTTCAAAAGACAAATAAAAAATGGTAACAAAGAACCTGGTCTACCTCCAGACCTTTTACACTTTATGCTGCCATATGCTGCTGGTGTAGAGAGGGAGGATTCTTCTTAAATCTGGGAAGAAATTGAAGCTCGCTTACTACGGACACATCATGAGGAAAGAAGAGAGATGCTTAGAGAAGGATAATTCAATGCACAATACCAGGCTCTCGTGCACGAGGAAAACCAAAAATGAATTGGATGGATAACATTAAAACATGGACAGAACTTTCAGTGGCAAAACTGATAAGGAAGGTTGTGAACAGACAACAATGGAGAATGAATGTGCATGACGCGGCCAACCCTCGTTTCAAGGACTGCTTAGGACAGGACAGGATTGGGAAGTAGGTCAGAGTAGTTGCACTTTATATATATCCAGAAAGTATACAACCACGAATGATTGGCTGAAACTACGCTTAAGAATGCAGTGCGACAGACTACAACCGTTCATTCAACTGCGTTCACTTCAAAATGCAGACAGACTTACCTTCTCCTCTGTTGACGTAGCATCCTTCTTCCCTTTCTTCTTCAGTGCCTTCTCTTGGGCTTCTTTCTTCTCTGCCTCCACCTCCTCTGCTTCCTGCTCCGGAGTTCGTGGCAGACGATAGTATCCACATGCCCCAATCCCACGAACCTACAAGTAAATACTGAAATAATTTTTGCCCAACTTTAGCTAAGTTAAAAAAGCCTGTTTTGCATTTAGATTTTTTCTTTTTTTGTCCCACACTTTCTTCATTCTCCCCCAAAAGTAAATTCCCTAAGAACAAAATGTTCACAACCTTTTACTTGGAAGTACTTTGCTGCTCTACATAAACCCACATGAAATCTGGTTGAAAGGTTTCATAAAGAAATAAATCTCGGCAGTTTACTGCACTAGTCTGTACCAAATATACAGTTTTGTACATGATCTGTTTTTGGTCTGCATACCGACATGATGTCACGTTTATCTACATATCTCAAAGATCAAAATATATTTGAAGATTTTAGCTGTTCTGCTAGTACACCTTAGGCAAAATCAGCTACAAAGTATGACTGTATGTACTTCATTCTTGCCGTATGTCCCACTGTGCACTTGCAAGTGGAGAATAAAAGAAAGTACTTACTTACTTACTTAGGACTGATTTATACACAGTAACTGCATAGATTTTGCTTACACATTCGATGTGTCCAAACCGAAGTTCACGGAAGATGGCATTCTTTAAAATATTCACCCGCAGATCGACTCGAAGAGCAGGAAACTTTCCAGCGACAAGATTCTTTATGGCACTAAAGCCAATTCCTTTTCTCTTAAAATTAAAGAGTCAAGAAATTTAAATCGATTGCTGGTGTCTTTGTAGCTTCTGCCAATGAAGCATCATTAAGCAGAATGTTCAAATATTTCGTCTAAACTGATCTAATCGTTGACCAAAAGAATTTTAAAATGGTAATACATGTACAAGTAAACAATAATATATTCTGCAAGTTATGAAGCCAAACTATTAAGCGAGAAAACATTCTTTCTCATATTGGTATATAATAAAATATTATGTGCTTAAAACTTTTTCTGCACTCGAAGTGCTTTCAGCGAAATCGACTATAAGGAATATTAGAACATGATTATGTATTGAAACCCTCAGAATTCATGTTCTTGTCATAAAAAATTTAGGACCCCTCAAAGTCTTGGAAACCTAACTCATACTTATGGTCAAGTATCAAGATAAGATGATTTGTTAAAATGGTACATAAAACATATGCAAAGCCACTATTACTTCACCAAAAAACTGGTTTATATTAATTTAATTTCATGCAAGGATGTCGATTTTCATAGTTCAAAAATAAGAAATTTTCTTCAAGTGCTACTTTAATAGATGCGATTTGCCTACAACAAATTTTATGTGATATCATTCCAAAGCAAGGATACAGGATTTCCTAAATCAGTAATGGCCTCTTTTATAATATCTTTCATTTTAAGATGGAGCGAGTCAGCCTGGATCTTGGTTGTACTCTTTTTCTTCGGCTTCTTTTCCCGAATTGTATCTTTGTATGGAGAGTCTTCCACCAACGCCTGTCCTTTGGGAAACATCTGGGTTACTGCCTGCAAATAAAAGTGCAATAGTAATTAGGGCTGTCAACGGGCCCCCGGGCCCCCGGGGGCCCGTTCGAAGGGCCCGGCCCGGGCCCTTAAATCAAGGCCCGAAAACCCGTCCGAATCAGCATATTATTTTAAGTAAATTTTAAAAGCTTAAATACAGACTTTCTGTCGCCTAAAACGCTGTGGATTTGAAGATGTGTTGGCCAGCTACAGTGGTGTATTAGTCATCGGCGCGGGGGTAGTTGGCAACTTGGCACCCGTACCTGTTTACTTGTCGGCTGGCTATACTAAGACCAGCCATGCGTTGCAGCGCGTTGAGGTATTACTGCTATTACCAGACCAGTGGATGATGTGCTGCTAGAGCCTTGTGCCCCTCTTCAAATCTGCCGCCTTCGCAGTATAGGCTACCCTGTATCGGCGACAGACCGCCGGCGACCATTAGGTCTTTCAATCAAAGAAGAAAGATCGCTATATCAGATCGCCTTCGCAGCATAGGCTACCCTGTATCGGCGACAGACCGCCGGCGACCATTAGGCCTGTCAATCAAAGAAGAAAGATCGCTATATCGGATCGCCTTCGCAGTATAGGCTACTCTGTATCGGCGACAGACCGCCGGCGACCATTAGGCCTGTCAATCAAAGAAGAAAGATCGCTATATCTGGAATTGGTGGTGAGTCTGGTGACACACTGGCTGTTATTGCATTCGGCTTATGAACAGAAATTGGGAAACATGCTTCCTATCGTCAGCCCTACCGCCCGTAGCTGACCCGCAAGCCGACGAGTGACTAACTTTTAATTTAAGCCCTAGCGCAATTTGTTAATAATACTACCATTAAGATTGGTTACTTACTGACTTACTTGGACTGTCTAGATCTTAACGCGAGATCTCGTTGTTTACCGCCAAACCGCCATTGCTGTTGCTTTCGTTTGAAATAAAGATTTAGTAGTTTATTAGAATCATTCCATTGTTTTGTGCATTTAACTGTCTAATCACGTCAGTGCAGACTGCAGGTAACTTTTAAACTTTGGGAATAAAATGTGGGCATCAGTTATTAATTATCTAGCGGACTAGCAGTTACATGTAATTTAGCGAATTATAACTTTTAGCGACTAGCAAGCTATCAGCCGCCATTTTATGCGCTGTGTATACTGTAAGGTAACGCAAGTATTTCTTGCTTTCTTTAAGTGACGGGCCGACGGGCCCCCGCTGAAACTGAGGTCGGGCCCCCGGGCCGCGTTTTTCTAATATTTTGACAGCCCTAATAGTAATAAGATACCCATTCAATTAAACACCAAAGATGGTTACAGTAAATTAAACCTATGGCCACAAAGTCTAGACATCTGTAAAACACCAGAAGTTAGTAATTGGGCGTTTGCTCAGTTTACTGAATGTTTACAAAGTGGTATTAGCCATACTAGGGCAACCAGAATCAGTAAAGCATAATCACATCATATGTGCATTATTTATTTATTCATAAGCCTAATTACAATTGTGTATATTCAGTGGTGTGTGAATCCAATAATAGCACAGCAGTAAACCCCAGGCTTTTAACCTCTTCTCCAGCATCTGGATATTAATGTGTCATTTTTGAACCACATAACATGTCGGGAAAACTTGTTTGACCTTTCAGAAAACAACAATCACTCCATTAATGACAAGAAGTAGTGTTTTCTTAGCTAAGTTATTGCCTTAATAATTGTCGTTTTGTTAGGTAACTTTATTGGTGGCACTGGTGCATTCCTTTAACCCTTTACAGATGAGGAATCACTAAGAGCTATATCTCATCTGTAAAGGGTTAAAGGAATGCACCAGCGTAACCAATACAGTTGGCTAACAAAACAACAATTATTATGGCAATAACTAATCTTAGGCTTACTGAATAGTTAATTTCAATGGGAAAAAATGCTACAACACCCATTATCTGACAGCATGAGAGGACAGAAATATACAGTACAACAAATGAAATGATGCATATGATAATTATGAAACATTTGACTGTCACTGACCTTGTGAAAGTTGGTGTAATCCATAGCAAATGCAGCAACAGATGAACAGGCCTCTAAGTACGACTGATACATGTCATTGAGAATTAGGAAGGCATTCTCCTTCTCCACAAAATTCTTCTTCAGCCTGAACAGTGTCATGCAACAGACCTTTAGACTATACTTATTACCTGCCACTACTGAAGGATGAATATTCACGTAAACCTGGTTATATGCAAAATACTTTACATCCACTGACTTTAGACGCTTCAAGATTTATGCCTACATGTACAAGATTCTGTCAGCCGGATCATAGCAGTGTGCTGTCGTTGCGATTTTCTCATTCTGTTCAACAGTTACTGTGTCTGTCATGTAGGGTGAATGGACTGCTTCTGACCCTTAACCATCAACATAATCATGTGGGGGACTTCTCCTTTGTTGAGCCACTCAAATAGCTACAGCCCAAGTGATTGCCTTGTTACAATTACAATGCTAAAGCAATTTCCACAGCTGTATATTTTACTTTCCTACACTATCATATATGACTGAACATAAATCAATAAAACTTGGTTAACATTTCACTATAATCATTATCATAATCAAACGTCACTGTGACTGTCATTACAATTTTCACTGCTGCTATCATCATCATCATCATCATCATCTTGTTCATCATTTTTATTAAATAGGTTTTAACAACTTTATTCACAATAACATGCATAAATACGCAATTAAAAAAGTCTTTTCATTTAATTTCCTACCAGTCTTGCAGCGTCTGCTCTGCAAGAGGAGCACTCCGCTTTCTCTTGCCTTCAACAATCTGCTGCTGGAAGATGTTGACTGAAGGCTCTTGATCTTGTCCAGAGCCGCTTGCTGCATCGGATCCCTTTCCAGGGTCATCAACATGTCCATTCTGCTCCTGGACTTCTGTGGACTCGGCACCTGGCGGCGTCTCATCCGAGAGAACTTCTGTTTTCCGAGCTGCCTTCGACTTTTTGGGCGGCACAACTTTATCTTTAGTAAGCAAAGCACCAAGAACGAAATTGTAAATTCTCAACCATTTAGCTTTAACAATTATGAGAGATTTACATGATTAAAGAATATTTCTGCAGCGGGAGGAACTGTTAAATCAGAGTGGCATTTCTATGGATTATACTGCAAAGGGTTAACAGTCGTGTCCATGATCATGGCTGATGTTTGCTGATGTTGTGTTTCACGAATAAAAGCAAAAACTTGTTATTGGAACTTATTAATCTATTTTGATGTGATACATCAGGTATGTATGTGTCTAGACACTTAATATCATATAGTCATTTATTTATATAGTAAATAATTTATAAAGAACCACTCTAATAGTCAGAGGTACTCTATGAGCCAGAGGTGGCCTTGAGAGTCTTTTGTGCTAGAGGCAAGGACAAAAATGCCACCCCTAGTCATAAATGATTTCTTATTGATGGAAGTGTCCATCACGCATTTTGTCGGAATTTGCCGCCCCTTGGAAAGTGCCGCTCTAGGCAGCCGCCTATACCTAAAGCAGCACTGCTTTGAGCTAGTCTAAATGATGCTACATGTCATTAATAATATAATACAAATATCATCAGTAATCAAAACAATGCCCAGTCTCCAATGGCAATGCAGAACTTCAGAAGCCCAATGAATTGACTTCTATCCAAAGTTCATATGTAACATCATGTTCAAAGTCTCTGAAACAAGTTGCACTGATAGTGTGGAGCAACTACAAGCAGTAGTGTCTGCAACTCTGGATCAGCGTTTCCCAAAGTGTGTTCCGTGAAACCCTAGGGTTCCACGAGGTGTGAAACCCTAGGGTTCCACGAGGGGAAGACGAGGGTTCCTATAAAGAAATTGGATAAGTGTTGCTTGAATGTATTACATTATAAATCAGATTTATGAGGTGAAGACAATGGTTCCTTTGGAAAGCTACACTTAAAATAATTTCTAATTTATATATTTTGGAATTAAAACTGTATATACCACGACCTGATATGCGCAATCAAGATATCATGATTGACAATGTCAAACATTGCATTAGCATCCAAAGCGCTAGCAGCGCAATAGTAAATCCTCAAAAAGCACTGGCAATATACAACTGGCAATTTGTTGTATTTCTGTGCTACTGGACAAAATCAGTTATTGCTCCGGTATGATATGGATTTCTGAAAATTACCTTGCTGAAGCATTTAAGTTTTTACCAAATACTGATCTATATCTTGTAGCTATGCATCGCTGTAAGGGGCACGTAGCGAATCGCTAAACAGGTATTACTGCATATTATCACCAAAACTGTTTTGTAAAGAAAAACCGTATCTCCAAAAATGCTGTTCATAGCGAATCCCAAACTTCCTAATAGGTATTACCGCCAGATCCCACTTTCTGTGAATTGGCTTGGATTTGCGAACGCACTACTCTTCAGCATATAAAATGCGGCAAGCATTTAGTATTGGGGTGCGTAAGTTTACGGGCGTCGGACGGCATCTTTTGGCATGCTGCGCGGAAGGTACGATGTTTTCTAAAGACGACACAAACCCTAACCCTGACCCTAACCGACCCTCACGACGCGTAACCTTACCCTAACCGACTCTCACGACGCCTAATATGACGGGAGAAAATACACGCACCCCGATACTAAATGCTTGCCTAAAATGCTTGGTAGAAAACTGCTTTCACTGATTCTGCTTATTTTGCAGTTTAATCGCATTCAGTGATTCGGGTAGATCCCACTGTAATGGCTGATATCATATACACTATTACCTAACCTTGTGCATTTCAAGAGTATTTATAAATATTGGTATACAATTGGTGAATACCACCTAAAAGACTACCAAAAAGAAATACCTAACGTGTATTATAGATGCAATTTATTTACTTATTAAAAAGATGCTATTTACAATGCAAATATTGGTACACAAAATTGTTATCTCATAAAATTAATGTTACAGCGTATCTATAACCCTGACCCAGCTTTGGTTCAAGTGGTTCTTTTCGGGTAACCGGTTGACGAAATGTAAGAGGGAAGACAGGCTTCCCATGGACATTGCTACTACACGGTTCTGGCGGCAACGAACGATTGACGTGTAATATATCTTGACATCTGGATATGCCATTGGCTATCTTTTTAAAGACACTGTTTGACTCTAATAACGTATTCTAATACCTGCATATATTCATAGAATGCCCTCCGCGTTTGCTGTATCTAGCCTTCCCGTGTTTATAACGGCGCTGCGCCCAAAATAACATGGACGCCGAGCGTTATCGAAGTCACTTTTGAATTTCAGCCATTATAACAAATACACGTTTGACGCACTTACCCGAACCGCTCATAATTTTGTATAATCAAAACTCTAGTGCAAGCAAAAATCTTCCAATGCACTAAAACAAAATATCTTTATATTTAAAATTGAATAAAACAATATTCAACATGGACCCTCGTTCAATACCAAACAGCAACCGTTCAGCAGCAAATGGACGCCGGTTATTTTTTTTTTATTGAATATAATTATTTTAAACTAAAAGTGTTATGTGTGCATAAAATTACTACACTATTAATAATATTATCCATGTCAGTTAATTTAAAGATTGCATTTTGCAATTATATTAACTAGAAATATTAAGCACTGACCCTTCAGAGGTCACAGCAACGTCGACATGGAAAGCCTAGGTGATGGAAAAGGATTAATGTGGACAGGAAAATCGTCTGAAACTCATAAGACCCCGCGAGGTCCAAGCAAGGGCTTAACTCCGGTTCGATGGCCAAGTAATAAAAAATACCTAATTAAATTGAACACGATAAGAATGTGAGTTGCTCAAACCAATTATAACCCAACAGAAAATCTTACTTTTAAATTTAAGTTCTACAGAAAAGCTGGTAGGCCCTAATAATTACAAATGCTCAGTTTTGACATTATTCGAGAAGCGTTTTGTCTCCACCAGGGCATCAATGTCAGGTTGCATGAACAGATGTAATGAGGTAAAACCGTAAAACTGAGTGTCGCTTATCAATAGGGGCCTATAGCCTACTCGCCAGCTTACTATAAATTAGCCTAGGCTATTACACATACGTATACAAATCTTTTAAAGAAACTGAAAGGAACATTAATTATGGCGCGTAGAGGCAACGGACCCGGGATCTTTTTCCGGTACCCTCCCTAAGGTCAGCTCAGCCTTTTCATTCGCTATGTGGCTTTGAAAATTGAGTGGTAGGACGTGATGGGGACCTTGCATGGCTGCCAAACAGTTAAATTCGACTCCTGTAATAACTTGTGATACTATAATATTTGTAATCATCTCGCGTACTTGTCACTTTGAAACATTAAACGAAGATCATTATTATTATAAAAACGATCAATTAATTATCCAAGTCCGATCATAATTATTTGCTGTACTCTCCTGGGATCGGCGTATATATATATATGCACCACCAACCGCACCAGTTCACAGCGCGCGCAGTGACGGTCGCTTCTCGCTAGGTTCCGCTGCACACGTCGTACACACGCTGCGGCTGTTCCATCAGATGAGCGCCGGGGGCGGAGGAAGAGTACGAGTCGCGAGGAGTTGCATAATAACACCACATCGAGTGTTGTTCGTGTTTGTTGGAGACAACATGGGGCAACGATTGCCCTCTGAAGCCATCTAGCATGTCGATGAAGGATGACGGGTGACAGGGACCGCTTCTTGGTTAGGTAGGTTCATGCGTTTAACATGAACTTGGTCGTTAAGTTTGTAGTAGATTCATTCACTAGTATGCATACGCAGAGGGAGGCAGGAGGATGTTGGCAGCCTAACGCATGTTGCGTCAGAGTTGCAATTTATGCGGCGCCAGCATAGCGTTTTCCCCAATGTAAGGGTTGCACCAACTGTGCTTCTGGAACCTGTTAAGAATCTACTGGCCGCAGAAAGAATTACTGTGTGTTTTCTGAATACCATGGGTTGAAAACAGTTGTGATGGTTTCGCCGGTAGGCGGATACCGGTCTCTTCACACCCAGGGTATGTTTTACATAAGTTGCACCCACCGAGGATATCAACTACCTATGCCCTTCGCCCATGGTCTCATGACAGGGTCCTGACTCTTATAGACAATAATTCAAGGAAATCTTGTATAGGAAGAATGCTGTACTATTGATTTTGAATTTGTCCTATGATGCTTGTACACCGGAGTGCGGCTCTTCTGCAACTGGTTTAATTAAGAATATACTTACTTACTTATAAAATTAGTTTATAATGTATTTGTTAAATGTTAAAAGCACCATGCAGTTACCTAACTTACACAGAAAGGTTTTATTGTGTGCGCTGATTCCTAAACGTTTTGGTGAATATAAGTAAGTATGTATTATTACCTCTTATTCTTGAAAATGTAATGAATCTCGCACAGCGGCAGATTTACCATATAACCCAAATTTAATTTAAAACTGTCAGCGAGGCAGCTATTAATAAATATAATGATATTAGTTAATGTTAAAACTTTGGGACATATTAGGTTTGGCAAACCGGCCTTATGGATGCAGTTCGTGAAATTCACCTCTGATCTTGAAAAATGTTTAAAGCAAAACATGACTGTGTTCTATGTGGTCGCTGTTGTAAAATACCTGAGGGCCGCTATGATTGAACCATGGGGCTTTTACAGCACAAACTGGCCATTACTTGTTGACTGTTGGCTGTGCTTTTTTTCTTATTTACAGTCCAAACACTGCTACCAACCTGTCATTTATCAAACCATCGATGTGCATACAGTTTATGCCCTGCCATCTTTGTCAGTGAAATGAATAGCTCACAATCCACGGCTGAAATGTGTGTGCGGACATGCATCAATATTAATGTGTTTCATAATCTGCGCATTGCCACAGCTGCATGAAGGATCGTGGACCTAACTCCATTTAAGATAACATAACTGGTACAATATTTTTTGGTGTTTAGTTTGCCTTATGTGTGATTGATTGATTGCTCTCAATAAACAAGTTTGAATTGAATTGAAAGAAGGATAGATACCCGGTAGATAGATAGAATGTTCTTTGTTGGAATGCCAATTTTGAACCGCATTTTTAACGTCGTACAGTATAGATACATTCAACTTCTAGTTCAAGAAGCTTATAAAGATTGTTTTCTTGTCCCACAGATTTGCCCGTATCATTGTTTTCGTTGCGTGGTTATTGTATAGAAATGTTATTAAGAAATGTTATCCTTGTCCCTATTAGCAAATACGTTTACTGCGCTCAGCTATGTCTTGTATATCATCCTAATTAAGAACAATGTGGCCACATCCTATCTGAATTTAGTTAGTTTTAGACCAGAGCATTGAGGCACACTTTGAAACCAGGAAGAAAAACAGTCAGCTCTATTATGAAGAATCGGTAATAACATTTTATGTAGACCATTATTCTTTCTGTGATGAAGTAGCTGTCATATCCCCAATAGACATGACCCAACTAACTTGCCTCGCCATGATTCTCTACAGAAATTTATCAAGGAGGTTGCAGAACTTGTTTCATGTCTTGTGCGGTCTTAGCATGTTACAATTACAGACTTCTTGTTTTTTCTTCACTTTATTGTGATGCATTCTAGAAGGCCTTTTGCATTCTACATTCTAGACCTTCTTCCCCAGTTCTTTGATTCACTGTTGGAAAAGCACAGATCAAAATGAAAGGGCACAATTAAAAGGGAATAACATTAATAAGATTTCAGAACAACTAAAGTGGAAGTAGCAATGATGAAAATAATAAGGGCACAGAATTATGCTACCTTGACTATGTTGAATGGGCAAAATACAACTTTGTAAGCATTCATTAGCTTTTTTAAAAGTAACTTTTATGAAGAATCTTTTTGTTGTGCTAGCGCACTACCTTAATATGGGTAGGACCTGGACATTCCTCAGTTAAAGTATTATTTTCATAAACATTCCACCTGATAAGGACATTGCATATTTTGGCCACCATCCTCTCATTCCCTGAGAGTTTAAAGATTTCATCATATTATAAGCATCTTCTATAATGGTTCAGCGAGTGTAGCTGATCAACTCTGTTTAGTTAAACGATAACGATGCTGTCGTTCTCAAAATGTGATTGAATGCTTATCTAGGTGTCCATGCCAAGCGGGATCCTGATCCCTTCTGGGTCTCCTATTGTAGCCAGTTATGTTATCTTATGTTGAATTAACTGTAAATAAGTAAGTAAGTAAGTAGGTAAGTAAGTAAGTAACTAAGTAGGCAAGTAAGTAGGTAGGTAAGTATATCCTTTATTGCACCATTTACTAACAGCATTCTGATCTACATTCTACAATGGCCTTGAATGTTACATTTTTATATCTATTGTTTTAAAAACTCTGCTTTCTACAATATATTGGTAAGGAATAAATCATCCTAGTAACAAATAGTTTATGGGCCAAACTGTCAGCTGTTTTGGGCACGAGGGCAAATACAGTGTACGGCTGGTTTGATGGGGGGTAATAGTCCATGCAGTGCATGTATGCCTTGTCAAGGCTATAACGGCTTCAATAAAAAAGATTGCTTGATTGCTTGATTGATTGATTGATTGATTGATTGATTGATTGATTGATTGATTGATTGATTGATTGATTGATTGATTGATAATTATCATTGTAACCTGACTTCTGGTTTAGCAGTTTTTTGGGTTTTGCTTGGCTTGTCCAATGGTTTAACAAATTTTTACTACATGTTTTTATGAATTGATGCTTTTTGCTTTAAAAATAATCAGATATTATTAATAGAACAAAAATATAAGTAAATTTTGCGAGCGATAGGTTTTTGTTGTTAGAAAACTCTTCTGAAATTAGTCTGATTCTGGATTTGGTGAGTCCTTTCTGATAATCCGTTTTAGTGGCCTAAATGCCCGAATTTTCCACATCCGCCTGAATCCTTTGTTTTCCAAATCCTTGCCATCACCATTACTTTCATCTCGCCAATCATCTTCATCCGCTGCATCTAATGTATGCATCAATGCTCCACCTCTCCTTCCGCTGCCTTTTGCCTTTTGCCTTTTATACTTCCTACTCTCCTAGTCCACACGCAACCGGCACAAGAGCCACGTTTGTGACCTTCGTTGACTGCACCCAATATGTGATTAGAAGATCGCCTGCACGATAGCCATCTCGATTTTTCATTCCAAACTCAACTAATTGTACTGTAATTCCCTTTCCTACAACGTCGACTCTTCTCAAATAAAATGCTTGCAAACAGTCCAGAACGCTCTTGCCCGTGCAGTCACTAAAACTCCCAAACACCACCAAACATCCCCTGTTCTCAAATCACTTCATGGACTAAAAATCTCTCAGCTCATCCATTAAAAAGTTGTATTTCTTATCTACAGCGCCCTTCAAACCTCCCAATCTTCTTACATTCGCCAGCTTTTCACCATCCAACCACCCAGGTCTACTCGCTCATCATCATATCTTGCTCTATCTCGGTCTCCAGTCTCATCCTCTCTGAAATTATGCAACCGCTCCTTAGCCTATGCTGCACCAGCTCTTTGGAATGAACTCCCAAAATACCTCGGCCAGTTTGCTCATCTTCCTATCTCGCTTGCTAATTTCACCTTTCTCACTCTCCTCTGCTGCTTAATTCCACTCATGACTGAAAACCGAACTGTTCAAGCTATATGTCCTATTCTGATTCTACGACCACCATCTTCAATGATTTCCACCATAACGCCATGCTGTCTCCCCATCCTGACCTCTTCGGATTCTGGCCTGGCACCGGAATGGTCAAAACCTCGCAATAGCAGACTTTATTTGATATAGCACCAGTGAATAAGTTGGTCTTCCTGACATGCCTTTGTTGTGTGGTGCTGAGAAATTTAGAAAATTTACATTACATTACATTACATTACATTACACTGCATTACTGAAAATTGTGGAGGTGTTTTGCAAATACTTGTTTTGAAGCCTACATTGAAGATCAACGTACCAGTGCTGTTTTTTATTTTATAAATGGTTTTATGTACGCTGGTAACGTTTTGAGCATTTCGAACAAAGAGTGACATAAAAGTCGGAGAATTAAATTTTTATGTTACATGGCCTACATCATCACAAAGGAGGTCAGCTGAGAAGAGAACGTGGCATGAAGAGACCTGACCGTACTCATCTGACTTCTCTTTCTTTCTCCGATAATCATCGACAAATAATGAAACGTCCATTCATCGGTAACAGGCACACATTGATCGTTTTGGCATTGCTTGTACATGTTGCAGTAGCTGCGGTAGTGCATAAACATGGAAGGAAAGTGTTTATGAAGGAAAGGTCCATGAACCGTAAAGGTCAGTGGTGGGGTTAGTAATAACTAGGGCTGCGGAAGTTAACGATTAATTAATCGATTAATCGTTAATTAATTTTGCCGATTAAATTTATTTTTGACGATTAATCGAAGGCTGTTGTCATACCGTGTCATATCTATAGATTTATATAGCGCCTCTCTCAGAATAACTATTCAGAGGCGCTCTCAGCACGAAAACCCCGGGCAAAAGAAACGTCTTTAAAGAACGAGAGACCCACGAGTAAAAACCAGTCATTAGTTTAGCCCTAAATGAGGGGTCATTCCAAGTAGAGGGACCAACCACAACAAATGCCCGGCGTTGAGCTTGTTATGTTCGATAAGGTGCCCCGGTGTTCTATGTATATAATACCTGCAACTTCAGTTTCGTGTGAGAGACTTAGCTCAGCTGGTTATATTGTCACATTGTTAAATAAACCAGGTTGCTCACTAGAACCTAGCAGTGTTAACATGGTGGTTTGTTTACATAATTGATTGAAGGAAGACATTTGAACTGAAAAACGTAAACAAGACTACTAATATGAACAAATAACTACTAAGTAGCTACTAACTAGCAATAAATACTATTAAAAGATAAACAATGAATGATGTTAACTTTATATTTTCATTACTTATTGGGGGAATACATTTAATCACAATTAACTATTAATTAATTGTTAATTCTTAAGTAGTTAACTATTAAAAATGTATTTTAGTCGTTAACAGCCCTAGTAATGAGTCAATGACCTGTTTTTTTTCAACCTGTAGTTATGACATATATTATTTGCAGGGCTGCCGACAGAAATTCCGGGCCCCTAGGCAGAGCAGTCACGGGCCCCTAACTATCCTTAGACTTTATGAGAAATTAAAAAAAAAAACTGAAATAATAATAATTATAATAGTGTGGGTATAACCCTGCAAAATTATATTTATATATGCAACTATTGTAGTTAAGTGTCCGTAATATTATATTTTAAAAGGCATAAATCATAAACTTTGTATAACTGAATATAATATTTTTCATAAGTTGATTGCTGGGCCCAGCCCGGGCCCCTAAAAGTCGCCGGGCCCCTGGGTTTTGCCCCCCTGACCCCCCCTCTCGGCGGGCCTGATTATTTGTATTTCGATGAGCTGTTCATAAAACATTCGAAACCGTTGTCAGAGATATTTGAGTATGAATGGTGTACAGCAGAGCTTCTTGTCACCAGTTATATCAGATCCTGTTGTAAGTTAAAACACTTATCTAGGTTTCAGAAACCGTTTACCATAAACTTTGCAGACAAAGCTGTCAGTAATTGACAGCTGCTTTCATATAAAAGTAGGTCAAGGCAGAGGTAAATTAATCACAGTCATTGATATGAATTATTTTTAAGACTGACCTACATACAGAGTCAGTGAAGTGTTGAGGCTCATAAATTTCCTTTCAAGACACATCAATTGCTGCAATGCCTTTGCATTTGAAATTTCGAGACTCTAAGAGATCTGTTCAGACTACTGTACTTCATAATCCACAGTCATTTGCATAATCCCATGCAGGCTATTCCATTTAATGACCACGTATAACTGAAACTAATTATTTTGTGACATCACTACAGCTAGCAAAGCATAAATCAATGGTGCTTAGTAGTTGTGTGTAGAGTACTTGCTGAAGGTCATAGCAGTGGGAGAGGTTACTCAATATCTATTCAGTGGTGGACTGGTGATTGTGTGCTCATGTGTCATGGCACATTGGCCCCTCTGGTCTCAGTGCACATGGCCCATAGTACACCGTTCTGTGATGAAAAATGTACAAACTGTTTTGGCTGCATTTTGAAGATGTTGGTGTAATATAAATACCATTGCATTAGTTACAATATCTCTGCCAGTGTTTGAGAATTGCTCTGACTCTTCCTTACTCAGTTTTTTGCGAAACAATATTTTTGAAGCTCAGATTTGTACAAGTCGTCTGAAGTCGTCTTTCAAACAGGAACTGTTGGAAGCCCTGCTGGTGTTTTCCTGTGAGGCAGATTTTTTAAAGTCAATTAGAACGAGACAATATATGAAAAACTGTCTGCCAAATCTGCTGAGAAGAAAAGACTTCTAATGTTCCATCTTACTTTATTTGTTCCATCTTACTTTATTAAAGTAACTAGTTACTGATTACAGTTATTTGGTTGAGAGTAACTATAGTTATGTTTAGTTACCACACACAAATGTTAAGTCCAGTTTCGCTGCTTCGTCTTTTAGTTTGTAATCAGTATTTTAACATTATATTATTCTGTTCAAATTCAATGAATTTCCTAATTATCAGACTTTTCCATTTAACAATTTCTTAGAGCTGAATTGAAAACAATATTTGCATGAAAAATCAATCATGTAGCATATTAAATAACACTTAAAACAATAACAGCAACGTTTGAGGTCTTTCATTATTATTAAATTTGTTATTATTATTATTTATATTATATCTTTATTATTGTCAGGATATGCCTAAAATAAATTAATTTGTCTATTGCTCCATTTTATCGGCCAGTTTGGGCCTGGGCCCCTTGCATGATTGAATTGGCAAGGCCCCAGAAATGGTCCCATTCCAACTCTGATCCTACTGGAACACAACATTTACAGTTGACTAAGTATACTACTGTGTAAGGTCAATTGCTCGAAACTGGATTGATTCAAGTTCACCTGTTTTTTAGTTCACCATGTTGATGACATGTAATTATAGACTGTGCCCATATATATATAGACTTGTAGCTGAAGACTTAGGCCTATAACTATAGCTGAAAGTGCATCAATCAATTTTCAGGGCATTCTTGACCCATAAAAGCGCATGTAATCAGCATTTGTGTAATGAAACCGGTCTTGAACATTCACTGTCAGCTGAATTGCTGCACTGTATTGTCGGTTTCTTTCAGTGAATTGTCGACGGCTGAAATTCGTATAATTGCACGGCTGTTACGCTAGACGACCACATGACATGTTTAGGCAGAAGAGCCATTTCAATGCACTGGCATAACTGTAGCGTTCTGTTATGCACAGAAGTAATGATGATAGTTACTTATGATCCCAGTCAGCAATATATATTGATTTATGTTAAAAATGCCGTCCTGTTTTGGATGGTTGGGTGTTTCTGAGTTAGACTACTGCTATTGTGGGACACAGCGTATTCAACTGCAGTGTTGTTTTCGTTAACTAAAACTAAAATGAAACCTTTGTTAACGAAAACAAAAGGTTATAGTTAACTAAGACTAAAACGAAAACTAAAGGAAACACGATAACGAAATGAAAACTGAAACTAAAACAGTCGAAACTAATAATAACGAAAACACGTAACGAAAACCTAAATGAAAACACACATACCTAGCATCTTAGGATATTCAGTGTCTTTGGATATGCGCGTTTTATAATGAGCAGTTCTTTCGGTAATCTTAGGATCTTTAGAATTTTATAAGATGTCGGAACTAAATTTAGGTGGTAGATGTAATACTAGTGGAGTTTTCGACTATTTTAAGTATGGATTAGAAACATTGTAGCGAGTACATCATTGTTGGTGTGAGAGCTGTATTCTGGAAAAGAATTGCTGGACTCGGTGAAATAACAGACTAATAACTAAAACACCTAGCATGTGAAACTAATAATAACTAAAACTGAAACATGGCAAAACAACTAAAACTAATAATGACTAAACACCTAGGATATAAAACTAATAATAACAAACTAAAACTCGAGGCAGAACTGAAACAACACTAGTCAATTATTTAGAGCTCTTCTGTAGCACGGAGAATACAGGTTCATGCCTCCTCCGACACGGTTACTGTGTTAGGGACCTTGAGTGAGTTCTTCACTCATTAAGTAAGTAAGTAAGTATATCCTTGATTATACCAATTGCTAACCGCATTTTGCCATCTATTGATGCTTGGTCATTAGTTATTGAACACCAACATATAGTTTAAAAGGTATATTTGTGATTGGATATTTGTGGTTTTGTTTGTGTCTTAGACAACAAAAATTGGAACCACACTTCTGAGGAGTTTCTGTAAAATTTTCTGAACAACTTGTGTTGCCTTAGTATTTTCTTTACATTTTAAAGTTAAGTACTATAGTTGAATTAGAAAGGATACAGATCTTAACAGTATTCTAGCTGAGGTTCAATGCTGCAGCTTGCTTCCCGTTTGCCTGTGTTAAAACTGTGCTTTAATTCTAAAAATACTAATAAATAATATTTGTTTCTGATATAAGAATTAATGGTTCTATCTCATGCCTGCAGCAGACTATGGCAGTTAACCTGTGAACTCACACCTGCAGTGAATTGGAGCAGTTAAATTTTGAACTCTTGCTTGCAGTAAGGTAAACTAGAGTAGTTAACTTCTGACTTATGCCTGCAGTGATATATAGCAATTAATTTCTGAACTAATTTCTGCAATGCTGACAATGATATAGAAATTGTGATCATTACATTTCATTACAATGGATTGTAATTGTTTTCTGCATTCAAGCCTTTATGTAACAGTAGCGGCACTGCTTAGTGACGGTGCCAACATACACGTAAACTCTACTTGCCCATAGTCATTATACTCATTGTAGCATCATTTATCTCTTTGCCAAGTGATTTAGCTGATAGCTTAAAAAGAATTTTCTACTCCGCTTTTTAGGCTGCTTTGTAAAGGTTAAATTTATACAGTAAACATCCACTCAGAGACACACTACTCACAGGTACTCCATCAATTATTGGTGCTGTTCGGGTGTCCTTGTATTTTTTATCGTAATCATGTAGTATATATTATATATACATTATATATATATGCATTATGCATATATATGCATTTATAATATATATATATATATATATATGCATGTTGTGGTTCATCCGTAGACTTATGCCATTGCTGGACATATCCATAAATGCTTACATATTTTGTGTGTACTGGACATGAAAATATATGCAATTGTCTGCATGGAGAAATTATGCTTTTCAGGACATAAATACATGTACAGTGTATGTATAAATTGGATGTATATAATATTATTAGATTACGGTGTGTTGTATGCTTCGTGATAAATTCCTATGTATAATAAAATTACTGTTTGTATAAGTAAATAAGTAAGTAATTTTTATTAGCGCAAGACAAATGCCCATGCTTTACAACAGCAATGCGTGCAACAGTGCAAAGTAACGCAATGTTAGTAGAAACAACCCATCTGATGTGATGCAGCGCTCGTGAATAAACTGGTGCCCTGTGCTTAGGGGTCGTCCATTAATTATGTCAACAAATTTTAGGCCTTTTTTGACCCCCTCCCCCCCCTGTCAACAACTGTCAAACATTGACGGACCTTCATTCTCGATGACCTTCTTTTAGAGATTTTAACTCCGATGACCTTTTTTTAGACATTTTTTTTTAGATGACCTTTTTTTTACTCTTTCGCTACCTTTTTTTGGGGTTCATTGGGGAAAAAATTTTGTGACGTCAACTTGAACCGAACTCCCCCCCTGTCAACAACTGTCAAACTTTTCCAAACCCCCTCCCCCTATTTTGTTGACATAATTAATGGACGACCCCTTAGCTTTAGAGCACTAAAGTGCTTTAGAAATTGGTTTCTACAGTTATGATTATTATAAGCTCTCTGTGTAACAGATGGATTGGGTTCAGCGTATTAAGGATTTTGTGATCTGCTTTCAGTGATGTTTCCCAGTGTTCTATGACTCAGTATTATGTTCCCATTTGGGCATGTCTTGAATTGTGTATTGATATCGTATGATCTGTGTGTGAATTCATTCACTGCTTGGGTGTATTTAGGGGGATTTACGGGTTCAAACCCCAAATAAATAATTTCCCCCAAAAAATTCAAAACTGACTCTGTACTCTGCGACCATGTTCAGTGGAACCCCCACCCCCAATGGAAAACCCCTCAAATTGTTTCCTGGCTGTGCTCTTGATTCACTGCCTTTGCTAAAGTGAATATTTGGTTTCCCAGGAAAACTTACTGACCAGTTGCAGTGTTATTGGAGGGTTATTTTCCATCGAATACAATTAATTGCTAGCAATTAATTAATTATTAATTGCCCTGTGGCCTTTGAACTCGAGTGCAGTGAATTGCTGCAGAGTTTCTGTTTATAACCCTGAAACTGTGTCTTGCATGTTATAATATTCCTTTGTCAAACAATGAGATCATCATCACAGAAGACAGTTATTGAACTGAGCTAATAAAAAAATTATTGAAACTCTTAACCGTTACCATTTGGATCCGTTTTTATGACCTTGTATTATTGGAATCCGTATTGACTTGTGAGCATCAACATCTGTTCATTAGGTTAATATTACAGGAGTGGTGCATAGTGAGGCCAAAACAAAATAATGGTGTGTTTCCGGTAACCCGACCGACCCACTTTTTTAGGCCCGACTGTGAAAATTTTGTGAAAAAATTTTTTGGGAAAAAATTAATTTTTCAAAAAAAAAAATTTTTCAAATTTTTTCACACATTTTTTTTATTGACACATGAATTTAACCTTTGCGTACCAGAGGTGCAGATTTGCAACATTGATAACACTGCTTACCTTGCCAGAGTTATGTAAATAAGGGCACCGTTAATTATCTATGCAAAATTGGCCTTGGCAAGGTGAAATATGATGACGATATATTCGTTTATTATTATACAACAATACAGCATTGCATAAAATTATTTTACAAAATAAAATTTTTTTCCTACCTACCTACCCATTTTTTAAAACCACTGTTACCGGAAACACACCTATATTTTTTTTTGGCCTGAGGAGGAATGGTCCAGTTCTGAAGTGTGTTTGAAGAGTGTGGATTGTTGACAGTGGATAGATGAAGGTCAGTGGTACCTGTTTTGACCCCAGTGGGCCATCTTGTTCAATGGAAACCAGAGAAGCCCATTTGTCAGTCCTGAGGGACATCCGCCAGGCCAGTTGGGACAATTCAAGCTGCAGTCCTTCTGCTGTCTGATTTATGTGTGAATGCTTTGTGTGATGCCTGGGAGCTGGAGTCATGTGGAAGGGAGCCAGCTGAGTTAAATTACTGGACAAATGAATGTTCACCTGATTCTTCCATTTGAACTATTCCCATAATTGCAAATAGCGCGAGATGCAGCCTGTGGTTTAATGATGAACTGGCTACTGGCATGATTTCTGCGCTTTGGAGAGGTACTCATAGGGCACTGCATGTGTAAGTGTTCAGATAGGTATGTCTCTACTTACTTCGTAATCGTAAGCTCCAAACTTCTAAAGCGCCACTCGAAAGCCAAGCACAGGGCACCACCTTATTCGAGTCAGAGGGGTTGTCCAAAGAATTGTCAAAAGGGGTCGGAGTCCGGTTGCCAGAGGATCAGAAGGGGCAGAGTACCTGTTAAAGCGGGTGTTGTTTAGGTCGATGATTGGAAGGTGGGGATCAGACGAGTCAGGGTATGAATTCTGGAAGAGGTGAGACTTCAGTTTGAGTGGAAAGCCCGAGGAGCCTGAGGCAGATGATGGTGGGTGATTGGCAGTGATGGTGGAGGAACCGAAAATTTGTGGAATTCGGAGGGAAGATCGTTCCAGAGACGTGGTGCAGTGTGGGATATAGCTTGGGTGGACAACTTGAGATGAGTAGTGACTTGGGGTCGAGAAAGTGTGAGAACGGAGGATGATCAGGTAGAGCGGGTATGTCTGGATGGTGATGAGTTCACGAAGATATTTGGGCTAGGAGTATTGTAGGGAGTTGTAGGCTAGTGATAGGACTTTGAAGTGAATTTGCTATGGGATTCTTAGCCAATGGAGTGATTTGAGGATGGAAGTTATATGATAATGCTTGGGCATTCTGGTGACAGTGAACTTTGGATAAGCTGCAGACGCTTTAGTTGGGTGGCTTCAAGGTTGAGAAAGAGGGAATTGCAGTAATCAAGCTTTGAGTGGACAATGGAGGTAGCAATCGTGGAGGCAGTTTTTAAGCAGAGCATGTTCCAGATACGGCAGAGGTCACGAATGTGCATGAAGCAGGAGCAGGTTGTACAGTCAGAGGAGAGATGTGGATCGAAAGTAGCAGCAAGATTGCAAACAGAGGCATCCGAGGTGAAGGTAAGAGATGAAGAGTTAGTGGATTGGGGTATGGAAGGGTAAGGGAATTTCTAGATTGTTGGTCAGGAAGACTTATGATGATGAATTCTGTTTGGAAAGGTTGAGGCAGATGAGGTTGGATGACATCCGTTGAGAGGTTAGGTTAACCGTGTTGAGTATTTGTGCGATGGAGGTGAAAAACAAGCTTGGGGAGAAGGATATGTAGAGTCGGGTGTCTGTGTAGAGATGGTGGTCAACAGAAGAGGCTTTTATGTGATGAGTTAATGGTTTGGTATGCAGGATGAAGATGAGTGGACCCAGAACGAAGCCTTGAGGGACACCACAGGAGAGTGGAATGGGTTGAGAACATACATGAATTATGTGCACTGAATTCCAAAAGAGCAGAGCAGAACAGGTGGCGTGATGGGAGGGAGAGCAGAGCTGTTTGCCTGGCTCAACTCTGTGTCCAGGTGTATCTTGTTTGAGTCTACAGGTGGGAAACTAAGCATCAGTTATTACTATTATATATGCACACATTGTAGTCGACTGCCAGTTTACACGTTTCATGTTTCATTTGTTTTCGTGTTTCTATGGTTAAAACTTTTGAAAGCTGTATGTACACTACAGTGAAGTTAAGCAGCTGGTATAACAAAGAATATACTTACTTACTTACTTACTGTAACTGATTACTTTATTAAAGTAACTAGTTACTGATTACAGTTATTTGGTTGAGAGTAACTATAGTTATGTTTAGTTACCACACACAAATGTTAAGTCCAGTTTCGCTGCTTCGTCTTTTAGTTTGTAATCAGTAGGGTTATATATTAAATATATGAATACTCATGCTCTATTGAAATGTCAGATTAGATATGTAGAGGTATCTATTGCAAGTTCCACGTTCACCAAAGAATGGTACGTCAAGATCGCAAACTTCTACACGATGGTTATAGCGCAATTATCATTCGCCTGCACAATGCATCGGGTGCAAACTTAATTTTCAAGTAACGCAAGTAAGTTTTTCTTTAGTTACTGTTACCTCGTAAAGTAATCAGTTACTGTAACTAATTACGTTTTTGAAAAGGTAACTAGATACTGCATTGGTTACCAACAAATTGTAATTAGGTACAGTAATGTGTTACAAGTAACGAGTAACGCACAACACTATATATAATATCTGAGTGTCGTCATAGTTGTGGATGTTTGGAAATTAAGACTGCTTCCAGTGGCAGTTTGTCACGTCACAAGAATACGACAGCACTCAAACATGGTCGCTTTATGGGGGTCAAATGAGTTCAGTCGTAGCCAGTTGATCAACTGGTATGTTACAATGACCTGATCCAATACAGTAGGTCCAAAAAATTCTGAACATATTCAGACTGACACCGATTGTTCCTGACCCGATCCGAATGGAAAAGTCAGATCGAATCAGGTTGAGTCAGTGTACAGCACTTCGTTTATTCCGGGCCATTAAATGCGAGGAAGGCTAATTTCACGCGCGGCTAGTTTATGGCGAAAGTTACAAAGCTTGTCGGTCACCATGCTCCAAATACTTAGCATTGTCAAGAGTTTTATAAATAAAAATTTCCTGTATTGTATTGTATTTTCGTTTATTGATCAACTCTGGCTGTCATAACGCAGCTAGTTACAAGGTTCTTCATCGATAGTCGGCTTGGGTGAAACGTAGGCCTAATTAGGCTAAAAGAGTCAAGTGTGTGTGTGCAGACTTTGTCTTTGTGCTTGTACTTGTTGTACTGGTTGACGTCGTTCTGACAAAAAAATGGATATTCTAGGTCAGCCAATCTATTATTGGAAACTGAAGTAGCATCTAGCTTTCTTTCAAAGAAAACACATTCTGTTGATTCAGTGGGAGGAAAACAGTTTCCAAATTACTGGTTGATATGATCTCAGAAATAAAATCGATTTTTAAGTCATCGCTGTAACGCGTGTGAAACGATATCAGCAACTTTGCAATTACGATATAAACTGGGTGTAAAATTGGTACTATAGTTGGACAAGTGAACATTAACATGTTGTTGAATATTGTGTTGTGCAGCTGTTCTTTTTTATTTCTCGTGTGTGGGACTGAACACGGCTGTTGATGGCTGATCTTTATACAGGACTTATTAAAGATATGCCAAATGACATGGATGCTTTTAATGTCTTTGTTTGTCATTTGGATGTCAACGAACCTGGATGTCAACGAACCTGGATGTCAACGAACCGCCTGCGCCTCAACCCATCAAAAACCCAATTTATCTGGCTGGGCACTCGGCAGCAGCTTGCGAAGCTAGACCTATCCACCATTGCTTCAGACTTCCCTCAGTTTGTCTTTTCCTCTGTTGTCCGTGACCTTGGAGTTACACTGGACCAAGAGTTAACCTTTGCCCCTCATATAAACCGCCTCTGCCGTGATTCTTACTATCAGTTACGCCAGTTCCGCACTGTTGCTCGCTCACTTACCTCGAACTCCACCGCTACACTCATCCACTCTTTTATCACAGTCCGACTTGATTACTGTTGCTCACTCTATGCTGGTCTCTCAGCTGGTCGGTTGGGGTGCCTGACCCGGGTCCTGCGCTCTGCCGCACGCCTTTGCGGACGTATTCCCAAATTTGGCCACGTCTCAGGTTATATGCTGGATGTGCTTCATTGGCTCCCTCTACTGCATAGAACGAGTATGTGCATATTACGAATATTAAGATTTGTAGAAATTGACGAATATTAACGAATATTAAAACTGACCAACGAATATTAAATTTGTTTAATTTCTTTTCATTCTTAATTCTTCAAAATACGAGATTAATTGTACAAAATTCAGTGCCAAAAATTGGGCATTAGAACAAGAACAGTTACAAAACCACTGCACGTATTCTTAAATTAGTAGTCTTAAATTAGTTCGTAAACAAAACGGAAACAGTGACGTCATCAACGAATACTTACGAATATTTACGAATATTAAAAATGCCCTGATATTCACGAATATTTACGAATATTAAAGCCTCAAGTCACGAATGCTCGTTCTATGCTCTACTGCAGCGGATCTCGTATCGGATGATCTCTTTGGTCTGGCGGTCCTTGCTGGGTCTAGGCCCTGCCTATCTACGCGACCTCTGCTGCCCTACCTTGGGTGCCCCGGCTCGTCGCTCTCTCCGCTCTACTGAGCGGGGCGTGCTCATGGTCCCTTTTGCCCGCACAGCTACTAAGCAGAATCGAACCTTCTCAGTGGTTGGTCCCTCCCTCTGGAATGGGCTCCCTTTGGCACTGCGATTGCATCCCAGAATCCACTCTGAATCTTTCTATTCTTGCCTCAAAACTGTCCTTTTCAGCCGTGCTGGGGTCGGGAGCGCTCCTGAGTAGTAACCTTGAAGGGGTGCTATATAAATCTTTGTAATGAATGAATGAATTTGTGGATGCAAAGCGTCTAACGTTTTTGTTGGTTTATCTGGGTCATTTTTGTCAATTCAATTCAATTAAATTTGTTTATTGTTCCCAGGCACCAAGATAGTTGTGAGTAACAGTTAACAGACAAGCTACACAGGTATTATTTTATAGTAAATTATGATAACTGTAAGTGCATGGCAGCAACAGGCTTGCCCGAAGGGAAGAATCCCGCTAGATGGGGACCTATTTACCACAAGAATATCAGCAATTCTAAGGTTGTTACACATGACTAATTACAGTAGCGGTAGCTTGGGAGTCTAGTCAATAGCTGCATCTGGATACCTTCACTACGCATTAAACAACAAACATTTAAAAAAAAGAACTCCGACAAGTTATTATAGCCATTGTAAATTGCTTGCTTTTTAGTTTATTGGTTGCTATTGAAATTGTCTTTGCAAAGAAACCCATCAGAGACAGAATCGACCTGACGAGATAAAACCTTGTGTGGAAACTTTGGGTTTTCAAGCAAAAGAGGCAGAGAAAGACTGAGAAGCTAATGTTGTAGGTTGCGAGGCAGATTTTTCCTGAAAAATTGACCAAAAACTGCATAGCATGTAAGTTCAAGCCTGCAGGACAGCCAGGTCAATTTGCACAGCATAGAGCAAAGAAATATTGCGGCCAGGGTCGGATGAGGTCATAGATGTAAGTGGCTACATAGATGTATCTACTTGAGATAAGATGGAGCACAAGACTGAATTCCTCCTTTTAGGCACAAGTCAGCAACTCCACAAACAGGTCAGTCAGACTGTGAATATGCCGAATGGTCATGCATTTTGGGAGTAGCTTTGACTCCACTATGCCCTTGTCTGACCATGTTAAACCTATGCAAATCAGCTCACTTTCAGATTTCGGGATATTTGTAGAATCAGATCTTATTTACTTTAAACTGTCTTAGTCTCACTCGCAACTGCTCTGGTTTCTTGCCGTCTTGACTACTGCAACTCACTTCTCATTGTTATTGCTAAAAAGATTTGCACATACTGAAAGAGGTTCAAAATGCTCTGGCAAGAACTATAACAAAAACCTTTAATTTTTATCAACATATTTCACCAATATTGAACTCATTACATTAGATTCCCTCTAGAGATTAAACAATTCAGTTTTAAATCTATCTTATAGTGCACAGAACATTGTCAGCCAACCTGTCTCAGTTTCTTGCTCACCCTTTACACCGGCTGGTCTTTCACTTGATTAATGGCAAACGTTCAGATTTAGATTTGCCAACTTTATGCACTTAGGAAATGGTTTAAAAATGAAAAAAAAAATGAACACGATGGCTTGTCAACCGTCAGATTTATGTGTTTACAAGTTTGCCATTCGTTGCTGGTCTTTTATTCAAGGTTTATGATGTAAAGGATATTTCATGTAAGGAAAGAATGCTTTCGTGTCCTTGTTGTTCCGCTCTGTGCACACTTACTGTTCTTTTTATATACATTGTATGTAATGTACTTGTGGTGTATGTGCACTGGTTCTGCATACAAAATGTACACTATGTTTCTTCTTGGATAAAGTTACTTTGACTAGTGTTGTTTATTTATAAGAGAAGCTGTAAGTTTAGGATTATGCTGGCTTAACTGTGTGTGCTGTGTGCTCTTGGATTGTGTTACAGTGGTTTTTTCTAACTGTCCTTCTTTTCTGTTTCAGGGTAATGAATTTATGTAATTTATTTAAATCTATGTGATGCACTTCGTTGTTATGATTTGCAGTAAATCGCAGGTGATGCTGTATACGTGGTATTTGGTTCCATGCAAAATAAATACTGCTAGCTCAGGTATCAGGAAAACAGTCGTGACGTTACATGTTTATTTATTGCGGTTTCAGTCAACTGGATGCATTCAGTGGCATTTATAAAAATTTTTTATATATGTATGTATGTATTGATGCTTGCATGTATGTATGTATACTTATATCTGGGTATTTTTATAGCTCCTATTAAGAACCTTGCAAGGGTACTATGCGTGTATTATTATTGGTGACTTACATTAACGCCGGCGGCCCGGATTCGATTCCGGGTCGGTCGGTTTATCAGAGATTAATTTCTCGGATCTTTACTGCGGGTGGCTCGGTCGCAATATAAACGTGGAGTACAATACAATACAATACAACACAACACAATACAACTGGGGCGCGGTGGTATAGGGGTATATTCGGTGCCTTGCAGCTGGAGGGTTGCGGGTTCGAATCCACCTCAAAGCCGCCGCGTAGGGACCCTGGGCAAGTCCTTCACTCACAATTGCTCTTGCGCTTCGGCGTGAAACTCCGATTCAGCGTCCGCGCAGTAGTTGGGAGCGCCTCTGAATGGGCAATCTGGTAGGGGCGCTATAACAAGTGTTCAAATACAATACAATACAATACAATACAATTAACATCTCTGTGAGAGGAAGCTCTCGGTGTTTCTGGCCTAGAATCGCATGGAGACCAAGGCTAGTATTCGAAGTGATATTTACGCCTTGAACCGCAACTATCGATTTCTGGTGCAGTGTCTTCTGTGCACTTACAGTTAAGAAAGAAATTTTGAGTGGCAGGTTCATGGGCAAAACAAGATGGTTATGTGGATAATTTATGGCTCTGTCATCGTGGATGAAGCCTTGTTGGATTGCATGATACCATAGTTGTTAAAAACGATCAAATCAAAATAAAAAATGGAAAAAAACGTCGTTTTCTTAAAAAAAATAAAAAAAGGAAAAAAAACGATAAAGAACAAAATTTGACTTTGCTACGTCTTTTACTGCATTTTAAAATGAAAAATCTTGTTTACACAATTTAATTTTAATTAGAAAATAAAGACTAAATTCATTTGGCTGGGCACCCGGCAGCAGCTTGCTAAGCTTGATTTAGCCACCCTTGCTGCTGAATTCCCCAGTTACACTTTCTCTGCTACTGTTCGCGACCTTGGCCTCATACTGGACCAAGAACTTACTCTTGCTCCTCATCTCCATAGTCTTAGCCGCAATTGCTTTTACCAGTTGCGTCAGCTTCGCACCGTCGCACGGTCGCTGACTCCCAGTGCTGCAACCACTTTACTGCATTCCTTTGTCTGTGCTCGACTTGACATCTGCTCTTCTCTTTACTCCGGCCTACTTGTCGGTTGGCGTGCCTCGACCGGGTGCTCCGCTCTGCGGCGCGCCTTATTGGCCGAATACCAAAATTCGGCCATGTATCCAACTACATGCTGGAAACCTTACACTGGCTCCCTATCCGCCAGCGCATTGCGTATAGGATCGCCTCCCTGGTGTGGCGATGTCAGTTGGGCCTTGCCCCATCCTATCTGCGGGACCTCTGTCGTCCCGTATCGGGCGCCCAGGGTAGTCGCTCCCTTCGCTCCTCTGAGAGGGGGGTGCTCACAGTCCCGTTTGCCCGCACAGCTGCTATGCAAAATCGTGCTTTCTCAGTGGTGGGCCCAACCGTCTGGAATGGGCTGCCCTTGGAATTGCGTCTGCTTCCCAGAACGCTCTCTGACTTACCTGGTATTCTATGTTAACCTGAAAACTGTTCTTTTTGGCCGTGCTGGAGTCGGAAGCACCTCTGAGTAGTTACCTTGAAGAGGTGCTATATAAATCTCCTGAATGAATGAATGAATGAATGAAATAGCATACCTTTATTAGTAACAACCAAGAAACATTAATCTACAACAATTAATCTCTTTTTCATAAGTTTGGTTTAATTTTTTTAAGAAATTGAGAAATTAAAAATATTTAAATCTTTTCAAATTTAAATTGTATACATAAGTCCACATAGGTCCATGCTGACATAAACAATAAAAAAACTAAACTTTGTAAGTATAGAGTATAGGCCTACTTAATTAAATATTATACTTACAATTCCGACTTACCAGTATATAAGAACTTAATATGGAGTAATATCAGTCAGTTTATCAGTCATGACTGTGTACAAAGACACCATTTCGCATTTTGGATAACTTAGAAATTAAAATAACTTTTATAAATTTTAATTCCTCTACTGAGCTGTTTATTTCTCAACTGATGACACTAAATAGTGACTTAAATTAGATGAATCCTTGAAGGGAGGGAGACAACGTAAGAGATATCAGACAAAAATAAAATTAAACAAATAATAACAGACAGTAAATAAATAAATAAAGTTACATAAAAAAATAAAAAACGGAAAAAAACGTGACGAAAAATAAAAAACGAAAAAAACGACGTTTTTTGGAAAAAAAATAAAAAACGAAAAAACGTTTCTTACAACTATGCATGATACCCACCTAACTGATCATTGATAAAATAATTATTGGTTGTAGGAAGAAAAAGCTCAGCATAGATCATACAGGAACTGAAACATAAAAACTAGGGCTGAGCATTTAACACGTTATTAATGCGATTAATGCGTTAATTAATTAACGCGATTAAATTTTTTAACGCAGTTAACGCGACTATCACTGCGCTCAATTATTTCTAGAAATGCGCTAAAACAATTCTTGATAAAGCCACTCAGTTTAAACTTTAATCTTCAAAATAAAAACTTAAAAGTAAAAACAAGTATAGTAAAAGCATGTTTGCTTTTTGTTTATTACCTGCAAGCATTAACATAGCGCATAATCAACGTAACTACCCAGAGTTGGTAGAGCAGTTGTACTTGTTATCTATTGTGACATGCGTTAAAAGTTAATCGCGTTATTAAAAATTTTAATCGTGCGATTAATTTCGATTAAAATTTTTAATCGTTGCCCACCCCTAACAAGAACTTGTTCACCGCGGGGAATAGGCATAAAACGTCTTACTCTTTTCTATCACGTGTGTATGTGCTTGCGTGTGTGCTTGCGTTAGCTTGTGCATGATATGTTTACGCGTGCATATGAGTTCAATGACCAGGTCACATGTTCAGCACTGGGTGACATTATTGGTTGCTTCAAGAATCGTCAGTCATTGTATCCAGCCATTACTGAATGAGCAAATACAGTGTAGGTACGATAGCAGCCAGCAGGTCAACTCTCCTTGCATAAGCCAGGTGGTGGAGGAGGAGGAGGATGAGGAGGAGGATGCTAGGTTGCTGCCCCAAAACATTAGGCAAATATCCAATAATAACAAAAGGTTATTACAATTCAGCTTCCTGACACTGCAGCTTGAATCATTTATTTAACTGTGTTTCCTAGGCAACGGTGCAAACACGCTTGTGTTTATTGCATTGTAAATGTAATTTTAATTACAACAATTTGTATAGCATCGTCAAGCTACTATAGCATCAGCAAGCTACTTCTAGGATGATTTACACACACTGTCAACTGTCAGCGCAAATGCCTGGAGCTATGTAGCAAGTACATTTTAAACTGTTATTTAAAAAGATAAAGGCTTTTGGGTTCCTGAGTGGGTGCAGGAAGACTGTTCCAGGCACGTGGACCAGGGACCCGAAAGGTCTGATCACCCGTCTTAGTTTTTATAAATCTATATATTTTTATAATGTAATTCAATAGCAGCAGCATTTATGTGGTGCCAGTTGCTGAGAAATGATCAGTGTGTCTGCCAGTTCATCAGACAGTTTGTTACAAGTGTGTAGCTTCTGTAAAGGTTCTTCATTGAAGGTGAGTATGGTAAATGCTGTGGCTGGAAGTTCAAATGCAGTTTGCCGTGTCCAGTTACAGCCACCAATGGCCATGTTTCAAGGTAATCTGAGTCAACTGCTTCCATCTGGATCATTCCTTGCGGAAAATGATTAACTGGAAGAGGTCTAGGTAGCTGGCTTGGACTGGGTCTCTTCTAAAACCAGAAGAGACTTCATGGATCCAGGATAGGCATTGCAATAAAATGGTCAGAAGAATTAAGACAAATTATTCCAGCCAGCAGAAATGCTGGTTTGACCATAGGAGTCTGGTCTGATGTTTGCAAGTAGGCAACATAGAGCAAGACATTCATTTAATTGATTGTTATTATTGTTAAATTGTGTTGTTCACTGCTAGCTGTAAGAACATCTGCAGGATAATTTTTAACCAATTTTTAGTTTTTTATCCATGGGCTATATCAATCAATCAATCAATCAATCAATATTCATTTATTCTGGGTTACATTTACATAAAACATCTTATAATTGCATAAAATGTCTTATTATTTACATAAAATGTCTTATTATGTGACATTTATTCAGAACATTGTTTGTAAAAAAATGTTTAAATTTTGAAATTCTCTTCCAATTGATTTTAAGAGTTCACGCCGTCCTCCAGAGGAGGAGGATTTGTTCAAATGCAACATGAAATTGTCAGAAGACTATTGTTCTTAGAATAATGCTCTACTGAAAATGGTAGATCCTGGTAAACATGTAGCCTGAGTCTTACAGGAATAAAAAGAATGTTTTTGAACAATCGTTGTGTTGCTTTAGCCTAGTTGTTTTGATGTTGCCGTAAAGAGTCGCTTATTAAAGTGTGTCATCAGATCACAGGTGTTATTGGATTAATCCTTCCTTCAAAACAGGTGCCATGTACGCGATGACACAACTGATTTCCTGGTTTCTGACTAAGTCGTCAGAAGATGAAGCTTCAAGTGGGAAACTTGATGTTTAACTGTAAACAAACAGCTAAACAGGCTGATCCATATGGGGATTAGACTCCGATATAGGCCGAAATGCTGGGTCAATGCACATTAGCTCAGTAACATAACATTGCAGTAATATAACAAGGGTTTTAAGTGGTTCAGAAGACATTTTAGTCTGTGTTAAAACCACTGCAAATTGACCTAGAACATGCTTAATAGTCCAATTTTCATATCTTCCTCTTAAAAGCTGTGATAGTATCCACTGAGACAGTACTATCATCCAAACTGTTCTACAAGTCTACAACTCTTGCACTGAAGAATTTCTGCCCTAATGTTCCTTTCGACTTCTTGAATAATCTTTACCTGTGTCCCCGAGTTGCCTTGCTTTTATGAGCTGTTTTGTAAGATCCTTTTCATATAATAGCGTGCAATAAATATGACTTTACTAACTAGGACAGTTATAAATATCGTTATTAGCATTTTATGACTAGTTAGATCCATAGGAGACATTGCTGAGCATGTTTGAATAGCATTGACATAATTGGACAGTTGTGTATACTGGACTATGCAAGATTATTAGGGCTGTGCAACAATGTGCATACACTTGTGACTTTTTGTTAAGCGGATGGAATTAATTATGTTTTATGTTGGTATCACGAAATAGAGTATCCGTCCTAAGACTATCCGGGGGATGTATGAATTTATCCCCCCGGATGGAATATACTGGTTTAGAGTATCCGGGGGATAAACCATTCTATCTCCCATCGTCATACGCATCACGATAGCCTCGACGAAAATCCAGTCAAAATCACAAAAAACGAAGTAGGCCTAAATTAATTTCAGGTCGATGTACAAACATGATGAAGTGAAAATACGGTGAAACAGTTATCTTACATGTTTGTTTTTGTATAGACAGGATTGGATCAGAGAACTGTTGTCAGCTTGAAAGGATCTTTAGCAGCAGTGGGCGCTGTCTCATGGTGTAGGTTCATCAATGTCTGCAAACTTGTCTACCTCAATTGACTACTTTCTTCAAGCTGTGGAAATATGTTGGACAACGAGCAATTATGTTCAGGAACCGCTTTAGTCTACCGCACGGCTGGTATCTATGTGCCTCAACAAGTTTCTTACCTCAGTGTAACTGATTCTCAGGAAAGTCCAATGAACAAGCAGCAAATGGCCATTGCGTCGCTCGCACTCGAAGCGCTGCACTCCGATTCGAGTAACTCGCTGCCCTCGGGCAATCGTTCGTCTCGACGACTTCGTGAATTCATTCCAGAACACAAGAAGGACGGCGACTACTGGCTGAAACGGCAGAAGAACAACGAAGCGGCAAAACGGTCGCGCGAGAAGCGCCGCGTCAATGACGTCATCATGGGTCAGCGAATCATGGAGCTGACGAACGAGAACAAGCGACTCCGAATGGAACTGGATGCCATACGTCGTACGTATGGTTCTCCGCCGCCACGACAACTGCCTCCGCAACCACCGCCGCATCCGCCATCTGCTGGCATGCCTTATGATGCAGAAGTTGGCTATTGTATTGGTGGTAATGCTCATCAGAGGAGAGGTTTGCTGCCATCATCAGGCTGTGTTACGGTGTCCACGTCTAACGCTATTACCTCAGTATCTTGCTCATCTTTTGCTTATAATATGCCAGTTGACCCACCATCCCGTACGCTGTGTTCGTTTGGAGAAACTCTTCCGGGAGGTTTAGGCAGGCCGTTGTCATTTGACGAACGGGAGGATTTAATCGGAAGTTCAACTGGCCCCACTCGATCGACATGTATGATGTATCCGTATGAAGACGAGCGGTTACGGCAGAAGCAGATGAAAGCTGTAATTCCCGTTGGCTATGGGAATGAAGGCTCAAGAACACTCTCATTAGCTAATCCTACCTCACTCACTTCATCATCCATAGACTGTGCAGTTGCATTTCCACCTCTTGACCATCTAACCTCCCGCGCTGGGGCTGCAGGCAATCAGGTTAACATGCCATTGCTAGTAAGACACGAGAATTGCCTTCGGACTAAATTAAATGAAAGCCATTTGGATACAGGTATGCGGCAAGGGAACGCTATTTCGGGCCTGGCAATTCCCAACAGCCAAGCTTCAAGAAGACATCGATTTGAGTTGCCATTGCTTTTTTCGGATGTGTCGTCTAGCGACGATAACGACGACGATATCCTCGGTGATCTGTATCAGCTTCGATCTTCGGAGGAAAGTCCTCTGAATCTCTCAACTAGAAGTGGCTCCAGTCCAGTCACGGATGGACACGCCTTGCCTGTAGGTCACAGGAACACAGGGTTTTTCTCAGAATATCAAGGAACTGCTGCTGTCAAGTCCAGAACCATGCCAGTTCTAGAAAATCTCGAGCAAGTGACCTCAGCTTTTAATCTGCCTACCTCATTCTCCTCACATCATAATTATAACAGAAACGTATTAGAATCTTTGTCAAAGGTTGAGCTCCATTCACCAGAAGTGCCACGTTTAAGTTCGTCTTGTTTGCAGTCCTCAAAGGATAAAGTGCCAGAGCAGAAAGGTGGTTTGCCAGAAGCGTTAGCTAGGGAGATATTATCGACAACCTCATTCGCCGATTCGTTCTTGGAAGGAAGTTCGTGTCTGCTGAAGTTCCCTTTTGGAGCTTCTTGGCAAAGTCTGGACGCCCCAGTTCGTGAAATCTGTGACGAAGAAGATGTTGCAGGTCTTGGTGAGCAAGTCATATCAGACACTGAATTATACACGTTGCTGCGATCAGATTTGGAAGAAACCCCGACGAAAGCTGGGAAGGATACAGGTCAGGTTCTGAGTCGACCGGTGCGAGGAGGTGTTCCACTCAAGCTCTGGCACAAGTGGTCGTCATCATTTTCAGAAGAGATCAAAGCTGCGATGAAAGGAAGAGAACGTGATGATGATGGACCGATCCATTTCCAAGAGTGACAGCATATGAGGTTTTGCTCTTAAAGTCATGACGAAAAAGAAAGTTGTTTCTTTCATACATGCTACTATACCATTCAAGGCTCCTTTTTTTAAACTTATGAAAATGGCAGTTTTAGTTGTAGACGTTTTCAAGCAGTTCTGAGTAAAGTCACCATCATCATTTTGACTATTGAACACGTGGATCTGATATGTAAATCAGCTTATGGCGTTGTTGTAGACTGCTACTCTTGTAGCATTTGTTGAAGGCCATGATATGACACCGTGGTGAGAGGTGAAGATGTTGTTACTTGCTGTTTCTGATCGATCTTTTCTTGGTGATTGTGCTGTTTCAGTGGTGAGTTTTTCTTTATTTTAGCTTTTATCCATCTTGTGCAATTTGCTCTTTAATGTATTCATGTGTTTGCTACAATTTGGTGTTGTCATTTTTCAGTGTCTGAACTAGGTGTGTATTGAATACAACTGTGGAGTATTTTTAGATTTAAGTAACGAAGATATTTTTAGTAACTGACAAGTTGAAAATATTAAACACGTAAGTGTTATATTACTGTTTTATTTGTTTTGCTGTGTGAAGTGATGAATTGCTATTCTTACCTCTCTTATCAATTCCTGTGTGTGTGTGTAATAAATACTGTTTATATTCATTTTGTTTGAACAGCAAGATGTGTGGCAATGTATATTATTCTGTATAAATTTTGAATTCAGTGACAGTTGGAAATCGTGTAGAAAATGAATATTATAAATTATAGATGTAAAATTTTTATATTAAAAACACTTAAGTTACAAGGGAGTGAAAATGATGTGTTTAGACTTTTAGCTTTTACTTAATTTTTATTTAAATGTTTTGAAGTATAAATAGCCTGCACTTGACAAATACCTGAAAGGAGCACCATAACATTCTGTTGACCTCAGTGATTCATTCAGAAAACTTTTGTATTATTCCTTCGTACTCGTAACTTAGAAGAAGAAGAAATCCTTTAACCTAGCCTGAGCTGTGGATATGTGACTTCAATTTCTTAGCCTCAGCATATGAGGGTAGGTGGGCAGTCCTCTCCCTCGCCATCTCATCTTCTCATCAACAGTGTACGGTCAGTGCACTCATTATAGCTGAGTTGGTTAGGGAAGCAGATGGAGCAGAAGTCTCAAAAAATTTCTGTCCTGGTGGGGATTTAAACCCCCAACCTCTCAATTGACAGTCCAGCGCAATAACCACTAGACTGTTGCGCACCCCTGTGTACTCTTGGCAACTTATGTTTTGCATGTGGTGTTGCTGCAAGATATGTTGTCACATTTAATCAAATTACATGTTAGTTAAATATTGTCTTCTGTGAGCATTTTGGCTCCATCTCAAAAACTAAGTAGGGCAGCTTTTTTTATGATAAAAGTTTTTTTTTACTCGTTTTACATTTGTTTTCCTGTTTATTTCAGTGCATAAAATTTGGCAAGTTTTATGTGCTGAATGTTAGATATTGTAACAGTCTGATTTTTAATTCACATTATTGTTTTGAGACCTGGACCAGTCAGAATCTGGATTAATCACATTTGCCTAAAACAATTTTCTAATTGCTGCCAATTGTGACTTTTTGTGAATTGTCATGTTTATGCCTCAGCTGATAGATCTTTCGATGATAGGACCATGTCTCAGAGGATGCTCCTTAGAGACATTTAAACTAGCATGTTACTTTAATCTGTTTTACAGTTTCATAGGTGGGTGGATTGTTTGTATTTAGAGTTCTCCCAACGACAAACAATGAGAACTCTTTAAGTCCCTCTCGGGTTTGCTAACTTATCCACATACCATCTTCTACCTCAATGCCCTCTATCACCACTCAGGCATTCCACTGTGAAGTATTACCTGTTCAAAAATTCTTGATCCATCCACTCCTCCGACGTCATATTTTAACAACATTAACGAAACCAATCTAAGCAGCTTCCCTGCCTCGAAATCCCCAACCTTTGTGTTGACAGACTAGCGCACTAATTGCTGGTCTGGCAGACCATCCCAGTTAAAGTCTTTGTGCTGAAATATGATCAGTAAATTCCTAATGCACTTTTACATGTTGCTTAGCAGGTTCGTTTTTCAGATGTTGTTAATTGTTTAGATAGTCAGGTGTTGGTCACTGTTGAACAACGTTGCATAGAGAATCCTTAACCTTCGCCATACGCGAGAGAAAAAACTACGTCTTCTATGCTTGGGGGTCCAAATGACCCCCAAGGTATACCTGTTCCTGGGCATGGAATTTGATAAATTGTTTTTCGTTTTTAATGTTTTATGGGTCAGGGAATTTATTGCAGCTACTGCCAAATGCGTGACCTTCACGGATGACCTTGAAATTCAAGGTCACATGCTTTTTTACGTGACCATACCATCATCAGGTGTATCTCTGCTTCTACGCATGCTATCTTGAATATTTGTATTATTGCCGATGTACCCACAGGATATTGCACGTATTTCCAAGTTTACACAGGGAAGATAAACAATGTTCCTGAAAAAGGACAAGGTGTGAGAGTTGTAAAAGATTTGTGCACCCATTTGTATGGCTCAGGACGGAATGTGACAACGGACAACTTCTTCACCGATGTTACTCTAGCTCAACATCTGTTAGGTAATTCTCTGACCCTAGTCGGAACATTGAGAAAGTCGAAAGGATGCATACCTAGAGAAATGCTACCAAATGCTAAACGAGAATTGTTGTCATCAGTGTTTGGATTTTCCGGTAAGATGACAATAGTGTCATACGTGCCAAAGAAAAATAAGGCTGTCACCTTATTGTCAACTGCTCATCACGACAATGTGATCTCGTCCGAATGTCACAAGAAACCAGAGGTCATCCTTACCTACAATAGCACTAAAGGTGCAGTTGACACTTTGGACAAAATGTGCGGACAATATACAGTGAAACGTTCTACCAGACGATGGCCCCTGACACTTTTCTTCACCCTTCTGGATATAGCTGCACATAACGCATCCGTGATTTGGTTTCATCAACATCCTGAATGGGTGGATTCTGCAAACACTAATCAGAAGGACAGACGGAGAGCATTCATATTGGAAATGGGGAAAAGTATGTGTCTTCCATGGATCGACAGCAGAAGAAGCACGCCCTGCGTAAGCGGCAGAAAATCGATAAAGCGGACTTTGGAATACGTGAATCTGCCTGTTCCTACGACAACACAGAACGACACAGTCATCACTCCTCAGAGAGGACGATGTCACATGTGCGATCGAAAGAATGACACCAAGACGAAGCACAGATGCAGCACGTGTGGTCAATTTGTTTGTGGTAACCATTCCACACAATCATTTACCTGTACCGAATGTAGTTAGATACACTGGCAACAAGTCATAAACAAATTATGAGAAGTGAAACGATGTAACATAAGATGTAACATAACATATTCCAGTTGTGTTTTGTTTATATTTTGTTGAGTTCCTTGTACCAAATAACCATAGGAACCAAAAAACTTCGTTGTTCTAACAGGTATAATAGCAGAGATAGGTATGGTCATGTAAAAAATCATGTGACCTTGAATTTCAAGGTCTTTCGTCAAGGTCACGCATTTGTCAGTAGCTGGAGTGAATTCCCTGACCCCTAAAACATTAGACACAAAAAAATAATCTTCAAGATACCTTGCGTAGAAGCAGAGATACACCTCATTGTATGGACACTAATGATATGGACATGAATTTCACTCTAAGACCTCACCAAAATGACGTCACAGCGTCAGAACTAAGCGTCAACGTATGACGTCACTCATACCATTTTGACAAGGAGGAATTTATAGGAAAAGTCACCAAAGGAAACTTTTTGGTGCCCACATTTTAGAAAGTTACAGATGAAAATATACCCCTGGGGGTAATTTTGACCCCCAAACATGTGGCGAAGGTTAAGAATCCTTTCGTTCTTGGATTGTTTTGTAATGTACGTCTTTGCTAGCGCTGTTTTGTTAAAAGTTTTGTGAAGTGTTGAGATATTTGGTGGATTTCTAGTCGTGTTACTACTCATTTCTATACCTCAGTTTATTTCGTTTGGTATCATGACGTAACAAAAATGGTGCACAATGTCAGGCGCAGTAACAACATGTTGCAGTAACGTTATTTTAGGAATAATCTGCATTTGCTCGTTATTGTGGTGTACATATTTAGATGCTGGGCTTGTGAAAGTCACAGCCCACCATGTCATACGATTTGGCATATGCCATTTGCTGGTTCAGGTATTAATTATTTAGGAGATGAGCTGCATTTTCTTTACTTTATAAGTAGCATACTGGTAACTGTGTTACAGTGCTTGATCAGTGTATGTATGCAAGCATTTTGAAGGGCTTGTACGTACATATGTACATAGAAGCAATTGTTATTTGAGTTGTGAAAGCTTCATCAGCTACCACAATGTACTTGTTACAAGTTAAAATTATTTTATATTTCTTCTCATTTAGAGAATTATGAAGCAGTGATTTGGAGTAAAGAATTAATGGTTGTTAAGTTTGGGGTCCTAAACTTTAAGTATTGTAACTACCTAAATTATTGACTCTACAAATCCAATTTTTCTGCATATGAACCTCATCCAGTGTATGGCTTTTTTTCACAGGTAGGGAATTATGTTTATTTTGCATTTGAACGTTACAAATAAAGTTAAACTGTTAAAATTTCTGAAAAGTCATAAATGGGAACAATGTCTCTGCATTTAATGGCTCTGCATGTCCGACTAAAATCTCAGGTTTAATCTGCCAGTAACTGTTTGTTTTGTTTTTGTACAGCATATTCGAGTATTCTAATTTAAAACATAACTCTGTTAAAATAATTTTTAACTTTTGGTAAATGTTGTTTACTACCGGTATACATTGTCAGTAATGCGTTTCTTAATGTTACAGTTTTAAGTAGTTTTAGCTACAAAAAAACTTGAATTTTATTTTGGTACAGCAACGTCGTAATGTAGGATGTTGCAGTTGGAGGAAGGCACTGGGGGCACTTATTTAACAAGGTGCCTTCTAAACGTGTACCAGTTGTACCTGCTTGCTTTAATGTCCACAATATTAGTTTGGCTCCTCTTACCATGAAGTGTACCATTTTCTTAGAATCCATGTTTTAGATTTTTCCCATGTGTCATATTATGCAAATAAATTCTGCATTTCTTTCTGCCTCTGATTAAAACGCTTCTTACATTTTAAGAGTTTAATGAAGTAACATTTTATTGTATAGTAAATCTCTCCTTAAAAGTATTTGGTTGTTTCTGAGACTAAGTTCTGTTTCCAGTGTGACCAGTTTGTCTATTAACGCTAGCTCTTTTCATGCTAAACATTTATTTACCATGTCGATGTAAATGAGGAAATTAATCTTTGAATTAGTTGTCAAAAGTGTAATATGTGGCTAGAGAAGAAGAGTAAAACTGAAATTTAAATTTCTGCCCTGCGTATTATTTTACAGAAGCAGTGTGCCCAGCTACCAGACATTACTGATCATTGTAATAGACACAAGTTAACACTTTATTGACGAGTGTGTACAAAATGTGACTGGACAACCAATGCAGCTCGTCATTAAAGGGCAGCTTTCATAACTGATGCTAAGCTTTTTTTCAAACAGCAATGATCTCTGTCATAACAACATTAAGTACTGCTGTAGTGATACTTTAGTTTATGCAACAGTATATAACTCCATCTGATTTGTGGACCAGCCACTTTGTACAGTATTACCTCAATGTTTGAATTGGTTCCATTAGCAGTATAGTAATGCCTACGGTATTTCAGTTTACAGTTGTAGCCTTCCAGCAGCAAATGCTATCTGTATTAAAGCAGGTATGAAAGCATTGCTGCAGCTTTAGCACTGTGTACTGTAACAATCCTTGAAGTTTCTCTATTTTCTTCTATTTATCATGTAATTGAAGCAGTACTGTTTCTGTTAATGAATTTGTTAATCCCGCCTGTAGGCATTTGTTGTTTGACCCACTCTCAAGCGCCTATTGGTGCATGTCAGCTCTATGCATGTATTGTATATCCACTTATATCAGCTGCAATCTCCAGAATCCTCCTCACCTTATACAGTATGAACTGATCATATCCAAAGTCACTGTAGCATTGGCCCAATTAACAACAACAATAATGATTATTATATATATATATGGGGACCAAGATGATTATTAACAAATCTGTGGTAATGTCCATTGTCTCAAACAGTGAGACCAATTGCAGTTGGTGTCAATGTTAAAATCTTAAAACCAACGGGGATGTTGACCTTTCAGTCGTACGGATACTTGGTTTCATGACCAAGCGGCCATGTTTGGCTCTGTTGGCAATTTTTCTTATCCTTGGGAATGAAGACCTACTTTCGACTGTGTAGGTCGTCTTATAATTATGTCTGTGCTCCTTCCTTCCCCCTCTGGCGGTATACTCGTGGGCTTTGTACGTCGCAGTACTTCATCGATACCTAATAACAGTCTTCAGATGGATGGAGAAGCCTTATTGTTGTTGGAGGAATTATTATCATAAACATGTTTACTCTGTCCAGAGTTGCATTTTATATTCCACCTCTGCCCTGTGAATGTTAGAAATATATAGATATCGTTTGGCAGTGCTCAAGAGTCCTTTAGTTCACGTTCAGAAGTCTATTTTTAAATATCGTATTTGGAATTAGAATATGTCTGCACATATCTCAGAAAACCATTGAGTGGAGAGGTATGTCATTTGAAGCAACTGAATTCTGGAGTACATGTTTAAGAACGACTGATTTGTAGTACCTTTCCATCGTGTAGCTCTAACAGGAGGCAATTTCATGTTGGCACTTTGGTTTCAGTTGCTTGTGTTTAGCAGTTAGTTTGCAGATAAAGATCGTATATGGAATATTTTGGTTCTGCTTATTTTTGCATAATTTAAGAATGTCAGTTTTGGTTCTGCATATTTTTGCATAATGTAAGAATGTCAGTTTTGGTTCTGCTTATTTTTGCATAATTTAAGAATGTCAATTGCTGCAAAGTTTGAGGCAATACTTACATTCAAGGCCGATTAAAAATTTTGGGCTATTCCATCGTATATTTTATTTTAACTCAACGATGCTAATAAATCTGTTAACGACTTTGCTTATGCTTTCGTTTTGTAAATATGCTATTAAATATATTTATATTGAATAAATGTGAGAAATACTTTGTGTACAAATGTCTGCACATTAGCAAATATGCATAAATGCGCACTTTTACTTATGTACGTGCATTCGTTTAGAAAGAATTTTCAGGTCATATGTGCCAGAAAGTTTCTATGACATATTTTGTGTTTGTTCAGAGGTCTTTGAACAACATTTTGATATTCTGAGATGTTTTTGGAGTTGTTGTGAGGCTCTGAATAGGCTTAGCAAAAAATAATGAATCCATTTATTAACATACCGGTAGTGTGTTGTCAACAATGGGCTTGCCCATGAGGTGACACCATTCCTTGGCAAAGATCGAAAAACGTGTACGTTTACATTTTTACTCAGCCTTTTTCAGTGTAAATATGAATGCAATGCTAAAAATGTCGGCGTCTGATTCCTACAGTTGTTTTGCTACCATTTAGAAGAGTCAACAGGCGTAGAGTTGAAGTAGAAGTGTATTTTTAAACGATTCGAATACTCTAAACTTATTGTGTTAGTATTCTGGTTGAAAAATTCCTTCAACAACTCGGCACTTCCCATTAACTAGAAAGTGGTAAGAATTTGCACTAATTTTATTAGTGTGATGGTGTCTAATATTAGTGCACATGTTCTGTTACACACTACAATGTGGTTTTTCACGGAACATGGCAAACTGTGTGACAACTTGTTAAAAACATTGTTGGCTGATCCGAAAATGTTGGGAGCATTTGCATTTTTATTCCCATTTGATAATTGTTATGTCAGTTGCAGGAACTGTGCTCGTGAATACGAATTTACCTGGTGTAACGGACAGATCGACGGTAACTAGTTACAGATATTTGTTTAGCTTTTCTGTGTATGCAAGCTGTTAGATGTTGTTACAAAACGGGTAAATATGGCCACCTTTTCATATGGTGCCTTTGATTGTTAATACTCTGGACAGTTTCTTTTCTGTCTTTCTAGTGTACTGCATTTGTAGCAAATTTGTTGGCTTGCCTAACTCTGTACAGGTCGGAATGCTTTCTCAATTTTTTCCCAGCAGCTTATTACTAGACTTGAACAGCTTTATTCTGTTCCTGTGTCAGTATTTTGCAAGGACTGTTTTATTAGATTTCTCTGTGTTTATTAAAAGCAGTTAATTATAATGTTTGTGCAAATCTTGTGTTATTGGTTTCCAACATACTCAAGCAGTCATGGTAGAGAAGAAAATAAAATGACTGTTTAGTTCGGTTTATCAGCTGGCTACTGAATTATATCTGCATTAATTTATTGTCAGTTTTATTACTTGAAACAAAATTACTTTGGAGTTTCCTGGAATGAAAATAATTGCAGCAGACACATACGAGTCTCTCTCTGTTGGTGGCACACTGTTAGCCAACAGATGCGTGGCCCAGTGCATCGTATAAAACTGACTGTTGTAATGCGATTATGCGATGTAGCGTAAGGTAATCCATTGGTGCTATTGCTGTTGTTGCATCGTGCTGCAGCCGACAGATCTTTTAACACTCATAAGCATGATGCTGACAATTACTAATGTGGTCGGAGTTGTTTTGCTTTTATACAGAAAAGAATGGTATGCTGACACTCGTTGCTGAAAATGTAAACACATTTAATGCCTTACAGTTCCTGTGAGAGTTTGTGTAGAACGTCGTTTAGTGAGGTTGTTTTCATCATTTGGCATAATTATGTAGGTGATGTATGTGATAGCTCTGACAGTTTTCCTTGGTGGATTACATGACGTGGTGCAGCGGAATGTTCTCTTTATACCTCTCAGGTCAGGTTTTTAGGCATGGATTTGGAGATTGACTCTTATATATGACAACTGCTGTGGACAGTGTTGAAATTCTTATCATAGCAGCCAGGCAGTAAATGCACAGCCTATGTGTATTGCCAGCACTTGTACAGATAGCATTGAGCAAATCTACCATTATCATTTCTGACAATCAAGGACTTTACATTGTGCTATATTCACAGGAACGGCTCATGAAAGGCGCTATATAAATGGCCGATTTCATCACCTGTTATTGCAGTAACAAAACTGCCTCATACGTCGTGTTTCTATCTACATTTTGCAAATTCACCATTTGTCACTGTGCTTATTGCTGTCTCTGTTAAAATCCAGGTCCAACAGCCGTCTGGCATTCTGGATTTACAAAGCAAAATTTGACCTGACTAGATTAAAATTCCAATTTAGCTCCAGGCACTAGATGTGGTTTTCGCATGGTATTTTTCTATCCCATCCATGTTTTGATGAACTGCAGTAGGCCTATTTTTTAAATTAAACAGATTTGCACCTGAGGTCTTTTTAAACATAGCCTTAAGTTCTAAGGGGAAATTCCAGTCATTGCCACCTTTCATAAACACTTTGTGATGTGTGCAGTTGGACCTATTAAAATGTAGGCACTTTACTAGCATTGAGATACATGAAAGACAGAACCTGTTAAAACAAGGTTTAGACATTTTAAGCTAACAATCACTTTCTCGTTGTATACAATTTGATCTGGCAATTTTGCCAATTTAAAATTTAAAAACTGTGTTAAAATTAAAGTTTTAGTTGCATCTTGCAACTTATGTGAATGAAGTCTTGTATCTTTTTCATTCAGGTATGTGGTGCAATTGTATAGGACTATAGGTTATTTTAGTTTCATGCAGAAAGACAGTAGATGAATAGAAAGGACTTCGGAATGGACTAATTGACAATGGCCAACTGACGAGTAATTTTTTAAACGGGTTTAGAAAAAGCAAACAAGAGTATAATCTTGACATATGATATAATCCAAAGCACAGGCATAAGTTGATGCAATGGTCAAGGACAAATTGCATGGAAACAGCTCAGAAATTATGTCAATATTTTGCTCAGTAGCTTCTTACGATATTCATTGCTCAGTGGTTTTTTATCACGTGTCCTCAAAATGGTTGATACACTATTTTATTGACACATACACTTTTCCCAGATGCCCTTAAAGACTGCTGCGTAAATCTACTTTAGATACATTGCTTCGTGTATCATTGTTTTATTCGCATTTCCTATGGCATGTTTGTGATGCTGCTCTCATTTGGCTATGCTGTTCCAGAGGCATTTAAAATGAGCACTCTCTAGAGAAACAAGTTTTAATAACTTCAAAAGAAAAGGCAAACATAACCGTCAAGTGTTAATAGAACAGATTGGTAAACTCACTTATGATGCATCAAGTACCAATCAAATATAAAAAAAATTAATTTGGTGACTTGGGGGCAATGCCCATGAACAGTGCTAACCATCCACTTTCCAATAAGCTCATGAAATCTGCTGTTACCCATCTGAAAATCATTTTAAAACTGTTAAATAGTTGTAAATGCACTTAACATAAAAAATTTATAAGGACCTGCCATCTTGTTGAAGTCTGACTTTCCAACACGGGTATCGTATATAAAGCAAATACATGCCTGCTGTGTGATAGCCTTGTGTTTCAGCACAGCTGCTTGAAGACGCTATCTCACTGACATAATAATATGTACTTACATGCAATGGGTAAATTTTCATTTTTGCATTTACTCTAAATTTTGTCATTTTTCTCTATTGTCGTCTATTAAATGTGTCAGGTAAACATGAATTTTTCTTTGTGTGTGAATTTCAAAAGTTACTCTTGTGTATAAGATTGTTCTTAAAATGTTATTCTTCAGGGATGTTTACAGTCTGGAATTGTTAATAAAATCATCTGTTGATGGTCACCTGTGTTTCTTTTTGATTTAAGGCGCTTTTAATCATATCGAAGGTAACGATGGCCTCCGAGGTTGAGATTGACAGAGATTGACAATATGACGGACCCAGGATTCGAACCCTGTCATAGAGTTGAAAAGCGGACACGTTAGCCACTGTGCCACTTCAAATGGTCACCTATGCATATATAGTTTCTGTTGAGCGACATCATGTCATAACTAAGATGATTAGTGTTAGTCTTTTTTATTCAAGATTGGGACTGAGGCCACCACAGTACAATGGTGGCAGAGTTAAATTGTCATTGCCTGATTGGATATCGCTTATTTACCGACGTCGTTATACCAAAGATGATTGACATCCTTCTAAACACATGTACATTTGTAGACAGAGGAATAAGGGTCCAAGACAGATGATGGGCTGTTTGTGGGTTATCAAACCAGAAACCCTGGTGTGGGGGGGCTTGAAGTTGGATTTGACCAGTTGTTGCTCTGTGGAGATGGGTTTACTGCCCTCGCCATTCTTGGTTATGTCTCTGGGTCAAAGGTCAATGCCCATCGATGTTCTTCATCTTTGGGATTGCTCTTCTAGGTTGTGCTTCTTTCCTCTTGACCTTTGAAGCATCTTCCATCGCTCTTCTGGTTTTCCTTCAGTGAGGCTGACAAGCCCTTCTCCCCCCCATACCCCCCCCCCATTAATTTTTATGGGATTGTCTTCTCTATTATATGGCAAGAGGGCAGCCACAGTTAACCAGGGTCACATCCCTTGTTTAATGGCACAAGGACCACCAAAGTTAACAAGATCATCGCCATTGTTTAGTGGTGCAATGGTTGCCAGAGTTTAGCTAGGTCACCTCTATTGTTTAGAAGCACATGGGTTGCCAGAGTTAGGTCACCTCACCTCATTGTTTAACAGCACAAGGGCCGCTAGAGTTAGCTAGGTCACCCCAATTGTTTAGCGGCACAAAGGCCACCAGAGTTGGCGTGTTAACCTTTCTTGTTTTATGACAAAGTTGCCTTGGGAAACCAAGTGTCTAGATTTTTATGGATACCTGCAGCCACTCTGCAGAGAGGGGTTGGGTTGTCTGAGGGCAGTGTGAAGATAAGAATTAAGTTCAGTTTTTCAGTGTGCACTCCCGGGTGAGCTTATCCTGAAGGCCTGTTTCTTCAGGACATTCCAAGAGGGAATGGCACAGCATTTCCAGAACGCTGCACTCAATGTACTTTCCTGTTCTGTGTTGACCCGATTACGGCTTATTTATTGATGTCGTGCAGTTTGGGTTTGTTGAGCCATCAATCATTGATGCCTTGTTCATTAGACACCTGCATGATATAAATTATAAAGTACAATTATTGCCTAAGCACCAATTGCAGCTGGTTAGACCAGCAGTCTAGCCGGGGTTTGGAGCCCCTAGATGGCAGTTTCCTTCCTCCGATAGAGAGTGGTCCTTGCCAACATTTCCATAGGCAGTTTAATGGGATCCATATGGACTGGGTTCCATAATATACAATACGATACAACTGTAGGCCAATTTAATATTGCCCTCCTTCCAAAGTTCAGAAGTGCACACAGTGCCACACGACCATTTGACAGAACGTCAATGGTGCTGAGCAATAGTGAGTGAAGGATTTCCTCAAGATTATTACACAGCGCTCTTATTATTGGTTACCGTGCCCAACTAGGTATCCCATATGGAAATCTGGGTCCTAAAAATGTGAGCATGCTGGCAGAGGTGTTTTGTCAAGTTAAGCTCACATTTGGCTCTGCTTCAGGGTGTTTTCCCACATCAAAACATTCATTTAGAAATTCAGAATAATTTTAAAATATAACGGTCATAGTTACAAGTTGAATTAACCAATTAATTCTGGATAAAGTGCAGGATTTTTGTGTGAAGTTCACACTTATGGGCTACGTAGGGCAAAACGTGCGAACGTTCTCCCATTTAATTCACAATAAAAGTCGCTTTACCTGCGGATAACTGCTGTCATTTCAGAATTGTGATTAAATTCTCTGTTTCGTGGGGTATATTAAACGACCAGAAGACCTGTCGTTTACAGAAGAGGCGTTAGCCAAGCTGGTACCGTGGTACGGAACTACGGATCCAAGCGTTTGTAAGATAGTGGGCTATAATTCGTAAACTTCAGAAATTTTAACGCTCTGCTCAGGCTAATAATCAAAGTACCTTTGCTTCTTCAAATCAACTGTTGTCCGCGATAAGTAGCCTACGTGTGCAAAACACAATCTGGTTGTCCAGAGATCGGAGAAAGAAGGGGGACGGAGGAGCTGTTGACGATGGGTTGTGTTTAGGCTGAGCGAAATGGGAAGGCGGCGTTGGCCTGTTGAGTGGTAAACTGATCGAAAATGTAAATGTAAAGAAAGACATTTTTATGTAGGCCTAAGCCCCTAGCGACTGTACGGTTACTAGCTCAGATGAATAAACTGCTCTTCCTAACGGGGCTTTTGCAGTGTGATTCTCGTTAACGATAACGATAACGCAAATGTTCGTTAACGAAAATAAAATGATTTCGTTAACGATAACTATAACTATAACTAAACAATATCATTAACTATAACTATAACTATAACGAAAATAACACTAACGAAAATTCATCTTTATTTTCGTTAATGCAAAAAAATAAAAATAGGAAGACTTAGTGCAGTATGGACGATTCGACATAAATGAGAACGAAAAATGCGATATTTTTTATGCAATTTGTCAGTTACTTTGGAAACTCGTGTATTCATGAAGCTGAATGCAGTCAATGCACCCATGCTTCAAAGGCTTTCAAAGCTCTGAGCAAATTGTGAAACAGCGTGTTAATACGCACAATTTTGCATATAGCCTTAATTATTGTAACTAAGTAGTAACTAAAATTAACTAAAATAAAAATCCATTAACTATAACTATAACTATAACTAAAAAATAATACTAAGACTTAACTATAACTATAACTATAACTAAAATAAAAAACCATTAACTATAACTGTAACTATAACTAAAATAAAATCTGTAAGGAGAATCACACTGGGCTTTTGTGGGTGCTGAGAATGTTTAGAAGATTTTACATTAGCCTACATTACATTTACTGTTTAGAATTTAGGCCTAGAGCGGCGAACTATGAGAGGTAGGCCTAATGGAAACTATTGAGATATCGAGGAATCGAATTAGGATTTGCGGAAGAGAAGAGTGTCCTCAGTTTGATGGAAATTATATAGTAGGCTACCTGTGCTAGGGGTTCTCTCTTTCTCAGAGGCGCATGAGACGCGCAGCCAACGCTCTTACCAATGTAGCTAACTGGGCCAGCAAGATGATGCATTCACCTTTAAATTAGAAATTGTCGAGTTTACAAGTTATATATAACGATAAGCCGTGACTCGAATACGCGTTTTCATTGGAAAATAAGCAGGGTCGAGGCCATATACAGTCGCTATAGAAAAACACGGCATTTACATGTTACAATTTTTGAAACATTTTTTCTTCTCCGCGGTGAATTATACTTACTTGCTAATGTCGAGCTTTCTCTTTTCATGTCTTTGCACAAGTCATGCCGGAAGCCATCTTTGCATTTCCTGTGTGGAGAAGGTGGAATTGCGTGCTGTAATAAATGTTCTTATTCTGTTAGAAAATGGCGTTATTTAGCCCTCCTAAAATTCAAGACAGCCAGCATGGCTGGGGACCGTGTGATGCACCCGAACAGTTTAAGGATCTTCCGTATGCTCCGTTTTCTAAAGGCGATAGACTGGGAAAGGTAAACGCACGCGCCACCGGCGTTCTTAAGGCATATGGTGAAAGTCTGGTATGTGCCGTATGGCCGTAAGCAACTAATATAAATAAGTTCAGTTCAATTCAATTTAAAGTTAAAGTTATGATTAACTTGATTCTTTGATTTGTATATACCAAGGTTTGGGCATTGGCATTTAATTATTATGATGCATGCAGCTATTTTTGTTTATATGAGCTTAAACCCAGTCTCGTGAGTTTAGCAGATCTATCAATGTTCATCTCAGGCTTTCCACCCAAAACTAATTAAATGTCAACAGTTAGGAACTAATAAATAAATAAGTGACAAAGTAACAAAAAGAATTTAACAAATACTTTCCTTTGTTACTAACAATTATTATGCACCATAAGTTTGTGACATGCATAAAAATATAAATCTGTTATAAGGCTGTTTTATTGGTGTGCTGCTCATCATCAGAATCGATTAATGATTACTTATCTTTTATTTAATTACTTGCATGCTCTATTTACTCTCACAATATGGGATGGCCATATTGTTGACAGTTGAGCAGATTTAGCTGGTTTAATCTGAAATAAGTTTACAAGGCTCGGGTGTAGACTATCTGATTGCAGCCAAGTGTTACCAAAACTGTACCTGATGATACATAAGACCATAAGTATTAAAATGCACCTATTCCGCTCTTGCTCTTGCAATGCAGTGATGTTCTTAAAAAATTTGAAAATCTGTAGAAACTTAGTGGAAAACAGTCGCTCTTGCCGTGTTTACATGGTAAACATTTAGAATTGGGGTGCATAGGTTTTCTCGCGTTGGTTACGGTAAGGTTAGGCATCGTGAGGGTTGGTTAGGGTCAGGTCAGGGTTAGTGTCGTCAGTAGAAAACATGGTACCTCACATGCAGCATGCCGAAAGATACCGATGCCAATAGACTTATGCACCCCGATACTAAATGTTTTCCCTTTACACATATTGTTGTGACATCATAGGCAGATTGTTCCAGAGTATGCACAGCTCATATTAAATATGATTAAATATTAAATAGAATAATAGAATACATTTATTCTTTAGGAACATCTGTCCCCATGTAACTTATGAATTGCAAGTACATGAGCTTTTGAATCATGTCACAGACACAACATGCAATGTCATGCCTGTCAATGTCACCTATGTTTGTATGTATGTATGCATCAAGAAAACTTTGTTTCTGAATATATTCAGATTTGGTTTCCTTTTTTCTGTTAGGTTGCTGACTGGACTGGAGCTACATACCAAGATCGAAGGTTTCTGAGTAAGTGTTTCACATTGGTTTGTCATAGATCACAGCGTCAATTTAAGAAGTTGTCATTTTCTTTTGTCTACTGCATTGTGGATTTTTTGTCATATCTGTGTTTTTAGCAAGAATGTTATGTGAATGTTGTGGCTGTTTATACTGCATTAAATTTGCTTTGAGTGTGTCTGTTGGTCTTTGGATGAATTCATCCTTTCTACCATACTGATGAGCTGCTTATTCTTGTTTCAGATAAATATACATCCCAATATGGTGGTCAGGCGAATCCATATTCTTATTATCACGATGAAGACGAGTCAACGTTTCAGCTCGTTGACACATCTAGAGTTCAGAAACCAATCTACCAGAAAGGACGACTCAGGTTTACGCAGGTAGAACAGTTTGCTGCATCTGAAACTTTGAATTGTGTCCTAGTTCTGGTTTGCAATAATTTTGTGTGATTTGTGATATACTGTATTAGTTACTTTTAAGTAGGTTTTACTTGTGGTTTTGTTTTTCACTATAAAATGTTCACAACTGAACCATCATACAAGGAGTTTGAATTTTTGTTCACCTTGGCCTGCCTCAATCCCAAACTTGCAACATAGGAAGGCCTTAATCGCAGGCACAGAATTGCGACATTATAACTGTGCATAATAATGAGTTTAACTTTACATACCAAATCACACTCTGTCTTATTAAGTGTTCAATGTGATCTAATGGTAACTGAAGAAACACTGTACATGTGATGTATATTTATTTATACAATATTTGTTAGTAACATACATTTATTTTATACACAGCAGAATGTAGAAAGACATTGTGGATGTAAACGCTTATGCCACACCATCACATTTCTCTTGTCATATCTACAAATTACAAGTACAGACAATTAATTAATTACAATTAATTTACATGAGCTTCTTCAAAATTCATTTCTAAAGAGATTTCTTGTTTACAAGTTAACTCTGTCTTGAGTAGTTGATGGGTATAATATTTTTACCCTTAAGGACTGAAATGGGATAATAAGACCCCCAACAAGTCTGGAGCCCAGAACCATAACTAAAAATATCTGGATTAACATTTATGATCATATGCTTCAGTTTTTGAATTGTTTGTCTGATAATTTCTTAGTCCTTGTCCAGTCTAGTTCTGTTAAAATATGTACTTTTCTTAATTATAGAATAAAATACGGAAGGAGCGTGAGAAAAGGCAGCAGGCTCAGGCCAGCATGCAAGTCCTATCCAAGACGCAGAAGAGCAGAGAGAGGTAAATGATTGAATCACGAAACATCTTTAACAGGTTTTGGTCCGTTTTATTTTGCCAGTTGTAAAAAGTGAATGAATTCATGAAATAGAAAGTATTAATAAAAAAGTTTTGCTTCATGCTTGCACAAAATATATGATCAGCCTAAACTGTATGAGTGTGAATGTTTACAGAAAGGACGAACTTTTAATTGCAGATTGATATCTTATTGACCACAGGGATGGTAAAGTTAATGCAGTTGAAAAATTAGAAACATTTAGATAGATGAACAAAATACAGAAGTACAGACCATTCTTTTCAGCTGCAGTTAGGCCAGGAGTGCTTTTGAGTAGGTATCTTAAAGGGACGCTATGCCAAGTTTATATTGATTGATAGAAGTAAGAATTTTCAGCATCTTTTTTTGTTCTGGAGTTTGTTTTGCATATTCAGGAGCATGTAAGAGACTGCCAATGTTGACTGATTATGAATGTTTTGTACTAGTAGCTGTATATTATGGAACCAATGCAGTGGTAGTATAATTGTAAGTTATAGATCAAAAACAAAGCCTTTTATTGGCCATGTGGATGTTCACTGTGACGTTATTGTGAAGCCAGTTGGTATCTGATGTAGGGATCGTCAACGGCAGCTGCGCAAGTGGCAGAAGCAGTTCGGCAAACAGCAGGAACAGCAGAAAAAGGTTTGATGTAATTTTAGTCCCACAGTTAAACCTACCATAAATTATCAATAGAGCTTACTGCAGCAAGTAAACTAGAGTATTGTAATAATTTGTGATTTGATTTCTAATTATTTAATGAGCAGAGTTTTGCTTTAATGTGACAACATTTTGCTTTAATGTGACAACAATGTTCTATATACTCTTCCCATCAGTTGATGCAGCATTAGAGTTGTGTCGAGAGTTTGGTAAAATATGCCTTTGTTACGAGAGCCCGTTCTGTCACTGGATAATAAATCAATCATTCAAGAGGCTGCAAGGAGGCCATTATATGCAGGTAGGTTTAATTCAAACCTAGTTAGGCAGTTGTACCCACAATAATTTTTCAACCCATTAATTAAAAATGCAATAATTTTGAGTGACTAATAAAGGAATTTGTTATGCTGTATGCCTGAGTTATTGATAATCATCAACTGCAGCCCAATAACTCCCTCCCCATGGTGTCACAGGCCACAGACAACTGTGCTGTGTGAAGAAGCTGTGAGCCAGCGACTAATACGGCAATCTGCCTAAGACAATCGTGTTGCTACCTGTGACATCCTAGACAAATGCTGACGAGAATATGCAATATGGTTAAGTCAAATATTTAGTAACTGGCAAATTTCAAAATCAGATGGAAATATGTTGAAATCTGCATTAATTCTGCAGTTCGCAGCCAATAAATGGCTAATGAATTTTCCCTCGAATGCAAAATAAAAGAATTCTTTGATGTTGGCTCATTTCCATTATATGAGCTATGTTAAAGTTATTCAACATTCTTCACCATAAATTATTTGTATTTAATCTGAAGTTACTGATGGCTATAAATGTTATTTTGCTGGGTTTGGCAGCAAGCTGTTGAAGAATGCTTTTGATTGAATTGACTTTTATTGTCTGTATGCCATTTTATTAAAACTTCATTATGACATGAAATGAAAAGCCTGGAATTATATTTTTATAACTTGGGAATTAAATATTTTATCAGGTTACGTCCTTCATGTCATTGTAGCAGTAGTGAAAAGTAACAAATATATATTATCCTAATTCTAGGTGGAGTTCATTGTTTTACAGTAACTGATGTAAAGTAGTTTTATTTCAAGTTTTTATCAAAATTTAATATGGTTTGCTTGCATTCGTTCTGCAATTCCAGATTAACAATGGTCTGTGAATTTTCTCATGAGTGCTATAGAAAACTGAACATGTATGCTTTTATTCTGTGCTGAGTCATTCTCTGTTGCAAAGCAGTAGTTCACACAATCTAAGTATGGTATGGCAGACTTAAAGTAAGTAAGTAAATAAGAATATTCTTTATTTGACTACCAGAATATGCACAGTAGCTCTACAGAAGAAATAAATAATAGAAACATTTATGCAAAGTCATATCACATTCTCATAATAAATCTTATATTTACAAAGGCTTCAAATCTAGGTAGGGTGAGATCATGTGACCTTGGTCGCATATTGTATGGAGTGACCTTATGGGGAGGGAGAAGGATGTGACAAGGGTTTGAGAGAATTGAACCGAAAGGAGTAGAATCAGCTCGAGAACAGTGTTTGTCAAAACTAGAAAAATCGGCAGGGAGGAGGACTGAATGGTTCAATTTTTTCAGAATACTGTTATGGCATTTACGTTCCCCTACAGTGGTAAGTCCCCACCAAACAGGGGAGGTATTAAGTACGTAGCCATGCGAGTATAGCAGCTCTAACAACGTCAAAGAGACGTTGACCACGGAGACCATGGGTGGACAAAACGTAGAGCGAACATGTATTGTTGGGCTTTACAGCATATTTTGTCAATGTGTGCCTCAAAGCCAATCCGATCAGAGATGGTGACACCTAAAATAACCGTCTCCTGGACCCTATCGATGCCCGGGATGGGGGGCAATAGGTTTGGACCATTTCTCTGGTCTTAGTATGGTTTAATTTAAGATTGCTAATGGATGCCCATTTAGATATTATGTTCAGAAAGCGTGCTGTCAATGCACTTTAATCAGAAGTTACTGGTGGCTAGAAATATTGTTTTGCTGGGTTTGGCAGTGATCTGCTAAAGAATGTTTTTGATTGAATTGACTTTTATTGTCTGTACGCCATTTTATTAAAACTTCATTATGACATGAAATGAAAAACCTGGAATTATATTTTTAGAAAGTCTTGGAATTAAATATTTTATCATGTTATGTCCTTCATGTCATAGTAGCAGTAGTGAAAAGTAACAAAAATATATTCCTAATTCTACGTGGAGTTCATTGTTTTACAGTAACTGATGTAAAGTAGGTTCATTTCAAGTTTATATCAAATATGGTTTGCTTGCATTCGTTCTGCAATTCCAGGTCAACCATGGTCTGTGAATTTTCTCATGAGTGCTATAGAAAACTGAACATGCTTTTATTCTGTGCTGAGTCATTCTCTGTTGCAAAGCAGTAGTTCACACAGTCTAAGTATGGTATGGCAGACTTGTGGAAATCATTTTAATTAAGCATCTTAACTTTGAGGATTCATGTAAAACCTTTTTATTAGAGCCAATTATATTGATATGTGCATGAATCCAAGCTTTCTGTGAGCTGCATTCATTCTGCAGTTCTCAGCCAACAAGTGGCTGCTGAACTTTCCCTCGAATGCTAAATAGAAGGCATTCTTTTATGTTGGTTTATCAGTCTTTTTGATGATCCAGGTATCATAGTTATGCCATATAATTATTTAGACATCTTAGTTGGGTAGTGAAAAGTAATACAAATATATTCCTAGTTCTACGTGGAGTTCATTGTTTTACAGTAACTGATGTAAAGTAGGTTCATTTCAAGTTTATATCAAATATGCTTTGCTTGCATTCGTTCTGCAATTCCAGGTCAACCATGGTCTGTGAATTTTCTCATGAGTGCTATAGAAAACTGAACATGCTTTTATTCTGTGCTGAGTCATTCTCTGTTGCAAAGCAGTAGTTCACACAGTCTAAGTATGGTATGGCAGACTTGTGGAAATCATTTTAATTAAGCATCTTAACTTTGAGGATTCATGTAAAACCTTTTTATTAGAGCCAATTATATTGATATGTGCATGAATCCAAGCTTTCCGTGAGCTGCATTCATTCTGCAGTTCTCAGCCAACAAGTGGCTGCTGAACTTTCCCTCGAATGCTAAATAGAAGGCATTCTTTTTAATATGTTGGTTCATCAGTTTTTTTGATGATCCAGGTATCATAGTTATGCCATATAATTATTTAGACATCTTAGTTGGGTGTGTAAAGACCATTTGAAATTAAGTGATTTTTGTCCACTTTTCGTTGTTTAATTCTTTCATTTCTCATTTCTATGTAATAGCTATTTTAAGTGATTTGTCACATTTGTGCTATATTTCTGTTACTTGAGAAAAGTTAATTTCATGAGCACTTATTTCTATGTAAGTAATATAGTTTTGTATTGTATTGTATTGTATCTAAACATTTATAAAGCGCCCCTTGTAGGATGAACCATTCAGAAGCACTCCCACTTCTGAATATAGTAATCAGTAATTTGTTATGGAAAACATAGAATGTCCTTGGCTTGTGCAATGAGTTTCTCATGTGACATTCTCCAATAGTATCTATCTTTACTGATGAAGACCTTTGCTTGAATGCAAACTACACATTAAGGGGTGTTATGATCAACTATCAACTGGCATTTGCTGACTTAGAACTGTATATGGACAAATTGTAAAGTATCTTATGTTCTTGAAAACACCACTTCAAAGCACACATACATTTTTACTAGGAAACTATGCAAAATTCATTGATCCAAACTAAACTTTCGTTTAAGCATATCTTGCAACCCCAGTTTTTATGGAACATAGTTTAATTTAAAATTAAATTAACTTGTATTGTTATCTTATTTTTTGTAATTGCTCTAATGTTTTTTGTTATCCAGGTTCAGATAAAGAATCGTAATGCTTCAGTACAGGTCCGTGATACATGGGCTGTTGTTGAAGAGATGGACTTCCCCAGGCTGTCGAAACTGTCGTTTCCAACCATCGGAGAACCAGTGGATCTGTAAATTCTTTACTGCATGTTTCCCTATTTAATATATAGGCTAAACTGACATTATAAAGGCAGTTATTTAACTGTGCATAATTTGCAGCAGCACGGTACTTTAAATTGCTGTCAATCTGTCCATAGTTCTATACCAATACCATGCTTGTAAAGAGTTTCCATAGTGACATTTCAACAAGTTTAGTTATCTCTACCTTTTTCTGTTTTAGGTTAAATGTTTTTTTAAATCTAATTTACTGCTAGTTGGATTTCGCAGTGTTTTTTTAAATAATATTTTCCTGCAGCTTGTCTGTTACTAATGTACCCAGTCTTTTCTATGTTAAAAATGGCAATGTTATGTAGTTAATATTGTTTCTCTTGTGTTTGAAATGCTGTGTAACTTTGTATTCATGGAAGAAAGTACATAAAAAGTCAGTTGATGTGAATACAATGGCACATTGTCTTTGCAGAATGAAATGTGGTTCACTGGAATTCTACGATCGAACGTATGACCGAGTGACCACCAAGAACGAGAAACGTCTGCAGCGTGTCTTGCGTATCTTCCACAAGGTCACTACGACTGATGACCCCATCATTAGGCAGGTGAGTGCAGTGGCAAGAGCTTCATCAGCTGTTGATACAGACATAGATTACTTATGTTGGCAAATGCAATATCTTACTAGCAGTGCTCTTCGTTATTCGTTGAAAACGTTAATATATGATGCTTGAGGTAGGCAAATTACTAATGTTTCTTTGCAAGCTATTTGGTTTAATGATGACCGCACTGTTTCTATGGCCACACTCTCCGGTAAAACAATGATGTGATGATGAGCCAAAACGTTGGCTACCCATGCATTAGTAATCATGCGTGCTAGTAATCATGAATTAATAATTATTTTGTTAGCAGGTTACAAGTTTTTCTGTAAAGACTGTTTATCCTGACCTTTGTTTTCTATGATTTTGTCAGCGAGACCCTGCAGTACGAGTGCCCACTGAAATTGGATAAATCATTTTGATTCTTAATCTGTTTAAGTATTGTAATCCCAAGATTAACAAATCGATATGCAATGAAAACATAGCATATTATTAATTAGCAACATCTGTGGCATCGCTGGTGTCTGATGCACACAGCACCACCCAATGTCACGTGTGATACAGAATAACCTTTCATGTGGGCATATAAAGTTACATCATTAGTGAATGTGTCTGAATTTTACCACTTGTGAATATGGTTGCACTCGTCAGAGTTTGCAGAGAGAGCTGCGTCTCATGGCTTTGCTGTTGTCTGTTTGGTAGCTTGCCAAGACACAGGGCAACGTCTTTGCCACGGACGCCATTCTGTCTGTCCTTATGTGCTGCACGCGATCAGTCTATTCGTGGGACATCGTTGTCCAGAAGTTTGGAAAGAAGTTGTTCTTCGATAAGAGGGATGACTCTGACTTTGGTAATTATGCAACATTGTCGATATGGTTACTTGTACTGATATAATTATAAGATTCATTTGTAATTCAGTAATGGAATTGTAAGATGCATGGAATAATTGAATTTTTGGGCTTATTATAAGCATCATTGAAAAGCTAAAGCTCTGGTTTATAACAAACTCATAATTAGTTTATATTTCTAGAATTTTTGGGTTATACGCTTCGGGCTTATTACAATGGAAAGTAATGAATGATGTTTTGTCGATCAGACACTAAGTTAATTTAAACATGTGAATTTATCTTTAACAATGATGTCACTTGATGTTTCTTGGAGTTGTTAACAATCTTATATAAGGAGCCAAGAAATATCATGTTGGACTAGATGATGGATAAAAGTAACAGACAAGGATATAAGAAATTAAGGAAAAGGCAAAAAATAGAGAAGAATGGCATCGTTTGGTTCTTGGACCTGCCTAAGGCCCGAACACTGAAGAAGACGAAGGCACCAGAATTACTGGATGTAAGATAGCTTTAGTTTTTGTTCTCCTTTGTATGTTTTAGATCTGTTGACAGTGAGTGAAACAGCAACAGAGCCACCACAAGAGGAAGGTGCCAACCTGAACTCGCCCAAGAACTTGGCGCTGGAGGCCACCTTTGTTAACCACAATTTCTCACAGCAAGTGCTGAAAATGGTAAGTCATACTAACCATGTAAGATCTGATTAGTTACATCTGATGATGATCAGTTCTCTGCCCGAAGGCAGTTCCATTGGCTTTTATGCCACCTGGGGTTGAGATGAGTGAGGTGGTTTCCCGTTGCCTTCCTCACAGACAATTGTGGTTGAGCAACGTGTTGAGGGTTGCTACGCAGTGGCTTAAGTAGATTCGAACCTGCGACCCTCCAGCTACAAAGCGCAGAACATACCGCTACACCACCCTGTCCTACTATTTCTTTCAGTTATGAGGAATAACTTGAGGTATTACTGTTTCAACTGTGTGAAGCAGTTGTGATGCTCAAGAAAGACCTTCATCGGTTGCATGTTGTAGAATTGTGCTCAAACATGAGCAAAAGTGATTTCAATTACATTTACATGACGACTTCATTTCATGGGTTAGTTCAGGAAGGTTTATGACTGCAGAAACATTTGAAACATTTCTTAATTGATCCAATTAGTGAAATGGCCAGAATGAATGGATGCTTCAGTGGTGCGCGGCCGATGACTTGTGGCATTGGACTTCTTTATTCAGAGCTTATTTTCTCTTTTTGATGAAGTCTTTGGTTACTGTGCTTTGCAGAGTTGTCATTATGGTTGCGTGTCTGTCTTTACCAAATTTGACCATGAGATGTTATTTCTGTGTTAGGGAGAGGATAGATACGACTTTCCGGAACCAAATCCATTTGCGCAAGATGAAGAGCCATCGGAGATTGCATCTGTTGCATACAGGTAGATAGATGTCTTCTTCTTCATTTGTTACTTCTGTGTATACTTGAGTATCACCTTGTAAGGGGCCGTTCACATATTATATAACGCAAAAAATCTCAATTTTTTGCCTACCCCCACCCCTAATAACGTTACATAACAGCAGCTGTGACCCCCACCCCTATATTATATAACAGATATGCTTCCTACCCCCCTACCCCCCAGTCTATAAGCACATTCAAAGACATACAGTGGACCTTATTGTATTACACAACTGGAAACTTTCATTATTATTATTATCATACTGTCAAGTTGATATTGTCGAGGATTTATAACAATACAATGTTAGTTAATAGCACTTTAATAGTGACTGGATTATGTTAAAAGTTTGTAGGCCTGCTGTATTAAATGTAGTTACTAGACTAATGCAAATTAGCAAATTAATCGTTTAATACTAGAAATGCAAGATGCATTAATAAAGCTAACTAATACAGCATGAAGAAGTGTAGCAGACATTTAAAAGTTTTCAAACCATATTAAAACACTTTACAATTTATAGAACATAATTAGTCCTGTCAGTCCCATGGCAGCTATAGTTCATCGTCCCGTACAATTGGTAGGCCAGACGAGCGAGCCGATGACGAATAGTTTGAAATAGAGCGCTGCTACCTACCAGCTAGCCACATCCCATATTATGCAAAGCACTGAGTGAGTAAGTAACTAAAACACAATTAGTAATGAAGAATATTTATTAAAATATTACAGTGAAAGTCCAATGGTCAGACAAACAAGCAAAATAGCATAAGCTGAAAAAGTTTGTTATATAACGAAACCTTGAACCTACCCCACCCACCATAAACCTATAACGCTAACAAAACAGGAACCCACCCACCTACCCCTTGAGCGTTATATAATATGTGAACGGCCCCTAAACAATAGTAAGGTACGGTCAATATCAATAACCCTGATGGCCACAACATGTTGTTAAGCACTGTTTACCTTCTGTTTCTTTACTATGCAATGCATTCATACTTCTACCTTCTGTTGTATTTGTATTGTATATTTATGGTAAATATGTATTTAAGAATTTCTAAAGCACCTGTTGCAGTGCAATCATACAGTGTGAAGGACCCATGCCTGATGTTTTGTTCAACATCTTGTCTTGTCATTAGCCACACCTAGATGTTCAATTTCGTACAGCTCAGACGGTTTTAATCTTATTTTAGCACTTAGTTTGTTTCTTTAGAATTAATTGGAGTAGTAGTTTTATTTAATAGTCAATCAAATGCATTCTACGTTTTCTGATTTCTACCTCGGTCTTCTCTTGCATTCTGCCTTAAACTTGTAGAGTAATAAATATTTTTCTTTTAATACTGATTGGTTGTTTCAGTATCAGTTGCCATGTGAACATATGAATTTTAGATACCGAAAGTGGGATCTTGGTGCTGGTATTGTGCTGGTTTGTCGCTGTGAACATGATGCGGGTTCCTATGGGCCAAATCAAGAACTTCAGCTTATGAACATAAAGTCACTCAACGAATGGGACTCTCGTGTGAGTTTTATTTTATTTTTATGCAGTTATGCGACAGCAAAAAATAATTGCTTAAGTATTGTTGAAAGCGGTTATTAGTGCCCTTTTCTTTGGCCTCGGCTGTGCTACGGTGCTACATAAATCATCTTATTATTATAATTATTATTAGCGACTAAGTTATGGTTAACTATGCTTTACTGTGGTGGTTCAATGGCTTGGACATTGTTTTGCAGGTGAACTTATTTGTGTTCTGAATCAAGGTTTGGTCTGTCACTTTAAAGAATATTAGGGAACAACCGGGTAGACATTTTCTACCGGGTAGCAAATCCGAGTATTTGGATGTACTATTTGCCGGATCCGGGTACGAACCGAGTACCGTTTTTTACATGTAATAAAAAAAAATCAGCATAAACATTATTTTTTTACCTGTAATAATGAACCAATTAGATATATATATACAAATACGACAGCGACTGTAAGAAATTTAGTTCAGTTGTATAATTTATTTGTAAATTGTAACTATAATCTTGAGATTGATTGAATTCCAAAAATTGTAGGTATTTGCGTGGGTATTATTTGCCGAGGCGAATAGTTCAGAAAAACCCGATATCCGGCCGGGGCAAATGGCCGAAGCGATTTCCGGTTGTTCCCTAAAGAATATAGATGGAAATTCAATTATTAAATTGTTTGCTACAGCCAACTGCCCTGCAGAAGTCTTTATTGCTCGAGTATCAGTCATAGAACAAGTCTATCTAAAATAATTTTTGACGCACATCAGCTAATTTTAAAGGTGTTTTATTTAACATTATGAACAGTCTCGTCCATTAAAAATTGTTATTCATATCTCAGAGCTTTGGTCCAATTCCATGGAAGAGTATGTATGTGTGTATGTATATGGCCATTTATATAGCGCCTTACAAGAAACTCATGAAGGCATACATATATATATATATAAACCCATGACACCCAAACATATGATGGAAATCAACACTTTAAATTCCTTAGATTTTCATTACCTGTACCTGGTTGCAGTATGGCAACTAGTTTTTCTCAATAAACGAATATATATATATATATATAGATATATATATATGTGTGTGTGTGTGTGTGTGTGTCATGCATATGTTATGTGTCTTTTGAAAGTATTCTGGTGGTGTTGACTGGAGGCTGAAGCTGGACACGCAGCGTGGAGCCGTTCTAGCTACAGAGCTGAAGAACAACAGCTGCAAGCTTGGTAGATGGACTGTGTCTTCATTGCTGGCTGGCTCGGACATCATAAAGTTTGGGTGAGTGTTGTCACTGGCATGCTGTAGCAGCATTCTTATTGCACTTATTTCAGCAGTACTCTTTAGCGAAACATCTAATTTATTTTGTGGGCATTTTATAGCAAATATAGTATCTCATATATCAGAGGCATTCTATAGCAAAAACATTAATTCACTTTCATTGGTATACCATTACAGTACAAAAACACGAAATGGGAAGCCAATGCAGCTCGTTAAAGGGTTAATTATTTGTTTTGCTTATGCGTAATATTTTAGTTATGTGTCACGTGTTCACGTGAAGGACTCGTCAAAGCACGTCATCCTTGGAACTCAGCAGTTCAAGCCATCGGAGTTTGCCGGGCAGATCAATTTGAATATGGACAACGCCTGGGGAATCCTGCGCTGTATCATTGACATCTGCATGAAACAGAACGACGGCAAATACCTCATCATGAAAGATCCAAACAAGGTATCAACTTCTTACTTCAATTGTTTGTACCCTTTCTGGTTTTTTTTAAAATCAGTATTAATGCCATTTTCCTGGATAACAATTTTTTTTCGTATATTCGTTTATTAGAACCAGTTAGACTGGTAAACCGCAACTCAGAACATACAGGTTAAATGCATTAGTATAAGAAAAAGTAGAGAGGGTGAAAAGGCCTATTTATAGGGTTAAGTTGTGGTAGTGCTTGGAAAGTTCAGATCAGATTTTAATCAGTGGCATTCTAACTGCATTTTTCATTCTGCATTCTTCATTTCTGTGTAATTTTATTTTTTCCTAGTTATCTGTAGTAGAATTTCTTTGCTGTTTGATAAAACTAGAAACTGTACCCAGCGGTGCTGGGTTTGGTTTTATGAAATTTTCAAGTTAAATTTCTAATGATACTAAAATGCTTATGCCTGTGTTGATTGACTGTTATGATCAAATCCAGTGCATGACAGATCTTAAGATGACTATGAGAATAAAATTGAACACGGTTGAAGTGGATATAGTTTCTTATGTGGTAACGTTTGTGTCTGCAGCCAGTAATACGTCTGTACGACATCCCAAACAACTCCTTTGAGACCGATGAGGACAATTCCTCTTCGAGTGAAGAGGAGGAATCGGAGTCTGGTCCGGAGGAGGAGGAGGAAGAAGAGCCAGCTGTTGTTCAGGGCGAGGAAGAGGTGGAACCAGAACTGGAAGGTAGTTAGAATTCTGCTGTTCTCTCTGAGCTTATTATGTTTTCTTCCTCTTTGGCGTAGAGTTTTGCAGTTTCAGAGATTTTAGCAGAGGTGTTTGGAACTCCTCACAGATAAATGGGAATTATTAGTGACTTGCTGTTCAGCTTTTACTAACTCAGGAGGCAATGGGTGATTTCAGGAGACTTGTGTGGAAGCGGGAGGGTTGACAACCATAGGGAAACCCTTGGTGTTGTCCTCCATAAGTTTGTAAAACAGATGCCATTTAATTAAAACTGTAACAATAATGTTTATTAAGATCATTGATGACATAAAAAATGATCACGAGAAATGTTGATGACATACGCAACCTACAGTTGTTTTCAGCAATCAGTGTTGCCATCCAAAGTCCTATAATACAATGTAAAAGCAATATGGAAGATATTTGCCCCAATGCTTTGAACGGATCTGTGCCTTTGATTACTGATCTGGTGTATATGTTATCTTCTGCATCCATACCGGAGTTGTATTGTTTATAGCCAAGATATTTACTGTCTTCATATTTCATGTGTTTAGGCTGCCAAGATATATTGACTGTCTTTTCTGGTTATAAGACGTTAAAGTGCTTATGATTTACTTATGGTTGATGTTGTTGTTCTTTTATCTTAGTACTGCCTAATCTTATGATATTATGATAAGAATATTATATGTACATGTACTGTGTGAAAATATGTGTAGATTTCAGCATACAGTATAACATCTTCTGGCATGATGCATGAAACTATTAACCAACTATTGTTTTAACTGTTGTGCTTAAATATTTTAATAGAACCGGTTCTGGAGACGGCATAGCCGGCATTGGGAAGATGGCAGCAGTGGTTCTTTTCCTGGATATTTCATTCGGCTTCTGCTTGGTTATGTCCTGTTATTTGCAATATGCTGTTATTGCTGTTAAGTATTCGTTCTACTTCGTAAATCATCCGTAGCGCCAATGTTCCAGTGTCATTTGGCTTGAAACAATGAAGAAACACTCTGAGTGAACGAAATACTGACACTTAAAGAAACTCTAGAAAATATTTTGTCAATATTTGTTTTGTGGATGATACTGACACTGTTGCCATTGACTAATGTCTGATATTTAATGGTACTATTGAAACATCTGGAAAGGGATGATAAAGAAACTTGTCTTTTTATGAGCAGTTTAGAGTATCTTAAGGATTCGTCCATAAGAGACATCTGGAAAAGATCGGCTTTGGACCACTCCTTCCGGATTGTCTGCATTTGGCTTTACTTTATTCCCTGTTGCAAAGTCCTTGCTCCACTGGCACACTAAATTGTATTCATTGTATTGCATTCAAACATTTATAAAGCACCTCTAGTAGGGTGAACCGTTCAGAGGCACTCCCAGTCTACATGGCCACGAGAGAAGAAATCAGTTTTGAGAATGAGTAGATGGAGACCGTGCATTCGAAAGAGAGGGACCAATTGAGGTAAAGGACCGGGACTGAGCCATAGCTGTTCTAGTATGAGAAACTAGAAGATCAAGCCTCTTAGCAGAGCGAAGTGGTCGATGCAAGGAGGCTGAAAGAGGCTGTAGTAATACATTGGCGAGATATTTTGGGGCAAGACCCCTTTGTGCTTTGAAGACCAAAATAAATGAGGATTTTGAATTTAATGCTTGCGCAGAGCAATTTATGCTGTTGATCTTGCTGTCGCCAGAATTCATTATTGTCGCATCCATCAATATGACTGTTGGATCCAAGGTGGTGCAGACTCTCTGATTAAACTGGCACATAAAATTTAGGTTTGATTTTTTTGTAGGACAGGCTAACTACCCAACTGTACAACATGTGATGCAGTGGTCAAAGTTTAGGGCTTCAAAGTTGCAAGAAGATTCAGTACACTGGGTTTAGGGTTTCTGTCTTTCCGACAAGAGACCATAAGCTTTCAGAGACCAGATGACTAACTTCAGAGCTCCCAGAAACTCTAGCATATGGCCTCGGGCTCGTCCATTAAGGACGTCTGCAGAAAATGACCTACTTCGGACCCCTCCCCTTGTCCGCATTTAGCTGTACCCTCCCTATCATACCCCCAAGCCGCAATTTTTTTGGGCTAACAGCTGACTTGAGAAAATTTACGGTGGCTTTTCGGCTAGCCGTAAAATGACGTAAACTACCTTTTTCGGCTAGCCATAAAAAATTGCGGCTTGAAACATAGTTCGTTCAAAACGTGCATCGACTATAGCTCTTACAATGCCGTAAAAATGAAGAATAATTTATTATTAGTGGCACACAGACAGCGTACGAAACAGTAGGCCTACAGTTTCAACAAGTTCGAACTTGTGAGTCATCACTCTTTGGAACCACAAATAACCTATACTTGCGAATTTGTTGACGAGCTTTCTTTTCGCTACTGCCGCATGAACTTGACCTTTCGTATTACTAAAAGTACTATCGCACTGACCGTTTGCCATCACAAGAAAGTTTATAGTAGACAATACGCAGTTAGCAATAAATCCAATAATCCAACGCACTTTTAGTCTTAAGTTTTTGCTGTGACAACAATATTATAAAATATAACAGCAACACCATAATTTTATGATAGAATCTACGACATTGAATAAAATAGAACAGGAAGTAGAAGTTAAGATTATATGCAAAATAGCCTTTATAGAACAGCCTGGACAGGGCGCTTTATACAGTGGATGGTTATGGTCAGCACTCGCCGCTTATTGCGCTCTAACCAAGTAGCTTACAAACTAGCCTACTAACCATGTAGGCTACTACTCGTTTGACTTCCCTTGCTATGTATCGGGACCAAAAGTTCCACTTGTTCAACCCCTTTCAGGCCTACGCGTCCGTATAGCTCGTTTACTTACCCGACTGATGAGGCCTCGCGTCGAAACTAAATTAAACAACGTGATGTCTTTCTCGTTTCCATCATACTTTGTTCCTTTGTAATCGTACGCAGTCGGCTCAGTCCGGGGTAAGAGCGAACGCGGATGAAGACCGGGAGCGGATTAGTGAAAGCTAATTAGAGCTGCGGATTCATTCGCTGAGGAGCAGCGTGGACTATTTCCATCGCATGTGCGGCCAATTTTTATTTGGTAATAAATCCAGAGTCGAGCTTCCGACAGGAAATTTCGGTTTTCATAACACATTTTTTTCGTCATTGAATATACCGACAGCGAAATGGCGCGACTCTAATTTTTGCAGTGTTTTTAAAGGAATGTCTTGTTTAGACATAATAGCAAGCCTATCTAACATAGGCATAGACAATAGGCATACATGACAATTTCCGACGACGAAGTATTCGTAATCGTAATCTCCAAACTTCTAAAGCGCCACTCGAAAGCCAAGCGCAGGGCACCAGCTTATTAAAGTATTGCTCAGCTGGCGGCTTTTGTACTTTGAAAAAGACTGATCAAAGCCGCCGGTAGCTACGTGTGTAGACCCTACTTTGGTCAGAAGTCGCGCGTCTCCATAAAAATGCGGTGGCGGATCGAATGCGGATCGTGACTAGTCTCTGCCTAAAGACTCGAATCTCTAGGCTTGTTCCCGAGATTTGTATTTTGAGACTGCCGCCTGACAAAGTCCGAGAAGTGGGACACGACGAATGGCGTGACTCGTATAGGCTACGCACAGAGCAGAGCATTTGTGAAAGACGTCTCTATGTGAACGGATGGCTTTCTATTCTGTTACCAGTAGGCTTACAATTATTGGTTTACTTGGGCTTTATGTAGTTGGCCTATAGGCCCAGACTAGTCGGCCCTAGGTCTGTGTAAATGCGTGTCTTTTCAGGGCGTGCTCCGCGCAGAGGTTTAAGACGGAGTAATGATGATGCGTGGTGCGTCAGACATTTAAGAGGATACAGTAAAATATCGATTTGTGGGATAGGCAGAAAATCAGAGGCAATATTTGAAAACACAGGTTGAGTTGTCGTTGGTAGGTGAGTAGAAATTTGGACTACTCAACCGTGTCGTCGGTGTCCCGATGATTAAGCATGGTCGTCTAACATTCGAAACTTAGACATTTAGAATGGACAACGATTTTCCGTATCGAAGGGATTGCGTCATTGGCCTTGGTTGGACAGCGTCATTGACCTACGTTGATCAAAGCCGCCGGTAGCTACGTGTGTAGACCCTACTTTGGTCAGAAGTCGCGCGTCTCCATAAAAATGCGGTGGCGGATCGAATGCGGATCGTGACTAGTCTCTGCCTAAAGACTCGAATCTCTAGGCTTGTTCCCGAGATTTGTATTTTGAGACTGCCGCCTGACAAAGTCCGCCTGACAAAGTCATTGGCCTTGGTTGGACTGCGTCATTGACCTACGTTGAACTGCGTCATTGGCCTACGTTGGACTGCGTCGATCATTGACCTACGTTGAACTGCGTCATTGGCCTTGGTTGGACTGCGTCATTGACCTACGTTGAACTGCGTCATTGGCCTACGTTGGACTGCGTCGATCATTGACCTACGTTGAACTGCGTCATTGGCCTTGGTTGGACTGCGTCATTGACCTACGTTGAACTGCGTCATTGGCCTACGTTGGACTGCGTCGATCATTGACCTACGTTGAACTGCGTCATTGGCCTTGGTTGGACTGCGTCATTGACCTACGTTGAACTGCGTCATTGGCCTTGGTTGGACTGCGTCATTGACGGCATGTACCGTATACGCCTAGTATTATAATAGCGTCGGACTGCGTCATTGACCTTGGTTGTCTGCGTCATTGTTGGTACTGCACGTCATTGGCCTTCGTGGTATACTGTACGTCATTGGAATACTTGGAGCTGGGTCATTGGTCTTTGTGAGACTGCGTCATTGACCTTCGTGGTAGGCTACTGTACGTAATTGGCGTATAGGTCCCTACGTGGGGATGGGTCATTGGCCTTCGTGGTACTGTACGTCATTGGAATACTTTGGACTGCGTCATTGGCTTTCCTGAGATTGCGCGTCATTGGCCTTATAGATGGGAATGCGTCGTTGATTTGGTAGAACTGCGTCATTGAATTTTGGGAATGAGCGTCATTTGCCTTGAATAGCCGCCCATGCCCTATCTTTGACTATACTTTCACTGCCTCGTTCGTATAGGGCCCTATAGCGCTTTAGGCATGTAAGCTTATGGCGTAGGCGAAGGCGATACCAATGTAGCAATGTCGAAAGAGGTTTCATATGGCAAATACGAAGAAATGTTTGGATATCTGACTGAATAACATAAACAGCTGCGTTCCGGCGTGTTTTGCTTGTTTCGCTCACGCTGGTTTGCAGACGCTGCGAAATGCTGAAAACTTCCAGTAGATGTACAAATTCTTGTGCACAATATTAAAGAATTAAATGTGTTGTGATTGACTTGCGCTCAAATGCCCACGCTGGTAGGACGCAAACAGTTGGCTAGTGTGAAGGTTTGGATCCTTCCTCAGACTAGTACACAGTGGCGGCGCCAGGATTTCAGGTTTGGGGGGGCTAAAGCTCAAAAACCTTCCCTTTTGTCCCCGCCTCGCTGTGATTTGCAGTGATTTCCCACTTTTGGGGGGGCTGAGCCGCAGTTAGGGGGGCTAAGCACCCCCTAGCCCCCTCTGGCGCCGCCACTGCTAGTACAGCCCCTGCAAAGCGAAAAGTAGGTCCACTGCTCTGTTGTAGCAATGTCGAAAGAGGTTTCATATGGCAAATACGAAGAAATGTTTGGATATCTGACTGAATAACATAAACAGCTGCGTTCCGGCGTGTTTTGCTTGTTTCGCTCGGCAGGTATCGCCTACGCCTACTATTATAATAGAGTAATGTGAATCATTTGGTTCACGGTGATCCAAATCATCCGATAGATGTCTTCACTCTTGACGCAAGCAGTCCAGTTGATATGCGCTGCCAGATAATTTTACTGGAAACAACGAGAAAAATATTATTTGAAGACGTACTGTGTTAAATGATGAATAAACAAAATTAATATACTGTTAGATTAATGATTGATGAAACTATAGGGTGACCCTGCTAGCGAAACCTTATGTTCCTTTGGGTCTGCCTATTGACGCCAGTCACGCCACTGTATATGAATGTCTTGATTGTGTTTGTATGTGATAGTATTATGTTTTCAATAAAGAATTGAATTGAATAATTAGCTAACCGCATTCAAAAGACGTTAGATCATGTTATGTAACCTATAGTTTTTGTTTTCACAGTTTCTATACTTTGTCCTCAACCTTGGTGTAGGCTACTTCCGGAAGTCGAACTATATAGGCCCCCTATATGGCTGAACATGCGAAATTTCTCAGGAGGAAATTCCTGAAATTTCTGAAATTCCTAATTATCTTCATTTTCAAATTTCAATCCGGGGAAAGTCATCTGAAAGCTCTGCGCTGTTATCTTCACTTTCAAGTTACAACCTTCGCGTGGCGCCTGAATGAAATAACCCGGCCAGCTGGAGTCACGGTGACTTTAGGGAGCTCACGGTGACTTTAGAGAGCCAAGGCTAGGGCAGTTATGACACAAGGATTTTATGTTGATGGAATGTAAAGCAAATGGCGCACGGAGGCCTGAGTTGCACCACAAGCACCCAAAGGTGCTTACAGAGATGGGCAGTAATTTAATTGGTGTAATTGAAATTACGTAATTTGAATTACAATTGTAATTGGTAATTTGTAATTTGTTGCTCTGGATCAATGTAATTTGTAATTGAATTACAGTTTTTTCATGTAATTTGTAATTTCAAATTACATCTGTAAAATCAAATTACTTTGAAAAAAACTAGAACCAGAGACTCCACAACCAGACCAGTTTTGAAAGCATCTTTTCCTTATCTTGATCACCTTCACTATAGTATTTCTGGAATGAAAAATAGTAACACTGAACTCTGAATGCTTAACAAAATTGGAGTCATTGTCAGAAGTAACAATTTTGTCATGTGTCAGACCGAGATCATAATGTATTACATAGATGAGTTGCGCTACTCCATCACACGTGTGTGATCCAACAAAAGGTCTACATGCTAAGGCAACTGAGCTTCGCTCAAATGCACATGCATCGATCCAGTGACAGATTACTCCCATGTAGGCCTAACTTCTGTGTTTAGTAGACCAGACATCTGCAATTAAAGATATTATTTATACAATTTAATTCTGCACTTTCTTCATCTGTGCTGGTACACAAACTCATTATAGTTTTGCAAGCATGATTGTAAGGTCAAACAGATGCCGATTATCGGATAACCTGTTCGAACAGTTGCTACTTCATAGAGAATATTAAATAAACAGTTTCAAACACTCGAATATAATGAACAGTAGAAACAAAGCATGTGTTTCCTGACAGAATTTCTTGATCCCAACTATGCATGTAATTTGTAATTTGATGTAATTGAAATTACGTAATTTGTAATTTGTAATTTCCCCAAAATTTCTAAAGTAATTTGTAATTTGTAATTCAATTACATTTTCCCAAGTAATTTGTAATTTGTAATTCAATTACATTTCACTGTGTAATTTGCCCATCTCTGGGTGCTTAGCACTTGTTAAACTTAGTGCCGTCTAGAGTCCATGTCCGGTCATTTCTGCTGAAGTGGCGAGGGAAAGTGTATAATTATAGGGCAGTCGCAAATGCATTGTCGAGAACGCGGGTGGAAAGGCTTTACTTATAGTTTGAGTTACAAATGTCGCTGATATATTTATTTTTTAGACAGTGTCGACATATTTGTGGCCCAGCTTCGTGGAAGGATGCTCGACTGGGCCACAAACCGGGGGATGTCTTCTTGTAGCTTCTACAGCGTCTGTTTCAAAGCCCCAGAGGCCACTACTCGAGTAGTAGGCCTACTGCTGTGCTTGAACTGTTTTTTAATGAATGCAATCTCATGTCCAAGACTGTATACAGCTGTACGTGTCTTTATTCAAGTACCGTAGCGCTACGAATCGGGCGAGTTGACGGTTCGAAGCCCGATTGTCGGAAGTCGTCGACAAATTGACCCCTTCTTTAGTAAACTCTCAGTGCTGGGCCATCTCCCGTTTTTATGTATGCATGATTGTGTATACATCATGAATCGAGGATATTATATCTGGTGAATTCTAAGAACCTCTCAATGGCGCTCCTCGCCTGCATGAAGGGAGACTTTTCGGTAGGAACGATCTGTTAATCCGCAGGCGAAGTAAGCATGAGGCATGATGCTCGCACAATTAGAATCAAAGCAACGGATTCTAGTCCACGACTGACTGAAGTTCAGAGTTCCTGGCAGAGGCGAAAATCTATACATAACTTGGGGGAGAGTACCTACGAGGACCGGATTTGGGGGGGGGGACAGAAGGGCTTAAGTCAAAACTTTGGGGGACAGACCCCCTCTGTCCCCCACCCCATGATTTATGCCACTGGTTCCTGGTCTATGCTGAGGGTGAAGAATGACGACAGCCGAATCAAGCGTCCGCAGCACACGGTTCACAGACTGCCACTACTCGTTCTGATGGTAGAACACGCCGCGTCCCAACATCCCTGACGCCACCAGCCATGGTCGTCAAGATCTGAGCATTCGTCAGTAACCGATCGACCTGGATGTCGTCGCCGAACGAGAAGAACGTAGGCCTACTGGTTGTTAATGCCACTCCCAGTATGGGAATTATAAAAAAATAACGGGGTGGGGTGGGGGTTAGACGTTGATTTATGTGCAGTTTGGGTGTGAAATGTAGACGTTACTATGAAATCCTAAGAAAGACTAGGGGTTGAACCCACCCACCCCCCAACCCCGTCGCAATTCTCACCCTGGCCACTCCGAAGTGATGGGTGCCACTCGAACGTTCTGGCTCTCTGTTGTACAACAAACCTCATGATTTCAGCTCACAGCCAGCAGATAAGTACGGGCAGCGTGAGAATTTCCGGGGGTTCAACCCCCTAGTCTTTCTTAGTACCCCATCCTTAATTCTATATTGCACACCCAACTCCACATGGATCAAAGTCTAACCCCAGTCTTTTTTCTACAGTTCTCCTACTGAATACGGGCTGAGTACTGGCCCAAACAATGCAGCGCAAAGCCACCACAGTCAGAGCCTAAGAAAATGACGGCCGTGCCGCGGCGCCGCGACTCTATTGAAGACGACTGAACAGCGCAAAAAACGGCGCGAAATCCGAGAGGGAATGAGAAACAGCTTGTATGTATAGAAGTTTTTTAGACGACCAACGCAGGAAGGATAATCTACCGTTTTTTGGAACGACGTTTGTCTGTATACTTTACTTTGGTCGAATTTCCTTCGACTTTTGGAAAGCGAAATGATTAAATAATTTAGGGCCTACGTTAAAAGCCTTCAATTTCCCTTGTGCAGCCGTAGCCTACGGTATGGCGTTAGTGAACGGTTAGTCTACTTATAGCATATACGTGTTAAACACGGACCTATAATAGGCTATAATTTAAAGCTCAATTGAAAGCTCAATTGAAACATTATCTCTTGAACATATAAAAAGAATAGAATGACTCGATAGATTGTACCTTAGTTAAGATTGTTTATAATGTACTACTGTGAACATTATAATCTGTTTTGTTTTGATTTTGTTTGTTTTAAATCTTGTACTGCAATGTTTTGTTATTTAGTTGTTTGGCTATGATTTAGCCCTAAAATTGTTATTTAAGTTTTCTATAACTATATGATCATAAAAATCGTCTTGCCATCAGTAAATGTAATATGGAAAAGGGCAGCCCTGCAATAGCGGATTATTTTATCCTTTAGGGCTGTCCTGTTGACGGCATCAGCAGATTAACATTTTTTATAAAATGACTGATTGTTAATTAATTGTGCTGTTGTTGATTCAATAAACGGCTGATTGATAAACAACTTCTAACATAATTTTTATGCTATAACTTTATTATAACTATAGGCTATAGTACCTATGTATATACTTGGTATGCATGTGTAACATTATATGTCGTCATGTGTCTCCGTGGTCCAGCTCTTAAGCCGACTATCGGCGCGACTTGCGCTGAGCAATCCGGAAAGACCACTTCGAGTTGGATCGGCGCTCGGCGGGGGTTGTCGCGCCTGAGATAGCAGCGGCGTCGGCATCGGGGGCCTCGGCCACCAGCCGAGCAAAGCCAATCAAAGTTGTTTTCGTAGGCCAGACGCAATTAGAGCGGCGACGCAGCGGTCTTGTAAGATGTCGGCGTCGGAAATTAATTTTCTCTAATGCAAATCCGAGTTCTATATCGAGTTCGCCGTATACGGAGGGTGCATGCGCATGCAGACAGATACAAGCGAACGAACAAAGGAACGAACAAGAAGACGAAACGTATTTGAGAATTATACAATATAAGGCGGATTCTCGTCTCAGCCAGCGCACATCTCCAGTTTTCTTGCCGCCACTAACTCAGCGTTTTACGACATCCTGTTTTACAAGCTAAACGAAGTAAGTTTCCTTTTGTGTTTTCATAAATTCATTTAGCGCTGCTTTCTGTCTAACCTGTGCACACCTGCAAGGTGTGAACAGGTTGGACAGTGTTGGGGTAAATAGTCAGATGGACTATTTAAGTAGAATAGTAAATAGGCCTATAGTACCTGTATAAACTATTGAAATAGTATTTAAAATAGTGAATAGATGCGGACTATTGCAATAATTATACATACCTAAAGGTAAAGAACGTAAAGTTAATAATAATAATAAGTAAGAAATTACAGAAGTTAAGCTTTAAATTTTTCCAGACTGGTGGTTGACTATTTACTATTTCAATACTATTTCAACAGTACCTTTTATATGACTATTTTAAATAGGCCTAGTGGCATCAATAGTCATAAACTATTGAAATACTATTTAAATAGTAAATCTATTTAAATAGCATTTACTATTTAAATAGTGTCCAACACTGAGGTTAGAAGATCTTTTGCATATTCTGTCTAATAAAATTTTTTTTATAATCAAATAGACGTTGAGGTGTCTAAACTCTAAGGCATTCTGGTTCGGTTAACGTAGGCTCTAATGACAAAATTGGACAAATGTAAGTATAGTAATGTAAACTTGTTAAAACGTGTAAATTAAAATCGTTTCAGATTAGCTTAGCGTAACTTTATTAGGCCTAATAATGTAGGCTAGGCGCTATAGTATAAAATTCAATAAACTAAAAAGTTTTTAGAAGCACGACCGCTCTGTTTTTTCGTTGACGAGTGCCATAGGCCTGAAGTAGGCCTACTTTAGTTGGAGCGCACAATATAATTAGGCCTATAAGGCACAGGCGCGCTCAACAGACCTATAAATTGTCAAGCTATTGAAACAGAATTTTCATAAATTTTATGTTTGGGCCAGTAGGCTACATCCATTTACGGCTGTGGTCATACGTGTGTGGTCGCAACTTGTTTATTCCGTTACTCGCAACTTCTAACGCAATCGTGAGCTCCCAGTTTTCAAATTATATAGCAGACAACTTGTTGGCATGTTGGCATGGAATATAAGTAAGTAAGCAAGTAACGAAAAAAGTGAGTGATTAAGTAAGTAGGCATGCAAGCGAAGTAATTAGGCACGTATTATTATAAAAATTGTAATTGCAAATTTATATAACGCAACCGAAAAAACACCACAGTCGAATGGAATGGGTTTCAAGCGCTTACGTAAACGATACAAATTAAGAAATGTCAAGACGCTCATCCAGTGGCGGCGCCAGCATGGGGCTAGGGTGGGCCCCCTATCGACGGCTCAGCCCCCCCCCCAAACAAAAGTGGGAAATCACTGCCAATGCCAGAGAGGAGGGGAGAAAGGGAAGGAATTGGGGGTTTAGCCCCCCCAAACCTGAAATCCTGGCGCCGCTACTGCGCTCATCTTGAGCGTCGCATGTTGCAAGGTAGGCTAGGCCCTAGTTTATTCCAAAAAGATGGGCTGACAACAGCAAAACTTATATGCAGAACGGCGGAAGTTTAGGTTGACGGGACGACCAGACATCCCTGCGCAGCGGTCAAGAAATCTACGACTACGGATTGAAAAGATGGATAGGCTACATGGGTGTCCGCAGGAATTTTTTTAGGGGGCGGGGGAGCAAAAAAATTTTTAAAGGGGCAAAGTTTTAAAATGTTTATGTTGGCACGAGGGACTAACAAGAGTGCCGAAAGCAACCTATCATGTTACCCTCGGCGCTTGCCTCCGCGATTAGGGGTCTGGCGCGGATCCCAACAGCCGCCAGCGCTTTGGGAAGCATTTGATGTAATAAGGCCCTATGAAGCCTGTTTTTAGCGTTCTGGAATCCGTTTCCAGCTAGGCCCATATCTGAACGTTTATTTCAAACACAAAACTATTAAAAGTTTCAATGTTTTCATATATTTTTTAATTTTTCAGGTTATATTGACTAGTTTGGATGTTTAAAAACGCTCTGGATAAAATCATAGCCAGTTTACAACCAGTAAACGAATTTCTTCCATTTTTACTGTTATTATGTAAGGGGTCGTCCATTAATTATGTCAACAAAATAGGGGGGAGGGGTTTGGAAAAGTTTGACAGTTGTTCGGTACAAGTTGACGTCAAGAAATTTTTCTCCAATAAATCAACACAAACCCTTCCAAATGGTAGCGAAAACATTAAGAAATGCTAAAAATGCATAAAGTGCTTAATGTTTAATACTACTAAAAAGCTGGTAATAAACTAAATTCATATATTTTGAAATTCGAGATTGCATGTAAAATTTTTTTGAAAAACGATTCTACATGTATTGAGCCATTTTGTTTCTTTTTTTTAGAGGGGGGTTCTGAGTTGTTGACATAATTTTTTAGGGGTCCGCCAATGTTTGACAGTTGTTGACAAGGGGAGGGGTCAAAAACTGCCTAAAATTTGTTGACATAATTAATGGACGACCCCTAACTCCTCTTTGGCTCAGGGTTCTGTTCCAGTCCCACACAAAAAGGCAGTGGTGTTTCCATCGCTTGAGCGCCAGGGCCTGGACCCATGCAGGCACTCCTTCCAACTATCGCCATAATTATCTCCAACCTTTCCTTCCTTTCTAAACTCTCAGAAAAATGCATTTCACTTTGGCTCGTTCACTACCTCGACACCAACTCACTACTGCCTCCTCTCCAATCCGGCTTCAGGAAGTACCACTCTACTGAATCTCTCATGACTCGCCTTCTTGCTGACGTCTTTAGTGCAGTCGACCATGGTCACGTCACTCTTCTCGCACTGTTCGATGTCAGTGCCGCCTTTGACACTGTGGACCCATCCATCCTCGTTGAGCGCTTATCTAAATCCTTCGGCATTTCTGATTCAGCCATCCTTTGGTTCCGCTCTTTTCTCTCTGACCGCTCTCTCTCGCGCTCTCTCTCTCTCTCTCTCTCTCTCTCTCTCTCTCTCTCTCTCTCTCTCTCTCTCTCTCTCTCTCTCTCTCTCTCTCTCTCTCGTCTTCGGGTCCACACTCCACACGCTCTCCCTGGACTTTTATTCCATATGGTTTGCCTCAAGGTTCAGTCCTAGGCACCACTCCTCTACATTCTTTACACCGCCGACATCTCAGACATACTCACTCTCAAAGGGGTCTCGGCTCATCAGTACGCCGATGACACCCACGCCTTTGCTCATGGTCCAGCCAGCGCAGCTGCTTCACTGGTTGCGAGGGTCCTTGAGGCCACCACGACGCTGGACCTTTGGATGTCTTCTAACCGTCTCCGCCTTAATTCAGACAAAACCCAATTCATCTGGCTTGGCGGTCGAGCACGCGGTCGACACTCTCGTCAATACACTGATCTGTACTAGGGTTGACTTCGGCAACTCCATCTGTGCTGGTCTCTCTTCACTTAACCTCTCCAAGCTTCAGTCCTTTCTTAACGCCTCCGCCCGCCGTATTTGTGGTCTCCCAAAGTATTCTCACATAATCTACCTGCATTCGGGAAACTCTTCACTGGCTTCCTGTGCCCCAGCGCATTCAATTCAAAATTCTCACACTTATGCGCAACTCTCTGCTCGGGGTAGCTCCTTCATACCTTCAGGCCTTATGCAGATCGGTTTCTACACTCCTGGTCGCTCTGCTCTGCGCTCTGCCCCCAGAGGCCTTCGGGTTGTCCCTCGCATGCGTGGTGCAACTGCTCAATCCAAAAGCTTTGCTTGTGTCGGCCCATCCAGTTGGAACCATCTTCCTCATGAATTGTGTCTTGAGCTCCTCACTCCTCAGCCTTTCCCTTCCTCTGTTTCGGAAACGCCTGAAGACTATTTTATTTGTTAGAGCCCTGGGTCGGGAGCGCCTTGAATCTCTGAATGGCGCTGTACAAATGTTCAATTACAATTACAAGTACAACTCGGATAATAAGTAATTTTTTTAAATATGTGCAAAATCCTCGGGGCAAATGCCTCCCCTTGCCCCTCCGGACGCCCATGGACGGATGTGCATTGCTGTCTCAGAAGGAGCGGAGTCTGCAAGGCATTCACGCGTAAGCACTGCAGTTTTTAAACTCTGCGGGTTCACGCAGTTTCTTGCACACGAAAATTAATTGGTATTTTGCCCAAACCTAGGTATACGGTACCTCTGATTAGCCGAGCCGCAGCATTTAAGCAGATTGCAGCCTGAATGAGTGTGGCATTACCACAGTCAACCCTGGTACGTGTTAAAGCATGCATAAGATCGGGCTGTTGCACATTGAGTAGTATGCGATGGACGAATGATCCAGCTGCAGGTAATGGAAACGTGTTCGACTTAGTTATTCGCATGCTCTGAAAAGGTCAGTTCCTGGTCTAAGGAATTCTGATTTGCGCGTACGTACTTAAGCATGCATGTTTTCATGTAGGCCTATGTAGGCTACGTAGTTATAGCATATAGCCTAAATGTGTATGAATTTGTATATTTCTGTAAGAAAGGAAACAAACAGAGGAGGGAAGGATGAAATAAGAAAGGACGAAAAATTTAATGTTTGAACGAATGATTCGGAATGAATTAAAGTAGATATATTGCGATCTAAGTATGCTGTCATGTAGGGTATCTAAAACTGCACCCGATAATCAGACAGGAGAAGCCAATATAAGAATTGCTATGAGTCTAGGAGTTTCGTTTTACTCAGGACCTCTCAACCTGTGATCGTTGCTGTGGCATTCGCACGCCCGCGCAAGCACCTATGACGCCCGCGCAGTTGACGCCTGTGGAAATTTTAGTTTTTCATTTTTGTTAAGTTCGAATTTGACAACAAACAAAGTAGCACAGCGGCATAGTCACACTGCACAGAACACCATAGAGTGCTTTAAAACAATGGCATATACATCGTTAAAATGAAAATTGTTGCACATGTCTCTTGCAGTCACCGCGCTCAGCAGATGTCAAGGCTTGCACACTTGCACTTGTACGCCTACCTTAGAGGGAACGTTACATTTTCAAACTTATCATTTCTCTCCAAAACCCTAGAACGACTGGTTTCCATTCAGCTTCTCCCCTATCGTGAGCATTCAGGACTCCTCTCTTCCCATCAGTCTGGTTTACAGGGCTTACCACTCCACAGAAACAGCCCTTCTCTCTCTACTTTCTGATATCTATTCAGCTGTTGACAGGTCTCAGCTCACTCTTCTTGCTCTTTTTGAGTTTCTTCAGCCTTCGACATGGTCGACCATGAAATTCTACTCGAACGCCTTGAAACCTCCTGTGGACTCAAAGGTTCCCCACTCCTTTGGCTTCGGTCTTAGTTGTCTGATCGCACTCAAATGATCATTTCTGGTGACTCCAGAACTCAGTGGGTCCCTGTTAAATTTGGTGTGCCTCAGGGTTCTGTCCTTGGACCCTTCTTATTTATTTTATTCACGGATGGTATTCCTTCCCTTTCCCCAAATCATTCGGCTATCGCCATCTTTTTGCTGATGATGTCCAGGCATATGTCTGTGGGCCCCCTTCTGCTCAACTCCTTCTTGCTAGTCACACTGACGCTCTTTCCCAGGATCTGCATCTGTGGATGTCCTCTAATCGCCTCTCTTTAAATTCCTCCAAAACCCAACTTATTTGGTTTGGTACACCACAGCAACTCCTGAAACTCGACTATACCTTGCTCTCTGAAAAGTTTCCGCATTTCACATTCTCATCTACTGTCCGTGACTTGGGTGTCACCCTATATAGCTCTCTTACCTTCACTGAACACATGCATATCCAATCTTAACCCGCTCTTCTTACTTCCAACGTAGGCGTCTTAGAGCTATTCGCAGATCTGTTTCATCCTCTACCTTCCGTCCTTCACCTCAATTGTCCATGCTTTTGTCTGTTCTCGAATTGACTATTGTAATTTTTTCCTTGTTGGCTTACCCAAGGTTCGTCTTAGACGTCTATCTCCTCTTCAGTCTGTACTGAATGCTGCTGCCAGACTTATAGCTCGCCTCCCTCGATTCTCTCACATCTCTACATTTATGGCTGAACAACTTCACTGGCTTCCTCTCTCTGTGCGCATCCAATTCAAGGTTCTCATTCTCATGCTCCACTGGGTCTTGCTCCAAAATGAATGGGGCACGGTGACCGATGTGTTAGAGCGCTTCGCATGTAATGCGGAGACTGAGAGTATAGGACAGTAGCCTATATATATACATGTAGGTTCGAGCCTCGGGCAGTTAATTACTGTGTAGGCTACATCGATATTCAGCAAGTCCTTCGCGCACAACTGCTCAGCGCCATTGATGTTCTGTCGTATGGTGTAGGCACTTCTGAACTTTTGAAGGAGAGCAATATCAACTACAGTTGTATCGTATTGTTTATTGTATTGTAAATCTACACGTTTTTCTATATTTCGACCTATGGCTTGCTCATTTTTCAATGAATTGATCGGGTGGGATCCTTCAGTTCCGCTGCACGTTTGGCCACGCCATTTCAGGGCCACTCATTTGGACGGACCGTGCTAAGTCATCATCGGTAAGCGAACAAGCATCATAATTTATACCTACCGTATTGCCTCGAGACTTGACTAGCTCTTATATGTGGCTGAGAAATTTCGGAAATTTACATTTATCCACAATTTGGTTGTTGGAAGAAGGTTTACATGGCGAGGCGATCAGGAAAATAGCATACGGAATTATTTCATTCGCTATGTGGCGTGCCGAAGTGCCTATCGCCCTTTTTCTTTTGCGTCGAAATGAACGTTCAGAAAGAATTAGGCTGTATAATAATTATTGTGCTGTTCGAAAATGCCCGTGTGCTATAAATTATGTCTGAATGCGAGGTCTACAGGGCTTAAGTGAACATTTAGCACGATTGAGAAAGTGTATCCCAAATACATGGTCAACTTGCTGAAAAGGCTCTTATTTTACCAAACAGTATTTAAGTGAATCAGATAAACTCGTGGCTTAAAACGGAGGTTCTGCGGGTTGTCCAGAATGTCGTCACATCAAACATTTACGCCAATTTTTAAAGTGATTTAACTTCTCATGGTGAATTAGTGTAAAGATATAAGCGCGTGGCTGATAAGCTCATTTTCCAAAATGTTACTTTGAGTTAGAGCCCGAAAAGAAATTCCAGCCCCCTTTGCAACTATATTAACATAAACTTGGAACTAATTGCATTGTCTTAGCGCTAGTGAATTCTGAGCACATGGTCATCAAAATATTAATTACAGAGAGTGCTATAAGAAAGTATTAGACCTATAGGGAAGTTGCCCAGCCGGCATGCCAAAGTGAGCCACAGAGGAACCCCGTAAGGGTATCTCTGTGGGTTCATATATGCATCCACAGAGTTGCCCTTATGGGACCCTATGTGGCATTTGACCACGGGCACCATGTTTGTACATAGGGTAGCCCTCGAGCTTCCCTATGTGGGTTTAATATGGGCTCAATATAGACCGCCCATGTATGAAAGCTCTGCATCGATAAATAGTAAGTAGTGTTGTGATTATAGCTTCATTAGGTTGCCTGACGTCAGTTGCGAACCAGGTTAATGCAGGTTCAAAACAAGCAAACCAGTTTTGAAGGCGGATGAGCATTAGTTGAATGGTCGAAAGTCCGAAACCAGTTCTGAAGGGGACAGATCAGAATGGGAAAGATCGGTATTATCAGAGGCAGCAAAGACAGGGAGACAGATAAAGAGAGGGAGAGATACAGAGAGGGAGAGAGATAGACAGAATGAGATAGATAGACAGAGGGAGAGAGATAGACAGAAGGACAGAGATAGACAGAAGGACAGAGAGAGATACATAGACAGAGGGAGAGAAATAGACAGAAGGACAGAGATATACAGAGGGACAGAGATATACAGAGAGAGAGACAGACAGACAGACAAACAGATAGACAGACAGAGACAGAGGACAGAGTGAGACAGATAGACAGAGGGAGAGAGAGACAGGGGGAGACAGATAGATAGAGGGAGACAGATAGACATAGGAGAGAGGTATACCGAAGGAGAGAGGGACAGAAGGAGAGAGAGACAGGGAGAGACAGAGGGAGGGAGATAACGAGAAGGAGCTAGATTTACAGATATATACAGAGGGAGAGATATGGACAGAGGGAGAGATATAGACAGAAGGAAAAAGAGACAGAGGAAGCGATATAGACAGATGACGAGAGATCGGCAGAGGGTGAGATATGGAGAGGGAGAGAGCAAGAAACTAGACTTCAATCAAACCAGTCATTTAATTTTCTGTGTTATTTGATAATTTAATTGTTATTTACTCTCCAGTATTTTTTTCTTCTTCCTAAAAAAACAGTTGTCTTCAGTTCACTGAAGACAACTGTAATAAACATTTCATTGCAACTCGGTTGACTAGCGATGGAAAATAACTGAATAAATAGAAATTAATAAACCGGTGGTGTTGATCTCTTCTGAATATTATGTGGGGGACGTATTACCCGTCTCATTAATTGCAGTTGATTGTAAGGGAACTTCACTTCGCCGTTCACCATATTTGTCTTCATGACTTTAAATGACATTATAAGCCATGAAAACTTTTGTTCAGTCTCAATCATTGCTGAAAAGAAAGTTACTTTTAAAAGTAATAGTTACTTTAAAAAAGTAATAAGTACTTTTAAAAAGTAACTAGTTAAAGTACCTAGGGCCCTAGTTACTGACATAGAAAAAGTAACTAGTTGTGTAGCGACCGTGCCGGCCTCTAGCGGTCGGTCGTGATGTTGCGGAGATGGTTTGCATGGTAAGTCATACTTGGAAAGGGTTCGAACCTCTGTTCGGGAGAAAGAAGAAATATGGGGTGCAGATATTTCTTTGTCTGACTTAGGCCTCACCAATTGTTGCAAGCGGGCGCTTCGTCTAAGACCTCCACCTAGCGGTGCTACCGAGTGGTGAGTAGCAGCGCTCTCATCACATACCAGGGAATCAACATCGGACATATTGTACGCGGATTCTGCTGTCTGCAGACCAATGCATGGAGATGCATCCGGGTTCTTGGGCTCCGCAACATCATTATCAGTGGTAAGTTTAGCATTCAATAAGTGTAATTGGGTCACTAACATATCTAA